>JARWIR010000009.1:28112500-29312500 GCA_029959085.1 Nemophila menziesii
GGTAATATTTTTATCACACCCTAGGTGACACCACGCGGCATTGTTGGAGAGACCATCTAAGCAATAATGTGTGTTATAAAATTTTAATATGAGCAAATATCACTATAAAAAAGTGTTTAATAACTCAAATTTTGTAACTATTTAACCACCACCCAAAAGATATTCATAAACCAATATCTAATTTACCACTCTTTTAGGGAAAGATGAAAATCCAACTAATTTACATTTTAGCCCTGCAACTATGAACAATGTCAAAAGCCTCCTTGTTAGCTTAGTAAAAACTTATATTCAATATAAGAGAAATTATTTAATAATATGTCTTTTCAATCTCTTTTTCAAAGTGAAGTTGATTGTCCTTTTTACCTCAAAACAAGAAGGTTAAATCCTGAGATATTTTTTTATCTCTTTCTTCTATTTTTTTCAATTTGAACAAAGATAAGTATAGTTACACATCTGATTCAAAAAATTAAAAGCACCTAAAACTTTAAAATCATTCCATTGGTGAAGATTAATATTCCGTCAAGTGCATTTTGCGAGAGCATCTGTTGTACCATTTATCTTCCTGCCAATGTGATATACTTTCCAATCCTTGAATTTGGAAAGCCAAATCTTCATTTCGGCAACCAAGAGATAAATCTGCCATCGAATACCTGATTCTTGATATATATCTGGTGGATCCTTGTGTGTTATAAAATAATGCAATAAAAGTAAAGGAGTAAAGGATCCACAGACCGCAAGTGTAGAGGTCGTTCCAAGTAATAAATAAGTAAATACGGGAAAATCGTCTCCACAGGGATTTAAGTAGTTATTCTAACTTCGTGTTCAATATTAGAATAGATATTTTTAATTGTCTTAATTAAAAAGATAAGTAGCAAAGGAGTTTGTTTTCTAATTAACTAAATAAAATAAATAATAAACAATATATAATAAACAATTATGCAAATAAGAATAGGAGATGCAAGTATGAACCTATCCTATTGGAATTATGATTCCTAAAACACATGAATAAATAGCTTAGAAATACCTCATAGACAAAATAGATCTAATACTAAATTACCCAAAGAATAGAGATGGAGAAATGTTGAATTGATGTAGTCAAGCTCTAGCTCTTACTTCTTCCTCCTCTAGATCCTCCTGATTGCTTCTTTGATGAATTATGTATGTATATTAAGCTCATGCAGCCAAGAGATGATTTTCTAAGGTTTAGAACTGATATATATAGGTGCTAGGTTGGAATATTGGAGTAGGGTTCAAGTAAAAGAGTCCAAGCCCAACTCAAATTCGTAAGTAGATAAGGATAATTACTGCTGACTTGTTTTGATCATATCGTTTTCGTTACTAGGCCGTTTTTGGCCCGTAAGATACCAAAAGAATCCTCACGGAATTATCTATCTACCTCTAAAATGGATCTTCCAGAATCGTCTCAGATTTTGAGTTATCAACACTTCTTTAGACGTAGCTGCAGAAATTAGATTAATTTGGCAGCTTTTCCTTTTCCTAATTGAACTATGTTTCATTCTATCTCCAGATTCCTTCAAGATCTTCTTTCCTTATTTCCTTTGAATTGACTTGGCATATAATTTATTTCCATATTATCTTTAAAGCTTCACATTAACACACAAATTAAACCAAATATGCTATAAAAATAATAATTCATCAAATCAATACAAGAAATAGGAATATTACGAATTAAGCACATAAGACTATATAAAAAGACCATTTTCAACCTAAAATGATGTCTCCTAAGGGCTTATATTGAGAACAATTAGGGAGACATCAATATCTTGAACTAGTTCAAGGTTATCGGAATAAAAAGAAACACTCCGATAATTGAGGAAAGCCGATTTCCTCATAGAAAGTAAAAGAGGCCAACTTTCTTCAATAATGAGACTATAAATTATACATCTTTTAGTAATTTTTTCTGTTATGAGACCATCTTTGTTGACTCCAATAAAAGCTATGCCAGCAGGTTCCCAGACTTTAGTGAACGATGCATCACATGTCCATAAAAGATCAGAGGTATCAGTAATTAGTGGATTATTATCAAACCCATCCTGAATCATATTCAGTACTTTCCTAACCTTATTGTCTCCGTCTTTAGATTTTGGTTGAAAGTAGTCATTGAGCATTCCTTTTACATTATAGTTTATTTCTCTGACATTCCACTCAATATTATCAGAAAAACCTCTCATTTTCGCTTTCTACCAATATGTGAGAAGAATAGCGGTCGTGATCTCTTTCTTATCCCATCCATTAGAACTGTACGCCTCAATGGTCTCTAAAAACCAGGAAGAAAAATTCCCATTAAAATTCTTATCAATTCTTAATTGCATTTTAGAGTTTTACCGAACTGATATACTAAATGGACATTGCAAGAAAAAGTGTTCAATGTTTTCATTTCCTTCTTTGCACCAACCAAAAAGTTCATCAATAGCGCATTTTCTAGTGTGTAAGTTCTTATTGGTTGGAAGAGCTCCATTACAAATATTCCAACCAAAATTCCTTATTTTTGTCGGGGCGCTTGAATGAAAAATTGTGCTCCAAAGAGAACTACTATTACTTTCTCCCTGTTTAGAAGACTGAGCTTCTTTAGCAATATCAATATCGTCTAACTTGTGATACTCCAACTTTGTAGAATATATCCCATCTTTAGTGTCAGGCCAAATAAGTTTATCCTCTTCATGTAGTAGCATAATAGGTATTTTAGAAATCTCATTAACAATATTAGGAGGAAAAATATTGTTAAGAATCTCTAAATTCCAGTTGACCATATTTTTATCAAATTGAGTAACCTTCTCTAAATAGCAGTCATTAGGTTTATCAAGAACAAAATTACCTTTAACCCATCTATGGTTCCAAATATGTATACTAAGACCATTACCGATACGCCAGATAGAATGTTGTTTTATAAATTGTAAGCCTTTATAAATATTAACCCAAATCCACGATCTTTTCCTAGGAAGTTTTGCGTCAAATAATCTAAAGTGCGGGGTGTAAATACCTTCCAAAACTTTAAAAACAAGTAAATCCGGATTATTGATGATCATCCATGCTTGCTTCCCAAGAAGAGCAATATTCATTTTTTGGAGATCTCTGAATCCAATTTCTCCAACCGTTTTAGATCTTGCAATTTTGTCCCATTTCACCCAATGTATTCTTTTTTAAATACATGAGTCCCAACAGAATTTAGAAATGATCTCGGATAATCTTTTGCATAGAGTTTTTGGAAATTCAAATATGGACATTGCATAATTAGGAATAGCGTGTAAAACTACCTTTATAAGAACTTCTTTACCTCCATCAGATAATAAACTGGAGATCCAACTCACTGGTTTTAACTAAAGACGATTTTTAATATAATTAAGATTTTTTGATTTAGCCTGTTTAGGAGAAAAAGGTATACCTAGATATTTACCGAAGAAAGTAGCCTTTTCAAAAGTTACTTCATGGCATGTTCCTTTACTAAACAAAATGGAAGATTTCTGGAGGTTGACCTTTTTCCCTGACGCTTGACAAAATTTGTTTAAAACTTCTTGAAAGGCATTAATTTCATTTTGTTCAATATTAATAAAGAATAAGGCGTCATCCGTAAATAATAAATGAGTTAAATTTGTACAGTTTATAGCAAGAGATATACCTTTAATATTACCTTCTATGCATTGTTGATTAATTAGACTAATGAGACTCTCTGTAAGAAGAGAGAACGGTAAAGGTGAAAGCAAGTCGCCTTTTCTGATTCCTCTACCCGGATAAAATTTATCCAGTTTGTCCATTTCTCACAAAAGCCTAATCTTTTAAGAACTTTGATAAGAAAATCCCAGTTGACCTGATAATAAGCTTTAACCATGTCAATTTTAATAGCCGCAAATTTCTTTTTTTATTTTCTCTTATTGAGAAAATATGCCATTTCCTGAGCGATAATTATATTTTCTTGAATACTCCTTCCTTTAATGAAACCTAACTGGGTCAGTGAAATAATTTCATCCATAAACGGTTGTAATTTGAGAGCCAGGATCTTCGCAATTATTTTGTAACTAAAATTAATACATGCAATCGGTTTATAATCCTTGACTTGTTCCTGCTGGTCACCTTTCGAAATTAGCGTAATTAACGTATCATTTAAATAAGTAAGAAGAGTGTTATGGTCAAAGAAGTTTTTAACCATAATAAATAGATCATCTTTGACAATATCCCAAAATTCTTGATAGAAATTACCAAGTAAACCATCTGGACCCGGTGTCTTAGAACCGGACATACAAAAAACCGCATTCCTAACTTCATCAATATCAAGACTTCTCGTTATAAGATCATTCATGCTAACATTAATTTTGCAAGAAATAACTTCAGTAATACCCTCTACGTTTTTGGTGGTTTGGCCCCTAAACAAGTTCATATAGAAATTATTAATTGTCCTACTAATAGAATTAGAATCCTCAGCCCATGATCCATCATCCATTTTAAGCATAGAGATACAATTAATCTTTCTTCTACTAAGAGTTTTAGCGTGAAAGTAGTTAGTATTCCTGTCACCTTTCTTAACCCACTTATCTCTAGCTTTGTCAGCCCAAAACATTTCTTCTTGATTCCATGCTTCTTCCAATTTATTATAGAGAGTTTTTCTTTTTCCTAATTCTCATCTGAAGCTTCCTTATCTTGGAGAGTAGCTAATTACTTTTGATATTTGTCTATCAATTTATGATTATTAAAAAAATACTTTTTTACTCCACCCTGTGAGAGCTAAGCTTGTAGCATTCCTCTTCAAACAAATATCACTAATATTAGAAATGTTATCAATAGGATTCCAGGATTGTTTAACTACCTCCTTATAGTTGGCATTTTCCAACCATCGAGTTTCGAATATAAAATATTTAAGGTATGAAGCTTTTGTAGAATCTTTACTAAGAATAAGTGGCGAATGATCCGATCTGATAGCAGGAGGAATATGAAGAGAGAAATTAGGAAAAAGATCACACCATGAAGTAGACGCAAGTCCCCGATCGAGTATTTATTTAACATTTTCACTCATTCTTCTTTTATTTGACCAAGTATAAAAACACCCTTTGCTCAGTAGATCAACGAGGCTGTTATTATTAATAAACTCATTGAATTTTATAATTCTGTCAAAATTCGGTTCCGTTTTACCTTATTTTTTGGAACTTCTAGATATATCATTAAAATCGTCGATGAATAAAACTGGTTTGTTATTTTTAGAATTCCAATATGAAAGAGCCTTCCATGTTGATAATCTTTCAACCTCATTAGTAGGCGCATACACACACACCAAATACCAAATAATTTTATTAGACTACTCAACTTGGGAAATTACAAAAGATGAAGTAGACCAAACAACCCTAAGATTGACCGAGTTATTCCACAACAAAAGTATGCCCAAAGACATAAACGACCCTCCTCTGGGTTCTACTAGGTGTGAGTTGTCAAAAGACCTAAAGTGCTTACAATACTTAAGACTCTTACTTCTTAACTTAGTTTCTAATAAACAAGCAATTTAAGTACGATGCTTCGAAATAAGGGACTTAAAAGCTTTCATTGTCGTGGGTGCCCTCGAACCATGACAATTCCACACCATAATATTATCCATTACATGCCGCAATCGACTGGAGAAATCGGAGGTCGACTTTCCATCACGAGAGGACCTCGTGTACTTGCTATCTAGTTAGAATCTAAGTCAACACTAGAATCTTCACCAATGTGTTCCTCATATCCCGCTCCTTTACAAAAGTACATTTTCTCATTGTCACCATCATTACAATTAGCATTCATGATTTGATCTTTAATCTCGTGAAAGCTCATATATAGTTCATCAAAAAAGACTTGCATATCGTTAATACGCCTCTCCATATGATTAAAATGATTCTCATTAATCTTTTGCACTTTGTTATAATCTTAGTTGTAGGGGAGTTGGCGCTTCCTTCCTCTTCAGCACCTTGGGCAAAGTAAATTTTTATTTTCGGCTAAATACACGACATCTAGGTTTAGAAAACCATTTCTTAGGTCTATCCTTCTCCTTCCTTGGAAACTGACTGATATGGATTGACTATGAGGGGTAGGACTTTTCATCATGTTCGAAAGACTCGCCTTCAAAATCATCAAATTCCATAGCTTTCTTACCCTTGTTGTCACTGCGCTCAACTAATGTATTCTCGTTGCTGTTACCTACTGTAATAGTGATACCCTGGTTGCAAGCTTCTGCATTGATTAATACCTACAGAGTTATAATTCATAAAGTTATTACTAGGGTTATTAGAAGATGAGATGATAATAGGATTTGATTGAGCTCCCATCTCCTTCTTATATCCTCCATCTTGCGTGAATTTTCAATACATATCATCCACATCGATTTCACGAGCACTTAGGACCTCATTAAAAACCTTATTGCTCACCATAATGCTCATTCCCACATCACCTAGTTCTTCTCTGAAAATTTTAAATATAGTTGGATAATTCTTTTCTGAGAGTTCTGTAGGTCCATCGAAGGTAGAGGCTTTGTTATAGATTTCTTCTAGTAATTCAGATTTTCCGCATTTTCTCTTTGCAGTCTCGCTCTCATTCTTCTTTTTATCAGCATTCCATTCTTTGGTTGGAGGTTGAGTAGGTATGTTAATGGTACCAAACTAAATATAACGAACCAGTGTATTATTAGCATTATTAGACCCACCATCATCGTCATTATCATCTCCGTCTTGTTGCCTAAAGGGCTGAAATCTTATGATATCATCAAAGTTACCCCATTGATCTCGTCTTCTAATAACATAAATCATAGAGTCCTCACTCCACATAACCATATCTTTAGACTAGTTAAAGAACCTCGTAGTCACATCACTCCAATGTGGTCTAACCATGGAAGTAGTGCAACTCATCCTATAATTACCTAGCCTCCTACAGTTAAAGCAAAAAAGGCCTATACTTTCATAAATAATGCCCACCCATCCTAATCCATCAAGTTGATTAAGATACACACCTGTTTTAATAGCTTCATTTGTGTCAAAATCAACAAAAAAACGGATAAATTTGAGATCATCATTGTCCACCACAGGGTAATCGACTTCTACCACTTCACCAATGTAGCTTCCAAAGGCTTTAATAGAATTGATATTGTTTTTAATACCTGCTAATCCATAGATGCGCACCACACCGAGAAAATAATTAGATCAACATCATTGAGCTTGGAATTTGCTTCAACCCTAACCAAGAGAACATGCATCCCATTGACCAAGCAAGGTCTAATGAAGTATAAGTGTTAAGCCTCTTCTTCTCGTTCTAGAGTAAGCTTTAATATATTAGTCTGAAGCTCCTCAAAGATTATTCTGCCTTTGATACCCCATGAGTCTAGCACAATTTTACGAAAAGTGCTAAAGCCATATCTCTATCTGATATGATTCTAGCAAAGAAACTGAATTTAGAAATGTTGGGTTTAGTAGATGATGTTTTGGTGGCAAGAGATAATGATTCAAGTTTGAGTAAGTTTTCATTTTTAGTTCGCGTAAGTGGAAGAAAATGGTTGGGTTTCGAAGTCATTTTAGGGAAGGTTCTAAGATAATATTGCAGGTTTTGTTTAAAGTAAAGTTTGTAAAGAAAGACTAACATTCCCCCATGATATATAAAGAGGCTGCAAAAGATCAAGAAGCTCACGGCAATATTGTAAAATTTCACTTTCACCCACCATGAATCCCAGAATGCCACATGTCTTAAAAGTGCATAATTAACGAAGATGAAGAAGCTGAACAATGTATAGGTATATTTTATTTATAGTCTCAAGATAAGCATGGGAGAAAAACATATCCCACATAGTAGGTAGCCCAACTTCCAAAATATCCAAGAACCAATAGAAGATAATTGAATAAAATAATAGATTGCATCTCTCCTTAAATAGCCAATGATATATATTAAATATAGGAATCAGAATCTCAATGTAGATGTCCGCCATAATTATGGTGGAATCAAGGAAAAGAATATAATCTTTATACCCGTAAGGTATCTTTCCGCATAAATCTTGGGTGTTGGGATAGTACCGGCAGATGAGATGTACAACAATACAAGCCACGTATTCTTATAAGTAATTGAAAGATCATATTTCTTAAAATAATCGAATGTAAAAGAGGCTATATTATGTGAAGATATCAGCGCCAATAAGAGATAGAGAGTAGGGTAAACTTGATCTTCATAGTATCCACATATATATAAATTTGAAGCAAAATAATATCTAAGTAAATATTGTCTATTAGAGAAAGAAAACGTACTTAAAATGTAAGCCCGGAAGTCTGGAATAAATTGATTAACAGATTTGCAACTCTTATCCTCACTGGTTATAATATAAGGCAAATAAAACCAATAACTCATCCCTGCCAATCACAAACTTGACATACACAGCTAAAAAACCAAGATTAATATAAGCTTTACTGGCGCATTGAAGCTTATATTGATAAATAAATTTCTGACTTAATTGCATCACCCAAATTGAAATAATTAGAAGGCTTGATAGTAGATTCCTTAATATTGCAGGAACAGGTTATGTAAGTTTTAGAGTGCCTCTGCATGTGGAGAAGATAAGTTTGATTGATCAAATTAAATACATTAAAGTAGTCTTCCACCTCAATTAAGTCATGTTGGACATATACTATGTCAAAGTAGACATTTGATAGTCAACAAATGCTGCTACATCAAGAGGACATATGAGATGATAGTGAAAGTTTTGGTTTTTAATCTTTCCCACATCGGTGGGTTAGAAATGAAAAAAGCTACTTTTATACTATGTGATATCATCTAAGTCCAATAATCCAATAATCATGCACATGGCAAGGCATTGATCTAGCCCACACGCGCGCACCACCACCACCACCACCCCCCCGCCCGGCCCGGCCCGGCACCGGCACCGGCACCGGCGACGGCGACGGCGTGGGGCGTGGGTCGTGGGTCGTGGGTCGTGGGTCGTGGGTCGTGGGGAGTTTGGGGAGTTTGGGGAGTTTGGGGAGTCAAAAAATGAAAAATGAAGCAGATTGATTTTGGACCAGCTCTTATAGTAGTGGTTGACTGCTCCAAATCAAACGTAGAGACAAACCTCCACTAAGGGATTGGATATTCTGCAGCAGTTACTTGGTCAAGTCAATCACGTGGGAAATCAAAAGGTCAACCTAGCTGTTACAGAATAATATAAACGTGGGGGTTACAAAGCAATCAAAAACGTCAACCCAATCAATTGAAATCCGGGAGAGAATCATGGGATTTAATAGGGACGTTTTCTGAAGGCTTGTGTATCCACTCCTCACCCCTATATAAAGAGGACTCACTCCACATTCAGAAGCTACGAAAATAACACTAAAGAAAAACACTCTGCCTCACCACCCTCTCTATATTTTCCGTTGGAATTCTCTGTTAGAGATACCGGTCACGCCGGAATATCTTTTAACAACGGTGACGCTTTGTTTTTCATTTTCCGTGTAAGTGCTTTGTTTCCGTGTAATTGTTAACTCGATTTTTGTAATCGTTTTTTCCGTGTAATTGTTATTCGGTTGTTGTAATCGCATTTCGATTTACTGTAATAGTTAGTCTATTTCAAAACCTTCTTTTTTCCTTTTCATTTGTTTTTGTTTTACGGAAACCATTTTTCTCTTGTAAAACTGGTGGTTATTAATATAACAATTTAAAAGATATTCATTTTCTTTTCCACCGGTTATTTTAGAAAATGGCTCTTCCCATTTCGGCTGTTGGTTCCTCTTTGAACACTAAGCCACTTCTCGACGCGAACAAGTTAGAGCCCCTTAATGGTTCTAACTATAAGCGTTGGGCGCAAAAAATAATGATATGCCTTGAACAGTATGAACTTGACTTTGCTATAGTCGAGGCTCCTCCACTTTTGGAGATTGGAGCTCATACTGAACAAGAGCTAGCTAGGCATGCTGCCCTCGAATCTAGGTTCAAAAGAGCTAACACCATGGCTCGGGGCTGGATGTTGAACAATGTTACTAATCCCATCTTTGACCTCCTTGCCAAAGAGAAATCGGCAAAGGTCATATGGGAAACTCTCGAGAAGAAATATGGGGCTGATGATTCGGGTAAGAAGAAGTACGTGACTGGGAATTGGTATAACTTTAGACTTACGGATCAGAAACCCATGACTGAACAACTTCACGTGTACGAGAACCTATGCGCGGAAGTTATCGCCGAAGGCATGAAGATGTGTGAAATTCTTCAAGCCAACATTTTGCTTGAAAAATTTCCCCCATCTTGGAGTGAATACCGCAACCACCTCAAGCACAAAAAGAAAGAAATGACCCTCCAAGAGCTCATCAGCCACATCCAAGTCGAAGAAGCGAATCGATTAAAGGATAAGTCAATCTCTTTCCCTTCTCATTCCTCCAAAGCTAATCTAGTCGAAGGTTCTGGCCAAGGTAACAAAGACAGGTTCAAAGGGAAGGGAAAGCAACAAGGGTCCAACAAATCTAAGTCTGGGGGAAACAAGAATCGCGGCAACTCCAACAAACAAGGTGGAGGATTCAAGATCTCGGGTAAGATTCAAAAAACTAAAGGGGCCTGTTACTGTTGTGGCAAAGAAGGGCACAAAGCTTTTGAATGTCCCCAGAGAGCTGGCCAGGGTCCCAAAGCTGCCGCGAATCTGACTGAGACCGAAGAAATCATTGCTGCGGTAATGGTTGAGGTAAACTTGGTAGAAAATAAGAGCGAGTGGATCCTTGACACTGGAGCTTCTCGTCATTTCTGCGCAAACAAATCCTTGTTCAAGAAATTCGAAAAGGCAACTGATGGTGAGTGTGTGTACTTGGGTGATTCTTCCACCGCTACTGTTCTTGGTAAGGGTCAAGTTCCCCTCAAACTCACATCTGGTAAGACTCTTGAACTGAATGATGTTCTCTTCGTTCCCTCTCTCCGTAGGAACTTAGTTTCCAGGGCTCTCCTTAATAAAGTTAGTCTCAAACTTGTTTTCGAGGGGGGTAAAGTCATTATCACCAAAAATGACGAATTCGTGGGGAAAGGGTACCTTAATAATGGCTTGTTTGTTTTAAACACTGTAACCCTTAATGAGAATGCAACTAATTCCGCTTATATTGTTGAGTCCATTCAAACGTGGCACGGTAGACTAGGCCATTTAAATGTTGCGTCTATTAAAAGGCTTAAAAATCTTGGACTAATACCCGTTAACAACGTGGATGACTTTGAAAAATGTCAAATATGTGTAGAGTCCAAACTTGTGAAAAAACCTTTTAAACCCGTTACCACGAGACAAACTAAACTACTTGAATTAGTTCATTCGGACTTAGCTGATTTTAAAAACTCCGCTAGTAGAGGTGGAAAACTTTATTACATAACCTTTGTAGATGACTACTCTAGGTTTACTAAAGTGTATCTTCTTAAAACTAAAGATGAGGCGGAAAATGCGTTTTTAAAATATAAAGCTGAAGTTGAAAACCAACTAGATTGTAAAATCAAACGACTTAGGTCCGATAGAGGAGGCGAATATAGTTCTAATTCCCTTAAAGAGTTTTGTGAAACAAATGGGATTATCCACGAACTTAGTGCCCCTTATACACCCCAACAAAACGGCATAGCAGAAAGAAAGAATAGGTCCCTTAAAGAGACTATGAATGCCATGTTAATTAGTTCAGGTTTACCAAACAACATGTGGGGGGAAGCTGTCTTGTCAGCCTGTTATGTACTTAATAGGGTACCGCATAAATCCCTAGATAAGACCCCGTATGAAATGTGGAAGGGTTTTCCACCAAACCTGAAATTTTTAAAAGTGTGGGGGTGCCTTGCCAAAGTCAAACTACCTGATTTTAAAACTGTCACCGTTGGTCCCAAAACCATTGACTCAATTTTCATAGGGTACGCTCAGAATAGTGCGGCTTACAGATTCTTGTCATTAGAAGATAACTCTATTTGTGAATCTAGAGACGCTGAATTCTTTGAACATGTTTTTCCTTTGAAAGATTTAAATACTGTTAATACTTCTTTACCTGTTGATAATTTATCTACTAATGATGTGGTACCTTTTTGTGATGTTTTTCCTAACCCCTCCACTTCCATGGAGCCTAGTAGTATTCCCGAGGAAGAACCTAGGAGAAGTAAGAGGCGCAGGATCGAGTCTAGCTTCGGCCCTGACTTTATAACAGCCTTTATAACAGAAGGTTCTCACATCGATCTATTAGACGAACAGGTAGTCAATTGTTTCCTCATGGAGGATGACCCAAAAACTTATGATGAGGCTTTAAAATCTATAGATGCTAGTTTTTGGAAAGAGGCTATTAACAGTGAACTTGAGTCAATCAAAAGTAACCATACATGGGAATTAACCGTCTTACCTAGGGGTAGCAAAGCGATTAGTAGCAAATGGATTTTTAAGAAAAAATTGAGACCCGATGGCTCAATAGAAAAATTCAAAGCCAGACTTGTTATTAAGGGCTTCACCCAAAAGAAAGGTCAAGATTACTTTGACACCTATTCCCCAGTGACCAAAATTGCCACAATAAGAACCCTTATTGCCTTAGCCGTCATTCACGAACTTGTAATACATCAAATGGATGTCAAAACCGCGTTCTTGAACGGAGATCTAGATGAAGAGATCTACATGGCTCAACCTGAAGGGTGTGTGGTCCCTGGTCAAGGGGACAAAGTGTGTAAGTTGAAAAAATCTTTGTATGGTTTGAAACAGGCACCGAAAAAATGGTATGAAAAACTAGATAGCACTCTTATTTCATATGGGTTTATGGCTAACACTTCTGATTCATGTGTTTACTCCAAGGTAACAAATTCAGAGTGTGTTATAATCTGCCTTTATGTAGATGACATGCTTATCTTTGGTACTACTATTCATATTATAAATGAGACTAAACGTTTCTTGTCTTCCAGATTCGACATGAAAGACATGGGAGAAGCTGATGTGATACTTGGGGTAAAAATCATTAGAAGCAGTAATGGTATTACCCTGAATCAGTCTCATTACGTAGAAAGGATGCTGAAGAAGTTCAATTCCTTTGATGTAACGCCTGTAAATACTCCTTATGATTCTAGCATTAACTTATCTAAACATGTTGGGGATGCTGTATCCCAAAATGAATATGCTAAAATCATAGGAAGTGTAATGTTCTTAATGAACTATACTCGACCCGATATTGCCTATACCGTGAGTAGACTTAGTCGCTATACTCATAACCCGAGTAGTGACCACTGGGTTGCACTTCGCCGTCTATTGAAATACTTGAGGGGTACCATCGATCTAGGATTGCACTATAACAAATTCCCTGCAGTCCTTGAGGGTTTCTGTGATGCAAACTGGATCTCTGACAATGACGAAGTAAACTCCACCAGTGGTTATGTGTTCTCCTTAGGGGGAGGTGCTATATCGTGGAAGTCTTCCAAACAGACTTGTATAGCACGCTCCACCATGGAGTCTGAGTTCATAGCACTAGAGTTAGCTGGGCAAGAAGCTGAGTGGTTGAGAAGTCTCTTATCAGATGTGCCACTTTGGGAAGGAAGTGCCACACCTGTATGTATCCACTGTGATTCACAAGCAGCCATTGGAGTCGCTCATAATAGCGCCTATAATGGAAAGAAGAGACATATTCGCATCAGACATGGGTCAGTAAGACAATTACTGAAGAATGGTGTGATAGCCTTGGAATTTGTACGATCAGAGGAGAATCTAGCTGATCCGTTCACCAAAGGCTTGACCAGGAGACTAGTCCTGGAGACGTCGAGGGGGATGGGACTAAAACCCATCAAATGGGAACATGTGACTAATGAGTCAATGTGATTTCCCCATCCCTAAGGCTCAAACCTAAATCGTCTTGTTCATAGCCACTTGTGGTGGTCCTTTTGAGAAGGACTTGATGAAAAGGCGTACCGAGTTTGAAACTCACATTTGAATTCATAGCCTTTATGGTGGTTCTTTTGAGAAGGACTTGATGAATTCAAGGGTAACTTTGAAACCCAAATATTCATGGTAGAGTGTTGAGGAGACGTCCTTACACCACTCTCAAAATGAATAAATCCACCAAGTTCATAGCCCGTAAAGGGTGGTCCTTAGAGAAGGGCTTGATGAACTGAAAGGTGAGGTTAGAGGGAACCATAACCTTGAATCGGGTTGAGTATGTGCTGTGAGGGTCTCGATCGATAACCGTTGAAGTTCAAGAGTAAGTTCACTTAAACGGAATTCGGTGGTTGCCTCACTTCACTACGTGTCAATTCAAATCGCAAGATATTGGCGCTTAAGTACAATTCACCCATTCTTCTTTCTGGGACCTTCTCACCAAACCTTTGTTGACATTCAAATGTGTGGGGGATTGTTGGACATATACTATGTCAAAGTAGACATTTGATAGTCAACAAATGCTGCTACATCAAGAGGACATATGAGATGATAGTGAAAGTTTTGGTTTTTAATCTTTCCCACATCGGTGGGTTAGAAATGAAAAAAGCTACTTTTATACTATGTGATATCATCTAAGTCCAATAATCCAATAATCATGCACATGGCAAGGCATTGATCTAGCCCACACGCGCGCACCACCACCACCACCACCCACCCGCCCGGCCCGGCCCGGCACCGGCACCGGCGACGGCGACGGCGTAAGGCGTGGGGCGTGGGGCGTGGGTCGTGGGTCGTGGGGAGTTTGGGGAGTCAAAAAATGAAAAATGAAGCAGATTTTGGACCAGCTCTTATAGTAGTGGTTGACTGCTCCAAATCAAACGTAGAGACAAACCTCCACTAATCTCGCACGCGTTAAAGGGATTGGATATTCTGCAGCAGTTACTTGGTCAAGTCAAACACGTGGGCTGTTACTTAGTCAAGTCAATCACGTGGGAAATCAAAAGGTCAACCTAGCTGTTACAGAATAATATAAACGTGGGGGTTACAAAGCAATCAAAAACGTCAACCCAATCAATTGAAATCCGGGAGAGAATCATGGGATTTAATAGGGACGTTTTCTGAAGGCTTGTGTATCCACTCCTCACCCCTATATAAAGAGGACTCACTCCACATTCAGAAGCTACGAAAATAACACTAAAGAAAAACACTCTGCCTCACCACCCTCTCTATATTTTCCGTTGGAATTCTCTGTTAGAGATACCGGTCACGCCGGAATATCTTTTAACAACGGTGACGCTTTGTTTTTCATTTTCCGTGTAAGTGCTTTGTTTCCGTGTAATTGTTAACTCGATTTTTGTAATCGTTTTTTCCGTGTAATTGTTATTCGTTTGTTGTAATCGCATTTCGATTTACTGTAATAGTTAGTCTATTTCAAAACCTTCTTTTTTCCTTTTCATTTGTTTTTGTTTTACGGAAACCATTTTTCTCTTGTAAAACTGGTGGTTATTAATATAACAAGTCAAAATCAAGGATCAAACACAAGTGCATGTGTAGTAAGAGCACAAAAGCTCAAAAATATGCACAATCCAGAAAAACTTCCTTCCAAGCTATGTAATTAGGTCATGGATCAGGTATAAAATTGATCATAGCAAGAGACATACCCATGTATAAAAGAAAAGAAGTGAAGTAATACAGCATCTTAAGAAGAAGCCATTAATGGCTAATTTACTAAAGGAAGAAGATGGAGTTGAGTTGTTAGTTTTTATAGAGCATTTTTAGAGAGAGAAACTGATTACAAAATATACAAACCCAATCATCTCTTTCGTCTTTTACCTACATATAAGTGTTGTTGGTACTTATATGCAACTTTAGTATTTTAATTTCTTTATCATAAATCTTAGTTCGTATTTGTAATGATTTGCTTGTGCAATTACATAAAACATTTAGGTAGAGAAAAAAAGTTAATAAAGAAGATATGAATTAAGATCTCATTTATATTTTACAAAAAACCAGACATGATTGCATGAATATTTACTTCTCTTCTCTTTGTATATTCTCGAAAAGTGGTATGAAGAAAAAACATTGGAAAACTTTAGGACTACTGCCTAAAACAAGGGATATGAATGTGAATCGATATGTCTAGTATTATATTATTGAGCGAAATATCTACAGTTTTGTATTGACATTTGCATTATAGAGGATATAAATGTGACATACTATAAATTTTTAAGTATACTATATTTTTAATTGTTATTTACATTAATAACATATAATCTTTTAGAATTTCATCATCTTTTTCAGTATTAATTATCTCCTTGTATTTTTACAATTGTTTCCTATCCATGCAGGAGTAGAAGAATCGTATCAATCTTGTTTACTAAGGATTCTCTAGGTTGAAGAAGTTCAAGAAGTACATACCAAAGGACAATCTCACGAATGTTTCAATTCCTTGCATAGAATCAAGTAGTTCCTTATAAAATAGGAGTAGGTACTCCTTTGCAGCCTATTTTGGTTCTCCCGGAAGATTTCAAAAATCGCTAGAAGCTTTGATGGTGTCTGTAAATAGCTTTGATATACAAAAACAAAGGGTGAATGGTTTGTATTGTATTATAAATATTTTCTTGTAAGATAATCAATTTTATTAATTAAATTTAGAGCAAATTCCAAAAATAGGCCATTAATTCATAAATTTAGACCATATGGACCTTTCGTTGATTTTTAGTGTAGGGGGATTATAGGACTTTTATATTAGAGACCACAGAGAATGTTTAATTTATTCAAGTGTGCCGAATTTCGGTTGATTTTCCAAAATTATTCATTAATGTTTAATTTATTCAGATGTGCCGAATTTTGGATGATTTTCTTAAAATATTTATTCAAGCATTTCGTTAATGGGCAGCAAATGTTGTGGCTTAACAATTCTGAGCACATCCATTCTTTCTTCCAACCCAAACTTTATTAAGTTTTCACTTATTATTATACCCATAATTTTTCAATACCCATTTAAAATCTCCATGCCGACTTTCTCTCTCTCAAGAAGTTCTCGAACTTCTTTCCACCGCCTAAAATCTTTTCATAGTTCTACCTTACTTTCAACTATAACTTCGGATAGTCTTATCTATCTACCTCTAGAATTTATATATCGATCCCATATAATCCAATAAGGCATATTTTATCATTTACTCTTAGAAGGCTAGAAGATGAATTCCACTTTTGATGGCTACTAGGTTCAACATAACAGGAGTGTGAAAATAAATAATTTCTCATATGTCTTTCTTTTCAATTATAACAACTTTTATACCAAGAACATTATTAGTGATTTAAACATTAATAATGTAAGAATAACTAAAATTATGAGTATCATTTATTTTTTGGTTCGAAGCATATAATTATTATTCGAAGAAATCTTAGAATAGAAATTATGACTCCAATATTCATTAGGATAGATGAGTGAATAAGGTCTATTACATATTGAAATAAGACCTCGCCTTGGCTAGATAAACCGACTAGAAATGGGGATAACATTACAAAGTTTACCAGAGTCAACAAATTTCCTAACTGCATAACACATAAGTATAATAATTATTATAAGATACAAAGGAGATATGTTAAGCACTATTTTACCCATCATAATAACATATATAATATAATTTATGGAACCAAGTTCACCGTAGAGTGTAAAAATCATAAGCTCATTCATATTCACCACAACATCACTCAAGGAAATAGTTGGCACCCATAAACAATTGTAGAGTTTATTAGGAAGACTTTCAAAAAAGAGTGGAGTACACCAGCATGATATATTGAAGTATGGGAGGAGATGTGGCAAGCGTACATGCTTGCATGCGAATAAAGATGGTAAAATTTCCCCCCCCCCCCTTTTTACTATATATAACATCACAACCCACTCATTTTTTACAAGAAATTCTCAATGCTTTATGTTAAGCAAGTGAGTTTATCTTGCGCTGGTTTTTTTTCTTTTCATATGCTTCAAGTTTTAGTCACTCTTCTCTGCTTCTGAGTATGTTTTTTTGTATACATAATTATAATAGCTCGATTTAAAAATTGGAACAAAAAAACATTATAGCTCAATTTGCAATTCTATTCGCAAAATCTTTCTTGTTTATTTTTTAATCCTTAAATTAATTTTCATAGCTATTATGGGATTTATCATCGTTTCAAAATTATATTACTGGCTACCCATGAAAGGCACGCCTTGCCTCTAATAAATCTTAATAAACGTGAAGAGAAGTCTTTTAGGGTACTTAGTATTGGGACAAATACACGTGACACCCCTCAAGTTTAGGAGGCATGCTCACTTGTTTTACAAGTCGTTAAGGGAGAATAGGGTTTTTGTTTCTTGTTTTCGTAAACATATTCGAGAGATGGAATGTTGGAGGAGACTATAGACTCGCTGAAGTTCGAAGAAATGTGTTTAAGCTTGAGGTGTTTGAGGATGAAGAATTTCAAAGGCTAATATGTTCAAGGCGTAGGATTTTCCTTGGAATAAATGTCGACATCCCTCAAGAGATTTCAAGACCTATATCTAGATTACTCATTAAAAGGTTTGGAATTTATACAAAATACTATATATACCATTATAACGGTAGCAACGTGCTTCTTTAAACTGGAAGATATCGATTTCTCGAAGATCTTTTCATAATACAAAATTCTATATATACCATTATAATGGTCTCATTAAACAATGGTCTCTATGTTTTATGTGTGAATGTATAAGTCACCGTTTTGATAATTATGGGGACCTTGTGGAAAAAGGACGGGAGGATGTGGATGAACTTATGATGAAGATTTAGACGGTGGATAATGTTAGACTTATGACCCACATTCTTATTTGTAAGGTATGGCCCATTTAGTTAATGACCTTAATTCCCTTGACTTTCATATATATATATATATATATATATATATATATATATATATACACATTGTATTTTATAGGTTATTAGTTAACCCATTCAATTGGCATCAGCCATTATACTCTCCTTTGTAAACAATCCTTATTTTCTCCTCTTCTCGTGGTTTTTTCTAATTTGTGTTTTCCATGTATATCGGTGTTCCTTTAGTTTCTTGTTACATATTATATATTATTCTCTGATCCTAATTCTAAAAAAGTGGTATCAAACTTAAGGATTAAAAGAACGCAAGAAAAAAATTAGGGTTATTACTACAAGTGGAGAAGATCGGAAAAAAAGAGCAAGTATTATTGAAAATTTATCAAATCGTGACGATTTTTTTTAAATATGTATTCCTGTTCTTTGTCAAGAAACGGATTTTCCGGGTCTTAATTTTGCCTATGTTTTTTGAAGAGTTTGGTCAAATTCAAAAATATTAAAAATCAAATAAAATTTTAGGGTTTTGAATTTTCAAAAATAATTCAATTTTGTTGGCTCATAATCTCATGTTTTTGGATAATTTGGTTACACAAAGTCCAACTACTCGTCAATAGTAGCAAAAAGGGGTTGAGATTTTGGTCGAGTATAAGTTGAATAATTCGAATTTAGGTTTTGTGAAAATTTCAATGTCGTGGAATTTTTAGTTCCGTAGTCCGATATTTTTTGGATCAATTAGCTAGTCAAATTTTTTAAATCCATGATGTCTCCCCATTTATGATGATTTAATCTTAGTTGGAGACATCATTTTAAGTGTATTTACTAGGATGTAGGTCGATTTTCCTATGAATTAGTGCACTTTCCTATTTCGTGTCTTGATTTGATGATTTATTATTTTTAGATCATTGATGTCTCCCCATTTGTGATGATTCATTAGTAGTTGGAGACATCATTTTAGTTGTATTTAATAGTTTATAGGTCGATTTCCTCATGATTTAGTACACTTTCTTATTTTGTGTCTTGAATTGATTATTTATTATTTTTATAGCATATTGGGTTTAATTATTTATTTAGTGTGAAGCTTTAGAGATATATGGTAATTAATTAGAGTCCAATTCAAAGTCTAAGAACTAAAGGAAAGAATATAAACATGGAAATGGAAGATAATGAAGTAAAAGCTAAAAATATGGAAAAGAAAAAGTTGCCTTAAATCTGAATTCCAACACCTACGACAACAAATCACCTTATATCTCAAAATTAGTGAGGAATCTGGAGAAACGGTAAAGATCATAGTTAAAGATCATTCCGAGACGATGAATTTCGACTACTCATGCGCGTCAAAGGATAAGTATTGAAGCTTTTATGACCAAAACAAAAACGGGGCTGATTCCATATTTTTGGGCTACGAATTTGAGTTGAACTACGAGTCCAATATTTACCTTTTCCTTCAAGAAAATGAATCAGGTCTTCCTATACACTATAAATACAGCCTCTTAACACTAACAAATCATCCTTGGCCAAACCTTAAGGTCAGGAAGAATCTATAACACAATAAGAGAAGTCTGGAAGGAGTTGTGCATCAATTATGTCTCCTTCAACCTTTAATTCTGTAATTCTTTTCTTTTTTTTTCTTCATATGAACTAAATTCTATTTAGCTTGAGTTTTAGCATATATGTATGAACCCTAGTTTTGATAGACATCTATCTAATTTGGGAATTCTATATTTTAAATTGATTTATTGTTTTTATTCTCTGTTTATGTGTTTGGATTTATATTTTGTGTTCTTGTGGACTGCAGCCATATAGAATTACCATCTAGTAGTTAGGTCACCATTGACAACGGTGTTTAATTACAAGTTTAGCACATAACGTCTAGAATAAGGTTTAGATCTGACAAATCAACCTAACTAAATAATCACCATGGTTTAGTGTATTGCTATTTAACCAATTGCAGGAACAATTTGCTTAGGACTCCTTATTGACACATGTGATGTCTCCCGATTTGTTCTAATTATTAGCCCCTTGGAGACATCCTTTTAGGTGAATAAATGACTTGTTTGATAGACTTTTAGGCTTAATTGATCATATTGCACTTTCTCCCCTTGGAAATTAACTATTTGCAGAATCTGAGCTTTTGTGCGTATATTTGACTATTTTTAATGCAAAGTTAATCGGTTCTTGAAAGACCAATCCAAGGAGAAGAAGTGAGAATAAAGTCTTAGTGTGTTTTAGAGTGTTAGGAAGTGATTTCTAGTCGAGTTTCTATTTTTAGAGTACACTTTCCTATTTCGATTCCTTGATTTATTGATTTATTCTTTTTAAGCATATGCGGTTTAATTATTTATTTAATGTGAAGCTTTTAAAGATAAATGGTATTTACTTAGAGACCTAGTCAAGATAAAGATGAAAGGAAAGAAGATTTACATAGAAATAAGAAGATTTACATAGAAATAAGAAGATTTAGGATAGATTTATTCAAAGGAGGAAAAGATAAAGCTGCCTTTTGAAATCTGAAACTCCAGCCACGTTTTAGAGATTAAATCATAATAAAAGATTGGCTAGGATTCTGGACGAGTGGTCTGCACCAATAGAAAGCTCTTTCCAAGACAAGCAGTTTCATATATTGGAACTTCTAAAACGGATAAGTATTGAAAAAGATATGACTAAATCAAATCAGCAGAATCTTATCTTTTAGAGCTACGAATTTGAGAGTCCTTGACTTGTCTTCCACTCCAAGCAAATTCGACCTAGGGTCTTCCAACACCTATAAATACACCCCTTAACCTCCTACTTTCACACACTTCAGAGAATTACACAAGAGGCTTAAGGTTTCTAAGTCAGAGCACGAAGGAGAGAAGAAGCTAGAAGCTGGAGGAATCCTGTTCTTCCATCCATAGTCATTCTACCCTTTAGGTTTTTCATTTATCTTTTGTATTTGAATATGAATTCCTTTTATTTAATATTAGTTTTTAATTCCATCATGAGCTAAATTTCTTTATACTTGAGAATCGCATAAAAGGGATGAACCTTAATTAATGAATCTATGTTTTGAATTTGGGATTGTTTAGATTTAAACTGAATTGAGTTTTAGGTATTGGATATTACCTTGTTTTTATTACTAATTCTTTTAGGAACAACTATAATTAGCTTTTAGTATTTGGGCTATTCACTTTAGTGGCAAAGTGATCATCCGACAGGGGGGTTTGAATACAGATCTAGGTAATACCCGTGTAATGTCCGTTATTGACCGACAGGCTTAACTAGTTACATAGCCAAAGAGGTAAAATCTTATCATCCGAAGAGATATATTCGACCATACAGGTGTTTATAATACTTTAGGATAACTTCTAGGTCCACCCGACAGGGGGCTAGGAGATATTAGAGTCCCGACTAATATTATAATTCCAATTCTGCCCTTAGACATAGCATAGATTATATTGATTAAGTGGATTCCCTTGCGAGGATCAAGTATCTCTCTTATCTGAAGTTAGTCGTTATTTGCTTTATTTCTTTTCTATTAAGTTAATTTAGTTTTATTTTAATTGCATCTTTTAATTTCCAAAAACCAAACAAAAAAATTACTATCTTTTATTTGCTGCTTAGCAATTATCTCTACTATCTGATTGATATTTGGGTTGAACCTAATCCGTCCCTGAGAACGAACTTGATTATCATATATTACTTGGGACAACCGTACACTTGCGGTTAAGTGGTTCCTTTATTTTTGCACTTTATTTTATAACACCCCAGGACCCACCAAGTTTTTGGCGCCGCTGCCGGGGACGGTAGCGTGTGACCCCGGTATTAATCTTTTAGTAGTTTAATTGTTAGTTTAGTTTTAGTTTTATTTTTCAGTTTTACGCTTTGGGTTGTCTTTCTTTTTCAGGTTTACAGGTTTTGGTTTATGCGTGAAGATATCGTGATTCTTGCAAATCCCGAAAGCCTAGTTTGTGAAGCAAACAAAAGAAAGAGAGACGCTAAAGCAAAAGAGTTAGAGGAGCAATTAGCAAGAGAAACAATGGCTCAACCCAGCTGCTCCTCGAAACAATGATCCGTGGTTCGTCTATGGCCCTGAAGAAGCTCCGTTTCGAGCTCCTGCCCTCGGAATCGGCCCTGCAAATATTAATGTCGAGAGATACAGACCTGATCCTGGTATGCTATCTCAGTTTCAAAGTTATGGAAATTTCCGAGGAGCACCTACCGAAGATCCAATCCGTGCTGTACAGAAGTTCATGCAAATTTGCGATTCTTATTTTACGCAAGGAGTAACTAAAGAGCAAATGTATTTTGCAAATTTTAGATTCTTCGTTATTGATGGAGCAAGTGAGTGGCATGATTCGCAAGAACCCGAAACAATTACAACATGGGACGCATTACAAACCGCGTTCTTCGATAGATACTACCCAACGAATATGGGATTAGACGCGCAAGTTGAACTAACCTCATTCAAACAAGAAGAAGACGAGACTTTGGGTAGAAGTTGGAAGAGATTTCAGATTTGCTTACGAAGAGTCCCTGATCATGGCCTCACAGAAGTTCAACAAATGAAGATATTTTACCGAGGACTTGATGGCTCTTCAAGAAAGGATCTAGACTTGCTTTGTGGTGGTGGATTCCTACAGGTACAACCAGTTCATGCGAAGATTATTTTGAATAGAACTGTAACAAATGAACTTGGTTGGAACACTGTAAGAACACCTGTTCGAGGTGGAAATACTGCGTCAATTGAAGAAAAAGTCACCGCCATGGAAAGCAAACTCGAGCAACAACTGAAACAACTTACTATAGCCGTTACAAAGAGTGTTGGAAGTAGAAGAGCAGATGTAAATGTTACACAAGAAGTTTATGGATGTTCTAATTGTGGTACAGAAGATCATGATTGGGAGACCTGTCAACACAATACAGAATCCGTAATGTTCGTTTCCAACCGATGAAATTACAACTCAAATGGTCAAGGTTATCAACCGAATAGAAACCATCCGGGTTTCCAATATTCGAATCCAAATGGGGCTGCTAATCCACAACATGCATATCAACCGCGTCCCCAAGGCAACAACTATCAGCCAAGACCTCAGAACAACTACCAAGGTGGACAAGCTTGCGGAAATCAGAGAAAACCTCCTCAAGATGCTTATACCGACACCATGAACCAGAAAGCTCTGCCTGCTCAACCTCAAGAAGGTGCTTTAGATGTGCAACAAACCTTGACAACACTAATCAACAATCAACAAACTACAGCCGCAACACTTAAGTTGATGGAAACTCCGATGGCACAGATAAATAAGCAATTAAATCAACGTCAGCAAGGACAATTACCAAGTGACACCGAAGAACCCAAGCAAAGAGAAGAATGTAACGCGATCTCCCTTAGAAGTGGTAAGAAACTTCCACCCCCACCGTTTCCCGTTATGAAAGAAAAAGAAACAACTGTGAAAGAGAAACCGGTAAAAGAGGTGGAAGAGAAAAAATATGAACCTGAAATAATTGAAGTGGAGAAGACTCCGGAAAATCCGAAAAAGAAAGATGCTATAGAAGTCCGTCCTCCTCCACCATTCCCTTCAAAAGTTCAGAAGAAAGGAGATACTGCGGAATATCAGAGATTCATCACCATGGTGGGTAAGCTTAACATTAATATACCTTTCTTAGAAGCTATCAAAGGTGTACCGAAATACATGAAATTCTTGAAAAGAGCTATCACCAGCAAGCGTCAGTATCTTGAGAATGAAATGGTAGGTTTGCCAGAAGAGTGTAGTGCCATCTGCCAAAGTAAGTTGCCACCCAAACTACTTGATCCTGGAAGTTTTACAATCCCGATTTCCATTGGTGCTAAGTGGCAAGGGAAAGCTCTGTGTGATTTGGGAGCAAGTATTAATCTCATGCCCAAATCCGTGTTTGAAAAGCTGAAGATAGGAAACGCAAAACCCACCTCTATGGTTTTGCAAATGGCTCACAGATCCCTCGTACATCCAGAGGGAAGACTAGAAGATGTCCTCGTCAAGGCTGGTACGTTAATCTTCCCTGCTGATTTTGTATTACTTGATTACGACGCGGATAGGAATGTTCCCATTATTTTGGGAAGACCATTCCTAGCCACGAGGCGTACTTTGATTGATGTAGAGAACGGTGAATTGATTATGCGTATCCAAGACGAGGAGGTAAAATTTAACGTGTTTAAGCCAATGAAGTTTCCGGATCCCAAGGAGGATTTCTTCCGGATTGATGTGATTGAACAAGAGCCAACTAAGGTTGTGGAAACCAAAGGAATGGAGGAAAGAGAGCTCAGAAAGAAACCACCGAATCCGTGGTTCCTCCATTCAGATCCTAAGGAAAATCCACACCTTAAAAGGAAACCACCAAATCTGTGGTTCCTTGACGGTGCTAAAATAAAAGAGAAGAGGCGAACTATGAAGGTTCCAAAAGAACCTAAGAAAGAGAGAAAGAAAAGGGGGTTCAGAGTAGGCGAAGAGGTTGCATTGAAGAAGCCTGATCCTCTTCCGAAAGCGCGCGAAGCCAAGAGTTCTTGGCAAGGACCGTTCATGGTCACAAAGGTTATTTCGAATCAACTGGTGATCATAAAAGCTAAGGGGTGCAAATTCCGTGTAGCAAACATTGATAACCTCACTCACTGCTGGGGAGGTTATGTAAAAAAATGATTCATGAGGTAACCCGTCGAGCTTAACGACGTTAAACAAAAGCCATTTCATTGTATATTAGTTTATTGCTTTAAGTTTTTCAATTCCTAGTGTATAATTCTAAGTTAGTGTCGAGTTTTAGTGTCTACTTTTAAAGAAATAAGAAGGGTATTGTGTTAATGGTGCAGGACTCGAGTTTGGGGTGCTAGGAGAAATTTTTTGGAGAATTCAAGGCTGGCGCGGACTACCCCGCGGTGTACCCCCTATACCGCAGGGATGTACCGCGCCCCAAAAACCCGTACCACGGGTCGCGCACCACGGATCTTATCCAGAAGCAAGAAAAAAAGAAGCTGAAAGCCGCGGTGCACCGCGCCCTATACCGCACGCCCAAAACGCGTGCCACGGGGTATGTACCGCGGGTTTTTTGACGGAGCACGTGCGGACTACCCCATGCACCGCACCCCTGCACCGCAGGGCAAAAACGCGTGCCACGGGGTGCTAGCACGGGTACAAGGCAGAGGCGAAAAATATCACACCAGCAGTGCTGCGGTGTACCCCGCGGTATACCCCATGCACCGCAGGGATGCACCGCGCCTGGCGGTTTGTGAAGAGTTCAAAGCCGAGTCAACTTCTAACTTTAAAGAGATAAACCCTAGTCTCTTCCAAACGAAATTTCCAGCTCCCAACCTTATAAAAACACCTTGAAGCTTGATTAAACCTCCACAACAAACACATTAACATCATCAAATCTCTCCTCCGTCCTCCATAAACATAACCTCTTCATCAAATTCATCACAAAACACCATTAAACACAATCAAGATCATCAAGCTTTCAAGATTTCTTCCAAGATTTATCAAGAAAACAACTTCCTTCATCTAATCCAAGCAAGAAACTCAAGCTATACCAAGTTTTCTTAACTTTATTCTATCCTTGGTATAAACTTGAGTGTGGGGTCAATTCAACCATGACAAACAGAATAGATGCTTTGGATTACAAGAGGAAGCGTTATATCCTAGGGAAGAACAAGAATTTGCCTGGTTCTACAATTGAAAAGGCCATCCATCTTGATGAGCCTACTGAAGAAACACAAGAGGAAAAGGCACCTGCACCACCACAACGCGGGAAATTAATAGCAAGGATAAGGGTATCATCAAAGCCTACAGACAAGCTACAATTTCAAGTTCACAATTCTTCTTCTTCTCAAATTGATTCTGGTATTCCTCCATGGGCTCACACTTTGCAACAAGAATTCGAACTTTTACGATTAGACATCGGAGCACTTTGGAAGGAAATTTCACAGATTAAGTCAACATTGGAAGAGGTAACTTTGTTCATGGATATTGATAATTATTCTCCCCCTTCGGAGGAGGACACAATGGATCTTCATGGCCAGGTACCCCGTTCTAATTCTTCTTCTTAATTGATGGTAGGCACTAGTTAGGTAGTTTAGTTTAATTTTATTGCTTTATTGAGTCTTTTTCGAGTCGTGGGGACACGACTCACTTTTGAGTTTGGGGTGGGGTTCGTTGCCTCATCCCAATTGTTTGTGTTTTACATGCTTTCAATAAAATTAATCTTAGGGTTGCGTGACTGTAGAGTATTTTAAATGCTCCCATCAAGCTTGCTTTTTATGAATTAATGATAGAAAATAGTTGACTTTAGGAGTTAGTATGAAGCTGAACTTTAATTGCATGCAAATATGAGATAATTGATAGGAAGAATTAATGAACAATGCAAAAGAAGTAAACTTGTGCTTAAGGATAATAGGTGGTGTGTAGAACGTGAGATCTAAATGAGTAGAGAACCCACATAGGTATGAACTAGAGACAAATTGTGTGAATAGGAAGATGATAGAGGCAGTTCTTTGTTAGCCCTTTGAATCCGTTTTGGCCTTCTATCCCTGAATTAATTTTATCCTTCTTAGACAAATTTTTAGCCTTTAAGCCTTTCTTTTGTCGCCACATTATAAGCCAATATCCCTTTAGATTGTTAGGCATGACCATATGACCCGCACTTGAATCACGATCCTGAGACAACCTGTCTTGAGCTTGAGTTTGGGGTGGTGGGTCCACTATATGGGAATTTACATTGGGTTGGGAGTTTTTGAGCTTATCAATGATGCTTTGTGCTATACATGATGATGATTCACAGGTTTATTGTATTGTAACCCTTTGCCGGGGTAATAGTGAATGGAAAAGAAGCTCCGAGCTCAAGTTATGAATAGGCATTACTATGAAAAATAGCATGATATCTCAAACATCATAAAAAGAGTCATAGCTATAAGAAAAAACGAATGATTTGAAAAGAATATACATATTCGGACCGGCAAAGTGGAAAATTTTAGGTGAATCATCCTTAGTGCTTATTGGGTTAATTTGGGGACGCTAATTAAGCGCGTCAATTGGGTTGAGTGAGAACGTTATTCGAGTGTAAACTCAAGCTCTTGGACAGTTTTGTTGATGGTAAGTGAGGAGAGAGCCAAAAGCTCACTTCAAATTTACCAAATATACATACCATACCGTCCTTAAGCCTACGCTAAAACCGTAAAGACCTCGTGATTCCTAGATGCACAGTGAGTTAATAGGGATTATTCTAAGTGGAACATTCAACACAAGTAAAGATCGAGGAACACCCTATAGCCACCATCTTGAGATAAGTAATAAGCGTAACCTTCTAGCATTGTGAAATTAATTTTGGATTGATATTGTTTTGTATTTGATTTTGCATGATGAGTGTAGGTGTATATTAATTACTAGATTAGACTATATGAAATTTGTTTTAAGCTTTGCTTTGGGATTATTTTCTAGATTCTACCTTCTGCGTTCACCTAAAAGATCCTTTGTTTTTATTTTACTTTGTCGGGACGACAAAGGTTTGAGTTTGGGGTCTTGATGTCTCCCGATTTGTTCTAATTATTAGCCCCTTGGAGACATCCTTTTAGGTGAATAAATGACTTGTTTGATAGACTTTTAGGCTTAATTGATCATATTGCAGTTTCCCCCCTTGGAAATTAACTATTTGCAGAATCTGAGCTTTTGTGCGTAAATTTGACTATTTTTAATGCAAAGTTAATCGGTTCTTGAAAGACCAATCAAAGGAGAAGAAGTGAGAATAAAGTCTTAGTGTGTTTTAGAGTGTTAGGAAGTGATTTCCAGTCGAGTTTCTATTTTTAGAGTACACTTTCCTATTTCGATTCCTTGATTTATTGATTTATTCTTTTTAAGCATATGCGGTTTAATTATTTATTTAATGTGAAGCTTTTAAAGATAAATGGTAATTACTTAGAGACCAAGTCAAGATAAATATGAAAGGAAAGAAGATTTACATGGAAATAAGAAGATTTAGGAAAGATTTATTTAAAGGAGGAAAAGATAAAGCTGCCTTTTGAAATCTGAAAATCCAGCCACGTTTTAGAGATTAAATCATAATAAAATATTGGCTAGGATTCTGGACGAGTGGTCTGCACCAATAGAAAGCTCTTTCCAAGACAAGCAGTTTCATATATTGGAACTTCTCAAACGGATAAGTATTGAAAATGATATGACCAAATCAAATCAGCAGAATCTTATCTTTTAGAGCTACGAATTTGAGAGTCCTTGACTTGTCTTCCACTCCAAGCAAATTCGACCTAGGGTCTTCCAACACCTATAAATACACCCCTTAACCTCCTACTTTCACACACTTCAGAGAATTACACAAGAGGCTTAAGGTTTTCAAGTCAGAGCACGAAGGAGAGAAGAAGCTAGAAGCTGGAGGAATCTTGTTCTTCCATCCATAGTCATTCTACCCTTTAGGTTTTTCATTTATCTTTTGTATTTGAATATGAATTCCTTTTATTTAATATTAGTTTTTAATTCCATCATGAGCTAAATTTCTTTATACCTGAGAATCGCATAAAAGGGATGAACCTTAATTAATGAACCTATGTTTTGAATTTGGGATTGTTTAGATTTAAACTGAATTGAGTTTTAGGTATTGGATATTACCTTGTTTTTATTACTAATTCTTTTAGGAACAACTATAATTAGCTTTTAGTATTTGGGCTATTCACTTTAGTGGCAAAGTGATCATCCGACAGGGGGGTTTGAATACAGATCTAGGTAATACCCGTGTAATGTCCGTTATTGACCGACAGGCTTAACTAGTTACATAGCCAAAGAGGTAAAATCTTATCATCCGAAGAGATGTATTCGACCATACAGGTGTTTATAATACTTTAGGATAACTTCTAGGTCCACCCGACAGGGGGCTAGGAGATATTAGAGTCCCGACTAATATTATAATTCCAATTCTGCCCTTAGACATAACATAGATTATATTGATTAAGTGGATTCCCTTGCGAGGATCAAGTATCTCTCTTATCTGAAGTTAGTCGTTATTTGCTTTATTTCTTTTCTATTAAGTTAATTTAGTTTTATTTTAATTGCATCTTTTAATTTCCAAAAACCAAACAAAAAAATTACTATCTTTTATTTGCTGCTTAGCAATTATCTCTACTATCTGATTGATATTTGGGTTGAACCTAATCCGTCCCTGAGAACGAACTTGATTATCATATATTACTTGGGACAACCGTACAATTGCGGTTAAGTGGTTCCTTTATTTTTGCACTTTATTTTATAACACCCCAGGACCCACCAACAGGTTAACCCTATTTAAAACTACCTAGCGCAATTGAAACTGATCATTGAAATACTACATAATTCACCCTTACATGTTGAGAACGCCAAAACTAGTGGGGATTACATGCTATTTACTCAAGCTAAACTTTCATACTATCTTCTTTTCTTTTATTTAGTTTTCTGTCTTTAATTTATTAGTTTAATTTTCCTCTATTTAAAAATCAAATAAAAATCTATCTTTCTGTTCTTTTCCCTTGCATGTTATTATTCTAGCTTAATTATTTGCACTTGAATATTTGCATAAGTTCTTCTTAACATTCGTAGTCCCTGAGGAACGAATTCTACTTATTCATTAAAACTTGCATACGATCTGTATACTTGCAGAACCGTGCTCAGCTTAGGGTGTTTATTTTCACTTATTTATATAATTATTTCATCACACCTTAGGTGACACCAAGTTTTTGGCGCCGTTGCCGGGGACTACATCGTTAGTCCTTGTGCAATTATCTAGTGCTTATATTTTAGTTAGTTCTGTTTTACGCTTTTCTTTTTAGTTTTTGTTTTACAGATTTTTTCCAGGCAAGAGCAGATTTATTAGGAAAGGGAAGTTTCATATTACTAGATCCTGCAGAAGCTAATAAATTATGGAGAAGATAGCCCAGCAAATCGTTGAATTACGTGAAGAAATAGCTCAGAGAAATCTAGTACATACCTCACCTTCATGTCCTAGTTGTGGAGCAAGAGATCACTCGTGGGAATATTGCATGAATAATCCAGCTTCAATTTCCTTCATACCTTCTCAAAGAAACCATTATTATGATGGTTATTATCAATCTCAAGGAAATTATGCTGATTATCAGCCCCCACAGAATTATAATTGGGTCGGAAATCAACAGACATATTATCAACCTCGACCACAATCTTATTATCCTCCACAACCTATCTATCAAGAAACGCCAATTTATAATGAAGCTTATCAAGAACCAATTTCTTATTCAATGCAGCAACCCATACAAGAGAAAGCTTCGAGTTTGAATTCAAGCATGGCTAAGATGATGAACCTAGTTGAAGATATGGAGATTAGCCAACAAGAATTCCAAACCCAATCCAAGATGCTTAAGAATATCGAGCATACAATGTCACAAATGGTGAGTAAACTTCAAATCTTTGCAAACAGGCAACTCCCAAGTGATACTAGTGCTCCAGAAAACAATGTTTGTCATGTAGTTGAATTAAGAAGTGGAAAACAATTACCTCCACCTAGAGTAGAACCAGAACCAACCTCTATTCCTGAAAAAGTGGTTGAAGAAACAATTGGAGACAAGGTGGAAGAGGTAATTGAACAAACAAGTGTCCCAGAGAAGACACCAGAAAAGAAAGAGAGCCCAGTGGTAACCAACACATGTCCTCCTCCACCATTCCCGTCACGTGTCAGAAATCAAAACAATGAAAAATAATTCAACAAGTTCCTTGACATTGTGAACGAGTTAAAGATCAGCATCCCGTTTGTAGAAGCTCTTGCAAGAATGTCAAAATATCGTAAGTTCATGAATGACATTCTTTCTAACAAACGAAGTTTATAAACCGAAGAGATGAATGGATTGCCAGAGGAGTGTAATGCTACAAATAAAATAGAGTTACCACCAGATGAACCTCTACCCACGAATTCATGGATGACACCATCCATGATTATGAAGAATCGAGCTGAAAAGTTCGTGGGAATTAGAGGCAAGGGGTGGAAAATTCGTCAATCGTAATAAAGGTAACACGTCAAATTTAATAACGTTAAACAAAAGTGCTCTTAGGAGACATCCCGTATTCTTTTATGTTTTTAGGTATTTATGTTTTTGTTCATTATAGTGAGTTTATGTGTTTTTTTAGTGCATATTGCAGTAATAAGAAAGGTATAAGTGTTTTTGGTGTGTAGGTATTCAAGGGTTCGAGTGTGGGGTGAAAAAATGGAAAGTTTTCGGAGTTAAAAAGGGCTGGACAGAAGCTTTTTGAGGTACATCGCAGGTATTCGCGGTGCACCGCACCTATCAGCGCGAGAAATTTAACAAAAACTTCGAACTGGCATAACATTGCGCTCGGGTATCGGATTTCACTTTTTCTCGAGTCTAAATTGCATATTTTTTCGAGATCTATCCAATGGAGTGGAGAAAATCTGATTTGGAGATAAAATAAAAAATGAATTTTTTTACGGAAAATTCAGACTAGCTCTCCGGTACACCGGACCATACCTGCGGTACACCGGAGAGAAGAAAACATGCGCCCACGGGGTAAGATTCGGGTTTTCGGCCGAGAAGAAAAAAATCAGAGGTCCAGCTCCGGTATACCGGGCCAGACCTCCGGTATACCGCAAGATCAAAAACCCGTGACCACGGGTTGAGGACACATGTTTTTTGCCGAACATCAAAATTTCAAAGAGCTTCAGGTTCGGTACACCAGACCTTAGCTCCGGTACACCGCACCGCACCGCACCGCTGGAGAGAGAAATAAAATTCGTTTTCAGGTTATAAGGGTGAGGAGGTTGCTCTATTACGAATTTTTCAATCCTTAAACTTCTCCTTCTTCCCCAAACTTATCCCAACTCCATGGAAACTTCATAAAACCTTCCATAATAATCAAAACACTACCCAATCACCATGAAAACACATCCAATCCGTTCTCCACATCATTACAAGGAAGATTCAACCACCCATGACATACCAAAACACATTGAATCCAAGAATCAAAAGCTTAAATTTCAGAAATTCATCCAACAATTTCTTAAATCCATACCAATCCATGAAGAATCCATCTTACCCATATAGAGAATCATCATCAAATCACCTTTCCTAACCCAAATAAAGCTTGTACAACCAATAATCAAGAGTTTCAAATTTCAAGAGTGGTTAAAGCTTTGATTTGTGGTCAATTGAGATGATTAAGAGAACATAAACATTATCTACTGTAAGGGAGATGAAGAAAAGCAAGGTATTGGGTTTTATTGAGAAGAAATCAAGTAAGAAAAGTTCTAGTTCCAATACAAAGGGTAAAACAGGTCACGAAAAGAGAGGTCAAGTAGCTGTGTTTGATTTAATGGGCAAAAAGGGTCCAACTTTAGTGAAGAAGACAACACAACCTCTCCCATTAGAAGACCCTACACCCAAAGAAAAAGAGAAAGCTTCAATGGCCATGATTGCTTCTCCAAAGAAACAATAAAGGAACTACCATTCGCTTACGAGAAAGTATTTGAAAAAGAAGTTGATAAAGGAGAATACAAGGATATTCATGAATATTTGGAATGATTGAGTTGGTCTACGTTAATGGTAAGACGTTCTAAAAGACGTTCTTTTGTTGAATTGTATTTTGTGAGAGGAGAAGAATAAGATGTGGCACAGTTTATCTATGAGGAGGTGATACGATTTTCGTTCTCTCCCATGTCGTTATTTAATATGCAATATCCTAATATGATCACGTGTCTTGATCGGAAAGCGAATAAGAAGTTGGGTAAAGATGAAACACGTGAATTTAAGATGAGTAACAATATTGACAATGCTTGGATGATTAAAGTTTTGAGAGTAATTACGCAACTTTCAAAAGAAGAAAAGGAGTACATCATAACACTTCGTGAACAATCAAAGATAAACCCAGCAAATCCTATCTTGGATGTCAATAAGGCGAGGTAATAGCCTCGAAGAGTATGTTTTCTTTCTTCCCTAACATTTCTTTATGTGCAATATGTATGCTAATTTTGAATTTTATTTTTCTTGAGTCTATTTCGAGTCGTGGGGACACGACTCACTTTTGAGTTGGGGGTGGGGATTCGTTGTCCCCATCTTCCTTTTTGTATTTTTACATAAAATTTAAATTTTTTTTGGTTGAAATAGGCATAGAATATGTTGAATGTACCTACTTGAGCATGATTTTAATTAAGTTAATGATAGCCAGTAGTATGTTTTTGAAGGATCTCATAAATATGTTTAGTATGTATGAAAACATGAAATAAAAGATAGAAAATTTAATGAGCAATGCTAAGAAGTTAAGTTGAAACTTAGGGAGATATATCACACCGTCCCTAAGCCAAGTTATAACCAAAGACCTTAGGATTTCTAACTACTTGGTGGAGAAACAATTGAGCTATTAGGTAGTAGGTAAGTGGACCATTGGATGCTATATTAGGACCTATGAACAACGTATATCCATTAGCATGAACTAAGTCATCAACCTCTCCTTCTAGCATTGCGAAATTAATCTGGACTTGAATTCATGTAATGTTGATTACGTGTATATTAAGCATATGTGTGCATTATTTCTTGATCATTACTACATAATACTTTTTAGATATTTATGCTCTAGGATCATTCATTGTGGTATGTTCTTATTCTCCTCCTACTTCTTCCTCTTGATTATTTGACTACCCTACTGTTCTTTAATTTTATTGTATCGGGACGATACAACTTTGAGTTGGGGGTCTTGATGTCTCCCCATTTGTGATGATTTATTAGTAGTTGGAGACATCATTTTAGTTGTATTTAATAGTTTATAGGTCGATTTCCTCATGATTTAGTACACTTTCCTATTTTGTGTCTTGAATTGATTATTTATTATTTTTAGAGCATATTGGGTTTCATAATTTATTTAGTGTGAAACTTTAGAGATATATGGTAATTAATTAGAGTCCAAGTCAAAGTCTAAGAGTTAAAGTAAAGAAGATAAACATGGAAATTGAAGATCAGGAAGTAAAAGCTAAAAATATGGAAATGGAAAAGCTACCTTAAATCTGAATTTCAGCACCTACGACCACATATCAGCTTATATCTCAAAATCAGTGAGGAATCTGGAGAAACGGTCAAGAGAAAAGTTAAAGATCTTTCCGAGACGATGAATTTCGACAACTCATGCGCGTCAAACGGATAAGTATGAAAACTGTTATGACCAAAACAAAAACGGGGTTGATTCGATATTTTTGGGCTACGAATTTGAGTTGGGCTAGGAGTCCAATATTTACCTTTTCCTTCAAGAAAACGATTTAGGTCTTCCTATTCACTATAAATACAGCCTCTTAACACTAGAAAATCATCATTGGCCAAACCTTAAAGTCAGGAAGAAGCTATAACACAATAAGAGAAGTCTAGAAGGAGCTGTGCATCAATTATGTCTCCTTCTACCTTTAATTCTGTAATTCTTTTCTTTTCTTTTCTTCGTATGAACTAAATTCTATTTAGCTTGAGTTTCAGCATATATGTATGAACCCTAGTTTTGATTGACATCTATCTAATTTGGGAATTCTATATTTTAAATTGAATTATTGTTTTTATTCTCTGTTTATGTGTTTGGATTTATATTGCGTGTTCTTGTTGACTGCATCCATATAGAATTACCATCTAGTTGTTAGGTCACCATTGACAACGGTGTTTAATTACAACTTTAGCACATAACGTCTAGAATAAGGTTTAGATCTGACAAATCAACCTAACTAGATAATCACCATGGTTCAGTGTATTGCTATTTAACCAATTGCAGGAACAGTTTGCTTAGGACTCCTTATTGACACAGGTAAACTCTATTTAAAACTACCTAGCGCAATTGGAACCGATTATTGAAATACTACATAATTCACCCTTACATGTTTAGAACGGAAAAACTAGTGGGTATTACATGCTATTTACTCAAGCTAAACTTTCATACTATCTTCTTTTCTTTTATTTAGTTTTCTGTCTTTAATTTATTAGTTTAATTTTCCTCTATTTAAAAATCAAATAAAAATCTATCTTTCTCTTTTTTACCCTTGCATATTATTATTCTAGCTTAATTATTTACACTTGAATATTTACATAAGTTCTTCTTAACCTTCGTAGTCCATGAGGAACGAATTCTACTTATTCATTAAAACTTGCATATGATCTGTATACTTGCAGAACCGTGCTCAGCTTAGGGTGTTTATTTGCACTTATTTATATCATTATTTTATCACACATTAGGCGACACCAAGCATATTTGGATTAATTGTTTGTTAATTGTGAAGCTTTAAAGATATATGGTAATTATGAAGATGACAAATAAATTCTAATATATAAAGGAAAGAAGATATACATGGAAAATTGGAGATAAAGGAAAGTAATATTAAAAAGGAAAATATAAAGTTGTCAAGTAAATCTGAATTCCAACATCTACGAACATAAACATGATCATAACTCAATATTGGTTTCGAATTTGGAAGAATAATCCGAAGTATAGTGATATAGCTTTCCGAGACGATCAGTTTCGACATAAAGAACACATCAAACGGATAAGTATTGAAGGAGTTACAGCCATACCAAAACAACTCTAGAATCTTACATTTTCTATATTATAGGTTTGCGAATTTTAGTTGGGATAGAAGTCCAATACCTATATTCTATCCAAGAAACGTTTTAGGGTTTCCTATACCCTATAAATACACCCTCTAATCAGAAGAAGTAGATCCTTGGCTAACCTTAAGCCAAGAGGTAGCTTACAACAAGAGAAGAGAAGTTTGGAAGGAGCTGAACACCATATCATGTCTTTACAAGCCTTCGAATTTGTAATTGTTTTCTTTTCTTTCTATAGTATGAACTAAATTATTTTTAGCTTGAGATTTAGCATATATGTATGAACCCTAGACTTGTTTAAATGTTTATCTAATTTGGGATACCTTCGTATTAAATTTAAATTCATGTTTTATTTTCTGATTTATGTGCTTTGACTTATTGTTTGTTTCCTTGCGGTGTACAACGTATAGAATTACCTTAATAGTAGTTAGAATGTCACCCGAAAGGGGTGTCAAATTATTGAAACACCACATAACGTCTAGTGTACAGAATTGGTCCTAATAACACTAGCATTACTAGATAATCATTAGGGTTTAATTTAATCACACAACATTATTAGTAGGCCAGACTTACATAGGACCCTAGTGGCGCAGGATAACCCTATTTCAAGTCCCCTCGCGATTGTGAGGTCGTCGTCCTAGTTGTCTCTCCGGGGATAGGGAGGAATTTAGAATCCTGATTATTGCAATTCTACATAATTCACCCTTACATGTTTAGAATAAACAAGGCTAGTGGGGATTACTTGCTAGTTTCGCGAGCTAAACTCTCATACTATCTTCTTCTCTTTAATTAATTTTCTGTCTTTAATTTACTAGTTTAATTTTCTATTTACAAAAACCAAACAAAAATCTATTTGTCTTTTATTTATTTTTGTAATACTGTTTCTAGCTTTCATATATTTGCACTTGATAATTTTCATTAGTTCTTCATAACTTTCATAGTCTCTGAGGAACAAATCTTATTTATCATTAGAACTTGCATACGTCCTGTATACTTGTAGAACTGTGATTGACTAGGGTTATTAGTGCATTTTTTCTTATATTTATTTATCATATTTTTATCACACCCTAGGCGACACAAATTTTTTGGCGCCGCTGCCGGGGACTATATCGTTAGTCCTTGTGCATTTATTTAGTGCTTTTATTTCAGTTAGTTCTATTTTACGCTTTTGCTTTTAGTTTTGTTTTACAGATTTTACAGATGGCAAGCCCAAGGAGACTTGATTTTCCCATCTCATTCAGAGTGCAACCAAGAGGAATCTGCACTCTAGAAATCAAAGTAGCTAAATTTAGATCCGATCCAGGCATGATAGCGCAATTTGCGAGACACGGACAATTTAGCGGTGCTGCACAACACGATCTGGTCCAGTATGTTCAGAAATTCATGCAGATTTGTGAAGCTTATATCATAAAAGGCGTTACAAAGGAGCAAATGTATTACGTTATGTTCCAGTTCTTTTTTACCAGAGGTGCATGCGATTGGTACGATTCCCAACACCCCGATGTTATTCCAAATTGGGACAAGCTTCAATCCAAATTCCTAGACCAATTCTATGCGGTTAGTAGACGTTTAAAAGATATGTTGGAGCTTGAACAATTCATGCAAGAAGAAGGGGAAAGTGTTGGTGAAGCATGATTACGTTTTAAAAAGAAGAAGGCTAGATGTCAATTCCATATATCTTCGCCTGAATATTCATTAACCATGTTCTATGGAGGACTCAATAATAAATTCAAGGCAAGAGCAGATTTGTTATGAGATAAAGGTTTCGTATTATTAGACATTGCAGAAGCTAAAACTATTATGGAGAACGTTCTTGAAACCGAGAGAAGTTGGCCAATTGAATCAGAAACAAGAAGAGACCTCTGAATCTCTAAAGCTCGAATAATTAAGTCAACAACTCAAGTAATTATGAAAACAAGCACGAACGATAGCTCAGGTAAATCTAATGCATACTTTACCTTCATGTCCTAGTTATGGAGCAAGAAATCATTTGTGGGAGAAGTGTATGAATAATACAGCTTCGATTTCTTTCGTATATCATTAAAGAAACCCTTATTCTAACGGTTATTATCACTCTCAATGAAATTATGCTAATTATCTGTCCCCACATAATCGAAATTGGGTTGGAAATCAACAAGAATATTATCAAACTCGACCTCAATCCTATTATCTACCACAACCTATCTATCAAGAAGAGCCAATTTATGAAGAAACTTATCAAGAACCACCTCAATATTAATTGCAACAAGCTACACAAGAACAACCTTCGAGTTTGGATACAAGTATGGCTGAGATGATGAAACTAGTTGAAGAAAATATGAAGATGAGCCAATGAAGACTCCAAACCCAATCCAAGGTGATCAAGAATCTCGAGTATACACTGTCACAAATGGCGAGTACACTTCGAAAAAGGCCAAAAGGGAAACTCCCAAATGATACTATTGCTCCTACAGATGATGCTTGTCATGCAGTTGAATTGTGAAGTGGAAAACAATTACCTCCACTTGGAGTATAACCTAAGCCAACCTCTATTCCTGTAAAAGTGGTTGAAGAAACAGAAGAAGATAAGGTCGAAGAGGTAGTTGAACCAAAGTGTGTCCCAAAGAAAACACCTGAAAAGAAGAAATACTCAGTGGAAACTAATACACGCCCTCCTCCACCATACCCATCACGTGTAAAAAAGAAGAACAATTAAATAGAATTCAAGAAATTCATTGACATGGTGAGCAAGCTATATATCAATATTCCGTTTGTAGAAGCTCTCAAGAGAATACCAAAATATCTGAAAATCATGAAGGACATTCTTTCTAACAAACAAAGTTTAGAAACTAGGGAAACAATTGGATTGCCTGAGGAGTGTATTGCTATTTGTCAAAACAAGTTACCACCGAAGCTACAAATTCCCGAAAGTTTTACAATCCCCATTACTATTGGAGAAAGTTGGACCGGGAAAGAATTATGTGATTTAGGCGCGAGTATCAATCTCATTCCAAAGTCCCTTGTTCGACAAGCTTAACATAGGAGAGGTAGTACCCACTTCTGTGGTTTTACAAATGGCGGATCGCTCCCACTCCCAACCAGTAGGTAAAATTAAAGATGTATTGGTTAAAGTTGGTACTTTTATATTTCATTTTGATTTTATTATTCTTGACTACGACGCGGATAAGAATGTCCCCATCATCTTGGGTAAACCATTCTTAGCCATGAGGAGTACACTAATAGATGTTGAGAATGGTGAATTGATCATGAGGGTACAAGACAAACATGTACGATTCAATGTGTTTAAGGCTATGAAATATCCAGATACAAAAGATGAATGCTTAAAAAAAGATGTCATAGGCAAACTTACAGAAGAAGTCTTTAATGAATCAAGCTGTGATGATGATCTAGAAGAAGCCTTAACACTTGAATCACCAGAGATATACGATGATACCACTGACAAAGTTCCATCATTAGGGTCAAACATACGAGAATAACTTCTAGAATCAAAAGACATTGAACCAATGATGAAACCATCTATAATATGTCCACATGTTCTCGAAGAAAACCACTTCCAAACCATCTACGCTATGCGTATTTAGGTATGAATAATACTTTACTCGCTATTTCTCTGCTAACCTTTCAGGTTCTCAAGAAGATAAGCTACTAAGTGTGCTTCGTGCTAACAATGAAGCAATTGGATGGCCTATTGTCGACATCAAGGGAATTAGTCCGTCCATTTGTAAACATAAGATTATTCTTGAGAGTGAAGGAGGGCGATCTAAATAGAGGAAAAGAAGGCTCATGCCAGCTATGAAAGAGGTGGTAAGGAAGGAGGTAATCAAGTTATTAGATGCGGGTATTATCATTCTGATTGCAAGCAGTGATTGGGTGAGTCCAGTGCAATGTGTTAAAAAAAAGGAGGTATCACTACCTTCCTTAATGACCAAGGTGAAGCCATTGCATCAAGAATAGTTGTGGGGTGGAGAGTATGCATGGATTAGCGAAATCAACAAAGCTACAAAGAAAGATCACTTCCTTCTACCATTAATTGATGAAATGCTAGACAAACTTGCAGGAAGAGAGTATTACTGTTTTCTTGACGGATATTCAGGCTATAATCAGAGTTGTGTGGATCCCCTTGATCAACACAAAACAACTTTAACTTGTCCGTTTGGAACCTTTGCTTATAGAAGGATGTCTTTTGGTTTATGAAATGAACCTGCCACGTCCTAGAGGGTCATGATGGCTATATATTGGGACACGGTTGATAAATATTTGGAGGTTTTTATGGAGGATTTTTTGGTTTTTGGAGATAGTTTTGATGATTGCCTCAGTAATCTTGAAAAGGTCCTTGTGAGATGTAAATAAACAGATCTTGTGCTTAACTGGGAAAATGCTACTTCATGGTTCAAGAAGGAATTGTGTTGGGACATAAAGTTTTAGAAAGCAGGGATGGAGGTTGATCGTGTAAAAATTGAAGTTATAAAAACCTTAACACCTCCAGTTTCTGTCAAAGGAGTAAGAAGTTTCTTGGGTCACGCAGGATTTTACAAAATATTTATTAAAGATTTCTCCTAGATCGCCAAACTGCTTTGTTCTTTACTTGAAAAGGATACTCATTTTAATTTTAATGACGAATGTCTTCAAGCGTTTGTGACGATTAAAGAGAAGCTCATTTCCACGCCGATTGTTGTTCCTCCAGATTGGAAAGCTCCGTTTGAACTTATGTGCGATGCAAGTGATCACGCAATGGGTGTTGTGTTTGGATAAAGGAAAGACAAGATCTTCGACATGATTTATTAAGTAACTAAGACCTTTAACGCTGCCTAAATAAATTATACATTAACCGAGAAAGAGATGTTAGCCGTGGTATATGCTTTTGACAAATTTTGTTGCTATCTGATAGGAAAGAAAACTTCTGTATACATGGATCATTCAGCAATCAAATACCTTATGGAGAAAAAGGACGCTAAGCCGCTTCTTATTAGATGGGTATTGTTGCTACAAGATTTAGACATAGACGTTCGACACCGAAAAGGATGCGAGAATCAAGTAGCTGATCATTTATCCAGGCTCGAAGGATCTGATGCCAACAAAGGACTATTACTGGTCAAAGAGGTATTCCCTGATGAATAACTTTTTACTATTAAAGATGCGTTTGTGCCTTGGTATGCAAATATAGTTAACCTCCTTGTGAGTGGTGTGTTCCTTACGGACTTCAATCCACAATAAAGACAAAGGTTAAGTCATAGAGACAGACAATTCATTTGGGATGAATCCTACCTATTCAAAGTTTGCAGTAATTAAGTTATCAAAAGATGCGTCCATGAGGGCGAAATTAATAAGATCATGTCAAGCTGTCATGGCTCACCATATGGTGGCCACTTTAAAGGCGATAGAACTACAGCAAAATCCTCCAGTCTGGGTTCTATTGGTCTACCCTACACAAAGATTGTCATCGATTCGTTCAGACATTTCAAAGAATCCAGTTCACTGGTAATATATCAAAAAGAGACGAGATGCCAATTTACAAAAACTTAGAAGTCGAAATATTTGATGTATGGGGAATAGATTTTATGGGACCTTTCATAACTTCCCATGGTAATCTTTATATTTTGCTACCAGTAGATTATGTGTCAAAGTGGGTAGACGCAGTGGCAACACCAAAGAACGATGCTAAAACAGTTATATCATTCCTGAAGTCACATATCATTTCAAAACATGGTACGCAACGAGTTCTAATTAGTGATAAAGGTACTCACTTCATCAATTTTCAGTTAAGAGCTGCCCTTCACAAGTTGGGGGTGAGACACCGTACTTCAACCGGTAATCATCCCCATATAACGGTCAAGCTAAGGTTTCTAAATGAGAGATCAAATCTATTCTTGAGAAGACCGTGAACAAAACGAGGAAGGACTAGTCATTAAAATTAGATGATGCTCTCTGGTCTTACATAACAACATTCAAAACACCAGTTGGGACAACTCCCTATCGCATGGTCTACGGAAAAGCATGTCATCTTCCTTTTGAGATTGAATCCCGAGCCTTCTAGGCTATTAAAACTCTGAATCTAAACCCAGACTTGTCCGAAAAACAAAGGTTGATGTAGTTGAATTAGTTGGATGAATTTCGTTTCCATGCCTATGATAATTCGCGTCTCTTCAAGGAGAAAACAAAGAGATGACATGATAAACGAGTTTGTCTTAAGACGTTCGAGAAAGGTCAAAAGGTACTGCTATACAATTCTAGATTCTTGAACTATCCGGGTAAGCTGAACTCCCATTGGGGAGGACCTTACATTGTTACGAAAGTCACACCTCATGGAGAAATTGAAATGGAACATCCAACCGAGCAAAGGACATTCATGGTGAATGGTCAGCGCTTGCAGTTACACCATGATAGTGGGGACTTTGGATGAGAGGAGATAATCCATCTCGAAGAACACGCTTAACCCGAGGTAACCGTCTAATTCAAAGACGTTAAACAAAAGTGCTCTTGGGAGACACCCCTTGTTTTAAATTGCTTTTTAGATTAGTTTTATGTTTTGTAGTGTATATTTCTAAAATACTGTATATTTTTAATGTGTTTACAAGCTAATAGGAGAGAAAGGTAGAGTGTTAATTGTGCAGGAAACGAGTTTGGGGTCGAAAAGGAAAAAAATGGGAAAATCTGGGTCTCTGACCGGCAGGCCGGCGGATTCACCGGTATGCCGGTGGAAATACCATGCCACGGTTTTTGGAATCAGGTTGTTCACCGAGAGCTAGCTTAACAAAAACCGTGTTCGCAAGCGTCGACGCGGTTTTTCAAATTTTCGACCGATATGCCGTCGAGCTCACCGGTATACCGGTTTCCAAAAACCGTGACACGGCTTTTCGACTCAGGTTCTTTGCCGAGACAAGTTTAATGAAAACCGTGGTCGCTTTTGTCCACACAGTTTATGACATCAGCGACCGGTATACCACCGATCTCATCGGTATACCGGTCTGAGGCTGTTTGTGAAGAGATTCTTTCCTAATCAACTTCTTACCTTACCACGATTTAAACCTAGCCTCTCCAATACAAATTTTTCAGACCCAAAACTTATAAATATACCTTGTAGCTTGATTAAACCTCCACAACAAATACAATAAAAATAACAAATCTTTCCTCCTTCATCCATAGATACATTTTATTCATCAAATTCATCACTCTACACCATAAAAACACCACCAAGATCATTAAGCTATCAAGAATTCTTCCAAGAACAATCAAGAAAACCTTTTTCTACAATCAATAATCATTCATCCAAGCAAGTAACTCAAGCCACTCCAAGCGTTCTTAACTTTATTCTATACATGGTGTAACTTGAGTTGTGGGTTAATTAGAGATAACAAACAGAACATATGTTATGGATTATAAGAGAAAGTGTTCAATCTTAGGGAAGAATAAAAAATTTCCTGGAGCTACAATTGAAAAGGCCATTGACCTTGATGAGCCTATTGAAAAGAAACCAAAGATAGAGGCACCAACACAACCACTACGAAAGATATTAACAACTAGAATGAGTGTACCACCAAGGCCTAAAGAAAAGACACCAATCCAAGATCAAGGTTCTTCTTCAAATCCTAATAATTCATGCATGCCACCAGAATGGGCAATCAAATTACATGATGGTATCAATTATATAATAAAAGAATCTGCTGCAATCTGGGAGGAAATTGACAAGATTAATCAGTTATTGGGTGAAGTAACTGAGAACTTGGATATTGAAAATTATTCTTCTTCTTAGGAGGAGGACATGCTAGATCTTTATGGCCAGGTACCCAGTTCTAATTACGCTTCTTAATTTCTTGTACACATTAGGCAGTTTAATTTAGTTAAGTTTTGATTTTAAATATTATTCCTTTATTGAATATTTTTCGAGTCGTGGGGACACAACTCACTTTTTGAGTTGGGGATGGAGATTCGTTGTCCTCATCTTCCTTTTTGTTTTTGCATAAAATTTCAAATTTTTAGGCTTGAATTGGCATAGAATATATTGAATGTACCTATTGAGCATGATTTAATTAAGTTAATGATAGTAAGTAGTATATTTTTGAAAGATGTCACAAGTACGTTTAGTATGCATATATGAAAACAAAAAATAAAAGATAAAAAAATTAATGAGCAATGTTAAGAAGTCATGTTGAAACTTCGGGAGAGTTATTTGGTATGTAGATCGTGAGGTTTAAAAGTAGTTGAAAACCCGATTGTCTATGAACTAATAGTGAATAAGTAACAAAATCCGGTAGTTAGAAAAGTGAATAAGGCAGTTCTTTCATATTTGAAGCCACTTGAAGCCTTTTAGATTTCTCACCTTTTATTTGAATTTGATTATATTATTATTTATCCATCCTAGCCCATCTGAGCCTTTCTAAAGCCTTTTATTTAACCACATTATAAGTCGTACCCCTTAGTTTATAGGACTTATCCATATGACCTGCACTCGAATCGCAAAATCTGAGACAAGTCGTTTTTAGAGCTTGAGTTTGGGATGGTGGGTTTCATCATTATGGACATTGGGTTTGGAAAATTGTAATTGTGATTTTAATGATGATGAAAAAAGTTATTATTGTAACCCTTTGTCGGGGTAAGAGTAAATGAAAAAAGCTGAAAAGCATGAATTGAAAAGAAAAAATATTAATGAGAAAAAATAGCGTGATATCTCAATATCAAAAAGAGAGTCATAGCTATATAAAATAAAAAAATTGATATGAAAAGAATATATATTTGGACCAACAAAGTGGAATTTGTTATATCATCATGAAAAGGTTTTACTTGGGTTATTGGGGATGCACATCAAAAGCATCAAAATTGGGTTGAGTGAGAACATCATCGAGTGAAAAACTCAAGCTCTAGGGCGATTCATTGATGGAATGTGAGGAGAGAGCCAAAAGCTCACTTTTTATTATCCAAACATACCACAATATCCCTAAGCCACGTTAGAACCGTAAAGACCTTAGGATTTCTAGCTACTTGTTGGATGAACAATGGATCTATTAGGTTGTAGGTGAGTGGATCATTGGATTCTGTACTAGGACCTATGAACAACCTATATCCATTAACATGAACTAAGTTGAAAACCTCTTCTCTAGCATTGCGAAATTAATCTAGACTTAAATTTATGGATTGTTGATTAGGTGTACATTAGATGTAAGTGTGCAATATTTCTATGGCATTCTGCATGAGACTTTTTAGATATTTTCCTCTAGGGTCATTCATTGTGTTCTATTCTTCTTCTCCACCTACTTCTTCTTCTCTTTTTACTATTTGACTACCTTACTGTTCTTTATTTTTATTGTATCCGGACGATACACCTTTGAGTTGGGGGTCTTGATGTCTCCTCATTTGTGATGATTTAATCTTAGTTGGAGACATCATTTTAGGTGTATTTACTAAATTATAGGTCGCTTTTCCTATGAATTAGGGCACTTTCCTATTTTGTTTCTTGATTTGATAATTTATTATTTTTAGAGAATATTTGTTTTAATTGTTTGTTAATTGTGAAGCTTTAAATATGTATGGTAATTAATTAGATGCCAAATCAATTCTAAAAGATAAAGGAAAGAAGATATACATGGGAAATTTGAGATAAAGGAAAGAAATATTAAAAAGGAAAATATAAAGTTGTCAAGTATATATGATATATATATATATTTGAGACGATCAGTTTCGACATAAAGGACGCGTCAATCAGATAATTATTGAAGGTGTTACGTCCAAAACAATACAACATCAGAATCTTACCTAGTATATATTTTAGGGCTACGAATTTGAGTAGGGCTAGAAGTCCAATACCTATCTTCTACTCCAAGAAACGTTTTAGGGTTCCCTATACCCTATAAATACACCCTCTAATCAGAATATATACATCCTTGGCAAACCGTAATCCAAGAGGAAGCTTACAACAAGAGAAGAGAAGTCTAAAAGGAGCTGAACACCATATCATTTCTTCACAAGCCTTCGAATTTGTAATTGTTTTCTATTATTTCTCTAGTATGAACTAAATTATTTTTAGCTTGAGATATAGCATATATGTATGAACCTTAGACTTGTTTAAACGTCTATCTAATTTGGGATACCTTCGTATTTGATTTGAATTCATGTTCGATTCTCTGATTTATGTGCTTTGACTTATTGTCTGCTTTCCTTGCGGTATACAACGTATAAGATTACTTTAATATTAGTTAGATGGTCACCCGGAAGGGGTGTCTAATGATGGAAACACCATATAACGTCTAGTGTACGGAATTGGTCCTGACAACACCATCCTAACAAGATAATCATTACGATTTAATATAATAACCAATCATTATTAGTAGGCCAGACTTACTTAGAACCCTAGTGGTGCAGGATAAACCAATTTCAAGTCCCCTCGTTATTGTGAGGTCGTCGCCCTAGTTTGCTCTCCGGGGATAGGGAAGAATTTAGAATCCTGGTTATTGCAATTCTACATAATTCACCTTTACATATTTAGAATAAATAAGGCTAGTGGGGATTACTTGCTAGTTTCTCGAGCTAAACTCTCATACTATCTTCTTTCTTTATTTAATTTCTGTCTTTAATTTACTATTTAAATTTTATATTTACATAAAGCAAACAAAAATCTATTTGTCTTTTATTTATTTGTGTAATACTGTTTATATATATTTGCACTTGATAATTTGCATAAGTTCTTTCTAACTTTCGTAGTCTTTAAGAAACAAGTGTTATTTATCATTAAAACTTGCATACGTCTTGTATATCTGCCGAACGATGCTAGCCTTGGGTGATTACTGCATTGTTTCCTGTATTTACTTATCATATTTTTATCACACCTTAGGCGACACCAGTCCATTACGATGACATCTGCTTATTTTGTTTTGAATGTGGGAATAGGAAGACCACATGCCATATTGTTGTCCATCATCTTTAACCGAGTAATGATGAATGCATAAACTTTCATTGGGATAGTTCTCATGATATTCCTTTTCTCAAAAACTATAAGTAGGTATCATGAAGAAAACAACTAACGAATACTCAGAGCTTAAAACTTTCTTCACATGGAATCACAATAATGATCAATCACCACTACCAATGGGAGGAACGGAATGAGTAGGCTCAGCTGATGCACCACAACAATATATTTATGTGGATACATTGAAATGAATTTCAGGACAGACCAGCGTGGAAGAGGAAAGGTTATTATGGAGGAATAAGGTCAGGTAGATGTATGTATGAATTGTGACAGATGAAGAAATGGAATTGTGAAGAAAAACGGAAGAAAAAGGAAAAATGGTTCTCATACCCCAGTACCCTTCAAATGTTCCATTGTGTATTATCACATACCTATACATCTTTTTTATTTTATTATATATATTTATATTTTAAAAAATTATATTATTAATGTAATCTAGGTTCGAGAAAAATTAAGTTCAAAACGAATTACGAGCCCATACCTAATCGAAATAAGGTTTTTAACACTAGTTATATGCACAGGTTGGTCAGAGCAAGTAATAAGCTTAACCCGTCATTGTACGGGCCAAGTGAAGTATTCAGATGCATTGCATGGGTTTAAATTAAACAACCCGAGCCCTTTTAACTATAAAACAATATTCCAAACATCTCCATTACATACTACCGATGTGGGACAATTCATGTGCATAAAAAATTCACAGATGTCGACAAATGTGTGCAGCTTAAGAGAGATTTATGCTACAGATTGCATATCCTCAAAAAATTCCAACATGTTTATGAGAAACTTGCATGCAACTCTTGATATCTCTCTCATATTTTACATGTTTTTCTCGCATAGCTCGCAAATTTTCCATTTTCTCGCACAAATCACACTTTAAGAAATTGACCTTCTTACTTTCACCCAATGCCTTGTTTGTAAGGATTTTCTAAGTCTTGCCTATGAATCTAGACTATAGACCTCCAATCTAGTCATGTGTATCGTGACCCTTCTATCACCTTCCCGCTTCCTTGACCCTTTTTATGTGTTATGGTACAAGTGGTGGGTAGTATCATATTATATTTTAAATTCAATTGGTTGGATTTTGATTTTATATTTTTATTTAACCACAAGAGTTATTAATGATTCATATTTAACTTCTTGTGTTAAATTTGAATATTGATGTTCATAAGGTAAATTTATATAAAATACTTTATATTTTTCATTATGGATCGGGTTTTAGTTTATTATTTTATGATTTGAATTTTATGGGGTTGAATTAAGTTTAATATATTATATTTCAAATTTTCAAGTTGGGTTTTAGTTTGATATTTTATAATTTTTGGATGAATTAAGTTTAATATTTTATATTTAACCAATGTGAGTGAATATATGGCATAAGTGTCTCAAATTTGAACTAACTTGGTGCGAGTTGGAGGAAGGTGTAGCCATCATTGAGAATTCACTTAGTCCCCAAGCTACATACTCCTTTCAATGTCCAGTCCTTAAAGTTTAATTGAAACTGAACTCATGCCAAAAGCTTCTACTTCGGTCAAAATAATTAGAGGTCCAAAAAAATAAGTGACATAATAATAAGCCATCTAAGGAACTTAGCACTATTCTTGATCATCCGTTAGATTCTAATATCTCCAAGTGATATAAGGACACTCTAGCACCCATTAGTAAATGATGGTCTCTTGAAGATAAACATTGGGCCATCAAGGCTAAATATAAGTTGGTGAAAGAGGGAGATCAGAACAATAAATTCTTCCATATCTCTACAAAATTTTTGTTAGTCCTTATAATAAATCATTTTCTTAAATATATCTACTAGTAATTACGTAGAGGACATTCATAGCTTGGTAAATGATCTACTTAATTTTATGTCGACCTCTACAAAATTTAAGGACAAGGGTGTCTCAAAGTCATTCTTAAACAAAATTCCTAGGATGGTATCTCATTGCTGACAATGTCCCTTTGACTCGATCCATTTATATGGTAGAATTTGAAAAGAAAACTCAGAGCTTGAGGTAAACCCAGTAACCTGGTCCTAATAGCGTCAATGGAAGATTCTAACATCAATTTGGATACGTCTGAGCACATAATATTCTAGCTTTGCCAAGATTTTGTATAGGGATCTCATGATTAAGGAAGTAAATAGGGATATTATAGTACTCATTCTGAAAGTTGATCATCCTACTTCGCTGGGTGATTTTTGACTCATTAGATTAGCTAGGAAGAAAATTACAGGGTCGTACACTTGTGAGAAGACAACATTATTCCTTTCCCTTGTCTACTGCGGTATGATCGCCTAATTTGGCCATATTCTAGGAATAATAAATATTTGGCTACGACCCGGTATAACAAAGCTCTAATTTACTTACAAAGTACAAATTGATGCTCAAATTGTCAAAGAAGATCCCCCACCTTAGGAAGTTTTTGGATAAAATATGGAAGGGTACACTTCCTTGGGTACACTTCCTTTGGATAAAATATGGAAGTGTGCCTCAATGGCTCCCCACAAAGAATAATAAGTTTCATAAAAAATGTGTTAAATCTCTCATCTACAACATTTTCCAGTTTTCTAACAAGTCAATCAAGCACATGTTCTTTTAATGCACTTGGACGACAACTTTGGCTTAAGGGTTCCCTACCAACCAAGGGGCATTTCCCTATGGAGTTTCTATTTAATTGGTGTATCATGGACCTTGTGTCAAACTGTGCAAAATATGGTGTTTAGATAAAATAAATAATACCTAGGATAACATTGACTTGTTGGACTACCTGGTTTCACTAAATAAATTTGTTATAGAATAGAAAACTATAAATGTGTCTACTATTCTCTATCAACCCATTAATAAACTAGATTATTTTTTTACTCATATATTGCATTCTCCCCACTCACCTTGTTATTTTCCATGATTATTTGGTTTCAACTGACATCACTACTTATACGTTATTTGTTGGATACCATTAAACTCAACAGAGGCTCAGTCGTGGCCCTCATGGGGTTTGTGGGAAAACTTGTCGCGCAACCCATGTGTCAATTTTAATACATGACTGGTTGCCTATCAAGAATGCTATTTTGTTTGTCATACAATCACCTTTTGTTCGCGTTACCGTTGAAAGTAATACTTTAACCAACAAAACCTCTTAGATTTCTTCTATATATGAGGCTACATGTTTAAAAACAAATAATATAATTAAATAAATCTTTTTAATTTTTTTTATATATTTATAAATTTGAAATGTAAAAATTAGTTCAAATTAGTTCAAATTGGTTTAGTTTGTTTCTAAAATGCTTATTTTAGAGTAAAAAAACGTTTTTAGAATAGAATTTAAAATTTCAGAAAATTATTAAAAATAATTCTGAAATCTAAAATTATTTTAAGTGTTTTTTTGCTTCTCATAAAAGTGTTTTTCAGGATAAAAAACTCTTAAAAGGTAGAAACACTTTATTTTTCCTAAAACACTTCCAAACGGGCACTAAAAATCATTAATCGTGTCAATTTTAAATCCAATGGTGTATGCCTTTAGGTTCTGAGTTCTCTCGTGTATCATTTTTCCTAAAGAATATCATTTGTTTGATAAAATTCGAACAAAAAAAATTATTGATCGCAACGCCACCAAGTCCTTCCCCTTACACAGAGTTTCTGGCCACAAAACTTTTCCATTATTCAAGTGCACTGCCACCAAAACCTTCCATATATCCACTTTTTGAGTGCACTATCATCAAGCCCATCCATAGATCCACTGTTTGAGTTTCGAGTGCACCACCACCAAGATATTCCATATATCTAGTGGTCCAGCAGATCCAGTGATGAGTGCACCCCATTAACTCTTCCACAAATTTAGTATTTGAATTCACCGCCACCAAGCTTTTCCATAAATTCACTGTTTCGATGAACACAGTAAAGGTAGAAATTGTTAATAACTATTATTGTCCCATTAACGCAATTACCACTGATTTACTTACAATTATTTAAAAAAATATTTTGATAAAAAAAATAGAAGCTTAACATGATGGGTGTATTGAATCTTCGAGTAGCTACTCTAGTGAGGTAAATATTGTTTATGTCTTTCTTTTAGGTATTTATTGTGCAATTAAATTAGGGAGTTAATTATTGATGTGATTTATGATTAGATGATAAAAGTGACAACAATTTTATTGCTCAACTGTTGGACAAAAATATCCATAACCTAGATTTAAACACTAAATTAAAATTATAGGTCGTTTCCTTAGTTGATAACCAACATGGGCATTTATTTTTTCTTATTACTAAATTTAAATACCACATATAATTGAGAAAAAAAGCACTTTTTTTAAAATTGTTGTGAGATTGATAATTTACTTGTTAATTTACTGTTGTGGCATTTTATAGAGAATTGTTGTGTTTAATTTACATGATATAGGTCATTGTTCATGGTATTTCAATAGAAGAAAACATATTATATAATTAAGATGGTAAGTCTATCTAAATGTTGCTTCTCTTTACATTTCCTTTAGTCTAACCTTATCTAAATCATCTCTCTGAGTGTAGAAGATTCACACTTCTTCTCTGGATTCAACATTATCACTGTTAAAAAATGTCTCTTTTTAAATATATTTAATGATTAAATGAAAGATATTTTAGTCTTAAAAGTAAGAATATCTAGTGAGATCCAGATTTGAATGAAAATAGTTAGCCAATGTAATTACCACTTTGGGATTAATTATATTACTAGAATTCTAAAAAGGCCTTGAGTGGAATTATCAGGATTTGACCCTCAACATTTAGAAGCGTTAGTTCCTACATTATATATTTAAGTTGTCTTATGAGTGAGAATTTGTTCATATATCTAATAATTTTATTTCACAATATGGCTCCGAGTCAAAGGGTCTCCCGGATGTATTAAAAAATAATCTTATTTCAAATTATTTTGTTCTTATATTCTATTATTGATTTTAAGTCAACAGCATGTTAAATGTATAATCACTATAATTTACCTTTAGAAAAAGAGTTGAGTACACCAGCAAGAGATATTAAACGTGTTCACTATCTAATATTTGGTGACTTATGACCATATTTCCTATTCTTCAATTCTCTAAAAGGTGTAAATGATCTTATATATATATATATATATATATATATATACATAAAAAATCTTGGTAGTAAGAGTAGGGGGTAATTTTATGTATTTAATGGTCACTAGGTGCAAACATCAACACCCAAAAGATATTCAAATACCAATATCAAATTTACCACTCTTTTAGGAGAAGATGAAAATCCAACAAATTTACATTTTAGCCCCTATAACTATGAACAATTTCAAAAACCTCCTTGTTAGCGTGGTAATAATTTATCTGCGTTAAAAGATAAATTATTTAATAATATATTTTTTCAATTTCTTTCCAGGGTGTGGTTGATTGTCCATTTTACCTCAAAACAGGAAGGTTAATTCATGAGATATTTTTTATCTCTTTCATTTTTTACCTACATATAATCGCTCCCTCTCAATATCTTATATACTATTGTTACTTATATGCAACTTTAGTATTTTAATTGCTTTATTATAAATCTTTGTTCGTGATTGTTTTAATTTGTTTGTGCAATTACATAAAAAAAATTAGGTAGAGAAGATAAGATAATATAAAAGAAATAAAAAATATATCAAGGCCTCATTTATATTTTACAAAAAACCAAACATGATTTTATGAGTATTTACTTCTCTTCTCTTTGTATATTTTCAAAAAATGGTATAAAGAAGAAAACTTGAAAAACTTTAAGGTTACTGCCTAAAACAAAGTATATAAATGTGAACCGATATGCATTTTTGTATATTATATTATTGAGCGAAATATCTACATTTTTGTATTGACATCTGCATAATAAAGGATATAAATGTGACATACTACAAATTTTTTACTATACTACATTTTTTTATTTGTTATTTACATTAAAAACATATAATTACTTAGGATGTCATCATCTTTTTCAGTATTAATTATCTCATAGTATTTTTACAGTTGTTTCCTATGCATGCAGGAGTAAACGAATCGTATCAATCTTGTTTAATAAAGATTCTCAAGATTAAAGAAGTTCAAGAAGTACATACCCAAGAACAAACTCACAAAAATTTAAATTCCCTGCATAGAATCAAGTAGTTGCTTATAAAATAAGATTAGGTACTCCTATGTAGCCTATTTTGGTTATCCCAGAAGATTTCAAAAATCACTACAAGCTTTGATGAAGTCTGTAAATAGCTTTGATATACAAAACCAAATGGTGAATGGTTTGTATTGTATTATAATTCTTTTCTTACAAAGTAATAGATTTTATTAATTAACTTTAGAGCAAATTGCAAAAATATGCCATTAACTCATAAATTTAGACCATATGGACCTTTTGTTGTTTTTTTAGTGCATGGGATTATAGGATTTCTATATTAGAGACCACAGAGAATGTTAAATTTATTCAAGTGTGCCAAATTTTGGTTGATTTTCACAAATTATTCATTAATGTTTAATTTACTCAGATGTGTCGAATTTTGGATGATTTTCTTAAAATATTCGTTCAAGCATAGTTTAACAATTCTGACCACTTCCATTCTTTCTTCCAAACCAAGCTTGATTAAGTTTTCACTTATTATTATACCCATAATTTTCCAATACCCATTTAAAATCTCCACGGTGACTTTCTCTCTCAAGAAGTTCTCGAAATTCTTTCCACTGCCTAAAAACTTTTCATAGTTCTACCTTACTTTCAACTATAACTTCGGATAATGTTATCTATCTACCTCTATTATTCATTTATCGATCCCATATAATCCAATAAGGCATATAGTATCATTCCCACTAAGAAGGTTAGAAGATGAATTCAACGTTTGACGTCTACTGGGTTCAACATAATAGTAGTATGCAAATACATAAGTTCTCAGAAATCTTCTTTTTCAATTATAACAACTTTTGTATCAAGAAGATTTCCAATGATTTAAACATTAATAATGTAAGAATAACTAAAATTATGAATATCATTTATATATTGGTTAGAAGCATATAATTATTATTCAATGAAAACTCAGAAGAGAAGAGTATGACTCCAATATTTATTAGGATAGATGAGTGAATAAGGTGTATCACATATTGATTAATAAACTTATGTTGATTAAAAATATTCAATACTATCGTCCTTTGCTTAATTATTGAAACCTTGACTATCAACGTAAATGAAATAAGACCTCGACTTGGCTAGAAAAACCGATTACATATAGGGATAACATTACTAAGTTTACTAGAGTCAGCAAACTTCCTGCATAACACATAATAATAATATTTATTATACGATACAAAAGAGATATATTAAGAACTATTTTACCAATCATAATTACATATATAATATAATTTATGCAATTAAGTTCACCGTTAATTGTAAGAATCATAAGCTCGTTCATATTAACTACAACATCACTCAAAGACATAGTTGGCACCTATGCAAAATTTGTATAGTTCATTAGGAAGACTTTCACAATAGAGATGAATACACCAGCAAGAGATATTGAAGAATGGGAGAAGATGTGGCAAACGTACATGCTTTCATGCGAATACAATTTGTAAATATTTTCTCCGCTTTTTAGTATATATAAGATCACAACCCACTCATGTTTTACAAGAAATTCTCCTCAATGCTTTCTGTTAAGCAAGTGATTTTATTTTGCGCCGATTTTTTCTTTTCATATACTTTAAGTTTTAGTCACTCACTTTCTGCTTCTAAGTATGTGTTGTTTTGTATACATAATAATTATAGTTCAATTTATAAATTGGAACAAAAAAACATTATTGTTCACTTTTCAAGTCTATTCGCAAACTCTTTCTTGTTTAGTTCTTCAGTCTTCAAATTAATTTTCATAGCTATTATAAGATTTATTATCGTTTCAAAATTATGTTACTGGCTACCCGTGATAGGCACGCCTTGACTCTAATAAATCTTAATAACCGTGACATGAAGTCTTTTAGGGTACTTAGTATTGGGAAAAATACACGTGATCCCCTCAAGTTTAGGAGGAGTGCTCACTTGTTTTGCAAGTCATCAACGGAGAATAGGGTTTTTGTTTCTTGTTTTCGTAAACATATTCGAGAGATGGAATGTTGGATGAGACTATAGACTCGCTCAAGTTCGAAGAAATGTGTTTAAGCTTGAGATGTTTGAGGATAAAGAATTTCAGAGGCTAATATGTTCAAGGCGTGGGGTTTTCCTTGGGATAAATGTCGACATCCCTCAATGGATTTAAAGACCTCTATCATGATTACTCATTAAAAGGGTTGGAATTTATACAAAATACTATAGATACCATTATAAAGGTAGCAACATGCTTCTTTAAGCTGGAAGATATCAATTTCTCGAAGATCTTTACAGAATATTTCAAACTCATCGTTTTTTAGTATTTTTTAGTATCAAAAGCACTCTTCCACCGGGTACATATTTGTTACAAGAAGATGGCGTTGGATGGGTTCAGTCAGGTATGAAAATGTCGGGTCTCTATGTTTTACGTGTGAATGTATAAGTCACCAATTTGATAATTGTGGGGACCCTTTGGAGAAAGGACGGGATGATGTGGCTCAGCTTATGATGAAGATATAGACGGTGGATAATGTTAGTCTTATGATCCAAATTCTTTTTGGTAAGGTATGACCCATTTAGTTAATAACCTTAATTCCCTGACTTTCCTATATATACATTCACTACTACATACGCATTGAATAGCGACGACTCATGTTGTCGCTATACATCACGTTATTCGTCGCTAAACCATCGTCGCTTGATCTTCGTAGCTAAATTAGATCTTGGTGACTAATGTAGTGGCTTTTGCCCCTAATGACTTGGATTGTTTGGCGACAAGTTATTTCATCGCTAAGTACGTTTTGTTAGAGACGAGATTTTTGTCGCAATCACGAAATTAGACATCAAAAACACTTTGCGTCGCTCTTTTTTACATAACTAGCAACGACTATGTTCATTTATGGGGATGAATGTATACGTCGTTATCATTTTTTTCATTTTTTTTCATTTTTTCATTTTTTTCTATTTTTATTTTTATTTTAATTTCGATTTGTATGTTGTTTTTAATTTTATTTTTAATTCTATTTCTATTATAATTTTTAAATTTATACAAATTTGATAATTAAATAATAAAAAACGTCAAAATATTAATAACAAAAACAATATTTAATTAAAACAGAATTAAAGCATTCATTATTAATTATAATAAAAGTCAAAGATCAGAAATAAAAATAATAATAAAGTCAAAGCATTCAAAATATCTCAAATAAACAACCAAGACCAACTAAGTATCATCCAATCGAGGGGAATTTTCGCTTCTATCCTCTTTATCTTCTCTTGGTTCTTGTCTCGCTTCTTGGGGGGGATCGGGTCAATTCTTTATTGGACATCATACTATTCAACGCCTCCATAACTGTGTCTATAATGTTCATCTGATAACGACCACCCTAAGTAGTCCTGGAGGCTCTCGATAAAGCAGCAAGGTCGATAATAGGAGGAAGACCTTGAGCTGCGCCAAGCTCGTTCATAGCTGTAATCAAAACGTTTAATCTCTCCTCGTTCTGCCTATCCAATGGATCGGCTCGTAAGTATGGGCTTTCTTGTGGACCATACCAACTCCGTATACCCAAGCTGTCTTCGATGGGCCCATCTCTTCCTCAATTGCTTCTTTAAAGGTGTCTATCTCCTCTTCAAAGCTGGGCTCCTCAAAGATGGGTCTCGGATACCTTTAACTTTAACTTTAACTTTTCCCAATTAATGTCTTGTTAGGTAATAATATTAAATAATTATTAATTAATCAATCTAAAATTCATCCAAAAAATTGGAACTTTCAAAAAAATGAAAGTTTCCTTTTTAGAAACTTTCTATTTTCGAAAAGTTTCAAAAAATGAAAGTTTCCCTTTTAAGAAACATTTTAATTTCAGAAACTTTCTACAAAAGGAAACATTCTCTTTTTAGAAAGTTTCTGAAATATAAGAAACAATACATTTAAAAAACTAAAAAGTTTTAAATAAAAATACTTATGTTACACTTTTATATTTCGGGTTCCTCCATTCATCCTTATCCGAGTCGAAGCCCATATACTCGAAGAACCCTCCCAAATCTGGAAGCTCCCTCTTTCCTCCTGAGTAGCCTCGTCCACATATGCCAGCGGCTCCTTCGTCTTCTTTTTCATCCCCTATGTTCAATAACACATTGTAAATCAATTATTTTAGTAATAAATTAAATTGATTAAATATTATTTTTAATATAAATAATGTACCTTAAAACTGACCTCCCGGTTCCGGGAGAAATTTCTCGATCCAGCCTTGCCCGATTTGTTTTGCTTTTTCCAATTTTATTTGTTAATATTCGCTTGGCTCTGTTTCAATTTAATTTCAATAAATTAAATATGAATATATTTTAATAGTTACGATAAAATTTTAATTTTATACCTGGGCGTCCTTGTCATCCCACATTACCCAGCATCTTCTTTAAATTTCTGGGTCAACATCAAGGGTGTTAGGCCCGGAAGATAGTAATCGATGTTTAGATACTACTACCAAGCCCTATACCTAGTCGAATGACTTGTCCTTAGTTTTTTTTAGATCTCGGGCCAGTCTTTACTCGGTCTCCAACCCTCAATATCAAAAAACTCTTTTAATCGGTGCAAAATGGTCTCTTTCAACCCCTCAGGCACGTCTTCCCATCTTTTGTAGTAGGGCGAGACATTGTCACGAACAGTGGCCCAAATAGCTTGTGACACGTGGTTCCCGTAATCCGTAGGGTTCCACGTGTCATATAATGTGTAAAATTTTACGGGTAGAGGGTGCCCTAGTTTTTTCAGGGCATCTATAGCTCTCTTAAGGGAAAAATGATTCTACTATCTAAAAGAAAAGTTTTCTATTTTGGAAAGTTTCCAAAAATGCAAACTTTAATTTTGTTTTTCTAACCAAAAAAATTCCTAAGGCTTACTTTGTTCTTTTAATCATATAAACACATTAACACTAATTTTTTTCTTCCATTTTAATCCAAATCTAAAGATTTTATTTAAAACCCTAAATTTTTTCAAAAAATACAAATTGTTCAAAAAATTCTAACATTTCCAAAAACACAAGATCAGTACACACAATATCACTACTATAAAAAACTAATTTAAGTACTAATCATAACAATTTCTAATCCAAAAATACCAAAACCCTAATTTTTATATAAATTATTTAACACAAAATCTCAAAAACATGTAATTATAAACAACAGAAATTTCTAATCAAGCTAATATCACATTAAAATAACTCGAATTTCATAAAAACATGAAAATTGACAACAATTTTTTCAATAAAAAAAGAATAAAAACTAGCTTTATAATCATAACTTTTACGTGGAAAGTATTGTGATGATGTTGATGAAGCCATACCAATCAATCGGTTTTATAAACAACAAAGCAAATAAAATTTTTTGTTAAAAAATTTAATAATAGCAAAAAAAGAAATTAAAGTTTGAAAAAGGATTTCATTACCTTTCTTAATTAATACACTTGGATTTGGCTTGGATTCAACTCGAATTTTCGCGTGGATTGGGCTGCTCTCGATTCGGAAATGATTTTTATGTGTTAGATAAGAAGAAATGAGCTCTCGGTATGGTTTTATATATTTAATTGTTTAGAGACGACCCGTTTTCGTTGCTAACCATTAAAATTTTGTCCCTATTACATTACAAACACGTGACACGACTATTGCGTGTCCTCATTTGGCGACGACAAATGTCGTCCGCTAAGTCTAAGAGGCAGGAAATTGGACCATCCAAATTGACCAATCAAAATTTAGGCGGACGTACATTTTCATCACTATGCATATGAATGTCGTCGCTGTTAATTAGCCACGAGTTATTGCCCTTCAATTTCGTATCCACTAATGTCAATAGGTTTCTCATCACTATAGACCACAATAGGTTCCTCGTCTCCATACTTCTCCCATGTGTCAGTATAAATCTCCTCGTCTACATCAAAAACTAGTTCAACCTGCAAATGAGACGGGTCTAACTCGATCTCTTCAGTAGTTGCCAAGTCCAGTGGTGCGTAATCAATCAGCGTGTTAACCAAAGGAATCGTGATGCGCTCGTTGTCGGTAGATACTGACTCCGCACCCCGTAACTCGGGACTCCATCCATGACGATCGTTGATTTTCCATATGGCTTTCCATTCTTCCATTGTTTTCTTTGTATTGATCTCGTCAATGTAAAACACGTTTTTGGCTTTGGTTGCTAAAATGTATGGTTCATCCACCCACCAAAAAGAAGATGTGTTGATGAAGGTTACATTAGTGTCTTTCTTGACATTCTTCTTGTTATACCACCTACAAGCAAATAACACAACTGAACAACCACCATTGAATGTAACCTCTGTTATTTTCCCTAATTCACTGTAAAAAGGTGTCCCATTATACATAGGTCACTCCTTTTTCTCCTTTTTCTCTAGTAACCTATTTCACACCATTCACAACACATGAATCGTATGTATGAACCGGGCCACGAGACATGCTGGCCAAGTAAATCATCTCGGGGGTAGCTAATGCATCACCAGTCTTGTGCATTGCATGAATCTATTAAAAATAATCATATTTTTAACTTTTTAAATAAATGTTTAGCTTTACAAATAAAGAAGGTTTCCAAATATGAAAGGCTACCAATTATGGAAGGTTTTCATATAAGGAAACTTTCTAAATATGGAAACCTACTAAAAATGAAAGTTTCTAGAAAAGGAAAGTTCCTAAGGAGTGTACAAGTTACATACCTTTTCCAAAATCCATCTTTTAAATGTTTGTTGGTGCATCGTCTCTATAGCTTTAGCCATTCCTAATAGCGTCAATTTGTGTTCACTAAAATTTAAGAAAAGAATAAACACAATGTACAATAAATTAATAAAAGCAAATTACTATTACTTACGCCGTGTATGGTTTGATCTCGTCACAATTATATAGAATACCAGTTGATTTAATCCTTCTCATTATGTGGTAAATGACCAAACTTTATCTTACCAAGTGGAGTACACTAACTCTTAAACACGGATAGCTCTTTCTGTATGGGCAATGCCTCGCTGTATCTACCACGATTGTTGAACTTTATTTTTTTCTTTAAGATATCGTGATATGAATGTCACTGTCTCTTCCACCACATAAACCTCTGCGATTGAGCGCTCTCGCCTAGTCAAGTTTCGAATATACTCTTTTAACTTTTTAAAATAACTTTAAAATGGATACATCCACCACATTTGAACCAGACCCCCTAATAATGCTTCATCCTAAAGGTATATCACCAATTGGATCAATATATCAAAAAAAAAGGAGGTAAAATCATTTCTAGTTTGCGTATCACTTCAACCACTCCCGCCTTACCAGTTTCCAACTCTCTCCTACTCAAGTTCTTGTTACAAACGACTCTAAACACATTAGCTAACCCAATGATCGCATAACTAATCGATTTATCATCTATAAGCGCGGGAATACTAGCAACAAAAGTATACGACATCATTACATGATAATCATGTGATCTCAATCCAATAATCTTTCTCGTATCACTTTGAACATTATTCCTCAAACTAAGTGCAAAACCACCGGGAAACTTCTGTGCCTTCAACCAATCGATAAATTCTTTCTGCTTATCCGTTGACAACGTATACTTTCCTTTCTTGAGTATCGATTTACCTCCCCTTGATGTCAACGACAAATCTTTCCTGATTTTCATATCTTGAAGATCCATTCTCGCCTTCGCGTTATCTTTGTTTATTTTTCCATCACGTCCTATAACTATACCGAGCAAACTGTCGCACACATTCTTCTCCCAATGCATTACATCAATGTTATGCTTTTACAAATTTCAGACCAATATTGTTAACAATAAAAAATATTATTTTTCTTACAGTTGGACTCACGAGACATGTCCTCTTCGTCGCCTTGCCCCCAAAATCCTTGTGTTTGCCGGGAAACAAAATGGGCAACCCATTACACTGTGTCTGAGTATCGGTCGTACTATGTTTCCTCGGTGGGGCCCTAAAATCGTTATTTGGGTACAAAACTCTGTCTTTTCAAAATCGATGTCTGAGAGGTAACCTACGTCTATGATCAAAATAAACCACCCCTTTCTTCACCCTTAATGACGGAGTAGAATCCATGCATTATGGGCAAGCCATGTAACCTTGACCCTGCCACCCCGAAGTGTATGACTGAGTGGGGTAATTGGTCGTGGACAACAAACAAACTTTCATCGGAAATTCTTGCTTCGTATGGGAATCATACGTAAGGATCCCTATTTCCCATAACATGTCTAACTCATCTACAATAGGGCAGAGAAAGACATCACTATCCTTACAGTGAGAACACGGACCCGGAATCAACAAACACATCTGAAATGTGGTATCCTTCATGCATACCCACGATGGCAAGTTGTAGACGGTCAATGTAACTATCCACATACTATACAAGTTATTCTACATAGAAAATGGACAAAAACCATCAATACCCAGACCCAAATATACATTTCGGGATTCACTAGCAAACTCAGGATGTAGCTCTGCGAATCTTTTCTAGCTATTACCATCAACAGGTTGGCGTAAAATATCTGGATCGGTACTCATTCCAGTATGTTGCTAGATCATGTCTTCGGTGGTGTTCTTTGAAGTGTATAGTCGCTGCAACCTCCAGGCAGCCGGAAAATTTTGAAGCTTTTTCTGGGGTACTTTCTTACCCTTCTTAGGATCCCATTTAGACTCACTGCATACTGGACAATTGACGAGAAATTCATTCTTCATGTAAAAAATGGCACAATCATTCAAGCAAACATCAATACCAGTGTAACCCATATCCATACTTTTCAACTTCTTGTTGCATTCCTCATAAGACACAGGCAAATTGTGAGGTTTAGGCAAAACACGACTATCGAATTGAAGATGAAAGACGTGTTACTCTACTTGTTCTTTACCATTATGTGAATAAGCTTGAAGATGAAGTTCAAATAACTCATCAATGTAGATCCAAGATATAATTCGGACTCCCATTCCTCAAACAAAGCTTCGAAAATGCCGCGACTTGTTTGGTTTGCGTCTCTTATCTCGGTATCACCTGAATGACCACCAACATCGTAACTCGGTCTCAAATTGTCAAACACATTAAACATTTCATTTTCTAGATTTGACACGGGTTCTTCGGGAGTTACTAATTTCTCACCGTGTTTTGTCCAAACATCATAATTGGACAAAATCCTGTTCTATAAATGGCGACCCCTAACCGTTTGGGTTTGACATTGACGATTATTTAAACATTTAGTAGACGGGCAAAACATCAATCCATTAAAAAAATCTATTTTTCCGCAAAATCAATAAAATCTGTCACTCCAAAAATATATTCTTTCGTAACAAGATCGGTCGCTTTGATCCAACTCTTATCAAGACCTGAATTCATCTTTTAATAGCAATTTGATATAAATAGGAAACTACATAAATATGAAAATGAAATAAATAAATTATTACAACCCAATTAATAATAAATTAAAAATTACAACCCAAATGAATGAAACAGTAAAAATTACAAACCATTGAATGAATTAAAATTGCAAACAATTAATTAAATAGATAAACAATTACAAATAACTAATTAAAAAAAATCAAATATATAATAAGAAAATATAAATACATGAATTGCATGAATTACAACATACTAACAAAAAATAGAATCATAACACAAGTATTTAGTAACATAGAATATAATCACATATTTATTAACAATTATAATAAAAAAAATATCAAATTTTAAAAAGTTTGAAGTTAATTAAAAATACCCTTAATTGGATGGGAGTATTGAAGATTTACCATGCCCCACCTTCAATATTGAACTGGTAATGGTGCAACAATTATTAATTAACCAAATAAATCATTAAATCATGTAATTCACCATCATATTCAACAAAATCAAAATTTAAAAAGTTTGAATTTATAGGATAATACCTTGGTTTGGTTGGAGAAAATGAATATTGACCTTGAATATGGATCGGGGAATGATTTTGGATGACTTGGAGAAACAATTGTTAAATATTTGGGCAGATAAGGGTTACGGTTTTGAGAGAAAGTGGGAGAAAAAATATTTTTGGGGTATTTTCTGGTTTATAAAACCTGCTATCTTTTAATTTTACGTTATTTTAGCGACGACATATTTCATCGCTAAGTACTTAAAAATTCGTCGCTAGAACGAGTAAGAACGACGACTTAATTCGTCGTTGGTACTAAAGAACTTTAGCGACGAAATTTTTTTGTAAAAAAAATAATCGAAAAGTAAATAAGAACTTTGAGACGAAACGTGTTTGTTTCATCGACAAATATCATTCGTCGCTAACTAATTCTACTCTTAGCGACGAATTTTAATTCATCCAGCGACGAACGTGGGTGGTCGCTAACCAGAACCACTATTTTCGACGAATTATGCCGTTATCCAAGTTTCGTCGCAAATAGTCTATATTAGGTACAAAACGTTTTTCGCCCCTAAAGAACAGATGTGTAGTAGTATTTGGATTGTATAGGTTATTAGTTAACCCGTTCAATTGGCAGCAACCATTATACTCTCCTTTGTAATCGATCCTTAGCTTCTCCTCTTCCCGTGGTTTTTTCCGATTTGGGGTTTGCATGTATATTGGTGTTCCTTTCATTTCCTGTTACTTATTACATATATTTTTCAACGATCCTAATTCTAACAAGGTGGTATTAGACTTAAGGATTAAAGAAATGAATGAAAAAAATTAGGATTGTTGCTAATAGAGGAGAAGATCGGAAAATAAGAGCAGGTATTATTGAAAATAATCAAATTAAATTTTAGAGTTTTGATTTTTCAAAAATAATTCAATTTTTTTGGCTCATAATTTCACGTTTTTGGATAATTTGGTTACACAAAGTCCTACTACTCGTCAATAGGAGCAAACCGGGGTTGGGATTTTGGTCGAGCGTAAGTCGTATAATTCGAATTCGAGATATGTGAAAATTGCAATATATACAAATTTCTAGTTCCCTACCGACGTTTTTTTGGATCAATTAGCTAGTCAAAGATTTTATATCCATTATGTGAATATTGGTTTATTTTGTTTTAAATGTGGGCACCCAAATAAGACCACATGCCTTAATCTTGTCCTTCCTTCATTTTTAAGCGAGTAATGATGGATGCATATACTTTCATTGGGATAGTTTCATGATATTCATTTTCTCAAAATCTATAAGTAGGTATCATGAAGAAAACAACTAACGGATACTCAGAGCTTACAAATTTCTTCACAAGGAATCACATTAATGATAAATCACCACTACCAATGAGATGAGGGGCATCAGTAGGCTCAGGTGATGTACCACAACAATAAATTTTGTTCAGATCCATTAAAATGACTTTCATGACAGAACATCGTGGAAGAGGACAAGATTATTATGGAGGAACAAGGTTGAGCATATGTATGTATGAATTGTGACAGATGAAGAAATGGTAGCGAGAAGAAAAAGGAAACAAGAAGGAAAAATTGTTCTAATACGCCAATACTCTTCAAATGATCCGTTGTGTATCATCACATACCTATACGTCGTTTTTTATTTTATTATACATATATTTATATTCTAAAAAATTAATTTGTTAGTGTAATCTAGGTTCGAGAGAAAATAAGTTTAAAACAAATTACGAGCCTATACGGAATCGAAATATGGTTTTTAACACTAGTTATATACACGAGTCGGTCAAATCATGTTTTAAGCTCAACCCGTCATCATACGGGCCAAGTGAGGTATTCAGGTGTATTGCATGGCTTGAAACCAAACAACCGAGCCCTTTTATCTATAAATATTATTCCCAATATCTCCATTACATACTACCGATGTGGGACAATTCATGTGCATAAAAAGTTCCTAGATGACGACAATCGTATGCAGCTTACGAGATGTCCGCTATAGATTGCATAGCCTCAAAAAATTCCAACATGCTAATGAGAAACGTGCATGCAAATCTTAATATATCTCTCATAATTTACATGTTTTCTCGCATAACTCGCAGATTTTCCATTTTCTCGCACAAATAACACTTTAACATATTTGACTTTCTTACTTTCACCTAGTACCTTGTTTGTAATGCCATGTTATGGTACAAGTGGTGGGTAGTTTCATATCATATTTTAAATTCGATTTTTTTTGGTTGGATTTAATTTTTATACTTTTATTTAGCCACAAGAGTTATTAATGATTCAGAGTTAAATATCTTGAGTTAAATTTGATTTTTGATGTCCATAAGGTAACTTTATATTTAATATTTAATATTTTACATTTATGGATTGGGTCGTTTATTATTTTATAATATGAATTTTATGGGGTTGAATTAAGTTTAATATATTATATTTCAAATTTTCAGGTTGGGTTTTAGTTTGATATTTTTAATTTGGGTTTAAAAAGTTTAATATTTTATATTTAACCAATGTGCCTGAACATATAGCATAAGTGTTTCCAATTTGAACTAACTTGCTGCGGGTCAGAGAAAGGTGTAACCATCATTGAGAATTCCTTTAGTCCCCAAGCTACGTACTCCTTTCAATATCCGGTCCTTAATGTTTAATAGAAACTGAACTCATACCAAAAGCTTCTACTTCGGTGAAAATAATTAGAGCTCCAAAAAAATAAGTGACATACATAGAAGCCATCTAAGGAACTTGGCACTATTCTTAATCACCCACCTGATCTTAATATCTCTCAACGATATAAGGACACTCTAGCACCCATTAGTAAACGGCCGTCTCTTGAAGAAAAATATCAGGCCATCAAGGCTAATGGCCATATATAAGTTAGAGGGAGATCGGAAAAATAAATTCTTCCATGTCTCCATGAAGATTGTGCCGTAAAACAAATCATTTTCTTAAATATCTCTCCAAGTAATTGACTTAGGTCAAACTTAGTAGGCTATCTTCTTTAAAATGTTTGTGTATAATGTTAAACAAAACTAATAAGTGACCAAAAAAATATATATATATATAAGAATACACCTTACTATTAATTTGTCATGTTCTTAAGTATCCACCCGATAATTAAACTTAGGTGTCTTCCAATTAGGTTATGCTTATCAACTAAATAGTGACTAATTCAATACATTAAAAGGACAAAACGTGTAATTCTTAGAAATCTTGGACACTATCCTACTCACATAGATATGATTTCAACATCCTCTATAAATATACAGATCGTGCATATATAATCATGAAACATATCTTGTAAAGATAATTAAAAGGGATACACAAAATTTGTAGGTTTTGAGCATAAAGATTCCACTGACCTGTAAAAAGGGGGCCTAACCCTTGAGTTTTAATATATAATTAGACTTTAGAAAAGGGAGTTAACTGGTAAAAACAGAACACACTCGAATACGAAGAGATATAGTTGTCTCTGTTCAGAGAGCGGTCGCTTATTATATTACACGTAATTAGTCTCTTTTAAGGTGAGGGTTTAAATTATATTTAATATGTTTATATTTAACCCTATTTTAAAATATTCATTAATATATTTAATTTGATGATTTTGGACTTTATGTTTTATTATTTATTTGAATTATATTGTATCGTTATTATTGGATTAATTGTATTATTTCGTTATCATATGATTAACTTTAATTGGGATATCACGACCTACTTCATCGCCAACTTAGTCGTTTCATATTTTATATTTGATATATCTATCGATCGTTCGACATGATATAATTGTGTTAAACTAGGCGGCAACGGGCTTACCAGGGCTAACATGATTATCATGATCTATTCCCATCTGGCGTATGTGACTGAGGGTATTACCAGTAGGAGTGATAAGGGATCGAAAGTTGCGGCGGGAGTCATGAGGGCAAGGCCACAATATCCTGTTAAACGTGATTATTACTTGTTTGTGTATATGGCTTGATAGGAAGTATGGGCTGACTAGTTCATGGTATACATTTATCTAGTTTATTTATCGCTTTAGGAATGTTTAATATTTATATTTCTAACCAAAATTTGTTCAATGACAACGTCTTAAATATAATTACTGCCCTTAGGTTAAAGTCTGCATATAGATATTTATTTTCTCACTGGGCTAGTGGATGCTCACTCCCCTTTTCCAACCCTTTCAGGTAGGAGTTGACTTAAGGATTTGGGTAGTGGTCAATAGCACAAGATCAGGTGGTAGACCAAGAGTAGAGATTTGTATTCAGTAGTCTTTATATATTTAATTTTAATAAAGTAATGTAATGAATATTTTTAATTGTAATAAAATATACTTTTAATTATTATAATTTAGATAGAAAAGTCACATTTTTGGGGCATGAGAAGTTGGTATCAGAGCTTAGAGTAGTCTCTAAGCGTAAGAGGGGATAGGATTCTCAGACTGTGGGAAATGGGTAGAAATATAAAATAAAACCGATAAAAAAATTGGAAAATAATATGGTTAGTGGTTGTCATTGAACCAACCCCAAGATAACTCTTATGGCTTATCTCTTGTCTAGTGCTAAAATTGATCGGACTTTCTTGAGTCTGGCTAGCTCGAGAAAGTGTCTTTGTATTTGGTTGCTAGATTGACCTATATTTGGACACTTAGGATCTTAATAGTAATCTAATCAAAAGATAATTATGGGATTTTGGTTAAGTTTTCAAATTTTTATTGTGTTTGTATTTGATAATTTGTGATAAATTGTTGTATTTTAAATTCTATTTTATGCCTTATCTAATTGGTCCATTGAAGTGAGAATAATTTAGAAAATAAAATTATAGATTGAATAAGTGTATTAGAATTTAAAATAAAGATGAATTTATTGGGCGAAATTCTTTTAACGGGGAGTGAATGTGATACCTTAAGATTTAATCACTCAAACTATTAATAATTTGGATTATTTTTGAAAATATTATATTTTATAAGATTTTAAAAGATAAATAATACATTAATTAATTATTAAAACTAAATTAATATTTTGTTAACCTTAAGAGTTTTTTATTATAATTTTTGATTTAAAGTTAGTTAAACAAAATATTATTTAACAAAAGTAAATAAAATATAATTCTAAGTAAGGTAGTAAATTTACTTTAGTCAAACTTATTTAGCTAGCTTCTTTAAAAAGTTTGTGTATAATATTAACCAAAACTAATAAGTGACCAAGAAAACAAACAAAAAGATATAAGAATACACCTTATTATTAATATGTCTTGTTCTTAAGTATCCGCCTAATCATTAAACTTAGGTGTCTTCCAATTAGGTTATGATTATCAACTAAATAGTGACTAACTGAATACATTACAATGACAAAACATGTAACTTCTAGAAACCTTGAACACTATCCTACTCACACAGACATGATTTTAAATTCCTATATAAATATACAAATCGTTCATATATAATCATAAAATATATCTTGTAAAGATAATTCAAAGGGATACACAAAATTAGTAGAATTTAATATATAATTAAACTTAAGAAAAGGGAGTTAACTGGTAGAAACGGAGCACACTCAAATACGAAGAGCTATAGCTATCCCGGTTCAGAGAGCGGTCACTTATTAAATTACACGTAATTAGTCTCTTTTAAGGTGAGGGTGTTTATAATATTTAATATGTTTATCTTTGACCTTATTTTAAATTATTCAGTAATATTTAATTCGATGATTTTTGACAATATGTGTTATTATTTATTTGAATTATATTGTCTCGTTATTATTGGATTTATTTTATTATTTCGTTATCATATGATTAATTTTATAATTGGGATATCACGACCTACTTTGCCGTATATCCATTAATTGTTAATTAATATTGTTGTTGAAACAACCTACTTATTCGTTTCATATTTGATATTTTATATATCTATCGATTGATCGTTTGACATGATACAATCGTGTTGCACTGGAAAGTAGCGGGCTATCCAGGGTTAACACGACTATCATGATCTATTCCCACCAGACGCATATGATAGTGCGTTCATTGGGTAGTAGGCCGTAGGTCCGTTGTACCTGGGTATTACCCGTGGGAGTGATAAGGAATCGAGAGTTGCGGTGGGAGTCATAAGGGAAAGACCACAGTATCCTGTGAGACGTGATTATTACTTGTTCGTGTATATGGCTTGCTAGGTAGTATGGGCTGCCTAGTTCGTTATATATATATATATATATATATATATATATTTATCTGATTTATTTAACTCTTTATGAATGTTTAATATTTATATTTCTGACCAGTATTTGTTCGATGACAACGTCTTAAATATAATTATTTCCCTTATGTTAAATTCTACATATGGACATTTATTTATTTTCTTACTGGGCTAGTGAAAGCTCACCCCCCTTTTCCCACCCTTTACGGTAGGAGTTGACTTAAGAATTTGGGTAGTGGTCGATAGCACAGGATCAGGTGGTAGACCAAGAGTAGAGATTTGTATTTAGTAGTCTTTATTTATTTAATTTTAATCAAGTAATGTATTAAGTAGTTTTTATTGTAATAAATTGTACTTTTAATTATTTTAAATTAGATATAAATGTCACGTTTTTTAGGGTGTGACACAAAGAATAATAAGTTTCATGTAAAATGTGTTAAATCTCTCATCTACAACATTTGTCAGTTCTCTAACAAGTCTGTCAAGCACATGTTCTTTTAATACACCTGGACTAGAAAACTCTGGCTTAAGGGTTCCTTACCTGCCAAGGGGACTTTCTCTAAGGAGTTTCAGTTTGATTGGTGGCTCATGGACCTTGTGTTCAACTGTGCAAAGTATGGTGTTTAGATAAAAGAAATAATACATAGGATAACATTGACTTGTTGGACGATCTGGCTACACTAAATAATTTTGTTATGGAATAGTAAAATATATGTGTGCCTACTATTATCGATCAACCGATTAATAAACTAGATAATTTTTTTTACTCATGTATTACATGCTTCCCACTCACCTTGTTACTTTTCGTGATCATTCGGTCTGACATCACTACTTAGACGTTTTTTTGCTGGATACTAGTAAACTCAATAGAGGAACCGTCGTGGGATCTCATGGGTTGGTGTATGTGGGCGAACTTGTCACGAAACACCATGTTTCATGTTTAATACCGAGAGGTTGCCTATCAAGAATGCGATTTTGTTTTTCATACAATCATTTACTGTTTAAAGTGATACTTTGACCAATAAAACATCTTAGAGTTCTTCTATATATGAGGCAACATGTTTGAAAACAAATAATATAATTAATTTTTTTTATATATTTGTCTATTCAACCCTAATAGCTCGTCATATCCAAATTTAAAATGTAAAAATTAGTTCAAATTGGTTTACTTTGTTTCTAAATGTTATCAGTCATGTCAATTTTGAATCATATGGTGTGTGTTAGGTCCTAGTTTCTCTCATTATTCATTTGTATTAAAATATATAATTTGTTTGATAAAATTCGAAAAAAAAATTATTTGTTTGATAAAAACAACACCCAATTTTCCAACTGTGCCCTTTTAATGATCCACTAATCAAGTGCACCACCACAAAGTCCTTCCAGCCCTTACTTAAAGAGTTCAAGTACACCTCCACAAAGCCCTTCCACTAATCCACTATTCAAGTGCACCCCTACCAAACCCTTCCACATATCCACTTATTGAGTAAACCATCACCAAACCTTTCCATAGATCCAATATTTGAGTTTTGAGTGCACCACCACCAAGACATTCCACAGATCTAGTGGCCGCCACTAAACCTTTCCACAAATCCACTGTTCAAGGATTTAAACAGGGAGCTTATGATGAAAACAAAACAGTAAATGTAGAAATTGTTAATAGTTATTATTGTCCCATTAACACAATCACCACTGATTTACTTACAATTATTTTTTTTAAATATTTTAATGTAAAAAAATTGAAGCTTAACATGCTGGATGCATCAAATCTTTCAAGCAGCTACTCTTGTGAGTTATATATTATTCATGTTTTTCTTTTAGGGATTCATGGTGTAATTAAATTAGAGAGTTAATTGAACACTAAATCAAAATTATAGGTGATTAACTTAGTTGACAACCCAGATAAGCATTTATTTTTCATATTACTGAATTTTAATACCACATATAATTGAGAATGAAAGCACTTTTATTAAAATTGTTGTGAGATTGATACTTTACTTGGTAATTTAATGTTGATGCCTTTCATAGATAATTGTTGTGTTTAATTTACATGACAGAGATCATTGGTTGTGGAATTTCAATACAAGAAAACATATTATATACAGACGGTAAGTCTCTCTAAATGTTGATTCTCTTCACACTTCCTTTAGTTTAACCTTATCTAAATCATTTTTCGAGTGCTGCGGAAGATTCACACTTCTTATATGGATTCAACATTATCACTATTAAAAATTTCTTTTTTAAATTTTTTTACGATTAAATAATAGATATTTTATTTTTAAAAGTAAGAATATCTTGTGAGATCCATATTTGAACTAAAATAGTTAGCCAGTGTAGTTACCACTTTGGGATTAATTATATTACTAGAATTCTAAAAAGGCCTTGAGTGGAATTTTTAGAATTTGAAACCTCAAAGTTTAGAAAAGTTAGTTCACACATTATATATTTAAGTTGTCGTATGAGTAAGAATTTGTTCATAAATCTAATAATTTTATTTCACAAGATGGATCCGAGTCAAAGTGTCTCCCTGATGTATTAAAAAATAGTCTTATTTCACATTACTCTGTTCTTATGGTATATTATTGATTTTAAGTTTGTCAACAAGTTAAGTGTATAATCACTATGATTTACCTTTGTTAATTTCTTATTCATATATGTGGTTTTTGTAGAATAAGCAAATGGAATCGACCATGTACGAATTTCTTGTAGAAAGGTCTAGTCCAAAAGTTCTTCTCGCAAAAAATCCCATAAGAAGCCATGACGCAATTTCTTTGCACTATCAACATTGTGACAATAATTTTAAAGACAAAACAAATTCATTCTGTAAAGTGATGCCCAAGTGGGATGGAGAAGCGAGGAAACGTGATGACAAATGGTCAGCTAACCGAATGTGGCCGTTGAAAACAAGGGTACAGAATCAGGACAACGAATTAGAAATAAGACAAGATTCATGTGGTTTTTAGTCTCCCGGTTTTGTTGAATGTGTCATGTTTCACATAGACGAAAAGAGAAAAATAGTCAATCTCGAGTTGGGCCCGTTTTTTATGGATGAAAATTTGATAATATGGGAGACAATGTTGCACTTTGTTGGACTAAAGAAGACTAAACAAAATTCAGTGATATAGTGTTCGGGAGGTTCAAGGAATAAAGTATAGAATGTCTATATATAGTGAAAGAGAAAGTTTAGGAGCGGAGACAACATATGATGATCATATGAAACGAGAATACGCAGCGAGACCAGAGCAAGGAAACCATGTAACATACAGGTTTGGTCCCTGCAAATAAAACATTAATATAAACCACAACAAAATGAATTTAAAACTTGTACACTTTTGCAGCCTAATTGGCAAATTCTTCATCAATGGGATTAGGTGGGGACTTGCCAAATAATTTTTTTGGGAATACTCTTGTGATTCTTTCGCGAGATTTCACAAAGTAGTGCTACAAACAAGTCTTCGAAGGTGTTTTACCATAATTTTGAGTAATATTTTATCTTCTTTTACTGTTGTTGCTTTATACTCTATATTATAGATAGTACCTGTAAATAACTTTGATGTACAAAAAGAAAGGGATAACAATGTGTATTGTATTTTAATTTTTTCACTTATAAGTAAATTACTTTTCTTAATTAAATTTGTAAAAAAATATAAAAACATGCCATTAACTCATAAATATAGACTATATAGAACTTTTGTTTAATTTTTAAAACACGTGGAATATAGGACTTCTCGTTCAGAAACCACACCATAGTGACTAATTGTGGAACTAACCCATTTTAATATTTAAAACCGAAATGATTAACTTAAGGGTGACGAACATTCATTATCCAAGTAATTCACGCTTTTTTAGGAAAAAAAGCTTTCTGGTAGAAAATGATAGTATCTTAACAATTTTAAACACTTTACTTAATCCATCAAAACCAAGCTTTAATTAAGTGTTCACTTACCATTGTACACGTAATGTTTCAAAAAAAGTCCAACAAAAATACCAATCAAAGGAGATTAAAGATGATGCGTATGGCTTCGTGTTTGGGTACTTACAGAAAAATAGACTTCTTTAGGTTAGATATTAATTTAAGAATTCCATGACTAATAGTGTTTTGAAAGACAATGAATGAAAAAATAATGAGTCATAGGTAGATGGTAGAGTTGTGCAAAATAAAATTAAAAAATCGAGAAATCGCATCAATAAAACAACCCAGTTAGGTAAACCCTATTTACAAAACCGAGATAATTCGGTTTCCGTTTAGTTTTTCTATGTTAAATTGTGCCAAAATGAATTTCGCTACACGATAACTTTTTCATGTGTAGAAATTTGAAAATGACAATTTAATTTTATACATTTATTTAGTTTTATAATTGTTACTTTGTTAAATTATAACAAGATATTTTGCGTAATCAATCACACCAAGTGTGTATCGTGTACTGTTGTTGGAGAATATATAAATAAATTAGTATCTGAATAGAGATTTATTTCAAGAGATATGGTAAAATTGAAAAAATTTACTTTAAGAAAAGATTAACAAATCCTATTAGCCTGAACACTAAAATCGAAACAAAACCAAACCCATAGTAAAATGACCAAATACCAAAACTGAACCCATATAGAACTAGCATATACCGAATAGAATACCAAAATAAATCTTTATGTTCGAATGATCCCGGTTTGGACAAAAACCAAATTGGATCACCCCATTCAGCGGCTAATCTTAATTGAAAATAGGTTGCAAGTAAGATAACAGACTTGAAAATATATTTTTTGCCCATTCACAAATAGTGACAAAAGACTCACAACAATTATCAATAATGTAAATAGTTTAGTAATGAAACATTATCACAAATTAGAATATTTGAAATATACATTAATAATCAAACAAAATAAATCAATAAATTACATGTAAATAAAATAGTTGATGAACAAAATGATGTGTAGTGACATAAAAAAGTAAGGAAACGTCATAATTATACCATAAATAATTGTAGTTTATAATAGGTTAAATTAAGAATGTGAAGATATGTTTAAAGAGTTTATAAGGAGATACATATTCAATCAAGTTAGATTATAAAGTTAAAGTTAATTAAAAGATCAATTTGAGGGTGGACTTAAGCCCACCTTCTGTCAACATGGATTAGCCAATGCATGGACAATGTGTTAAAATATGCATAGAATGACCTTAAGAAAAAAAATAATACTTAGGATAACCTTTACATATTGGTCTATCTGACCTAAATAATTTTTTTACTCATCTATTGCATGCTCTCTTACTCCACACGTATTATTTTTCTTGATGATTTGGTCTCATCTACTTGGACATTTGTTTACAGGATATCATTAAACTCAACACAAACGTAGTTATGAGCACTCATGTTGTTATTAATGGTTGTTATGCAACCCCTTGTAGCATTTTTAATATCAGGTATTTAACCATCATAATTGCAATTTTTTTTGCCAAACAATCATATTTTATTCGCATTATCTTGAAAGTGATGATTTGACTGTTACACAAAATGTCTTTTTTTATTTTTGATTTTTTTTAATTTTACATTCAAATCTCACCTTTACTATAGAGATAAACATTATTATTTCGTTTTATATATGAGGCTTCGTTCTTTAAATAAAAAATTATTAGTATTTTAAAAACATTTTATATAATTATATATTTATAAACTGCGAATTTTTTATAGTACTACCAATATCCATAAAGAAAACCTTATCGACATTAAAAGTCTTCTTATTCAAAATTGAAAGTGTATAAAATTAGTTATTTAGTTTAAATTTAAGGATGTATTACAGTCAGGTCCTTGAGTCATTTGTCATTTTAGTTAAAAAAATATCATCTGTCTTAAAAATACCCATGCCCAGATGGGTGTAAGATTCTTGAGCAAGTAATTCTCGTGAGTTATATAAATTTAATGTATTTCTATTAGGGATTCATGAAGTAGTTAATTTTTTGTGATATAATTATTGATATGATTTTTGATTTGTGATTCGACAATAAAAATGGCAAAAATTAGTTGGAAAAAAATATTTAAAACCTAGATTTGAACACTAAATAAAAATCATAGGTCATTTCCTCAGTTGACAACTTCGGAAACGGTTTTTTTCTTGTTTAAGAATCTTAATATTACACATCAATGAGAATGAAAACTTCTTTATAAAGTTGTTGTAAGATTGAATCTTTACTTGTTCATTTATTGTTGATGCATCTTATAGAGAATAGGTTTTTTTTAATTTATATAAAATTGATGGATGGTCGTGATATTTCAATACAAATAAAGATATTATATAATTAAGATGGTCGGTCTTTACTTCTCTTTACAATTCTTTTTGTTTATCAAGATCATCTACCTCAAAATTTTACTTATTTATGAAAATTTATTGACTTACTTTAGTCTTAAAGTAAAAAAATATATATAATGAGATTCAGATTTAAATTAAAAAAGTTAACCAATGTAGTTACCACTTTGGAATTAATTATCTTACTCAAATTACATAAAGTCTAATTCGGATTTTCAAGATTTGACCCTCAATATTTAAAACCACTTCATTTGAATTTGAACACAATCACATTCAATAAAACATAAATGAAATCAGATTCATTAATATGTAAAGATACTCTTTAAAAGTTCTTCTCATCCTTTGCATTTTCATAGTAGTGGGTAAATTAGTTTGACATGAGTATACGTATTGTGGAATATATATTTGTGTTCACTATCTAATATTTGGGTGATTTATGACCTTATTCACTATTCTTCATTTCTGTTCTAAAAGGTGTAAATTATCATTTATACACATATATATATATATATATATATATATATATATATATATATATATATAACAACAGAAGATATGAAATATGTAATATATTACTCAGTAAAGAAATAGATAGGAAATTAATTATAGGGTCAATGAGAGTCAACACTTAAAAAAATAAGATTATGATTGCAGCTCTTCTTACTATTATAAGATGATTAAAGGTAGATTATCAAGGAATCATGTGTCTAATTTAATCAAAGATTATGATGAAGTCTTAATCGACCGTGAATTGATAGAAAATGAATTTGTTAGTTACTATGAAACTCTTCTTGGGACTGAAGAATATAATCAAGAAAAGTGCTCCATATCTGCATTTAAGAACATTTTAAACAAGGTTGTTGCTGGGGATCAAGTTGCATCACTAATGTCTCCAATTACAAATGATGAGATCAAAGCTGCTTTGTTTTCTATTGGAGATGGTAAAAGCACTGGTCTAGATGGGTTTACTACTTACTTACAAGTCAGTTTGGAGCATAATTAAAGAGGAATTTTGGTTAGCTATTAGACAATGCTTCAACTCAGGAGAATTGCTCAGTCAAGCTAACTCTACACATATTCTTCTTGTTCCTAAAGAATAGAATGCCTCAAGTGTGAAGAAATTTAGATCTATATCATGTGTTAACATCATTTATAAAACATTATCTAGAGTTATTGTTAATATTTTAAAGAAAGAACTAGACTCCATGATATCTTTAAACCAAGCATCATATGTTGGTGTAAAAATATTAGTGACAACATTTTAGTTGCACAAGAGGTAGTTCTTGGATATGAGAAAAATACTTCTCCTCTCTCTCTTGCACTACTAATGCGGATCTTCAAAAGGCATATGACAATGTAAATTGGCATTTCCTTATCTCTACACTTCATGCCTTCGAATTTCCTGATAAATTTATAAAAAGTGGATTGAAATGTGTGTGTGTCTTCTCTATAATAATCTATTTGTATAAATGGGGATCCTTGTGGTTATTTCAAGGGCAACAGAAGGCTCAGGAAAGGGGTCCTTCTCTCACCTTATTTATTTTCGACATGTATGGAAGTCTTCTCAAGGTTATTTCATCATGTAGCTAAGAAGAACAAGTTCAATTTCCACCCAAAGTGTAGGGAAGTTGGACTATATAATATGGTGTTTGCTGATGATCTTATTTTCTTGAAGGGAGAGGATAAATCTGCTACTATAGTCAAAGAGGCTTTTGATTTGTTCACTAGATTTTTTGGGCTTTACTATACTATATTTTTTAATTGATATTTACATTAAAAACATATAATCTTTTAGGATTTCATCATCTTTTTCAGTATTGATTATCTCATAGTATTTTTATAGTGTTTTCCTATGCATTTAAGAGTAGAAGAATCGTATCAATCTTGTTTACTAAAGATTCTCTAGGTTACATAAGTTCAAGAAGTACATACCCATGCACAATCTCACAAAAAAATAATTCCTTGCATAGAATCAAGTAGTTGTTTATAAAATAGGATTAGGTACTCCTTTGTAGCCTCTTTTGGTTCTCCCGGAAGATTTCAAAAATCGCTACAAGCTTTGATGGTCTTTGCAAATAGCTTTGATATAAAAAAAAAGAAAGGGTGAATGGTTTGTATTGTATTGCAAAAATAAAACCATTAATACATAAATTTAAACCATACAGACCTTTAGTTGATTTTTTAGTGCATGGGATTATAGGACTTCTATATTAGAGACCACAGAGAATGTTTAATTTATTTAAATGTGCCGAATTTCTGTTGATTTTCTCAAATTATTTATTAACATTTAATTTATTCAAATACGCCGAATTTCGGAGGATTTTCTTAAAATATTCATTCAAGCATTCCGTTAATGGGCATCAAATATTGTTGCTTAACAATTTTGATCACTTCCATTCTTTCTTCCAAACCATGCTTGATTAAGTTTGCACTTATTATTATACCCATAATTTTCCAATACCCATTTAAAATCTCCATGGAGACTTTGTCTCTCAATAAGTTCTCGAACTTCTTTCCATCGCCTAAGAACTTTTCATAGTTTTACCATACTCTCAACTATAACTTCGGATAATCTTATATATCTACCTCGATAATTCATATACTGATCCCATATAATCCAATAAGGAATATTGTATCATTCACACTTAGAAGGCTAGAAGATGAAATCAACGTTTGATGGCTACTGGGTTCAACATTATCAGGAGTATGCAAATAAATAAGTTCTCAAACGTCTTTCTTTTCAATTATAACAACTTTTGTATTAAGAACATTTCCTATGATTTAAACATTAATAATGTAAGAATAACTAAATTATGAGTTTCATTTATTTTTTGGTTCGAAGAATATAACTATTATTCAAAGAAAACTCAGACTAGAAGAGTATGACTCCAATATTCATTAGGATAGAGGAGTGAATAAGGTATATTGAATATTGAATAATAAACGTATGTTGATTAAAACTATTCAATACTATCGACCTTTGCTTGATTATTGGAACCTTGACTATCAAATGGACATAACATTACTAAATTTACCAGAGTTAACAAACTTCCTGACTACATAACACATAAGATACAAAGGAGATATGTTAAGCACTATTTTACCCATCATAATAACATATATAATATAATTTATGCAACTAATTTCAACCGTTAAGTGTAAGAATCATAAGCTCGTTCCTATTAACCACAACATCACTCAAAGACATAGTTGGCACCCATGCAAAATTTGTATATTTCATTAGGAAGACTTTTCAAAATAGAGTGGAGTACACCAACAAGAGATATTAAAGAATGGGAGGAGATATGGAAAACTTACATGCTTGCATACATATGGTAAATTTTTCTCCCCTTTTCACTATATATATATCATCACAACCCACTCATTTTTTACAAGAAATTCTCCTCAATGTTTCTGTTAAGCAAGTAATTTTATTTTGCGCTAGTTTTTTTCATTTCATATGCTTTAAGTTTTAGTCACTCACCTTCTTATTTTGTATGTTTTGTTTTGTATACATAATAATTATAGCTCAATTTATAAATTGGAACAAAAAAAACATTATAGCTCAATTTTCAATTCTATTCACAAACTCTTTCTTGTTTAGTTTTTCAATCCTCAAATTACTTTTCATAGCTATTATAGGATTTATTATCCTTTCAAAATTATGTTACTGACTACCCGTACAAGGCACTCATTGCCTCTAAAAAATCTTAATAACCGTGACGAGAAGTCTTTTAGGGTACTTAGTATTGGGACAAATACACGTGATGCCTCTCAAGTTTAGGGGGCATGCTCACTTATTTTGCAAGTCATCATGAGAGAATAGGGTTTTTGTTTCTTTTTTTGTACACATATTCGAGAGATGGAATGTTGGAGGAGACTATAGACACGATCATGTTCGAAGAAATGTGTTTAAGCTTGAGGTGTTTGAGGATGAAGAATTTTAGAGGCTAATGTGTTCAAGGCGTGGGGTTTCCCTTGGGATAAATGTCGACATCCCTCTTTGGATTTCAAGACCTCTATCATGATTACTCATTTAAAGGCTTGGAATTTAAAAAAAATATATTATAGATACCATAATAACGGTAGCAACGTGCTTCTTTAAGCTTGAAGATATCGATTTCTCGAAGATCTTTACAAAATATTTAAGACTCATCGTTTTTTAGTACGTTTTAGTAATAAAAAAAATTCTACCGTTTACATATTTGTTACAAGAATATAGCGTCGGGTGGGCTACCTCAGGTATGAAAATGTCGGGTCTCTGTGTTTTACGTGAGAATGTATAAGTCACCAATTTGATAATGGTGGGGACCCTTTGGAGAAAGGACGGGATGATGTGGATGAGCTTATGATGAACATATAGACGGTGGATAATGTTAGACTTATGACCCAAATTCTTCTTTGTAAGGTATGACCCATTTAGTTAATAACCTTAATTCCCTGACTTTCCCTGTATATAAATTCAGTACTACATACTCGCTTCATAGCGACGACCCGCGTCGTCACTAGACATCACATTGTTGGTCGCTAAACGAGATTAGCGACGAACTTCTGTCGCTAGATCTTCGTAGCTAAATAAGATCTTGGCGACGAACGTAGTGGCTTTTGCCGCTAATGACTGGCCGTGTTTGGCGACACGTTCTTGCGTCGCTAAGTACGTTTTGTAAGAGACGAAAAATTTCGTCACTAACCAAATAATTTAACTACGAAAATGTTTGTCGCTATCACGAAATCAGACAGTGACAACACTTTTCGTCGCTCTTTTATCTATAACTAGCGACGACTACGTTCATTTCTGGGGATGAACTTATTCGTTGCTATCCCTTTTTTTAAATTTTTTTTTTTTTTTCTGATTTTTTTTTTCTATTTCAATTTTTATTTTAATTTTTATTTCGATTTAATTTTAATTTTAATTTACTTTTAATTTTTAATTCTGTTTCTATTTTAATTTTTAAATTTATAAAAATTTGATAATTAATTAATAAAAAACGTCAAAATATTAATAACAAAAACAATATTTAATTAAAACATAATTAAAGCATTCATTAATTATAATAATAAAAGTCAAACATCGGAAATAAAAATAATAATAAAGTTAAAGCATTCAAAATATGTCAAAATAAACAACCAACACCAACTAAGTATCATCCAATCGAGGGGAATCTTCGCTTCTATCCTGTCATCTTCTCTCGGTTCTTGTCTCGCTCCTTGGGAGGGATGGGGGATCAGGTCAAGTCCTTGTTGGACCCTCATACTATTCGACCAGCCTGAATAGTCCTGGAGGCACTTGATGAAGGAGCAGGGTCGACAATAGGAGGAAGACCACATTTAGTATCTCCTTGTTCTGCCTAGCCAATGGTTCCGGCTCGTAAGTAAGGGCTTTCTTGTGGACCATACCAACTCCGGATACCCAAGTTGTCTTCGATGGGCCCATCCCTTCCTAAATTGCTTCTTGGTCTCGGATACCTTCAACTTTAGCTTTTCCCGATAAATCACATGTTAGATAACAATATTAAATAATTACTAATTAATCAATCTAAAAAGGGAAAGTTTCTTTTTGTAGAAACTTTCCATTTTCGAAAAGTTTGCTTTTTTAGAAACTTTCCATTTTCAGAAACATTCTAAAAAAAGTTTCATTTTTAGAAATTTCCAATTTCAGAAATTTTCTAAAAAAGGAAACTTTCTTTTTTAGAAAGTTTCTTAAATAAAAGAAATAGTAAATTTAAAAAAAAAACTAAAAAGTTTTAAATAAAAATACTTATGTTACACTTTTTATATTTCGAGTTCCTCCACTCATCTTTATCCGAGTCGTAACCCATATACTTGAAGACCCCCCTGTTCAATAACACATCGTAAATAAACTATATTAATAATTAAATAAAGTGATTAAATATTGTTTTTAAAATAAATAATTAACCTTACAAATGACCCCCGGGTCTGCAAGAAACTTCTCGATCCAGCCTTGCCTGGTTTTTTTTTCTTTTTCCGATTTTCTTTTTTAATCTTTGCTTGGCTCTGTTTCAATTTAATTTCAATAAATTAAATACGAATATTTTTTAATAGTAAGGCGAAATTTTAATTTTATACCTGGGCATCCTTGTCATCCCACATGGCCCGCCATCTTCTCCAAATTTACGGGTCAACATCAGGGGTGTTAGGCCCGGAAGATAGTAATCGGTCTTTAGGCCGCACTTCCAAGCCATATACCTATTCGATTGAGTTGTCCTTAGTTTTTTTAGATCTCAGGCCAGTCTGTAATCCGTCTCCACCCCTCGATATCAAAAAACTCCTTTAACCGGAACAAAATGGTTTCTTTCAACCCCTCGGGCACGTCTTTCAATCTTTTGTAATAAGGCGGGACATTTTCACGAACAGTGGCCCCGATAACTTGTCAACCGTGGTTCCCGTACACCCGCCACAGGTTCCACATGTCATCTAATGTAGAATGTTCTACAGGTAGAGGGTGCCCTAGTTTTTTCAGGGCATCTACAGTTGTCTTAAGGGAAGTGGGGCCTCGGGATTTTCGTTTTCATTTTGCTGTTTGAATATAATTGTTAGTTAATATTAAATTGTTAACAGTAAATGAATAAATGTTTGCACTTACCGCCTTGTTGAGCGCAAGTTTGAAATTGGAGGTTAGGATCTCTAGGTGGATCGCGGTCGTCACCGTCTCCATCGTGACCACGAGACATAATATCATCCATCTAATTTGTATCGGAAGTAAAAAAAATATAACAATCCCAACGAAATAAATAAATTATTACAATCTCAACCGAATAAATAAATAATACAAACAAAACATGTATAATAAATTAAAATAAATAAATTATTACAAATCATTTATATATAATAAATTGGAATAGTAAGTATTAATCCATTCCAGATGAAATCTGTAACAAAAAATAACCAATTAGTCCAAAAATGATTCTACTAATCCTAAAAAAGAAAAGTTTCCTATTTTGGAAGCTTTCAATATAGGAAAATTTCAATTGAAAACTTTCCAGAAATAGAAAGTTTCCAAAGATGGAAACTTTTACGTTTTTTTTCTACCAAAAAAAGTCCATAAGGCCTACTTTGTTCTTCTAATCATATAATCACATTAACACTAATTTATTTCTTCTATTTTAATCTAAATCTAAACATTTTATTTAAAACCCTAAATTTTTTCAATAAACACAAAATTGTTCCAAAAATTCTAACATTTCCAAAAAACACAAGATCACTACACACAATATCATTACTATCAACAACTAATTTATGTACTAAGCATAACAATTTCTAATCCAAATAATACCAAAATCCCTAATTTTATATAAACTATTTATCACAAAATCTTAAAAACATGTACTTATAAAACAAAAAAATTCTAATCAACCTTATATCACATTAACATAACTTGGATTTCATGAAAACATGAAGATTAGCAACAATTTTTTCAATAAAAAAAGAATAAAAAGTAGCTTGATAATCATACCTTTTACGTGGAAAGTGTTGTGATGATGTTTATGAACCCATGCCAATCAATCGAGTTCATAAACAACAAAGTAAATGAAATTTTTTGTTAAAAATGAAATAATAGTAAAAAAAGAAATTAGAGTTTGAAAAAGGAATTGAAATAATTACCTTTAGTAGTTATTGCATTTTGATTTGGCTTGAATTCTCAGAATTTCGCAGGGATTCGGCTGCTCTCAATTTGGAAATGATTCTGGTGTGTTAGATAAGAAGAAATGAGCTCTAGTAGGGTTTTATAGATTTCATTATTTAGCGACGACCCGTTTTCGTCGTTAACCATTAAAATTTCGTCCCTATTACAGACACGCGTCGCACGACTATTAGGTGTCCTCGTTTATCGACGACAATTGTCGTCGCTACGTCTCGCTAAGTCGAAGAAGCGGGAAATTGGACTGCCCAATTGACTAATCGAAATTTTGGGTTGGCTTAGGGATGAACATTTTTGTTGCTATGCATATGAATGTCGTCGCTAATAATTAGCGATGAGTTCTTACGCTTGAATGTTTTCGCTAAGTTCTAGCGACAAGGTATTGCTCTTGAATGTCGTCGGTAAATAGTTTATTCAATTTTTTTCTTTGTTCCATATTAACATTTTAATCTTATTTTTACATCTTAACATTTAAAAAAACCTTTAAACATCTAAATACATAAAAAAAAAACATTTTAACAACCATAAAATTCAAATCAAATAAAATTAAATATATAAATTAAACAAAAAAAATAAAAACACCAAATTATAATCAGTTTCGTATCCGCTAGTGTCGATAGGTTCCTCATCACTATCAACCTCAATAGGTTCCTCGTCTCCATACTCCTCTCATGTGTCATCATAAAGCTCCTCGTCTACATAAAAAACTAGTTCAACCAGCAAATGATATGGGGCAAACTCGATCTCTTCGTTAATTGCCAAGTCTAGTGGTGAGTAATCAATATGTGTTTTAACCAAAGGAATCTAATGCACTCATTGTTGGAAGATACTGAATCTGCACCTTATAACTCGGGACTCCATCCTTGACGATCGTTGATTTCCCAAACGGCTTTATCCTGTCATTGTCTTCTTTGTATTCATCTCGTCAATGTAAAACGCTTTTTTGGCTTTGGTTGCTAAAATGTATGGTTCATCCACCCACCAAAAAGAAGATGAGTTGATGAAGGTTACCTTGTGTTCTTTCTTCACCTTCGTCATGTTATACCACCTACAACAGAATAACAAAACTGAACAACCACCATTGAAATGTAACCTCTATGATTTTCCCTAATTCACCGTAACCGGTGTCCTATTAGACATAGGAGTTACATCGTAACCTTGAGTCACTCTTTTTTCTCCTTTTTCTCTAGTAACCAATTTCACACCATTCACAACACATGAATCATATGTATAAACCAGGCCATGAGACATGCTGGCCATGTAAATCATCTCGAGGGTAGCTAATGCATCCCCAGCCTTGTGCATTGCATGAATCTATTAGAAATAATAAGATTTATAAATTTATAAATAAACGTTTAGCTTTACAAATAGGGAAAGTTTTGAAATAAGGAAAGTTAACAGAATGGAAGGTTTCCAATTATGGAAGGTTTCCAAATATGGAAACCTACTAAAAACTGGAAGCTTCCAAAAAAGGGAAGTTATCAAGGAGTGTAAAAGTTACATACGTTTTCCAAAATTCATCATTTAAACGTTTTTTGGTGCATCGTCTCTATAGCTTTATCCATTCGTGATAAGGTTGATTTGTGTTCACTAAAATTCAAGAAAAGAATAAAACACAATGTACAAATAAATTAATAAAATCAAATTACTATTACTTACGCCATGTATGGTTCGATCTCATCGCAATTATTCTGAATATACTAATTGATTTGATCCTTCTCATTATGTGGTAAATGACCGAACTTTATCTTACCAACTGAAGTAAACTGGCTCTTGAACACAAATATCTCTTTCGGTATAGGCAATGCCTCGTTGTATCTGCCCGGATCGTTGAACTTTGATTTTTCTTCTCGAATATATCTTGATATGAATGTCAACGTCTCTTCCATCAGATAACCCTCTGCAATCGAGCCCTCTTGCCTAGCCGGGTGTCGAATATACTCTTTTAAGGTTTTCAAATACCTTTCTGTTGGATACATCCACCGCATTTTAACCAGCCCCCCAATAATGCTTCATCGTATAAGTGTATCACCAAGTGGATCATTATATCAAAAAAAGAGGGAGGTAAAATCATTTCTAGTTTGCACATCACTTCAACCACTCCCGCCTTACCAGTTTCCAACTCTCTCCTACTCAGGTTATTGTTACAAACTACTCTAAACACGTTAGCTAACCCAATGATCGCATAACTAATCGATTTATATCCTATAAACCCGGGGATACTAGCCATGAAAAGATACTGCATCATTACATGACAATAGTATGATTTCATTCCAATAATCTTTCCCGTATCACTTAGAGCATTGTTCCTCAAACTAGATGCAAAACCATCGGGAAACTTATGTGCCTTCAACCAATAGAGAAATTCTTTCCGCTTATCCGTTGACAATGTATACTTTCCTCGCTTGAGTATCACTTTACCTCCTCTTGATGTAAACCACAACTCTAGCCTGATTTTCATATCTTGAAGATTCATTCTCGCCTTCGCGTTATCTTTATTTATTTTCCCATCAAGTCATATAACTGTATCGAGCAAACTGTCGCACACATTCTTCTTGCAATGCATTACATCGATGTTATGCTTTAATAAATTTTCTGACGAATAAGGTAAACGATAAAAAATACTCTTTTTCTTCCAGTTGGACTCGCGAGTACCTGTTTTCTTCGTCGCCTTGCCCCCAAAATCCTTGTGTTTACCCGGAAACACAATGGGCAACCCATTTAACTGTGTCTGAATATCGGCCGGACTATGTTTCCTCGGTGGGGCCCTATAATTGGTACTCGGTTACAGAACTCTATCTTTTCTAAATCGATGTCTGGGAGGTAACCAACGCCTATGATCAAAATAAACCACCCCTTTCTTAACCCTCAATGACGGAGTACAATCCATGCATTCTGGGCAAGCCATGTAACCTTGACCCTGCCACCCCGAAGTGTATGACCGAGTGGGGTAATTATTGGTCGCGGACAACAAAAAAACCTTCATCGTAAACTCTTGCTTCGTATGGGAATCATACGTAAGGATCCATGTTTCCCACAACATGACTAACTCATCTACAATAGGGTGGAGAAAGACATCCATGACCTTCCTGTGAGAACGAGGACCCGATATCAAGAAACAGAGCTGAAATGTGGTATCCTTCATGCATACCCAAGGTGTAAAGTTGTAGATAGTCAATGTAACTAACCACATACTTAACGAGTTTTTATGCATAGAAAATGGACAAAAACCATCAATACACAGGCCCAAACATACATTATGGGGTTCACTAGCAAACTCAGGATGTAACTCTGCGAATCTTTTCTAGCTATCACCATAAACATGATGGCGTAAAATACCTGAATCGGTACTCTTTCTGGTATGGTGCCAGATCATGTCTTCGGAGGTGTGCTTCGAAGCGTATAGTCGCTGCAACGTACGGGTAATCGGAAAATATCGAAGCTTATTATAGGTTATTTTCTTACCTTTTTTAGGATCTCATGTAGACTAACTGCATACTAGACGCTTGTCAAGAATTCATTCACCTTGTAAAAAATGACACAATCATTCAAGTAAACATCAATACTAGTGTAACCCATACCAATATTTTTTAACTTCTTGTTGCATTCCTCGTCAGATGCATGCAAATTGTGAGGTTTTGGCAAAACAGGACTAACCAATTCCAAGAGATCGGTGAAAAATGTGTTAGTCCACTTGTTCTTTACCTTTATGTGCATAAGCTTGGCAATGAAGTTCAAAGAACTCGTCAATGTAGATCTAGGATATAATTCGGTCTCCAATTCCTCGAACAAACCTTGGAAAACGCCGCGGCTTGTTTGGTTTGCGTCTCTCATCCCGATATCACTTGAATGACCACCAACATCGTGTCTAGGTCTCAAATCGTAATACACTTTAAACATTTCATTTTTATAATTGTCACGGGTTCTCCGGGAGTTACTAATTTCTCAATGTGTTTTGTCCAAACATTATAATTGGACAAAATCCCGTTCTGTTAAAGGTGACCTATAACCCTTTGTGTAAAAATTTATTTTTTCCACAAAAGCAATAAAATCTGTCAACCCAAAAATATATTCTTTCGTAACAAGATCGGTCACTTTGATCCAACTCTTATCAAGACCCGAATTCATCTTTTAATAGCAATATGATATAACTAAGAAACTACATAAACATGAAAATGATATAAATAAATTATTACAACTCAATTAATAAATTAATTGAAAATTACAACACAAATGAATGAAACAATAAAAATTACAAACCATTGAATGAATTAAAATTACAAACAATTAATTAAATAGATAAACAATTACAATTAACTAAGTAAACAAAAACAAATATATGATAAGAAAATACAAATAGATGAATTACAACATACTAATAAAACATAAAATCATAAAACAAATAATTAGTAACCTAAGAAAATCTTATAGAATATAATCACATATTAATTAATAATTACAATAAAAAATATCGAATATTAAAAAGTTTAAAATTTATTGAAAATACCTTGAATTGGATGGGATTATTGAAGGTTGACCATGCTCCACCTTAAATATTGACCTGGTAATGGTGCAACAATTATTTATTAACCTAATCAATCATTAAATAATGTAATTCACCATTACATTCAACAAAATATAAATTTAAAAAGTTTGAATTCAAAGGATAATACCATGATTTGGTTGAAAAAAATGAAGATTGAACTTGAATATGGATCCGGAAATGATGTTAGATGACTTTGAGAAAAAAGTGTTAAAGATTTGGGAAAATAAGGGTTAGGATTTTGAGAGAAAATGGTAGAAAAAAAATTTGTGGGGTATTTTCTAGTTTAAAAAACCCGTTGTCTTTTTATTTTATGTTTTTTTTAGCGATGACATGTTTCGTTGCTATGTATTTGAAATTTCCTCGCTAGAACGAGTAAGAACGACGACTTAATTCGTCGCTGGTAGTAAAGAACTTTAGCGATGAAATTTTTTTGTAAAAAAAAATAATCGAAAAGAAAATAAGAACTTTGCAACGAAACGTGTTTGTTTCATCGACCAATATCATTCGTCGCTAACTAATTTGCTCTTAGCGACGAATTTATATTTATCAAGCGATGAACGCGGGTTGTCGCTAACCAGAAACACTATTTTCGACGAATTTTGTCGCTGCTATCCAAGTTTTGTCGCTAATAGTCTATTTTAAGGATGAAACATTTTTCCCATAAAATATTCGCCCCTATTGACCAGATGTGTAGTAGTGATTGTATTGTATAGGTTATTAGTTAACACGTTCAATTGGCAACAACCACTATACTCTCTTTTGTAATCAATCCTTATCTTCTCCTCTTCCTGTGGTTTTTTCCGATTGGGGTTTCCCATGTATATCGGTGTTCCTTTCGTTTCTTGTTACTTATTATATATATTATTCTGCGATCCTAATTCTAACAAATTGGTATCGTACTTAAGGATTAAAAGAAAGAAATAAAAAAATTAGGGGTGTTGCTAGAGAAGGAGAAGATCAGAAAATAAGAGCATGAATTAGTGAAAATTTGTCAAATCGTGACGATTTTTCATTTGAAATATATAATCCTATTCTTTTTCAAGAAACAAACTTTTTGGGTTCTAATTTTTCTTAAGTATTTTGAAGAGTTTGGTCAAATTCATAAAAATGAAAAATCAAATCAAATTTTAAGGTTTTGAATTTTCAAAATAATTCAATTTTTTTAGCTCATAATCTCACGTTTTTGGATAAGTTGGTTACACAACGTCCTCGTACTCATCAATAGGAGCAAAACAGGGCTGAGATGTTGGTCGAGTATAAGTCGAATAACTAGAATTCGGGTTCTGCCAAAACTTCAAAATATACGAATTTTTAGTTTCGTACAGACGTTTTTTGGATCAATTCGATAGTCAAAGATTTTATATCCATTACGAGGACATTGGTTTATTTTGTTTTGAATGTGGGCATAGGACGACCATATGCCCTAATGTTGTCCTTCATCTATAATCGAGTAATGATGAATGCATATACTTTCATTGGGATAGTTCTCATGATATTTCTTTTTTCAAAAACTATAAGTACGTATCATGAAGAAAAGAACTAATAGATACTCAAAGCTTACAACTTTTGTCACATGGAATTAAAATAATGATCAATCACCACTACCAATGGGAGAAGGGCATGAGTAGGCTCAGGTGATGCACCACAACAATAAATTTTGTTTGGGTCCATTGAAATGACTTTCAGGCCAGACCAGCGTGGAAGAGGACAAGGTTATTATCGAGGTATAAGGTCGAGCAGATTTATATTTAAATTGTGACAGATGAAGAAATGGGAGCGAGAAGAAAAACGAAAGAAAAAGGAAAAATGGTTCTCATACCACGGTACCCTTCAAACGTTCCCTTGTGTATTATCACATACCTATACGTCTTTTTTGTTTTATTATATATATTTATATTTTAAAAAAGTATGTTGTTAATGTAATTACGAGCCCGTACTGAATCAAAATAAAGTTTTTAACACTTGTTATACACACGGGTCGGTCAAAGCAAGTTATAAGCTCAACCCGTCATCGTACGGGCCAAGTTAAGTATTTATGTTCATTGCATGGGTTGAAACGAATCAACCCGATCCCTTTTATCTATAAATCACATTCCAAATATCTCAATTACATACTACCGATGTGGGACAATTCATGTGCATAAATAATCCACAGATGACGATAAACGTATGCAGCTTTTGAGAGATGTGTGATACAGATTGCATATCCTCAAAAAATGCCAACATGCTTATGAGAAACTTGCGTGCAACTCTTGATATCTCTCTCATATTTACATGTTTTTCTCGCATAGCTCCCAAATTTTCCATTTTCTCACACAAATAACACTTTAACAAATCTGACCTTCTTACCTTCACCCAATGCCTTTTACGTAAGGATTTGCTAAGTCTTTCCTATGAATCTAGATTCTAGACCTCCAATCTAGTCATGTGCATTGTGACCCTTCTATCAGCTCCTCCCTTCCTTAACCCTTTTTGATGAGTTATGGTACAAGTGGTGGGTTGTTTCATATTATATTTTAAACTCAATTACTTTGGTTGGATTTTAATTTAATATTTTTATTTAACCACAAGAATTGTTTATGATTCATATTTAACTCTCTTGTGTTAAATTTGAATTTTGATGTTCATAAGGTAAATTTATATTTAATACTTCATATTTTTCATTATGGATCATGTTTTAGTTTAATATATTATAATTTGAATTTTATGGAGTTGAATTAAGTTTAATATATTAGATTTCAAATTTTTAGGTTGGGTTTTAGTTTAATATTTTATAATTTGGGATGAATTAAGTTTAATATTGTATATTTAACCAATGTGAGTGAATATATGACATAAGTGTGTCAAATTTGAACTAATTTGGTGCGAGTCGGAGGAAGGCGTAACCATCATTGAGAATTCCCTTAGTCCCCAAGCTACATACTCTATTCAATGTCTGGTCCTGAAAGTTTAATAGAAACTGAACTCATGCCAAAAGCTTCTACTTCGGTGAAAATAATTAGAGCTCCAAAAAAAATAAGTGACATACTGATAAGCCATCTAAGGAACTTGGCACTATTCTTGATCACGCATTAGATTATAATATCTCCGAGAAATATAAGGACACTCTAGCAGCCATTAGTATATGGTGGTCTCTTGAAAAGAAATATTGGGCCATTATGGCTAAATATAAGTTGGTGAAAGAGGGAGATCGGAAGAATAAATTCTTCCATACCTCTACGAAGATTTGTTGTGCCTTATAATAAATCATTTTCTTAAATATATCTACTAGTAATTGGGTAGAGGACATGCATAGCTTGGTTATTTAACTACATAATTTTATGACGACCTCTACAAAATTGAAGGACAAGGGTGCCCAAAGTCGTTCTTGAACTATATTCCTAGGATGGTATCTCATTGCTTACAACGTCCCTTTGACTTGATCCATTTATATGGTAGATATAGAAAAGGAAAATCGGAGCTTGAGGTAAACCCAGTAACCTGGTTCTGATAGCGTCAATGGAAGATTTCAACACCGATTTTATTACTTCCTAGCACATAATATTCTAGCTTTGCCAAGCTTTTGTATTTGGGCCGCATGATCAAGGACTTAAACAGGGCTATTATAATACTCATTTTGAAAGTTGATCGTCCTACTACGCTGGGTGATTTTTGACTCATTATACTAGCTAATTTTATTTACAAGTGATAGGAAGAAAATTATAGGATCGTACACTTGTAAGGAGACAACATTATTCCTCTCCCTTGTCTATTGCGATATGATTGCCTAATTTGGCCATATTATAGGATCAAGGTATATTTGGCTAAGACACGGTATAACAAAGCACTAATGTACTTACAACATACAAATTTATGCTCAAGTTGTCAAATAAGAGGCCCTCCACCCCTACCTTAGGATGTTTGGATAAATTATGGAAGGGTACACTTCCTTTGGAACCAAAATCTGTGATATGAGAAGTGTGCCTCAATGGTTCCCCACAAAGAATAATATGTTCCATAAAAAATGTGTTAAATCTCTCATCTACACCATTTTCCATTTCTCTAACAAGTGAATTAAGCACATGTTCTTTTAATGCGCTTGGACTAGACAACTCTGCCTTAAGGGTTCCCTACTAACCAAGGGGCCTTTCCCTAAGGAGTTTCTGTTTAATTTGTGTTTCATGGACCTTGTGTCAAACTGTGCAAAATATGGTGTTTAGAAAAAATAAATAATACCTAGGATTACATTGACTTGTTGGACTACCTGGTTGCACTAAATAAATTTTTTATGGAACTGAAAAATATAAATGTGTCAACTATTCTCGATCAACTAATTAATAAACCAGATTATTTTTTACTCATATATTGCATGCTTCCCACTCACCTTGTTATTTTCCGTGATTATTTGGTTTCAACTGACATTAGTACTTATGTGTTATTTTTGCTGGATACCATTAAACTCTATAGAGGCGCAGTCGTGGCCCTCATAGGGTTGGTGTATGTGGGTAAACTTGTCGCGAAACCCATGTGTCATTTTTATTACCTGACTGGTTGCTTATCATGAATGTTATTTTGTTTGTCATTCAATCATTTTTTGTTCGCGTCACGTTGAAAGTGATACTTTGACCAACAAAACCTCTTAGATTTCTTCTATATATAAGGCTACATGTTTAAAAACAAATAATATAATTAAATAATTTTTTTTTATATATTTATCTATTCAATCCTAATAACTCGTCTTATCTAAATTTGAAATGTAAAAATTAGTTCAAATTGGTTTAATTTGTTTCTAAGGGCTTGTTTGGAAGTTCTTATTTTAAAGTAAAACAGAGCTTGTATTGAATTTAAAATTTAAAAAAGTATTAAAAATAATTTTGAAATTTAAAATTATTTTAAATGTTTTTTTCAAAAAGTTCTTAGATAAAAAAAACTCGGTAGAGGCATCCAAACGGGTCAATTTTAAATCTAATGGTGTATGCCTTTAGGTTCTGAGTTCTCTCATGTATCATTTTTCTTGAAATATATCAGTTTTTTGATAAAATTCGAAAAAAAATTATTTGTTTGATAAAACCACACCCAATTATCTAATCGTGCACAACCGCAAAGCCTGTTCTTCACAGATCCACTACTGAGTGCAACACCACCAAGTTCTTCCACAGATTTGGTGCCCTTACACAGAGTTGAGTGCACCGCCACCAAACCCTTTCATTATTCAAGTGCACAGCCACCAAAATCTTCCATATATCCACTTTTTGAGTGCACTATCACCAAGCTCATATCTATAGGTCCACTATTTGAGTTTCTAGTGCACCACCACCAAGACATTCCATAAATCCAGTGGTCCGCACTGCAGATCCAGTGATCGCAACCAAACTCTTCCACAAATTCAGTATTTGAGTTCACCGCCACCAAGCTTTTCCATAAATTCACAGTTTCGAGTTCATGATTTAAACGGAAATCTTACATGAAAACAGCAAAGGTTGAAATTGTTTATAACTATTATTGCCCCATTAACACAATCACCACTGATTTACTTACAATTATTTAAAAAAAATATTTTGATAAAAAAGGTAGAAGCTTAACATGATGGGTGCATTAAATCTTCGAGCTATTCTAGTGAGGTATATATTATTTATGTTTTTTTAAGGTATTAATGGTGTAATAAAATTAGGGAGTTAATTTGATGTGATTTGTGATTATAAAAATGTCAACAATTTCCTTGCTCAACTGTTGGACAAAAATATCCATAACCTAGTTTTGAACACAAAAACAAAATTATAAGTGTTTTCCTTAGTTGATTACCCACATGATCATTTATTTTTTGTTATTACTAAATTTAAATACAACATATAACTGAGAATGAAAGAACTTTTATTAAAATTGTTGTGAGATTGATACTTTACTTGTTAATTTACAGTTGATGCATTTTATAGAGAATTGTTGTGTTTAATTTATAGGATATAGATCATTGGTCGTGGCATTTCAATACAAAGAAACATATTATATAATAAAGATGGTAAGTTTCTCTAAATGTTAATTCTCTTTACACTTCCTTGTCTAAACTTATCTAAATCATCTCTCCGAGTGCAGAAGATTCACACTTCTTATTTGGATTCAACATTATCACTATTTAAAAATGTCTCTTTTTAAATTTATTTAATGATTAAATGAAAGATATTTTAGTCTTAAATGTAAGAATATCTAGTGAGATCCAAATTTGAATAAAAATAGTTAGCCAATGTAGGGATTAATTATATTACTAGAATTCTAAAAAGGCCTTGAGTGGAATTTTTAGAATTTGAAACCTCAAAGTTTAGAAAAGTTAGTTCACACATTATATATTTAAGTTGTCGTATGAGTAGTAATTTGTTTATAAATATAATAATTTTATTTCACAAAATGGATCCGAGTCAAAGTGTCTCCCTGATCTATTAAAAAATAGTCTTATTTCACATTACTTTGTTCTTATGGTATATTATTGATTGTAAGTTTGTCAACAAGTTAAGTGTATAATCACTATGATTTACCTTTGTTAAATTTCTTATTCATATATGTGGTTTTTGTAGAATAAGCAAATGGAATCGACCATGTACGAATTTCTTGTAGAAAGGTCTAGTCCAAAAGTTCTTCTCGCAAAAAATCCCATAAGAAGCCATGACGCAATTTCTTTGCACTATCATCAATGTGACAATAATTTTAAAGACAAAACATCTGATCTAAACAATTCATTCTGTAAAGTGATGCTCAAGTGGGATGGAGAAGCGAGGAAAAGTGATGACAAATGGTCAGCTAACCGAATCTGGCCGTTGATAACAACGGTACAAAATAAGTACAACAAATTGGAAATAAGACAAGATTCATGTGGTTTTCAGTCTCCCGGTTTTGTTGAATGTGTCATGTTTCACATAGACGAAAAGAGAAAAATTGTCAATCTTTAGTTGGGCCCGTTTTTTATGGATGAAAGTTTGATAATATGGGAGACAATGTTGCACTTTCTTGGACTAAAGAAGACTAAACAAAATTCAGTGATATAGTGTTCGGGAGGTTCAAGGAATTAAGCATACAATGTCTGTATAGTGAAAGAGAAAGTTTAGGAGCGAAGGCAACATATGATGATCATATGAACAGAGGATACGCAGCGAGACCAGAGCAAGGAAACAATGCAACATACAGGTTTGGTCCCTGCAAATAAAACATTTATATAAACCACAACAAAATCAATTTAAAACTTGTACTCTTTTGCAGCCTAATTGGCAAATTCTTCATCAATGGGATTAGGTGGGGACATTCCAAAGAATTTTTTTGGGAATACTCTTGTGATTCTTTTGCGAGATTTCACAAAGTAGTGCTACAAACAAGTCTTCGAAGGTGTTTTACCATAATTTTGAGTAATATTTTATCTTTTTTTACTGTTGTTGCTTTGTACTCTATATTATAGATAACATCTGTAAATAACTTTGATGTACAAAAAGAAAGGGATAATAATGTGTATTGTATTTTAATTTTTCACTTATAAGTAAATTACTTGTCTTAATTAAATTTGGAAAAAAATTTAAAAATATGTCATTAACTCATAAATATAGACTATATAGAACTTTTGTTTAATTTTTAAAACACATGGAATATAGGACTTCTCGTTCGGAAACCACACCATAGTGACTAATTGTGGAACTAACCCATTTTAATATATAAAACCGAAATGATTAACTTAAGGGTGACAAACATTCATTATCCAAGTAATTCACGCTTTTTTAGGAAAAAAAGCTCTCGGGTAGAAAATGATAGTATCTTAACAATTTTGAACAGTTCACTTAATCCATCAAAACCAAGCTTTAATTAAGTGTTCACTTACCATTGTACACGTAATGTTTCAAAAAAGGTCCAGCAAAAATACCAATCAAAGGAGATTAAAGATGATGCGTATGGCTTCGTGTTTGGGTACTTACAGAAAAATAGACTTCTTTAGGTTAGACATTAATTTAAGAATTCCATGACTAATAGTTTTTTGAAAGACAATGAATGAAAAAAGAATGAGTCATAAGTAGATGGTAGAGTTGTGAAAAATAAAATAAAAAAATCGAGAAATCGCATCAAGAAAACAACCCAGTTAGGTAAACCCTATTTACAAAACTTAGATAATTCGGTTTCCGTTAAGTTTTTCTATGTTAAATTGTGCCAAAATGAATTTCGTTACACGATAACTATTTCATGTGTACAAATTTGAAAATGACAATTTAATTTTATACATTTATTTAGTTTTATAATTGTTACTTTGTTAAATTATAACAAGATATTTTGCGTAATCAATCACACCAAGTGTGTATCGTGTACTTCCGTTGGAGAACATATAAATAAATTAGTATCTGAATAGAGATTTATTTCAAGAGATATGGTAAATTTGAAAAAAATTACTTTAAGAAAAGATTAACAAATCCTATTAACCCGAACACTAAAATCAAAACAAAACCAACCCCATAGTAAAATGACCAAATACCAAAACTGAACCCATATAGAACTAGCATATACCGAATAGAATACCAAAATAAATCTTTATGTTCGAATGATCCCGGTTTGGCCAAAAAACAAATTGGATCGCCCCATTCAGCGGCTAATCTTGAATTGAAAATAGGTTTCAAGTAAGATAACAGACTTGAAAATATATTTTTTGCCCTTTCACAAATAGTGACAAAAGACTCACAACAATTATCAATAATGTATATAGTTTAGTAATGAAACATTATCACAAATTAGAATATTTGAAATATAAATTAATAATAAAAAAAATAAATCAATAAATTACATGTAAATAAAATAGTTGATGAACGAAATGATGTGCAGTGACATAAAAAAGTAAGGAAACGTCATAATTATACCATAAATAATTGTAGCTTATAATAGGTTAAATTAAAAATGTGAAGATATGTTTAAAGAGTTTATAATGAAATACATATTCAATCAAGTTAGAGTATAAAGTTAAAGTTAATTAAAAGATCAATTTGAGGGTGGACTTAAGCCCACCTTCTGCCAACATGGATTAGCCAATGCATGGACAATGTGTCAAAATATGTATAGAATTACCTTAAGAAAAAATATAATACTTAGGATAACCTTTACATATTGGTCTATATGACCTAAATAAAGTTTTTACTCATCTATTGCATGCTCTCTCACTCCACACTTGTTATTTTCCATGATGATTTGGTCTCAACTGAACGTCTCTACTTAGACATTTGTTTACAGGATATCGTTAAACTCAACACAAACGTAGTTATGAGTCCTCATGGAGTTATTAATGGTTGTTATGCAACCCCTTGTAGCATATTTAATATCAGGTATTTAACCATCAGAATTGCAATTTTGTTTGCCAAACAATCATTTTTTATTCGCATCATCTTGAAAGTGATGATTTGACTGTTACACAAAATGTCTTTTTCTATTTTAAATTTTTTTTAATTACATTCAAATCTCACCTTTACTATAGAGATAAACATTATTATTTTGTTTTATATATGAGGCTTCGTTCTTTAAATAAAAAAATTATTATTATTTTAAAAACATTTTATATAATTATATATTTATAAACTGCGAATTTTTTATAGTACTACCAATATCCATAAAGAAAACCTTATCGACATTAAAAGTCTTCCTATTAATAATTGAAAGTGTATAAAATTAGTTATTTAGTTTAAATTTAAGGATGTATGACAGTTAGGTCCTTGAGTCATTTGTCCTTTTAGTTAAAAAAATATCATCTGTCTTAAAAATACCCACGCCCAAATGAGTGTAAGATTCTTGAGCAAGTAATTCTCGTGAGTTATATAAATTTTATGTATTTCTATTAGGGATTCATGAAGTAGTTAAATTTTTGTGATATGATTTTTTATTTGTGATTCGACGATAAAAATGGCAAAAATTAGTTGGACAAAATTATTTAAAACCTAGATTTGAACACTAAATAAAAATCATAGGTCATTTCCTCAGTTGACAACTTAGGAAACAGTTTTTTTCATGTTTAAGAATTTTAATACTACACGACAATGAGAATGAAAACTTCTTTACAAAGTTGTTGTAAGATCGAATCTTTACTTGTTCATTTATTGTTGATGCATCTTATAGAGAATAGTTTTTTTTTATTTATAGAAAATTGATGGTTGGTCGTGATATTTCAATACAAATAAAGATATTATATAATTAAGATGATCAGTCTTTACTTCTCTTTACAATTCTTTTAGTTTATCAAGATCATCTATCTCAAAATTTTACTTATTTATGAAAATTTGATGACTTACTTTAGTCTTAAAGTAAAAAAATATATATAATGAGATCCAGATTTAAAATAAAAAATTTAACCAATGTAGGTACCACTTTGGGATTAATAATCTTACTCAAATTACATATAGTCTGATTCGGATTTTCAGGATTTGACCCTCAATATTTAAAACCACTTCATTTGAATGTGAACACAATCACATTCAATAAAACATAAAAAGAAATCACATTCTTTAATATGTAAAGATACTCTTTAAAAGTTCTTCTCATCCTTTACATTTTCATAGTAGTGGGTAAATTAGTTTGACATGAGTAGACGTATTGTGGAATATATATTTGTGTTCACTATCTAATATTTGGGTGATTTATGACCTTATTTACTATTCTTCATTTCTGTTCTAAAAGGTGTAAATTAACATTTATACACACACATATATATATATATATATATATATATATATATATATATATAAATATAACAACAGAAGATATGAAATATGTAATATATTACTCAGGAAAGAAATAGATAGGAAATTAATCATAGGGTCAATGAGAGTTAACACTAAAAAAATAAGATTATGATTGCAGCTCTTCTTACTATTATAAGATGATTAAAGGTAGATTAGCAAGGAATCATGTGTCTAATTTAATCGGGGATGATGGTGAAATCTTTATCGATCGTGAATTGATAGAAAATGAATTTGTTAGTTACTATGAAACTCTTCTTGGGACTGAAGAATATAATCAAGAAAAGTGCTCCATATCTGCATTTAAGAACATTTTAAACAAGGTTGTTCCTGAGGATCAAGTTGCATCACTAATCTCTCCAATTACAAATGATGAGATCAAAGCTGCTTTGTTTTCTATTGTAGATGGTAAAAGCACTGGTCTAGATGGGTTTACTACTTACTTACAGTTCAGTTTGGAGCATAATTAAAGAGGAATTTTGGTTAGCTATTAGACAATGCTTCAACTCAGGAGAATTGCTCAGTCAAGCTAACTCTACACATATTCTTCTTGTTCCTAAAGAATAGAATGCCTCAACTGTGAAGAAATTTAGATCTATATCATGTGTTAACATCATTTATAAAACATTATCTAGAGTTATTGTTAATAGGTTAATGTAAGAACTAGACTCCATGATATCTTTAAACCAAGCATCATATGTTGGTGGAAAAATATTAGTGACAACATTTTAGTTGCACAAGAGGTAGTTCTTGGCTATGAGAAAAATACTTCTCCTCTCTCTCTTGCACTACTAATGTGGATCTTCAAAAGGCATATGACAATGTAAATTGGCATTTCCTTATCTCTACACTTCATGCCTTAGAATTTCTTGATAAATTTATAAAAAATGGATTGAAATGAGTCTATCTTCTCTATACTAATCTATCTGTATAAATGGGGATGCTTGTGGTTATTTCAAGGGCAAGAGAGGGCTCAGGAAAGGGGTCCCTCTCTCACCTTATTTATTTTCGACATGTATGGAAGTCTTCTCAAGGTTATTTCATCATGTAGCTAAGAAGAACAAGTTCAATTTTCACCCAAAGTGTAGGGAAGTTGGACTATATCATATGGTGTTTGCAGATGATCTTAATTTCTTGAAGGGAGAGGATAAATCTGCTACTATAGTCAAAGAGGCTTTTTATTTGTTCACTGGATTTTCTGGGCTTTACTATACTATATTTTTTAATTGTTATTTACATTAAAACATATAATCTTTTAGGATTTCATCATCTTTTTCAGTATTGATTATCTCATAGTATTTTTACAGTGTTTTCCTATGCATTTAGGAGTAGAAGAATCGTATCAATATTGTTTACTAAAGATTCTCTAGGTTACATAAGTTCAAGAAGTACATACCCATGCACAATCTCACAAAAATTCCAATTCCTTGCAAAGAATCAAGTAGTTGTTTATAAAATAGGATTAGGTACTCCTTTGCAGCCTCTTTTGGTTCTCCCGGAAGATTTCAAAAATCGCTACAAGCTTTGATGGTCTTTGTAAATAGCTTTGATATAAAAAAAAAGGTGAATGGTTTGTATTGTATTGCAAAAATAATGCCATTAATACATAAATTTAAACCATACGGACCTTTAGTTGATTTTTTAGTGCATGGGATTATAGGACTTCTATATTAGAGACCACAGAGAATGTTTAATTTATTCAAGTGTGCCGAATTTCTGTTGATTTTCTCAAATTATTCATTAACATTTAATTTATTCAGATGCGCTGAATTTTGGAGGATTTTCTTAAAATATTCATTCAAGCATTCCGTTAATGGGCATCAAATATTGTGGCTTAACAATTTTGATCACTTCCATTCCTTCTTCCAAACCAAGATTGATTAAGTCTGCACTTATTATTATACCCATAATTTTTCAATACCCATTTAAAATCTCCATGGAGACTTTGTCTCTCAATAAGTTCTCGAACTTCTTTCCACCGCCTAAGAACTTTTCATAGTTTTACCATACTTTCAACTATAACTTCGGATAATATTATATATCTACCTCGATAATTCATATATTGATCCCATATAATCCAATAAGGCATATAGAATCATTCACACTTAGAAGGCTAGAAGATGAATTCAACGTATGATGGCTACTGGGTTCAACATAACAAGAGTATGCAAATAAATAAGTTCTCAAACATCTTTCTTTTCAATTATAACAACTTTTGTATCAAGAATATTTCCTATGATTTAAACATTAATAATGTAAGAATAACTAAAATTATGAGTTTCATTTATTTTTTGGTTCGAAGCATATAATTATTATTCAAAGAAAACTTAGAAAAGAAGAGTATGACTCCAATATTCATTAGGATAGAGGAGTGAATAAGGTATTGAATATTGAATAATAAACGTATGTTGATTAAAACTATTCAATACTATCGACCTTTGCTTGATTATTGGAACCTTGACTATCAAATGGACATAACATTACTAAATTTACCAGAGTTAACAAACTTCCTGACTGCATAACACATAAGAGACAAAGGAGATATGTTAAGCACTATTTTACCCATCATAATAACATATATAATATAATTTATGCAACTAATTTCAACCGTTAAGTGTAAGAATCATAAGCTCGTTCCTATTAACCACAACATCACTCAAAGACATAGTTGGCACCCATGCAAAATTTGTATAGTTCATTAGGAAAACTTTTCAAAATAGAGTGGAGTACACCAGCAAGTGATATTAAAGAATGGGAGGAGATGTGGCAAACTTACATGCTTGCATACATATGGTAAATTTTTCTCCCCTTTTCACTATATATATATATCATCACAACCCACTCATTTTTTACAATAAATTCTCCTCAATGTTTCTGTTAAGCAAGTAATTTTATTTTGCGCTGGTTTTTTTCTTTTCATATGCTTTAAGTTTTAGTCACTCACCTTCTTATTTTGTATGTTTTGTTTTGTATACATAATAATTATAGCTCAATTTATAAATTGGAACAAAAAAAACATTATAGCTCAATTTTCAATTCTATTCACAAACTCATTCTTGTCTAGTTTTTCAATCCTCAAATTACTTTTCATAGCTATTATAGGATTTATTATCCTTTTAAAATTATGTTACTGGCTACCTGTACAAGGCACGCCTTGCCTCTAATAAATCTTAATAACCGTGACGAGAAGTCTTTTAGGGTACTTAGTATTGGGACAAATACACGTGATGCCTCTCAAGTTTAGCGGGCATGCTCACTTATTTTGCAAGTCGTCAGGTTAGAATAGGGTTTTTGTTTCTTTTTTTTGTAAACATATTCGAGAGATGGAATGTTGGAGGAGACTATAGACTCGATCATGTTCGAAGAAATGTGTTTAAGCTTGAGGTGTTTGAGGATGAAGAATTTCAGAGGCTAATGTGTTCAAGGCGTGGGGTTTCCCTTTGGATAAACGTCGACATCCCTCTTTGGATTTCAAGACCTCTATCATGATTACTCATTTAAAGGCTTGGAATTTAAAAAAATATATTATAGATACCATTATAACGGTAGGAACGTGCTTCTGTAAGCTTGAAGATATCGATTTCTCGAAGATCTTTCCAGAATATTTAAGACTCATCGTTTTTTAGTACGTTTTAGTAATAAAACAAATTCCACCCGGTACATATTTGTTACAAGAATATAGTGTCGGATGGGCTACCTCATGTATGAAAATGTCGGGTCTCTATGTTTTACGTGTGAATGTATAAGTCATCAATTTGATAATGGTGGGGACCCTTTTGAGAAAAGACGGGATGATGTGGATGAGCTTATGATGAAGATATAGACGGTGGATAATGTTAGACTTATGACCCAAATTCTTCTTTGTAAGGTATGAAACATTTAGTTAACAACCTTAATTCCCTGACTTTCCCTGTATATAAATTCAGTACTACATACTCGCTGAATAGCGACAATCCGCGTCGTCACTAGACATCACATTATTGGTCGCTAAACGAGATTAGCGACGAACTTCCGTTGCTAGATCTTCGTAGCTAAATAAGATCTTGGCGACAAACGTAGTTGCTTTTGCCGCTAATGACTAGGCGTGTTTGGTGACAAGTTATTGCGTCGCTAAGTACGTATTGTAAGAGACGAAAAATTTCGTCGCTAACCAAATAATTTAACTACGAAAATGTTTGCCGCTATCACGAAATCAGACAGTGACAACACTTTTCATCGCTCTTTTATCTATAACTAGCGACGACTACGTTCATTTCTGCGGACGAATTTATTCGTCGCTATCCCTTTTTTTAAAATTTATTTTATTTTTACATTCTGATTTTTTATTTTTTTCTATTTCTATTTTAATTTTTATTTTTATTTCGATTTAATTTTAATTTAATTTTAATTTTTAATTCTGTGTCTATTTTAATTTTTAAATTTATAAAAATTTGATATTTAATTAATAAAAAATGTCAAAATATTAATAACAAAAACAATATTTAATTAAAACATAATTAAATCATTTATTAATCATAATAATAAAAGTCAAACATCAGAAATAAAAATAATAATAAAGTCAAAGCATTCAAAATATGTCAAAATAAACAACCAACACCAACTAAGTATCATCCAATCGAGGGGAATCTTCGCTTCTATCCTCTCATCTTCTATCGGTTCTTGTCTTGCTCCTTGGGGGGATGGGGGATCAGATCAAGTCCTTGTTGGACCCTCATACTATTCAACACCTCCATAGATGTGTCTATAATGTTCATTTGGTAACGACCAGCCTGAGTAGTCCTGGAGGCACTTGATGAAGCAGCAGGGTCGATGATAAGAGGAAGACCACATTTAGTATCTCCTTGTTCTGCCTAGCCAATGGTTCCGGCTCGTAAGTAAGGGCTTTCTTGTGGAACATACCAACTCCGGATACCCAAGTTGTCTTCGATGGGACCATCCCTTCCTAGATTGCTTCTTTGAAGACGTCCATTTTCTCTTCAAAGCTGGGCTCTTCAAAGATGGGTCTCGGATACCTTCAACTTTAGCTTTTCCCGATAAATCACCTGTTAGATAACAATATTAAATAATTACTAATTAATCAATCTAAAAATGGAAAGTTTCTTTCTGTAGAAACTTTCCATTTTCGAAAAGTTTCCTTTTTAGAAACTTTCCATTTTCAGAATCTTTCTAAAAAAAGTTTCATTTTTAGAAACTTTCAAATTTCAGAAATATTCTAAAAAAGGAAATTTTCTAAAAAAACTAAAAAGTTTTAAATAAAAATACTTACGTTACAATTTTTATATTTCGGGTTCGTCCACTCATCTTTATCCGTGTCGTAACCCATATACTCGAAGACCCCCCCCTATCTGGAAACTCCCTCTCCTCATGGGTAACCTCATCCACATATCAGCTCCTTTGTCTTCTTTTTCATCCCCCTGTTTAATAACACATTATAAATAAACTATATTAATAATTAAATAAAGTGATTAAATATTATTTTTAAAATAAATAATGTACCTTAAAAATGACCTCCCGGGTATGCAAGAAACTTCTCGATCCAGCCTTTTCTTATTTTTTTTCTTTTTTCGCTTTTCTTTTTAAATCTTCGCTTGGCTCTGTTTCAATTTAATTTCAATAAATTAAATACGAATATTTTTTAATAGTTACGTCGAAATTTTAAATTTATACCTGGGCGTCGTTGTCATCCCACATGGCCCGCCATCTTCTCCAAATTTACTGGTCAACATCAGGGCTGTTAGGCCCGGAAGATAGTAATCGGTCTTTAGGTCGCACTTCCAAGCCATATACCTAGTCGATTGACTTGTCCTTGGTTTTTTTTTATCTCAGGCCAGTTTTTAATCCGTCTCCACCCCTCGATATAAAAAAACTCCTTTAACCAGAACAAAATGGAACTTTCAACCCCTCGGGCACGTCTTCCAATCTTTTGTAATAAGGCGGGACATTTTCACGAACAGTGGCCCCGATAACTTGTCACACGTGGTTTCCGTACTCCCGCCACAGGTTCCACATGTCATCTAATGTAGAATGTTCTACGGGTAGAGGGTGCCCTAGTTTTTTTTAGGGCATCTACAGCTGTCATAAGGGAAGTGGGGCCTCAGGATTTTCATTTTTATTTTGCTGTTTGAATATAATTGTTAGTTAATATTAAATTGTTAACATTAAATTAATAAATGTTTGCACTTACCGCCTTGTTGAGCGCAAGTTTGCAATTGGAGGTTCGGATCTCTAGGTGGATCGCGGTCGTCACCGTCTCCATCGTGACCACGAGACATATCATCCATCTAATTTGTATCGGAAGTAAAAAAATATAACAATCCCAATGAAATAAATAAATTTTTACAATCTCAACCGAATAAATAATAATACAAACAAAACATGTATAATAAATTAAAATAAATAAATTATTACAAATCATGTATATATAATAAATTGCAATAAATTGCAATATTAAGTATTAATAACAAAAAATAACCAGTTAGTCCAAAAATGATTCTACTAATCCTAAAAAAGAAAAGTTTCCTATTTTGGAAGTTTCCAATATAGGAAAATTTCCATTGAACACTTTCCAGAAATAGAAAGTTTCCAAAAATGGAAACTTTTGCGTTTTTTTTTCTACCAAAAAAGTCCATAAGGTTTACTTTGTTCTTCTAATCATATAATCACATTAACACTAATTTATTTCTTCTATTTCAATCTAAATCTAAAAAACACTAATTTTTTTTCAAAAAACACAAAATTGTTCCAAAAATTCTAACATTTCCAAAAAACACAAGATCACTACACACAATATCATTACTATCAACAACTAATTTATGTACTAAGCATAACAATATCTAATCCAAATAATACCAAAAACCCTAATTTTATATAAACTATTTATCACAAAATCTTAAAAACATGTACTTATAAAACAAAACAAAATTCTAATCAACCTTATATCACATTAACATAACTTGGATTTCATGAAAACATGAAAATTAGCAACAATTTTTTCAAAAAGAAAAAGAATAAAAAGTAGCTTGATAATCATACCCTTTACGTGGAAAGTGTTGTAATGATGTTTATGAAGCCATGCCAATCAATCGAGTTCATAAACAACAAAGCAAATTAAATATTTTGTTAACAATGAAATAATAGCAAAAAAAGAAATTAGAGTTTGAAAAAGGAATTGAAATCATTACCTTTAGTAGTTATTACATTTTGATTTGGCTTGAATTCTCGGAATTTCGCAGGGATTCGGCTGCTCTCAATTTGGAAATGATTTTGGTGTGTTAGATAAGAAGAAATGAGCACTCGTATAGATTTCATTATTTAGCGACGACCCGTTTTCCTCGTTAAATTTTCGCCCCTATTACAGACACGTGTCCACGACTACTGGGTCTCCTCGTTTATGGACGACATCCTTTTACGGAGTCGCTAAGTCGAAGATTGGACTGCCCAATTGACTAATCAAAATTTTGGGTTGGCTTAGGGATAAACATTTTCGTTGCTATGTATATGAATGTCGTCGCTAATAATTAGTGATGAGTTCTTACGCTTGAATGTCTTCGCTAAGTTCTAGCGACAAGGTCTTGCTCTTGAATGTCGTCGCTAAATAGTTTTTTTCAATTTTTTTCTTTGTTGCACACTAACATTTTAATCTTATTTTTACATCTTAACATTTAAAAAAACCTTTAAACATCTAAATACATCAAAAAAACAACATTTTAACAACCTTAAAATTCAAATCAAATAAAATTAAATATATAAATTAAACAAAAAAAATAAAAACACCAAATTATAATCAGTTTCGTATCCGCTAGTGTCGATAGGTTCCTCATCACTATCAACCTCAATAGGTTCCTCGTCTCCATACTCCTCTCATGTGTCATCATAAATCTCCTCGTCTACATCAAAAACTAGTTCAACCAGCAAATGATATGGGGCAAACTCGATCTCTTCGTTAATTGCCAAGTCTAGTGGTGAGAAATCAGTATGTGTTTTAACCAAAGGAATCTGATGCACTCATTGTTGGTAGATATTGAATCTGCACCTTATAACTCGGGACTCCATCCTTGACGATCGTTGATTTCCCAAACGGCTTTCCATCCTATCATTGTCTTCTTTGTATTCATCTCGTTAATGTAAAACGCTTTTTTGGCTTGGGTTGCTAAAATGTGTGGTTCATCCACCCACCAAAAAGAAGATGAGTTGATGAAGGTTACCCCGTGTTCTTTCTTCACCTTCGTCATGTTATACCACCTACAACAGAATAACAAAACTGAACAACCACCATTGAAATGTAACCTCTATGATTTTCCCTAATTCACCGTAAACGGTGTCCTATTAGACATAGCAGTTACACCGTAACCTTGAGTCACTCTTTTTTCTCCTTTTTCTTTAGTAAACCATTTCACACCATTCACAACACATGAATCGTATGTATGAACCAGGCCATGAGACATGCTGGCCATGTAAATCATCTCGAGTGTAGCTAATGCATCCCCAGCCTTGTGCATTGCATGAATCTATTAGAAATAATAAGATTTATAAATTTATAAATAAACGTTTAGCTTTACAAATAGGGAAAGTTTTGAAATAAGGAAAGTTAACAGAATGGAAGGTTTCCAATTATGGAAGGTTTCCAAATATGGAAACCTACTAAAAACTGGAAGCTTCCAAAAAAGGGAAGTTATTAAGGAGTGTAAAAGTTACATACGTTTTCCAAAATTCATGCTTTAAACGTTTTTTGGTGCATCGTCTCTATAGCTTTATCCATTCGTGATAAGGTCGATTTGTGTTCACTAAAATTTAAGAAAAGAATAAAACACAATGTACAAATAAATTAATAAAATCAAATTACTATTACTTACGCCATGTATGGTTCGATCTCATCGCAATTATTCTGAATATACTAATTGATTTGATCCTTCTCATTATGTGGTAAATGACCGAACTTTATCTTACCAACTGAAGTAAACTGGCTCTTAAACACAAATATCTCTTTCGGTATAGGCAATGCCTCGTTGTATCTGCCCGGATCGTTGAACTTTGATTTTTCTTCTCGAATATATCTTGATATGAATGTCAACGTCTCTTCCATCACATAACCCTCTGCGATCGAGCCCTCTTGCCTAGCCGGGTGTCGAATATACTCTTTTAAGGTTTTCAAATACCTTTCTGTTGGATACATCCACCGCATTTTAACCAGCCCCCCAATAATGCTTCATCGTATAAGTGTATCACCAAGTGGATCATTATATCAAAAAAAGAGGGAGGTAAAATCATTTCTAGTTTGCACATCACTTCAACCACTCCCGCCTTACCAGTTTCCAACTCTCTCCTACTCAGGTTATTGTTACAAACTACTCTAAACACGTTAGCTAACCCAATGATCGCATAACTAATCGTTTATATCCTATAAACCCGGGGATACTAGCCATGAAAAGATACTGCATCATTACTTGACAATAGTATGATTTCATTCCAATAATCTTTCCCGTATCACTTAGAGCATTGTTCCTCAAACTAGATGCAAAACCATCGGGAAACTTCTGTGCCTTCAACCAATAGAGAAATTCTTTCCGCTTATCCGTTGACAATGTATACTTTCCTCGCTTGAGTATCACTTTACCTCCTCTTGATGTAAACCACAACTCTAGCCTGATTTTCATATCTTGAAGATCCATTCTCGCCTTCGCGTTATCTTTATTTATTTTCCCATCAAGTCATATAACTGTATCGAGCAAACTGTCGCACACATTCTTCTTGCAATGCATTACATCGATGTTATGCTTTAATAAATTTTCTGACGAATAAGGTAAACGATAAAAAATACTCTTTTTCTTCCAGTTGGACTCGCGAGTACCTGTTTTCTTCGTCGCCTTGCCCCCAAAATCCTTGTGTTTACCCGGAAACACAATGGGCAACCCATTTAACTGTGTCTGAATATCGGCCGGACTATGTTTCCTCGGTGGGGCCCTATAATTGGTACTCGGTTACAGAACTCTATCTTTTCTAAATCGATGTCTGGGAGGTAACCAACGCCTATGATCAAAATAAACCACCCCTTTCTTAACCCTCAATGACGGAGTACAATCCATGCATTCTGGGCAAGCCATGTAACCTTGACCCTGCCACCCCGAAGTGTATGACCGAGTGGGGTAATTATTGGTCGCGGACAACAAAAAAACCTTCATCGTAAACTCTTGCTTCGTATGGGAATCATACGTAAGGATCCATGTTTCCCACAACATGACTAACTCATCTACAATAGGGTGGAGAAAGACATCCATGACCTTCCTGTGAGAACGAGGACCCGATATCAAGAAACAGAGCTGAAATGTGGTATCCTTCATGCATACCCAAGGTGTAAAGTTGTAGATAGTCAATGTAACTAACCACATACTTAACGAGTTTTTATGCATAGAAAATGGACAAAAACCATCAATACACAGGCCCAAACATACATTCTGGGGTTCACTAGCAAACTCAGGATGTAACTCTGAGAATCTTTTCTAGCTATCACCATAAACATGATGGCGTAAAATACCTGAATCGGTACTCTTTCTGGTATGGTGCCAGATCATGTCTTCGGCGGTGTGCTTCGAAGCGTATAGTCGCATCAACGTACGGGTAATCGGAAAATATCGAAGCTTATTATAGGTTATTTTCTTACCTTTTTTAGGATCTCATGTAGACTAACTGCATACTAGACGCTTGTCAAGAATTCATTCACCTTGTAAAAAATGACACAATCATTCAAGTAAACATCAATACTACTGTAACCCATACCAATATTTTTCAACTTCTTGTTGCATTCCTCGTCAGATGCATGCAAATTGTGAGGTTTTGGCAAAACAGGACTAACCAATTCCAAGAGATCGGTGAAAAATGTGTTAGTCCACTTGTTCTTTACCTTTATGTGCATAAGCTTGGAAATGAAGTTCAAAGAACTCGTCAATGTAGATCTAGGATATAATTCGGTCTCCAATTCCTCGAACAATCCTTCGAAAACGCCACGGCTTGTTTGGTTTGCGTCTCTCATCCCGATATCACTTGAATGACCACCAACATCGTGTCTAGGTCTCAAATCGTAATACACTTTAAACATTTCATTTTTATAATTGTCACGGGTTCTCCGAGAGTTACTAATTTCTCAATGTGTTTTGTCCAAACATTATAATTGGACAAAATCCCGTTCTGTTAAAGGTGACCTATAACCCTTTGTGTAAAAAAAATTTTTTTCCACAAAAGCAATAAAATCTGTCAAACCAAAAATATATTCTTTCGTAACAACATCGGACACTTTGATCCAACTCTTATCAAGACCCGAATTCATCTTTTAATAGCAATTTGATATAACTAAGAAACTACATAAACATGAAAATGATATAAATAAATTATTACAACTCAATTAATAAATTAATTGAAAATTACAATACAAATGAATAAAACAATTAAAATTACAAACCATTGAATGAATTAAAATTACAAACAATTACAATTAACTAAGTAAACAAAAACAAGTATATGATAAGAAAATAAAAATAGATGAATTACAACATACTAATAAAACATAAAATCATAAAACAAATATTTAGTAACCTAAGAAAATCTTATAGAATATAATCACATATTAATTAATAATTACAATAAAAAATATCGAATAATAAAAAGTTTAAAATTTATTGAAAATACCTTGAATTGGATGGGATTATTGAAGGTTGACCATGCTCCACCTTAAATATTGACCTGGTAATGGTGCAACAATTATTTATTAACCTAATCAATCATTAAATAATGTAATTCACCATTACATTCAACAAAATATAAATTTAAAAAGTTTGAATTCAAAGGATAATACCATGATTTGGTTGAAAAAAATGAAGATTGAACTTGAATATGGACCCGGAAATGATGTTAGATGACTTTGAGAAAAAAGTGTTAAAGATTTGGGAAAATAAGGGTTAGGATTTTGAGAGAAAATGGTAGAAAAAAAATTTGTGGGGTATTTTCTAGTTTAAAAAACCCGTTGTCTTTTTATTTTATGTTTTTTTTAGCGATGACATGTTTCGTTGCTATGTATTTGAAATTTCCTCGCTAGAACGAGTAAGAACGACGACTTAATTCGTCGCTGGTAGTAAAGAACTTTAGCGATAAAATTTTTTTGTAAAAAAAAATAATCGAAAAGAAAATAAGAACTTTGCAACGAAACGCGTTTGTTTCATCGACCAATATCATTCGTCGCTAACTAATTTGCTCTTAGCGACGAATTTATATTCATCAAGCGATGAACGCGGGTTGTCGCTAACCAGAAACACTATTTTCGACGAATTTTGTCGCTGCTATCCAAGTTTTGTCGCTAATAGTCTATTTTAAGGATGAAACATTTTTCCCATAAAATATTCGCCCCTATTGACCAGATGTGTAGTAGTGATTGTATTGTATAGGTTATTAGTTAACACGTTCAATTGGCAACAACCACTATACTCTCTTTTGTAATCAATCCTTATCTTCTCCTCTTCCTGTGGTTCTTTCCGATTTGGGTTTCCCATGTATATCGGTGTTCCTTTCGTTTCTTGTTACTTATTATATATATTATTCTGCGATCCTAATTCTAACAAATTGGTATCGTACTTAAGGATTAAAAGAAAGAAATAAAAAAATTAGGGGTGTTGCTAGAGAAGGAGAAGATCAGAAAATAAGAGCATGAATTAGTGAAAATTTGTCAAATCGTGACGATTTTTTATTTGAAATATATAATCCTATTCTTTTTCAAGAAACAAACTTTTTGGGTTCTAATTTTTCTTAAGTATTTTGAAGAGTTTGGTCAAATTCATAAAAATGAAAAATCAAATCAAATTTTAAGGTTTTGAATTTTCAAAATAATTCAATTTTTTTGGCTCATAATCTCACGTTTTTGGATAAGTTGGTTACACAACGTCCTCGTACTCATCAATAGGAGCAAAACAGGGCTGAGATGTTTGTCGAGTATAAGTCGAATAACTAGAATTCGGGTTCTGCCAAAACTTCAAAATATACGAATTTTTAGTTCCGTACAGACGTTTTTTGGATCAATTCGATAGTCAAAGATTTTATATCCATTACGAGGACATTGCTTTATTTTGTTTTGAATGTGGGCATAGGACGACCATATGCCCTAATGTTGTCCTTCATCTATAATCGAGTAATGATGAATGCATATACTTTCATTGGGATAGTTCTCATGATATTCCTTTTTTCGAAAACTATAAGTACGTATCATGAAGAAAAGAACTAATAGATACTCAAAGCTTACAACTTTTGTCACATGGAATTAAAATAATGATCAATCACCACTACCAATGGGAGAAGAGGCATGAGTAGGCTCAGGTGATGCACCACAACAATAAATTATGTTTGGGTCCATTGAAATGACTTTCAGGCCAGACCAGCGTGGAAGAGGACAAGGTTATTATCGAGGTATAAGGTCGAGCAGATTTATATTTAAATTGTGACAGATGAAGAAATGGGAGCGAGAAGAAAAACGAAAGAACAAGGAAAAATGGTTCTCATACCACGGTACCCTTCAAACGTTCCCTTGTGTATTATCACATACCTATACGTCTTTTTTGTTTTATTATATATATTTATATTTTAAAAAAGTATGTTGTTAATGTAATTACGAGCCCGTACTGAATCAAAATAAAGTTTTTAACACTTGTTATATACACGGGTCGGTCAAAGCAAGTTATAAGCTCAACCCGTCATCGTACGGGCCAAGTTAAGTATTTATGTTCATTGCATGGGTTGAAACGAATCAACCCGATCCCTTTTATCTATAAATCACATTCCAAATATCTCAATTACATACTACCAATGTGGGACAATTCATGTGCATAAATAATCCACAGATGACGATAAACGTATGCAGCTTTTGAGAGATGTGTGATACAGATTGCATATCCTCAAAAAATGCCAACATGCTTATGAGAAACTTGCGTGCAACTCTTGATATCTCTCTCATATTTACATGTTTTTCTCGCATAGCTCGCAAATTTTCCATTTTCTCACACAAATAACACTTTAACAAATCTTACATTCTTACCTTCACCCAATGCCTTTTACGTAAGGATTTGCTAAGTCTTTCCTATGAATCTAGATTCTAGACCTCCAATCTAGTCATGTGCATTGTGACCCTTCTATCAGCTCCTCCCTTCCTTAACCCTTTTTGATGAGTTATGGTACAAGTGGTGGGTTGTTTCATATTATATTTTAAACTCAATTACTTTGGTTGGATTTTAATTTAATATTTTTATTTAACAACAAGAATTGTTTATGATTCATATTTAACTCTCTTGTGTTAAATTTGAATTTTGATGTTCATAAGGTAAAATTATATTTAATACTTCATATTTTTCATTATGGATCATGTTTTAGTTTAATATATTATAATTTGAATTTTATGGAGTTGAATTAAGTTTAATATATTATATTTCAAATTTTTAGGTTGGGTTTTAGTTTAATATTTTATAATTCGGGATGAATTAAGTTTAATATTGTATATTTAACCAATGTGAGTGAATATATGGCATAAGTGTGTCAAATTTGAACTAATTTGGTGCGAGTCGGAGGAAGGCGTAACCATCATTGAGAATTCCCTTAGTCCCCAAGCTACATACTCTTTTCAATGTCTGGTCCTGAAAGTTTAATAGAAACTGAACTCATGCCAAAAGCTTCTACGTCGGTGAAAATAATTAGAGCTCCAAAAAAAATAAGTGACATACTGATAAGCCATCTAAGGAACTTGGCACTATTCATGATCACGCATTAGATTATAATATCTCCGAGAAATATAAGGACACTCTAGCAGCCATTAGTATATGGTGGTCTCTTGAAAAGAAATATTGGGCCATTATGGCTAAATATAAGTTGGTGAAAGAGGGAGATCAGAACAATAAATTCTTCCATACCTCTACGAAGATTTGTTGTGCCTTATAATAAATCATTTTCTTAAATATATCTACTAGTAATTGGGTAGAGGACATGCATAGCTTGGTTATTTAACTACATAATTTTATGACGACCTCTACAAAATTGAAGGACAAGGGTGCCCAAAGTCGTTCTTGAACTATATTCCTAGGATGGTATCTCATTGCCTACAACGTCCCTTTGACTTGATCCATTTATATGGTAGATATAGAAAAGGAAAATCGGAGCTTGAGGTAAACCCAGTAAACTGGTTCTGATAGCGTCAATGGAAGATTTCACCACCGATTTTATTACTTCCTAGCACATAATATTCTAGCTTTGCCAAGCTTTTGTATTTGGGCCGCATGATCAAGGACTTAAACAGGGCTATTATAATACTCATTTTGAAAGTTGATCGTCCTACTACGCTGGGTGATTTTTGACTCATTATACTAGCTAATTTTATTTACAAGTGATAGGAAGAAAATTATAGGATCGTACACTTGTAAGGAGACAACATTATTCCTCTCCCTTGTCTATTGCGATATGATTGCTTAATTTGGCCATATTATAGGATCAAGGTATATTTGGCTAAGACACGGTATAACAAAGCACTAATGTACTTACAACATACAAATTTATGCTCAAGTTGTCAAATAAGAGGCCCTCCACCCCCACCTTAGGATGTTTGGATAAATTATGGAAGGGTACACTTCCTTTGGAACCAAAATCTGTGATATGAGAAGTGTGCCTCAATGGTTCCCCACAAAGAATAATATGTTCCATAAAAAATGTGTTAAATCTCTCATCTACACCATTTTCCATTTCTCTAACAAGTGAATTAAGCACATGTTCTTTTAATGCGCTTGGACTAGACAACTCTGCCTTAAGGGTTCCCTACTAACCAAGGGGCCTTTCCCTAAGGAGTTTCTGTTTAATTTGTGTTTCATGGACCTTGTGTCAAACTGTGCAAAATATGGTGTTTAGAAAAAATAAATAATACCTAGGATTACATTGACTTGTTGGACTACCTGGTTGCACTAAATAAATTTTTTATGGAACTGAAAAATATAAATGTGTCAACTATTCTCGATCAACTAATTAATAAACCAGATTATTTTTTACTCATATATTGCATGCTTCCCACTCACCTTGTTATTTTCCGTGATTATTTGGTTTCAACTGACATTAGTACTTATGTGTTATTTTTGCTGGATACCATTAAACTCTATAGAGGCGCAGTCGTGGCCCTCATAAGGTTGGTGTATGTGGGTAAACTTGTCGCGAAACCCATGTGTCATTTTTAATACCTGACTGGTTGCTTATCATGAATGTTATTTTGTTTGTCATTCAATCATTTTTTGTTCGCGTCACGTTGAAAGTGATACTTTGACCAACAAAATCTCTTAGATTTCTTCTATATATAAGGCTACATGTTTAAAAACAAATAATATAATTAAATAATTTTTTTATATATTTATCTATTCAATCCTAATAACTCGTCTTATCTAAATTTGAAATGTAAAAATTAGTTCAAATTGGTTTAATTTGTTTCTAAGGGCTTGTTTGGAAGTTCTTATTTTAAAGTAAAAAAGAGCTTGTATAGAATTTAAAATTTAAAAAAGTATTAAAAATAATTTTGAAATTTAAAATTATTTTAAGTGTTTTTTTCAAAAAGTTCTTAGATAAAAAAAACTCGGTAGAGGCATCCAAACGGGTCAATTTTAAATCTAATGGTGTATGCCTTTAGGTTCTGAGTTCTCTCATGTATCATTTTTCTTGAAATATATCAGTTTTTTGATAAAATTCGAAAAAAAATATTATTTGTTTGATAAAACCACACCCAATTATCTAATCGTGCACAACCGCAAATCCTGTTCTTCACAGATCCACTACTGAGTGCAACACCACCAAGTTCTTCCACAGATTTGGTGCCCTTACACAGAGTTGAGTGCACCGCCACCAAACCCTTTCATTATTCAAGTGCACAGCCACCAAAATATTCCATATATCCACTTTTTGAGTGCACTATCACCAAGCTCATATCTATAGGTCCACTATTTGAGTTTCTAGTGCACCACCACCAAGACATTCCATAAATCCAGTGGTCCGCACTGCAGATCCAGTGATCGAGCCGCAACCAAACTCTTCCACAAATTCAGTATTTGAGTTCACCGCCACCAAGCTTTTCCATAAATTCACAGTTTCGAGTTCATGATTTAAACGGAAATTTTACATGAAAACAGCAAAGGTAGAAATTGTTAATAACTATTATTGCCCCATTAACACAATCACCACTGATTTACTTACAATTATTTAAAAAAAATATTTTGATAAAAAAGGTAGAAGCTTAACATGATGGGTGCATTAAATCTTCGAGCTATTCTAGTAAGGTATATATTATTTATGTTTTTTTAGGTATTAATGGTGTAATGAAATTAGGGAGTTAATTATTGATGTGATTTGTGATTATAAAAATGTCAACAATTTCCTTGCTCAACTGTTGGACAAAAATATCCATAACCTAGTTTTGAACACAAAAACAAAATTATAAGTGTTTTTCTTAGTTGATTACCCACATGATCATTTATTTTTTGTTATTACTAAATTTAAATACAACATATAACTGAGAATGAAAGAAGTTTTATTAAAATTGTTGCGAGATTGATACTTTACTTGTTAATTTACAGTTGATGCATTTTATAGAGAATTGTTGTGTTTAATTTATAGGATATAGATCATTGGTCGTGGCATTTCAATACAAAGAAACATATTATATAATAAAGATGGTAAGTTTCTCTAAATGTTAATTCTCTTTACACTTCCTTGTCTAAACTTATCTAAATCATCTCTCCGAGTGCAGAAGATTCACACTTCTTATTTGGATTCAACATTATCACTATTTAAAAATGTCTCTTTTTAAATTTATTTAATGATTAAATGAAAGATATTTTAGTCTTAAATGTTAGAATATCTAGTGAGATCCAAATTTGAATAAAAATAGTTAGCCAATGTAGGGATTAATTATATTACTAGTTCTAAAAAGGCCTTGAGTGGAATTTTTAGAATTTGAAACCTCAAAGTTTAGAAAAGTTAGTTCACACATTATATATTTAAGTTGTCGTATGAGTAGTAATTTGTTTATAAATCTAATAAATTTATTTCACAAAATGGATCCGAGTCAAAGTGTCTCCCTGATCTATTAAAAAATAGTCTTATTTCACATTACTTTGTTCTTATGGTATATTATTGATTGTAAGTTTGTCAACAAGTTAAGTGTATAATCACTATGATTTACCTTTGTTAAATTTCTTATTCATATATGTGGTTTTTGTAGAATAAGCAAATGGAATCGACCATGTACGAATTTCTTGTAGAAAGGTCTAGTCCAAAAGTTCTTCTCGCAAAAAATCCCATAAGAAGCCATGACACAATTTCTTTGCACTATCATCAATGCGACAATAATTTTAAAGACAAAACATCTGATCTAAAAAATTTATTCTGTAAAGTGATGCTCAAGTGGGATGGAGAAGCGAGGAAAAGTGATGACAAATGGTCAGCTAACCGAATCTGGCCGTTGAAAACAACGGTACAAAATAAGTACAACAAATTGGAAATAAGACAAGATTCATGTGGTTTTCAGTCTCCCGGTTTTGTTGAATGTGTCATGTTTCACATAGACGAAAAGAGAAAAATAGTCAATCTTTAGTTGGGCCCGTTTTTTATGGATGAAAGTTTGATAATATGGGAGACAATGTTGCACTTTCTTGGACTAAAGAAGACTAAACAAAATTCAGTGATATAGTGTTCGGGAGGTTCAAGGAATTAAGCATACAATGTCTGTATAGTGAAAGAGAAAGTTTAGGAGCAAAGGCAACATATGATGATCATATGAAAAGAGGATACGCAGCGAGACCAGAGCATGGAAACAATGCAACATACAGGTTTGGTCCCTGCAAATAAAACATTAATATAAACCACAACAAAATCAATTTAAAACTTGTACTCTTTTGCAGCCTAATTGGCAAATTCTTCATCAATGGGATTAGGTGGGGACATTCCAAAGAATTATTTTGGGAAAACTCTTGTGATTCTTTTGCGAGATTTCACAAAGTAGTGCTACAAACAAGTCTTCGAAGGTGTTTTACCATAATTTTGAGTAATATTTTATCTTTTTTTTACTGTTGTTGCTTTGTACTCTATATTATAGATAACACATGTAAATAACTTTGATGTACAAAAAGAAAGGGATAATAATGTGTATTGTATTTTAATTTTTTCACTTATAAGTAAATTACTTGTCTTAATTAAATTTGGAAAAAAATTTAAAAATATGTCATTAACTCATAAATATAGACTATATAGAACTTTTGTTTAATTTTTAAAACACATGGAATATAGGACTTCTCGTTCGGAAACCACACCATAGTGACTAATTGTGGAACTAACCCATTTTAATATATAAAACCGAAATGATTAACTTAAGGGTGACAAACATTCATTATCCAAGTAATTCACGCTTTTTTAGGAAAAAAAGCTCTAGGGTAGAAAATGATAGTATCTTAACAATTTTGAACACTTCACTTAATCCATCAAAACCAAGCTTTAATTAAGTGTTCACTTACCATTGTACACGTAATGTTTCAAAAAAGGTCCAACAAAAATACCAATCAAAGGAGATTAAAGATGATGCGTATGGCTTCGTGTTTGGGTACTTACAGAAAAATAGACTTCTTTAGGTTAGACATTAATTTAAGAATTCCATGACTAATAGTTTTTTGAAAGACAATGAATGAAAAAAGAATGAGTCATAAGTAGATGGTAGAGTTGTGAAAAATAAAATAAAAAAATCGAGAAATCGCATCAAGATAACAACCCAGTTAGGTAAACTCTATTTACAAAATTAAGATAATTCGGTTTCCGTTAAGTTTTTCTATGTTAAATTGTGCCAAAATGAATTTCCTTACACGATAACTATTTCATGTGTACAAATTTGAAAATGACAATTTAATTTTATACATTTATTTAGTTTTATAATTGTTACTTTGTTAAATTATAACAAGATATTTTGCGTAATCTATCACACCAAGTGTGTATCGTGTACTTCCGTTGGAGAACATATAAATAAATTAGTATCTGAATAGAGATTTATTTCAAGAGATATGGTAAAATTGAAAAAAATTACTTTAAGAAAAGATTAACAAATCCTATTAGCCCGAACACTAAAATCAAAACAAAACCAACCCCATAGTAAAATGACCAAATACCAAAACTGAACCCATATAGAACTAGCATATACCGAATAGAATATCAAAATAAATCTTTATGTTCGAATGATGCCGGTTTGGCCAAAAACCAAATTGGATCGCCCCATTCAGCGGCTAATCTTGAATTAAAAATAGGTTTCAAGTAAGATAACAGACTTGAAAATATATTTTTTGCCCTTTCACAAATAGTGACAAAAGACTCACAACAATTATCAATAATGTATATAGTTTAGTAATGAAACATTAACACAAATTAGAATATTTGAAATATAAATTAATAATCAAAAAAAAAAAATCAATAAATTACATGTAAATAAAATAGTTGATGAATGAAATGATGTGCAGTGACATAAAAAAGTAAGGAAACGTCATAATTATACCATAAATAATTGTAGCTTATAATAGGTTAAATTAAAAATGTGAAGATATGTTTAAAGAGTTTTTAATGAAATACATATTCAATCAAGTTAGAGTATAAAGTTAAAGTTAATTAAAAGATCAATTTGAGGATGGAATTAAGCCCACCTTCTGCCAACATGGATTAGCCAATGCATGGACAATGTGTCAAAATATGTATAGAATGACCTTAAGAAAAAATATAATACTTAGGATAACCTTTACATATTGGTCTATATGACCTAAATAAAGTTTTTACTCATCTATTGCATGCTCTCTCACTCCACACTTGTTATTTTCCATGATGATTTGGTCTCAACTGAACGTCTCTACTTAGACATTTGTTTACAGGATATCGTTAAACTCAACACAAACGTAGTTATGAGTCCTCATGGAGTTATTAATGGTTGTTATGCAACCCCTTGTAGCATTTTTAATATCAGGTATTTAACCATCAAAATTGCAATTTTGTTTGCCAAACAATCATTTTTTATTCGCATCATCTTGAAGTGATGATTTGACTATTACACAAAATGTCTTTTTCTATTTTTGATTTTTTTTAATTACATTCAAATCTCACCTTTACTATAGAGATAAACATTATTATTTTGTTTTATATATGAGGCTTCGTTCTTTAAATAAAAAATTATTATTATTTTAAAAACATTTTATATAATTATATATTTATAAACTGCGAATTTTTTATAGTACTACCAATATCCATAAAGAAAACCTTATCGACATTAAAAGTCTTCCTATTAATAATTGAAAGTGTATAAAATTAGTTATTTAGTTTAAATTTAAGGATGTATGACAGTTAGGTCCTTGAGTCATTTGTCATTTTAGTTAAAAAAATATCATCTGTCTTAAAAATACCCACGCCCAAATGAGTGTAAGATTCTTGAGCAAGTAATTCTCGTGAGTTATATAAATTTTATGTATTTCTATTAGGGATTCATGAAGTAGTTAAATTTTTGTGATATAATTATTGATATGATTTTTTATTTGTGATTCGACGATAAAAATGGCAAAAATTAGTTGGACAAAATTATTTAAAACCTAGATTTGAACACTAAATAAAAATCATAGGTCATTTCCTCAGTTGACAACTTAGGAAACAGTTTTTTTCATGTTTAAGAATCTTAATACTACACAACAATGAGAATGAAAACTTCTTTACAAAGTTGTTGTAAGATCGAATCTTTACTTGTTCATTTATTGTTGATGCATCTTATAGAGAATAGTTTTTTTTAATTTATAGAAAATTGATGGTTGGTCGTGATATTTCAATACAAATAAACATATTATATAATTAAGATGATCAGTCTTTACTTCTCTTTACAATTCTTTTAGTTTATCAAGATTATCTATCTTAAAATTTTACTTATTTATGAAAATTTGATGACTTACTTTAGTCTTAAAGTAAAAAAAATATATATATAATGAGATCCAGATTTAAAATAAAAAATTTAACCAATGTAGGTACCACTTTGGGATTAATAATCTTACTCAAATTACATAAAGTCTGATTCGGATTTTCAGGATTTGACCCTCAATATTTAAAACCACTTCATTTGAATGTGAACACAATCACATTCAATAAAACATAAAAAGAAATCACATTCTTTAATATGTAAAGATACTCTTTAAAAGTTCTTCTCATCCTTTGCATTTTCATAGTAGTGGGTAAATTAGTTTGACATGAGTAGACGTATTGTGGAATATATATTTGTGTTCACTATCTAATATTTGGTTGATTTATGACCTTATTTACTATTCTTCATTTCTGTTCTAAAAGGTGTAAATTAACATTTATACACACATATATATATATAACAACAGAAGATATGAAATATGTAATATATTACTCAGGAAAGAAATAGATAGGAAATTAATCATAGGGTCAATGAGAGTTAACACTAAAAAAATAAGATTATGATTGCAGCTCTTCTTACTATTATAAGATGATTAAAGGTAGATTAGCAAGGAATCATGTGTCTAATTTAATCGGGGATGATGGTGAAGTCTTTATCGATCGTGAATTGATAGAAAATGAATTTGTTAGTTACTATGAAACTCTTCTTGGGACTGAAGAATATAATCAAGAAAAGTGCTCCATATCTGCATTTAAGAACATTTTAAACAAGGTTGTTCCTGAGGATCAAGTTGCATCACTAATCTCTCCAATTACAAATGATGAGATCAAAGCTGCTTTGTTTTCTATTGGAGATGGTAAAAGCACTGGTCTAGATGGGTTTACTACTTACTTACAGTTCAGTTTGGAGCATAATTAAAGAGGAATTTTGGTTAGCTATTAGACAATGCTTCAACTCAGGAGAATTGCTCAGTCAAGCTAACTCTACACATATTCTTCTTGTTCCTAAAGAATAGAATGCCTCAACTGTGAAGAAATTTAGATCTATATCATGTGTTAACATCATTTATAAAACATTATCTAGAGTTATTGTTAATAGGTTAATGTAAGAACTAGACTCCATGATATCTTTAAACCAAGCATCATATGTTGGTGAAAAAATATTAGTGACAACATTTTAGTTGCACAAGAGGTAGTTCTTGGCTATGAGAAAAATACTTCTCCTCTCTCTCTTGCACTACTAATGTGGATCTTCAAAAGGCATATGACAATGTAAATTGGCATTTCCTTATCTCTACACTTCATGCCTTAGAATTTCCTGATAAATTTATAAAAAATGGATTGAAATGAGTATATCTTCTCTATACTAATCTATCTGTATAAATGGGTATGCTTGTGGTTATTTCAAGGGCAAGAGAGGGCTCAGGAAAGGGGTCCCTCTCTCACCTTATTTATTTTCGACATGTATGGAAGTCTTCTCAAGGTTATTTCATCATGTAGCTAAGAAGAACAAGTTCAATTTTCACCCAAAGTGTAGGGAAGTTGGACTATATCATATGGTGTTTGCAGATGATCTTAATTTCTTGAAGGGAGAGGATAAATCTGCTACTATAGTCAAAGAGGCTTTTTATTTGTTCACTAGATTTTCTGGGCTTTACTATACTATATTTTTTAATTGTTATTTACATTAAAACATATAATCTTTTAGGATTTCATCATCTTTTTCAGTATTGATTATCTCATAGTATTTTTACAGTGTTTTCCTATGCATTTAGGAGTAGAAGAATCGTATCAATATTGTTTACTAAAGATTCTCTAGGTTACATATGTTCAAGAAGTACATACCCATGCACAATCTCACAAAAATTCCAATTCCTTGCAAAGAATCAAGTAGTTGTTTATAAAATAGGATTAGGTACTCCTTTGCAGCCTCTTTTGGTTCTCCCGGAAGATTTCAAAAATCGCTACAAGCTTTGATGGTCTTTGTAAATAGCTTTGATATATAAAAAAAAGGTGAATGGTTTGTATTGTATTGCAAAAATAATGCCATTAATACATAAATTTAAACCATACGGACCTTTAGTTGATTTTTTAGTGCATGGGATTATAGGACTTCTATATTAGAGACCACAGAGAATGTTTAATTTATTCAAGTGTGCCGAATTTCTGTTGATTTTCTCAAATTATTCATTAACATTTAATTTATTCAGATGCGCCAAATTTTGGAGGATTTTCTTAAAATATTCATTCAAGCATTCCGTTAATGGGCATCAAATATTGTGGCTTAACAATTTTGATCACTTCCATTCCTTCTTCCAAACCAAGATTGATTAAGTCTGCACTTATTATTATACCCATAATTTTTCAATACCCATTTAAAATCTCCATGGAGACTTTGTCTCTCAATAAGTTCTCGAACTTCTTTCCATCGCCTAAGAACTTTTCATAGTTTTACCATACTTTCAACTATAACTTCGGATAATATTATATATCTACCTCGATAATTCATATATTGATCCCATATAATCCAATAAGGCATATAGAATCATTCACACTTAGAAGGCTAGAAGATGAATTCAACGTATGATGGCTACTGGGTTCAACATAACAAGAGTATGCAAATAAATAAGTTCTCAAACGTCTTTCTTTTCAATTATAACAACTTTTGTATCAAGAATATTTCCTATGATTTAAACATTAATAATGTAAGAATAACTAAAATTATGAGTTTCATTTATTTTTTGGTTCGAAGCATATAATTATTATTCAAAGGAAACTTAGAAAAGAAGAGTATGACTCCAATATTCATTAGGATAGAGGAGTGAATAAGGTATTGAATATTGAATAATAAACGTATGTTGATTAAAACTATTCAATACTATCGACCTTTGCTTGATTATTGGAACCTTGACTATCAAATGGACATAACATTACTAAATTTACCAGAGTTAACAAACTTCCTGACTGCATAACACATAAGAGACAAAGGAGATATGTTAAGCACTATTTTACCCATCATAATAACATATATAATATAATTTATGCAACTAATTTCAACCGTTAAGTGTAAGAATCATAAGCTCGTTCCTATTAACCACAACATCACTCAAAGACATAGTTGGCACCCATGCAAAATTTGTATAGTTCATTAGGAAAACTTTTCAAAATAGAGTGGAGTAGACCAGCAAGTGATATTAAAGAATGGGAGGAGATGTGGCAAACTTACATGCTTGCATACATATGGTAAATTTTTCTCCCCTTTTCACTATATATATATATATCATCACAACCCACTCATTTTTTACAATAAATTCTCCTCAATGTTTCTGTTAAGCAAGTAATTTTTTTTTGCGCTGGTTTTTTTCTTTTCATATGCTTTAAGTTTTAGTCACTCACCTTCTTATTTTGTATGTTTTGTTTTGTATACATAATAATTATAGCTCAATTTATAAATTGGAACAAAAAAAAACATTATAGCTCAATTTTCAATTCTATTCACAAACTCATTCTTGTTTAGTTTTTCAATCCTCAAATTACTTTTCATAGCTATTATAGGATTTATTATCCTTTTAAAATTATGTTATTGGCTACCTGTACAAGGCACGCCTTGCCTCTAATAAATCTTAATAACCGTGACGAGAAGTCTTTTAGGGTACTTAGTATTGGGACAAATACACGTGATGCCTCTCAAGTTTAGGGGGCATGCTCACTTATTTTGCAAGTCGTCAGGTTAGAATAGGGTTTTTGTTTCTTTTTTTTGTAAACATATTCGAGAGATGGAATGTTGGAGGAGACTATAGACTCGATCATGTTCGAAGAAATGTGTTTAAGCTTGAGGTGTTTGAGGATGAAGAATTTCAGAGGCTAATGTGTTCAAGGCGTGGGGTTTCCCTTTGGATAAACATTGACATCCCTCTTTGGATTTCAAGACCTCTATCATGATTACTCATTTAAAGGCTTGGAATTTAAAAAAAATATTATAGATACCATTATAACGGTAGGAACGTGCTTCTTTAAGCTTGAAGATATCGATTTCTCGAAGATCTTTCCAGAATATTTAAGACTCATCGTTTTTTAGTACGTTTTAGTAATAAAACAAATTCCACCCGGTACATATTTGTTACAAGAATATAGCGTCGGATGGGCTACCTCATGTATGAAAATGTCGGGTCTCTATGTTTTACGTGTGAATGTATAAGTCACCAATTTGATAATGGTGGGGACCCTTTTGAGAAAAGACGGGATGATGTGGATGAGCTTATGATGAAGATATAGACGGTGGATAATGTTAGACTTATGACCCAAATTCTTCTTTGTAAGGTATGAAACATTTAGTTAACAACCTTAATTCCCTGTATATAAATTTAGTACTACATACTCGCTGAATAGCGACAATCCGCGTCGTCACTAGACATCACATTATTGGTCGCTAAACGAGATTAGCGACGAACTTCTGTTGCTAGATCTTCGTAGCTAAATAAGATCTTGGCGACAAACGTAGTGGCTTTTGCCGCTAATGACTAGGCGTGTTTGGTGACAAGTTATTGCGTCGCTAAGTACGTATTGTAAGAGACGAAAAATTTCGTCGCTAACCAAATAATTTAACTACGAAAATGTTTGCCGCTATCACGAAATCAGACAGTGACAACACTTTTCTTCGCTCTTTTATCTATAACTAGCGACGACTACGTTCATTTCTGCGGACGAATTTATTCGTCGCTATCCCTTTTTTTAAAATTTATTTTATTTTTACTTTCTGATTTTTTATTTTTTTCTATTTCTATTTTAATTTTTATTTTTATTTCGATTTAATTTTAATTTAGTTTTAATTTTTAATTCTGTGTCTATTTTAATTTTTAAATTTATAAAATTTGATATTTAATTAATAAAAAATGTCAAAATATTAATAACAAAAACAATATTTAATTAAAACATAATTAAATCATTCATTAATCATAATAATAAAAGTCAAACATCAGAAATAAAAATAATAATAAAGTCAAAGCATTCAAAATAAGTTAAAATAAACAACCAACACCAACTAAGTATCATCCAATCGAGGGGAATCTTTGCTTCTATCCTCTCATCTTCTATCGGTTCTTGTCTTGCTCCTTGGGGGGATGGGGGATCAGATCAAGTCCTTGTTGGACCCTCATACTATTCAACACCTCCATAGATGTGTCTATAATGTTCATTTGGTAACGACCAGCCTGAGTAGTCCTGGAGGCACTTGATGAAGCAGCAGGGTCGATGATAGGAGGAAGACCACATTTAGTATCTCCTTGTTCTGCCTAGCCAATGGTTCCGGCTCGTAAGTAAGGGCTTTCTTGTGGAACATACCAACTCCGGATACCCAAGTTGTCTTCGATGGGCCCATCCCTTCCTAGATTGCTTCTTTGAAGGCGTCCATTTTCTCTTCAAAGCTGGGCTCCTCAAAGATGGGTCTCGGATACCTTCAACTTTAGCTTTTCCCGATAAATCACCTGTTAGATAACAATATTAAATAATTACTAATTAATCAATCTAAAAATGGAAAGTTTCTTTCTGTAGAAACTTTCCATTTTCGAAAAGTTTCCTTTTTAGAAACTTTCCATTTTCAGAATCTTTCTAAAAAAAGTTTCATTTTTAGAAACTTTCAAATTTCAGAAATATTCTAAAAAAGGAAATTTTCTAAAAAAACTAAAAAGTTTTAAATAAAAATACTTACGTTACACTTTTTATATTTCGTGTTCGTCCACTCATCTTTATCCGTGTCGTAACCCATATACTCGAAGACCCCCCCCTATCTGGAAACTCCCTCTCCTCATGGGTAACCTCATCCACATATCAGCTCTTTTGTCTTCTTTTTCATCCCCCTGTTTAATAACACATTATAAATAAACTATATTAATAATTAAATAAAGTGATTAAATATTATTTTTAAAATAAATAATGTACCTTAAAAATGACCTCCCGGGTATGCAAGAAACTTCTCGATCCAGCCTTTTCTGATTTTTTTCTTTTTTCGCTTTTCTTTTTTAATCTTCGCTTGGCTCTGTTTCAATTTAATTTCAATAAATTAAATACGAATATTTTTTAATAGTTACGCCAAAATTTTAATTTTATACCTGGGCGTCGTTGTCATCCCACATGGCCCGCCATCTTCTCCAAATTTACTAGTCAACATCAGGGCTGTTAGGCCCGGAAGATAGTAATCGGTCTTTAGGTCGCACTTCCAAGCCATATACCTAGTTGATTGACTTGTCCTTGATTTTTTTTATCTCAGGCCAGTTTTTAATCCGTCTCCACCCCTCGATATAAAAAAACTCCTTTAACCAGAACAAAATGGACTCTTTCAACCCCTCGGGCACGTCTTCCAATCTTTTGTAATAAGGCGGGAAATTTTCACGAACAGTGGCCCCGATAACTTGTCACAGGTGGTTTCCGTACTCCCGCCACAGGTTCCACATGTCATCTAATGTAGAATGTTCTATGGGTAGAGGGTGCCCTAGTTTTTTTAGGGCATCTACAGCTGACATAAGGGAAGTGGGGCCTCAGGATTTTCATTTTTATTTTGCTGTTTGAATATAATTGTTAGTTAATATTAAATTGTTAACATTAAATTAATAAATGTTTGCACTTACCGCCTTGTTGAGCGCAAGTTTGCAATTGGAGGTTCGGATCTCTAGGTGGATCGCGGTCGTCACCGTCTCCATCGTGACCACGAGACATATCATCCATCAAATTTGTATCGGAAGTAAAAAAATATAACAATCCCAATGAAATAAATAAATTTTTACAATCTCAACCGAATAAATAATAATACAAACAAAACATGTATAATAAATTAAAATAAATAAATTATTACAAATCATGTATGTATAATAAATTGCAATAAATTGCAATAGTAAGTATTAATAACAAAAAATAACCAGTTAGTCCAAAAATGATTCTACTAATCCTAAAAAAGAAAAGTTTCCTATTTTGGAAGTTTCCAATATAGGAAAATTTCCATTGAACACTTTCCATAAATAGAAAGTTTCCAAAAATGGAAACTTTTGCGTTTTTTTTTTCTACCAAAAAAGTCCATAAGGTTTACTTTGTTCTTCTAATCATATAATCACATTAACACTAATTTATTTCTTCTATTTTAATCTAAATCTAAACATTTTATTTAAAACCCTAATTTTTTTCAAAAAACACAAAATTGTTCCAAAAATTCTAACATTTCCAAAAAACACAAGATCACTACACACAATATCATTACTATCAACAACTAATTTATGTACTAAGCATAACAATTTCTAATCCAAATAATACCAAAAACCCTAATTTTATATAAACTATTTATCACAAAATCTTAAAAACATGTACTTATAAAACAAAACAAAATTCTAATCAACCTTATATCACATTAACATAACTTGGATTTCATGAAAACATGAAAATTAGCAACAATTTTTTCAAAAAGAAAAAGAATAAAAAGTAGCTTGATAATCATACCTTTTACGTGGAAAGTGTTGTAATGATGTTTACGAAGCCATGCCAATCAATCGAGTTCATAAACAACAAAGCAAATTAAACATTTTGTTAACAATGAAATAATAGCAAAAAAAGAAATTAGAGTTTGAAAAAGGAATTGAAATCATTACCTTTAGTAGTTATTACATTTTGATTTGGCTTGAATTCTCGGAATTTCGCAGGGATTCGGCTGCTCTCAATTTAGAAATGATTTTGGTGTGTAAGATAAGAAGAAATGAGCACTCGTATAGATTTCATTATTTAGCGACGACCCGTTTTCCTCGTTAAATTTTCGTCCTCGTTTATGGACGACATCCTTTTACGGAGTCGCTAAGTCGAAGATTGGACTGCCCAATTGACTAATCAAAATTTTGGGTTGGCTTAGGGATGAACATTTTCGTTGATATGTATATGAATGTCGTCGCTAATAATTAGTGATGAGTTCTTACGCTTGAATGTCTTCGCTAAGTTCTGCCGACAAGGTCTTGCTCTTGAATGTCGTCGCTAAATAGTTTTTTCAATTTTTTTCTTTGTTGCATACTAACATTTTAATCTTATTTTTACATCTTAACATTTAAAAAAACCTTTAAACATCTAAATACATCAAAAAAACAACATTTTAACAACCTTAAAATTCAAATAAAATAAAATTAAATATATAAATTAAACAAAAAAAATAAAAACACCAAATTATAATCAGTTTCGTATCCGCTAGTGTCGATAGGTTCCTCATCACTATCAACCTCAATAGGTTCCTCGTCTCCATACTCCTCTCATGTGTCATCATAAATCTCCTCGTCTACATCAAAAACTAGTTCAACCAGCAAATAATATGGGGCAAACTCGATCTCTTCGTTAATTGCCAAGTCTAGTGGTGAGAAATCAGTATGTGTTTTAACCAAAGGAATCTGATGCACTCATTGTTGGTAGATATTGAATCTGCACCTTATAACTCGTGACTCCATCCTTGACGATCGTTGATTTCCCAAACGGCTTTCCATCCTATCATTGTCTTCTTTGTATTCATCTCGTTAATGTAAAACGCTTTTTTGTCTTGGGTTGCTAAAATGTATGGTTCATCCACCCACCAAAAAGAAGATGAGTTGATGAAGGTTACCCCGTGTTCTTTCTTCACCTTCGTCATGTTATACCACCTACAACAGAATAACAAAACTGAACAACCACCATTGAAATGTAACCTCTATGATTTTCCCTAATTCACCGTAAACGGTGTCCTATTAGACATAGCAGTTACACCGTAACCTTGAGTCACTCTTTTTTCTCCTTTTTCTTTAGTAAACCATTTCACACCATTCACAACACATGAATCGTATGTATGAACCAGGCCATGAGACATGCTGGCCATGTAAATCATCTCGAGTGTAGCTAATGCATGCCCAGCCTTGTGCATTGCATGAATCTATTAAAAATAATAAGATTTATAATTTTGTAAATAAATGTTTAGCTTTACAAATTGGGAAAGTTTTGAAAAAAGGAAAGTTAACAGAATGGAAGGTTTCCAATTATGGAAGGTTTCCAAATATGGAAACCTACTAAAAATGGAAGCTTCCAAAAAAGGGAAGTTATTAAGGAGTGTAAAAGTTACATACGTTTTCCAAAATTCATCCTTTAAACGTTTTTTGGTGCATCGTCTCTATAGCTTTATCCGTTCGTGATAAGGTCGATTTGTGCTCGCTAAAATTTAAGAAAAGAATAAAACACAATGTACAAATAAATTAATAAAATAAAATTACTATTACTTACTCCATGTATGGTTCGATCTCATCGCAATTATTCAGAATATACTAATTGATTTGATCCTTCTCATTATGTGGTAAATGACTGAACTTTATCTTACCAACTGAAGTACACTGGCTCTTAAACACGAATATCTCTTTCGGTGTAGGCAATGCCTCGTTGTATCTACCCGGATCGTTGAACTTCGATTTTTCATCTAGAATATATCGTGATATGAATGTCAACGTCTCTTCCACCACATAACCCTCTGCGATCGAGCCCTCTTGCCTAGCCGGGTTTCGAATATACTCTTTTAACTTTTTCAAATACCTTTCAGATGGATACATCCACCGCATTTTAACCGGCCCCCCCAATAATGCTTCATCGTATAAGTGTATCACCAAGTGGATCATTATATCAAAAAAAGAGGGAGGTAAAATCATTTCTAGTTTGCACATCACTTCAACCACTCCCGCCTTACCAATTTCCAAGTCTCTCCTACTCAGGTTCTTGTTACAAACTACTCTAAACACTTAGCTAACCCAATGATCGCATAACTAATCGATTTATATCCTATAAACCCGGGGATACTAGCCACGAAAAGATACTACATCATTACATGACAATCGTGTGATTTCATTCAATAAACTTTCCCGTATCACTTAGAACATTGTTCCTCAAACTAGATGTTAGACGATCGGGAAACTTCTGTGCCTTCAACCAATAGAGAAATTCATTCCGCTTATCTGTTGACAATGTATACTTTCCTCGCTTGAGTATCACTTTACCTCCTCTTGATGTAAACCACAACTCTTTCCAGATTTTCATATCTTGAAGATCCATTCTCGCCTTCGCGTTATCTTTATTTATTTTCCCATCAAGTCATATAAATGTATCGAGCAAACTGTCGCACACATTCTTCTCGCAATGCATACATCGATGTTATGTTTTAACAAATTTTCTGACGAATAAGGTAAACGATAAAAAATACTCTTTTTCTTCCAGTTGGACTCGCGAGTACCTGTTTTCTGCGTCGCCTTGCCCCAAAAATCCTTGTGTTTACCAGGAAACACAATGGGCAACCCATTTAACTGTGTCTGAATATCGGCCAGACTATGTTTCCTCGGTGGGGCCCTATAATTGGTACTCGGTTACAGAACTCTATCTTTTCTAAATCGATGACTGGGAGGTAACCAACGCCTATGATCAAAATAAACCACCCTTTTCTTAACCCTCAATGACGGAGTAGAATTCATGCATTCTGGGCAAACCTTGTAACCTTGACCCTGCCACCCCGAAGTGTATGACCGAGTGGGGTAATCATTGGTCGTGGAAAACAAAAAAACCTTCATCGTAAACTCTTGCTTCGTATGGGAATTATACGTAAGGATCCATGTTTCCCACAACATGTCTAACTCATCTACAATAGGGCGGAGAAAGACATCCATGACCTTCCTGGGAGAACGAGGACCCGGAATCAAGAAACAGAGCTGAAATGTGGTATCCTTCATGCATACCCAAGGTGTAATGTTGTAGACAGTCAATTTAACTAACCACATACTTAACGAGTTTTTATGCATAGAAAATTGACAAAAACCATCATTACACAGGCCCAATCATTCATTCTGGGGTTCACTAGCAAACTCAGGATGTAACTCTGCGAATCTTTTCTAGCTATCAACATAAACAGGATGGCTTAAAATACCTGGATCGATACTCTTTCTGGTACGTTGCCAAATCATGTCTTCGGCGGTGTGCTTCGAAGCGTATAGTCGCTGCAACCTAGGGGTAATCGGAAAATATCGAAGCTTATTATAGGTTATTTTCTTACCTTTTTTAGGATCTCATATAGACTAATTGCATACTAGACGCTTGTCAAGAATTCATTCACCTTGTAAAAAAAATGACAAAATCATTCAAGTAAACATGAATACTAGTGTAACCCAATATTTTTCAACTTCTTGTTGCATTCCTCGTAAGACGCATGCAAATTGTGTGGTTTGGGCAAAACACGACCAACCAATTCCAAGAGCTCGGTGAAAGATGTGTTAGTCCACTTGTTCTTTACCTTTATGTACATATGTTTGGAAATGAAGTTCAAAAAACTCGTCAATGTAGATCCAGGATATAATTCGATCTCCAATTCATCGAACAAACCTTCGAAAACGCCACGACTTGTTTGGTTTGCGTCTCTCATCTCGATATCACTTGAATGACCACCAACATCGTGTCTGTGTCTCAAATCGTAATACACTTTAAACATTTCATTTTTTATATTTGTCACGGGTTCTCAGGGAGTTACTAATTTCTCAATGTGTTTTGTTCAAACATTATAATTGGACAAAATCCTATTCTGTAAAAGGTGACCTATAACCCTTTGTGTAAAAATTTATTTTTTCCGCAAAAGCAATAAAATCTGTCACACCAATAATATATTCTTCCGTAACAAGATCGGTCACTTTGATCCAACTCTTATCAAGACCCGAATTCATCTTTTAATAGCAATTTGATATAACTAAGAAACTACATAAACATGAAAATGAAATAAATAAATTATTACAACTCAATTAATAAATTAATTGAAAATTACAACCCAAATGAATGAAACAATAAAAATTACAAACCATTGAATGAATTAAAATTACAAACAATTAATTAAATAGATAAACAATTACAAATAACTAAGTAAACAAAAACAAATATATGATAAGAAAATATAAATACATGAATTAAAACATACTAATTAAAAATAAAATCATAAAACAAATATTTAGTAACCTAAGCAAATCTTATAGAATATAATCACATATTAATTAATAATTATAATAAAAAATATCGAATATTAAAAAGTTTAAAATTTATTGAAAATACCTTGAATTGGATGGGAGTATTGAAGGTTGACCATGCTCCACCTTAAATATTGACCTGGCAAAACGTGCAACAATTATTTATTAACCTAATCAATCATTAAATAATGTAATTCACCATTACATTCAACAAAATATAAATTTAAAAAGTTTGAATTCAAAGGATAATAACATGATTTGGTTGAAAAAAATGAAGATTGAACTTGAATATGGACCCGGGAATGATGTTAGATGACTTTGAGAAACAAGTGTTAAAGATTTGGGAAAATAAGGGTTAGGATTTTGAGAGAAAATGGTAGAAAAAAATTTGTGGGGTATTTTCTAGTTTAAAAAACGTGTTGTCTTTTTATTTTATATTTTTTTTTAGCGACGACATGTTTCGTCGCTAAGTATTTGAAATTTCCTCGCTAGAACGAGTAAGAACGAAGACTTAATTCGTCGCTGGTACTAAAGAACTTTAGCGATGAAATTTTTTTGTAAAAAAAAAATCGAAAAGAAAATAAGAACTTTGCGACGAAACACGTTTGTCTCATCGACCAATATCATTCGTCGCTAACTAATTTGCTCTTAGCGACGAATTTTCATTCATCCAGCGACGAACGCAGGTTGTTGCTAACCAGAAACACTATTTTCGACGAATTATGTCGCTGGTATCCAAGTTTCGTCGCTAATAGTCTATTTTTAGGATGAAACGTTTTTTCCCCTAAATCATTCGCCCCTATTGACCAGATGTGTAGTAGTGATTGCATTGTATAGGTTATTAGTTAACCCGTTCAATTGACAACAACCACTATACTCTCTTTTGTAATCAATCCTTATCTTCTCCTCTTCCCATGGTTTTTTCCGATTAGGGTTTCTCATGTATATCGGTGTTCCTTTCGTTTCTTGTTACTTATTATATATATTATTCTGCAATCCTAGTTATAACAAATTGGTATCATACTTAAGGATTAAAAGAACGAAATAAAAAAATTATGGGTGTTGCTAGAGAAGGAGAAGATCGGAAAATAAGAGCATGAATTAGTAAAAATTTGTCAAATCGTGACGATTTTTTATTTGAAATATATATTCCTATTCTTTTTCAAGATACAAACAGTTTGGGTCTTAATTTTTCTTAAGTATTTTGAAGAGTTTGGTCAAATGCATAAAAATAAAAAATCAAATCAAATTTTAAGGTTTTGAATTTTCAAAATATTTCATTTTTTTTGGCTCATAATCTAACGTTTTTGGATAATTTGGTTACGCAACGTCGTAGTACTCATCAATAGGAGCAAAACAGGGTTGAGATGTTGGTCGAGTATAAGTCGAATAATTAGAATTCGGGTTTTGCCAAAACTTCAAAATATACGAATTTTTAGTTCCGTACAGACGTTTTTTGGATCAATTAGCTAGTCAAAAATTGTATATTCATTGCGAGGACATTTGTTTTGTTTATCCCTAATGTTGTCCTTCATCTATAATCGAGTAATGATGAATGCATATACTTTCATTGGGATAGTTCTCATGATATTCCTTTTCTCAAAAACTATAAGTAGGTATCATGAAGAAAACAACTAATAGATACTCAGAGCTTACAACTTTCTTCACATGGAATTAAAATAATGATCAATCACCACTACCAATGGGAGAAGGAGCATGAGTAGGCTCAGGTGATGCACCACAACAATAAATTCCGTTTGGATCCATTGAAATGACTTTCAGGCCAGACCAGCGTGGAAGAGGACAAGGTTATTATGGAGGAATAAGGTCGAGCAGATTTATATTTAAATTGTGACCGATGAAGAAATGGGAGCGAGAAGAAAAACGAAAGAAAAAGGAAAAATGGTTCTCATACCACGGTACCATTCAAACGTTCCATTGTGTATTATCACATACCTATACGTCTTTTTTGTTTTATTATATATATTTATATTTTAAAAAAGTATGTTGTTAATGTAATTACGAGCCCGTACCGAATCGAAATAAGGTTTTTAACACTAGTTATATACACGGGTCGGTCAAAGCAAGTTATAAGCTCGACCCGTCATCGTACGGGCCAAGTTAAGTATTCATGTTCATTGCATGGGTTGAAACGAAACAACCCGATCCCTTTTATCTATAAATCACATTCCAAATATCTCAATTACATACTACCGATGTGGGACAATTCATGTGCATAAAAAATCCATAGATGACGATAAACGTATGCAGCTCACGAGAGATGTGTGATACAGATTGCATATCCTCAAAAAATGCCAACATGCTAATGAGAAACTTGCGTGCAACTCTTGATATCTCTCTCATATTTACATGTTTTTCTCGCATAGCTCGCAAATTTTCCATTTTCTCACACAAATAACACTTTAACAAATCTGACCTTCTTACCTTCACCCAATGCCTTTTTCATAAGGATTTGCTAAGTCTTGCCTATGAATCTAGATTGTAGACCTCCAATCTAGCCATGTGCATTGTGACCCTTCTATCACCCCCCCCATTCCTTAACCCTTTTTGATGATTTATGGTACAAGTGGTGGGTTGTTTCATATTATATTTTAAATTCAATTATTTTTGTTGGATTTTAATTTAATATTTTTATTTAACCACAAGAATTGTTTATGATTCATATTTAACTCTCTTGAGTTAAATTTGAATTTTGATGTTCATAAGGTAAATTTATATTTAATACTTCATATTTTTCATTATGGATCATGTTTTAGTTTAATATATTATAATTTGAATTTTATGGAGTTGAATTAAGTTTAATATATTATATTTCAAATTTTTAGGTTGGGTTTTAGTTTGATATTTTATAATTTGGGATGAAATAAGTTTAATATTTTATATTTAACCAATGTGAGTGAATATATGGCATAAGTGTGTCAAATTTGAACTAATTTTGTGCGAGTCGGAGGAAGGCGTAACCATCATTGAGAATTCCCTTAGTCCCCTAGCTACATACTCCTTTCAATGTCTGGTCCTTAAAGTTTAATAGAAACTAAACTCATGCAAAAAGCTTCTACTTCGGTGAAAATAATTACAGCTCCAAAAAAAATTAGTGACATACTGATAAGCCATCTAAGGAATTTGGCACTATTCTTGATCACCAATTAGATTATAATATCTCCAAGCAATATAAGGACACTCTAGCAGCCATTAGTATATGGTGGTCTCTTGAAAAGAAATATTGGGCCATCATGGCTAAATATAAGTTGGTGAAAGAGGGAGATCGGAACAATAAATTCTTCCATACCTCTACGAAGATTTGTTGTGCCTTATAATAAATCATTTTCTTAAATGTATCTAGTAGTAATTGGGTAGAGGACATGCATAGCTTGGTTATTTAACTACATAATTTTATGTCGACCTCTACAAAATTGAAGGACAAGGGTGCCTCAAAGTCGTTCTTGAACTACATTCCTAGGATGGTATCTCATTGCTGACAACGTCCCTTTGACTTGATCCATTTATATGGTAGAAATAGAAAAGGAAACTCGGAGATTGAGGTAAACCCAGTAACCTGGTTCTTTTAGCGTCAATGGAAGATTCTACCATCGATTTGGATACTTCCTAGCAAATAATATTCTAGCTTTGTCAAGCTTTTGTATTCGGGCCGCATGATCAAGGACTTAAACAGGGCTATTATAATACTCATTTTGAAAGTTCATCGTCCTACTTCGCTGGGTGATTTTTGACTCATTATACTAGCTAATTTTATTTACAAGTGATAGGAAGAAAATTATAGGATCGTACACTTGTAAGGAGACAACATTATTCCTCTCCATTGTCTATTGCGATATGATCGCCTAATTTGGCCATATTCTAGGAACAAGGTATATTTGGCTAGGACCCGGTATAACAAAGCACTAATGTACTTACAACATACAAATTTATGCTCAAGTTGTCAAATAAGAGGCCCTCCACCCCACCTTAGGATGTTTGGATAAATTATGGAAGGGTACACTTCCTTTGGAACCAAAATCTGTGATATGAGAAATGTGCCTCAATGGTTTCCCACAAAGAATAATAAGTTCCATAAAAAATGCGTTAAATCTCTCATCTACACCATTTTCCAGTTCTCTAACAAGTGAATTAAGCACATGTTCTTTTAATGCGCTTGGACTAGACAACTCTGCCTTAAGGGTTCCCTACTAACCAAGGGGCCTTTCCCTAAGGAGTTTCTGTTTACTTTGTGTTTCATGGACCTTGTGTCAAACTGTGCAAAATATGGTGTTTAAAAAAATAAATAATACCTAGGATAACATTGATTTGTTGGACTACCTGGTTGCACTAAATAAATTTGTTATGGAACTGAAAAATATAAATGTGTCTACTATTCTCGATCAACCGATTAATAAACCAGATTATTTTTTACTCATATATTGCATGCTTCCAACTCACCTTGTTATTTTCCGTGATTATTTGGTTTCAACTGACATCACTACTTATGTGTTTTTTTTGCCGGATACCATTAAACTCTACAGAGGCGCAGTCGTGGCCCTCATATGGTTGGTGTATGTGGGCAAACTTGTCACGAAACCCATGTGTCATTTTTGATACCTGACTGGTTGCCTATCATGAATGCTATTTTGTTTGTCATACAATCATTTTTTGTTCGCGTCACGTTGAAAGTGATACTTTGACCAACAAAACCTATGAGGCTACATGTTTAAAAACAAATAATATAATTAAATAATTTTTTTTATATATTTATCTATTCAATCCTAATAACTATTCTTATCTAAATTTGAAATGTAAAAATTAGTTCAATTGGTTTAGTTTGTTTCTAAGGGCTTGTTTGGAAGTTCTTATTTTAAAAGAATTTAAAATTTAAGTGTTTTTCTCAAAAAGTTCTTTTCAAGATAAAAAAAAACTCGGTAGAGGCATCCAAACGGGTCAATTTTAAATCTAATGGTGTATGCCTTTAGGTTCTGAGTTCTCTCATGTATCATTTTTCTTGAAATATATCAGTTCTTTGATAAAATTCGAAAAAAAAAATTATTTGTTTGATAAAACCACACCCAATTTTCTAATCGTACACAACTGCAAAGCCTGTTCTTCACAGATCCACTACTGAGTGCAACGCCACCAAGTCCTTCCACAGATCTGGTGCCCTTACAAAGAGTTGAGTGCACAGCCACCAAACCCTTTCATTATTCAAGTGCACAGCCACCAAAATCTTCCATATATCCACTTTTTGAGTGTACAATCACCAAGCCCATATCTATAGGTCCACTATTTAAGTTTCTAGTGCACCACCACCAAGATATTCCATAAATCCAGTGGTCCGCACCGCAGATCCAGCAACCAAACTCTTCCACAAATTCAGTATTTGAGTTCACCGCCACCAAGCTTTTTCATAAATTCACAGTTTCGAGTACATGATTTAAACGGAAAGCTTACATGAAAAAAGCAAAGGTAGAAATTGTTAATAACTATTATTGTCCTATTAACGCAATCACCACTGATTTACTTACAATTATTTTAAAAAAAAATATTTTGATAAAAAAGGTAGAAGCTTAACATGATGTGTGCATTAAATCTTCGAGTAGCTATTCTAGTGAGGAATATATTATTTATGTTTTTTTAGGTATTAATGGTGTAATTAAATTAGGGAGTTAATTATTGATGTGATTTGTGATTATAAAAATGTCAACAATTTCCTTGCTCAACTGTTAGACAAAAATATCCATAACCTAGTTTTGAACACAAAATCAAAATTATAAGTGTTTTCCTTAGATGATTACCCACGTGAGCATTTAGTTTTTGTTATTACTAAATTTAAATACCACATATAATTGAGAATGAAAGAACTTTTATTAAAATTGTTGTGAGATTGATACTTTACTTGTTAATTTACTGTTGATGCATTTTATAGAGAATTGTTGTGTTTAATTTATATGATATAGATCATTGGTCGTGGCATTTCAATACAAAGAAACATATTATATAATAAAGATGGTAAGTTTCTCTAAATGTTAATTCTCTTTACACTTCCTTTAGTCTAAACTTATCTAAATCATCTCTCCGAGTGCAGAAGATTCACACTTCTTATTTGGATTCAACATTATCACTATTTAAAAATGTCTCTTTTTAAATTTATTTAATGATTAAATGAAATATATTTTAGTCTTAAATGTAAGAATATCTAGTGAGATCCAAATTTGAATAAAAATAGTTAGCCAATGTAGGGATTAATTATATTACTAGAATTCTAAAAAGGTCTTGAGTGGAATTCTTAGAATTTGAAACCTCAAAGTTTAGAAAAGTTAGTTCACACATTATATATTTAAGTTTTCATATGAGTATGAATTTGTTCATAACTCTAATAATTTTATTTCACAAAATGGATCCGAGTCAAAGTGTCTCCCTATGTTTTAAAAAATAGTCTTATTTCGCATTACTCTGTTCTTATGGTATATTATTGATTTTAAGTTTGTCAACAAGTTAAGTGTATAATCACTATGATTTACCTTTGTTAAATTTCTTATTCATATATGTGGTTTTTGTAGAATAAGCAAATGGAATCGACCATGTACGAATTTCTTGTAGAAAGGTCTAGTCCAAAAGTTCTTCTCGCAAAAAATCCCATAAGAAGCCATGACTCAATTTCTTTGCACTATCATCAATGTGACAATAATTTTAAAGACAAAACATCTGATCTAAACAATTCATTCTGTAAAGTGATGCTCAAGTGGGATGGAGAAGCGAGGAAAAGTGATGACAAATGGTCAGCTAACCGAATCTGGCCGTTGAAAACAACGGTACAAAATAAGTACAACAAATTGGAAATAAGACAAGATTCATGTGGTTTTCAGTCTCCCTGTTTTGTTGAATGTGTCATCTTTCACATAGATGAAAAGAGAAAAATAGTCAATCTTGAGTTGGGCCCGTTTTTTATGGATGAAAATTTGATAATATGGGAGACAATGTTGCACTTTCTTGGACTAAAGAAGACTAAACAAAATTCAGTGATATAGTGTTCGAGAGGTTCAAGGAATGAAGCATAGAATGTCTATATATAGTGAAAGAGAAAGTTTAGGAGCGAAGGCAACATATGATGATCATATGAACAGAGGATACGCAGAGAGACAAGAGCAAGGAAACCATGCAACATACAGGTTTGGTCCCTGCAAATAAAACATTAATATAAACCACAACAAAATGAATTTAAAACTTGTACTCTTTTGCAGTCTAATTGGCAAATTCTTCATCAATGGGATTAGGTGGGGACTTGGCAAAGAATTTTTTTGGGAATACTCTTGTGATTCTTTCGTGAGATTTCACAAAGTAGTGATACAAACAAGTCTTCGAAGGTGTTTTACCATAATTTTGAGTAATATTTTATCTTCTTTTACTGTTGTTGCTTTGTACTCTATATTATAGATATCACCTGTAAATAACTTTGATGTTCAAAAAGAAAGGGATAATAATGTGTATTGTATTTTAATTTTTTCACTCATAAGTAAATTACTTTTCTTAATTAAATTTGGAAAAAAAATTAAAAATATGCCATTAACTCATAAATATAGACTATATATAACTTTTGTTTAATTCTTAAAACACATGGAATATAGGACTTCTAGTTCGGAAACCACACCATAGTGAATAATTTTGGAACTAACACATTTTAATATTTAAAACCGAAATGATTAACTTAAGGGTGACGAAAATTCATTATCCAAGTAATTCACGCTTTTTTAGGAAAAAAAACTCCCGGGTAGAAAATGATAGTATCTTAACAATTTTGAACACTTCACTTAATCCATCAAAACCAAGCTTTAATTAAGTGTTCACTTACGATTGTACACGTAATGTTTCAAAAAAAGTCCAACAAAAATACCAATCAAAGGAGATTAAAGATGATGCGTATGACTTCGTGTTTGGATACTTACAGAAAAATAGACTTCTTTAGGTTAGATATTAATTTAAGAATTCCATGACTAATAGTTTTTTGTAAGACAATGAATGAAAAAAGAATGAGTCATAGGTAGATGGTAGAGTTGTGTAAAATAAAATAAAAAATCAAGAAATCGCATCAAGAAAACAACCCAGTTAGGTAAACCCTATTTACAAAACCGAGATAATTCGGTTTCCGTTCAGTTTTTCTATGTTAAATTGTGCCAAAATGAATTTCGCTACACGATAACTTTTTCATGTGTACAAATTTGAAAATGACAATTTAATTTTATACATTTATTTAGTTTTATAATTGTTACTTTGTTAAATTCTAACAAGATATTTTGCGTAATCAATCACACCAAGTGTGTATCGTGTACTGACGTTGGAGAACATATAAATAAATTAGTATCTGAATAGAGATTTATTTCAAGAGATATGGTAAAATTGAAAAAAATTACTTTAAGAAAAGATTAACAAATCATATTAGCCCGAACACTAAAATCGAAACAAAACAAAGCCCATAGTAAAATGACCAAATACCAAAACTGAACCCATATAGAACTAGCATATACCAATAGAATACCAAAATAAATCTTTATGTTCGAATGATCCCGGTTTGGCCAAAAACCAAATTGGATCGCCCCATTCAGCGGCTAATCTTGAATTGAAAATAGGTTTCAAGTAAGATAACAGACTTGAAAATATATTTTTTGCCCTTTCACAAATAGTGACAAAAGACTCACAACAATTATCAATAATGTATATAGTTTAGTAATGAAACATTATCACAAATTAGAATATTTGAAATATACATTAATAATCAAACAAAATAAATCAATAAATTACATGTAAATAAAATAGTTGATGAACAAAATGATGTGCAGTGACATAAAAAAGTAAGGAAACGTCATAATTATACCATAAATAATTGTAGTTTATAATAGGTTAAATTAAGAATGTGAAGATATGTTTAAAGAGTTTATAATGAGATACATATTCAATCAAGTTAGAGTATAAAGTTAAAGTTAATTAAAAGATCAATTTGAGGGTGGATTTAAGCCCACCTTCTGTCAACATGGATTAGCCAATGCATGGACAGTGTGTCAAAATATGCATAGAATGACCTTAAGAAAAAAAATAATACTTAGGGTAACCTTTACATATTGGTCTATCTGACCTAAATAAATTTTTTACTCATCTATTGCATGCTCTCTCACTCCACACTTTTTATTTTCCATTATGATTTGGTCTCAATTGAACGTCTCTACTTGGACATTTGTTTACAGGATATCGTTAAACTCAACACAAACGTAGTTATGAGCCCTCATAAAGTTATTAATGGTTGTTATGCAACCCCTTGTAGCATTTTTAATATCAGGTATTTAACCATCAGAATTGCAATTTTGTTTGCCAAACAATCATTTTTTATTTGCATCATCTTGAAAGTGATGATTTGACTGTTACACAAAATGTCTTTTTCTATTTTAGATTTTTTTTAATTTTACATTCAAATCTCACCTTTACTATAGAGATAAACATTATTATTTAGTTTTATATATTAGGCTTCGTTCATTAAATAAAAAATTATTATTATTTTATAAACATTTTATCTAATTATATATTTATAAACTGCGAATTTTGTATAGTACTACCAATATCCATAAAGAAAACCTTATCGACATTAAAAGTCTTCCTATTCAAAATTGAAAGTTTATAAAATTAGTTATTTAGTTTAAATTTAAGGATGTATGACAGTCAGGTCCTTGAGTCATTTGTCATTTTAGTTAAAAAAATATCATCTGTCTTAAAAATACCTACGCCCAAATGGGTGTAAGATTCTTGAGCAAGTAATTCTCATGAGTTATATAAATTTTATGTATTTCTATTAGGGATTTATGAAGTAGTTAAATTTTTGTGATATAAATATTGATATTATTTTTGATTTGTGATTCGACGATAAAAATAGAAAAAATTAGTTAGACAAAAATATTTAAAACCTAGATTTGAACACTAAATAAAAATCATAGGTCATTTCCTCAGTTGAAAACTTAGGAAACGGTTTTTTTCTTGTTTAAGAATCTTAATACTACACATCAATGAGAATGAAAACTTCTTTACAAAGTTGTTGTAAGATTGAATCTTTACTTGTTCATTTATTGTTGATGCATTGTATAGAGAATAGTTTTTTTTAATTTAATGAAAATTGATGGTTGGTCGTGATATTTCAATACAAATAAAGATATTATATAATTAAGATGGTCAGTCTTTACTTCTCTTTACAATTCTTTTAGTTTATCAAGATCATCTATCTCAAAATTTTACTTATTTATGAAAATTTGATGACTTACTTTAGTCTTAAAGTAAAAAAATATATATAATGAGATCCAGATTTAAATTAAAAAAGTTAACCAATGTAGTTACCACTTTGGGATTAATTATCTTACTCAAATTACAAAAAGTCTGATTCGGATTTTCAGGATTTGACCCTCAATATTTAAAACCACTTCATTTGAATGTGAACACAACCACATTCAATAAAACATAAAAAGAAATCACATTCTTTAATATGTAAAGATACTTATTGAAAGTTCTTCTCATCCTTTGCATTTTCATAGTAATGGGTAAATTAGTTTGACATGAGTAGACGTATTATGGAATATATATTTGTGTTCACTATCTAATATTTGGGTGATTTATGACCTTATTCACTATTCTTCATTTCTGTTCTAAAAGGTGTAAATTATCATTTATACACACACAAGATTATGATTGCAGCTCTTCTTACTATTATAAGATGATTAAAGGTAGATTAGCAAGGAATCATGTTTCTAATTTAATAAGAGACGATGGTGAAGTCTTTATCGATCGTGAATTGATAGAAAATGAATTTGTTGGTTACTATGAAACTCTTCTTGGGACTGAAGAATATAATCAAGAAAATTGCTCCATATCTGCATTTAAGAACATTTTAAACAAGGTTGTTCCTGAGGATCAAGTTGCATCACTAATCTCTCCAATTACAAATGTTGAGATCAAAGCTGCTTTGTTTTCTATTGTAGATGGTAAAAGCACTGGTCTAGATGGGTTTACTACTTACTTACAGTTCAGTTTGGAGCATAATTAAAGAGGAATTTTGGTTAGCTATTAGACAATGCTTCAACTCAGGAGAATTGCTCAGTCAAGCTAACTCTACACATATTCTTCTTGTTCCTAAAGAATAGAATGCCTCAAGTGTGAAGAAATTTAGATCTATATCATGTGTTAACATCATTTATAAAACATTATCTAGAGTTATTGTTAATAGGTTAAAGAAAGAACTAGACTCCATGATATCTTTAACTAAGCATCATATGTTAGTGGAAAAATATTAGTGACAACATTTTAGTTGCACAAGAGGTAGTTCTTGGCTATGAGAAAAATACTTCTCCTCTCTCTCTTGCACTACTAATGTGGATCTTCAAAAGGCATATGACAATGTAAATTGGCATTTCCTTATCTCTACACTTCATGCCTTAGAATTTCCTGATAAATTTATAAAAAGTGGATTGAAGTGTGTGTGTCTTCTCTATACTAATCTATCTGTATAAATGGGGATGCTTGTGGTTATTTCAAGGGCAAGAGAGGGCTCAGGAAAGGGGTCCCTCTCTCACCTTATTTATTTTCGATATGTATGGAAGTCTTCTCAAGGTTATTTCATCATGTAGCTAAGAAGAACAAGTTCAATTTTCACCCAAAGTGTAGGGAAGTTGGACTATATCATATGGTGTTTGCAGATGATCTTATTTTCTTGAAGGGAGAGGATAAATCTGCTACTATAGTCAAAGAGGCTTTTGATTTGTTCACTAGATTTTCTGGGCTTTACTATACTATATTTTTTAATTGTTATTTACATTAAAGAATATAATCTTTTAGGATTTCATCATCTTTTTCAGTATTAATTATCTCATAGTATTTTTACAGTTTTTTCCTATGCATTTAGGAGTAGAAGAATCGTATCAATCTTGTTTACTAAAGATTATCTAGGTTACATAAGTTCAAGAAGTACATACCCATGCACAATCTCACAAAAATTTCAATTCCTTGCATAGAATCAAGTAGTTGTTTATAAAATAGGATTAGGTACTCCTTTGTAGCCTCTTTTGGTTCTCTCGGAAGATTTCAAAAATCGCTTCAAGCTTTGATGGTCTTTGTAAATAGCTTTGATATAAAAAAAAAAAGGGTGAATGGTTTGTATTGTATTGCAAAAATAATTCCATTAATACATAAATTTAAACCATACGGACCTTTAGTTGATTTTTTAGTGCATGGGATTATAGGACTTCTATATTAGAGACCACAGAGAATGTTTAATTTATTTAAGTGTGCCAAATTTCTGTTGATTTTCTCAAAATATTCATTAACATTTAATTTATTCAGATGCGCCAAATTTTGGAGGATTTTCTTAAAATATTCAGTCAAGCATTCCGTTAATGGGTGGTGGTTCCTAGGGTGTTATAAGATAAAGTGCAAAAATAAAGGAACCACTTAACCGCAAGTGTACGGTTGTCCCAAGAAATATATGATAATCAAGTTCGTTCTCAGGGACGGATTAGGTTCAACCCAAATATCAATCAGATAGTAGAGATAATTGCTAAGCAGAAAATAAAAGATAGTAATTTTTTTGTTTGGTTTTTGGAAATTAAAAGATGCAATTAAAATAAACTAAATTAACTTAATAGAAAAGAAATAAAGCAAATAACGACTAACTTCAGATAAGAGAGATACTTGATCCTCGCAAGGGAATCCACTTAATCAATATAATCTATGCTATGTCTAAGGGCAGAATTGGAATTATAATATTAGTCGGGACTCTAATATCTCCTAGCCCCCTGTCGGGTGGACCTAGAAGCTTTCCTAAAGTATTATAAACACCTGTATGGTCGAATATATCTCTTCGGATGATAAGATTTTACCTCTTTGGCTATGTAACTAGTTAAGCCTGTCGGTCAATAACGGACATTACACGGGTATTACCTAGATCTGTATTCAAACCCCCCTGTCGGATGATCACTTTGCCACTAAAGTGAATAGCCCAAATACTAAAAGCTAATTATAGTTGTTCCTAAAAGAATTAGTAATAAAAACAAGGTAATATCCAATACCTAAAACTCAATTCAGTTTAAATCTAAACAATCTCAAATTCAAAACATAGATTCATTAATTAAGATTCATCCCTTTTATGCGATTCTCAAGTATAAAGAAATTTAGCTCATGATGGAATTAAAAACTAATATTAAATAAAAGGAATTCATATTCAAATACAAAAGATAAATGAAAAACCTAAAGGATAGAATGACTATGGATGGAAGAACAGGATTCCTCCAGCTTCTAGCTTCTTCTCTCCTTCGTGCTCTGACTTGAAAACCTTAAGCCTCTTGTGTAATTCTCTGAAGTGTGTGAAAGTAGGAGGTTAAGGGGTGTAATTATAGGTGTTGGAAGACCCTAGGTCGAATTTGCTTGGAGTGGAAGACAAGTCAAGGACTCTCAAATTCGTAGCTCTAAAAGATAAGATTCTGCTGATTTGATTTGGTCATATCTTTTTCAATACTTATCCGTTTGAGAAGTTCCAATATATGAAACTGCTTTTCTTGGAAAGAGCTTTCTATTGGTGTAGACCACTCGTCCAGAATCCAAGCCAATATTTTATTATGATTTAATCTCTAAAACGTGGCTGGATTTTCAGATTTCAAAAGGCAGCTTTATCTTTTCCTCCTTTAAATAAATCTTTCCTAAATCTTCTTATTTCCATGTAAATCTTCTTTCCTTTCATCTTTATCTTGACTTGGTCTCTAAGTAATTACCATTTATCTTTAAAAGCTTCGCATTAAATAAATAATTAAACCGCATATGCTTAAAAAGAATAAATCAATAAATCAAGGAATCGAAATAGGAAAGTGTACTCTAAAAATAGAAACTCGACTAGAAATCACTTCCTAACACTCTAAAACACACTAAGACTTTATTCTCACTTCTTCTCCTTGGATTGGTCTTTCAAGAACCGATTAACTTTGCATTAAAAATAGTCAAATTTACGCACAAAAGCTCAGATTCTGCAAATAGTTAATTTCCAAGGGGAGAAAGTGCAATATGATCAATTAAGCCTAAAAGTCTATCAAACAAGTCATTTATTCACCTAAAAGGATGTCTCCAAGGGGCTAATAATTAGAACAAATCGGGAGACATCAAGACCCCAAACTCAAACCTTTGTCGTCCCGACAAAGTAAAATAAAAACAAAGGATCTTTTAGGTGAACGCAGAAGGTAGAATCTAGAAAATAATCCCAAAGCAAAGCTTAAAACAAATTTCATATAGTCTAATCTAGTAATTAATATACACCTACACTTATCATGCAAAATCAAATACAAAACAATATCAATCCAAAATTAATTTCACAATGCTAGAAGGTTACGCTTATTACTTATCTCAAGATGGTGGTTATAGGGTGTTCCTCGATCTTTACTTGTGTTGAATGTTCCACTTAGAATAATCCCTATTAACTCACCGTGCATCTAGGAATCACGAGGTCTTTACGGTTTTAGCATAGGCTGAAGGACGGTATGGTATGTATATTTGGTAAATTTGAAGTGAGCTTTTGGCTCTCTCCTCACTTACCATCAACAAAACTGTCCAAGAGCTTGAATTTACACTCGAATTACGTTCTCACTCAACCCAATTGACGCGCTTAATTAGCGTCCCCAAATTAACCAAATAAGCACTAAGGATGATTCACCTAAAATTAAGCTCAAAAAACATAAACCTGTGAATACCATAAACCCAACACTCGAAGCTTCTTTTCCATTCACTATTACCCCGGCAAAGGGTTACAATACCATAAACCTGTGAATCATCATCATGTATAGCAAAAAGCATCATTGATAAGCTCAAAAAACTCCCAACCTAATGTAAATTTCCATATAGTGGACCCACCACCCCAAACTCAAGCTCAAGACAGGAAGTCTCAGGATCGTGATTCAAGTGCGGGTCATATGGTCATGCCTAACAATCTAAAGGGATATTGGCTTATAATATGGCGACAAAAGAAAGGCTTAAAGACTAAAAATTTGTCTAAGAAGGATAAAATTAATTCAGGGATAGAAGGCCAAAAAGGATTCAAAGGGCTAACAAAGAACTGCCTCTATCATCTTCCTATTCACACAATTTGTCTCTAGTTCATACCTAAGTGGGTTCTCTACTCATTTAGATCTCACGTTCTACAAACCACCTATTATCCTTAAGCACAAGTTTACTTCTTTTGCATTGTTCATTAATTTTTCCTATCAATTATCTCATATTCGCATGCAATTAAAGTTCAGCTTCATACTAACTCCTAAATTCAACTATTTTCTATCATTAATTCATAAAAAGCATGCTTGATGGGGGCATTTAAAATTCTCTACAGTCATCGCAACCCTAAGATTAATTTTATTGAAAGCATGTAAAACACAAAAAATTGGGATGAGGCAACGAACCCCACCCCAAACTCAAAAGTGAGTCGTGTCCCCACGACTCGAAAAAGACTCAATAAAGCAATAAAATTAAACTAAAACTACCTAACTAGTGCCTACCCTCAATTAAGAAGAAGAATTAGAACGGGGTACCTGGCCATGAAGATCCATCGTGTCCTCCTCCAAAGGGGGAGAATAATTATCAATATCCATGAACAAAGTTACCTCTTCCAGTGTTGACTTAATCTGTGTAATTTCCTTCCATAGTGCTCCGATGTCTAGTCGTAAAAGTTCGAATTCTTGTTGCAAATTGCGAGCCCATGGAGGAATACCAGAACCAGTTTGAGAAGAAGAAGAACCTTGAACTTGAAATTGTAGCTTGTCTGTAGGCTTTGATGATACCCTCATCCTTACTGTTAATTTCCGTGTTGTGGTGGTGTAGGTGCCTTTTCTTCTTGTGTTTCTTCAGTAGGCTCATCAAGATTGATGGCCTTTTCAAGTGTAGAACCAGGCAAATTCTTGTTCTTCCCTAGGATATAACACTTCCTCTTGTAATCCAAAGCATCTGTTCTGTTTGTCATGGTTGAATTGACCCCAAACTCAAGTTATAACAAGGATAGAATAAAGTTAAGAAAACTTGGTATAGCTTGAGTTTCTTGCTTGGATTAGATGAAGGAAGTTGTTTTCTTGATGAATCTTGGAAGAACTCTTGAAAGCTTGATGATCTTGATTGTGTTTAATGGTGTTTTGTGATGAATTTGATGAAGAGGTTATGTTTATGGAGGATGGAGGAGAGATTTGATGATGTTGATGTGTTTGTTGTGGAGGTTTAATCAAGCTTCAAGGTGTTTTTATAGGGTTGGGAGCTGGAAAATTCGTTTGGAAGAGGCTAGGGTTTATCTCTTTAAGGTTAGAAGTTGATTGGGCTTTGAACTCTTCACAAACCGCCTGGCGCGGTGCATCCCTGCGGTGCATGGGGTATACCGCGGGGTACACCGCAGCACTGCTGGTGTGATATTTCTCGCTTCTGCCTTGTACCCGTGCTAGTACCCCGTGGTACGCGTTTTTGCCCTGCGGTGCAGGGGTGCGGATCATGGGGTAGTCCGCACGTGCTCCGTGAAAAAACCCGCGGTGCATACCCCGTGGCACGCGTTTTGGGCGTGCGGTGTAGGGTGCGGTGCACCGTGCCTATCAGCCTTCTTTTTTCTCGCTTCTAGATAAGACCCGTGGTGCGCGACCCGTGGTACGGGTTTTTGGGGAGCGGTACATCCCTGCGGTATAGGGGGTACACCGCGGGGGTAGTCCGCACCAGACTTTGAATCTCTCCAAGAATTTTTCCTAGCACCCCAAACTCGATTCCTGCACTATTAACACAATACCCTTCTCATTTCTTTAAAAGTAGACACTAAAACTTGACACTAACTTAGAATTATACACTAGGAATTGAAAAACTTAAAGCAATAAACTAATATACAGTGAATTGGCTTTTGTTTAACGTCGTTAAGCTTGACGGGTTACCTCTCGCATCTATTCAGCTTCAAGGAGGTACATGACCTCCCCAGGATGTGGATCAACTCTGCGATTGGTATCCTCGCCTACATGGTAAAGTTTTAGATGATGCCCATTCACCATGAAGGTGCGTTGCTCGTCTGGATTCTCGATCTCTATTGCTCCATGAGGCGTAACTTTGGTCACTACGAATGGGCCAGACCACTTTGATCTCAACTTGCCCGGATAGTTGCTGAACTTGGAATTATACTTGAGGACCATCTGTCCAACTTTGAATTTCTTCTCACGAATGCGATTGTCATTCCATCTCTTCGTTTTTTCTTTGTAAAGTTTGGCATTCTCATAGGCATGAATTCGAAACTCGTCAAGTTCATTCAACTTCATCATACGATTCTCCGCAGCTAAGGTTGGATCCATGTTCATCTCCGCAATTGCCCAATAGGCACCCATTTCAAGCTCAAGAGGTAAGTGACAAGCCTTACCATAAACAATACGATACGGAGATGCACCCACAGGCGTCTTGAATGCAGTACGATATGCCCACAACGCATCATCTAATTTCATTGACCAATCCTTGCGTGTGGAACCAACTGTCTTCTCAAGAATGGATTTGATCTCTCGATTAGAGACCTCAGCTTGACCATTGGCTTGTGGATGATACGCGGTAGATACATGATGTCTCACACCATACTTCTCTAGAACTTTCTTCAGATATTTGTTCACAAAATGTGAACCTCCATCACTGATAATAACTCGAGGTGTACCATGTTTAGTGAAGATGTGTGATTTTAAGAATTTAATCACTACTCGCGAATCATTAGTTGGTAGAGCTACAGCCTCTACCCATTTAGACACGTAATCAACAGCTAGTAGGATGTTCAGGTTTCCGTTAGAAGGTACAAAAGGACCCAAGAAATCAATACCCCATACATCGAATATCTCAACTTCCAGAACATTATTACGCGGCATCTCATCTCTCTTAGATATATTACAAGTAAACTGGCATCTGTGACACTTCTTGACATACTCATGACAATCCTTATGTAAAGTGGGCCAATAAAAACCGGATTGTAGTGCCTTTGCAGTTGTACGATCTCCTTTGAAGTGCCCTCCGTATGGTGAATCATGACAACCCATAATAATGGATAGAATATCTTTATCTGGTATGCATCTCCTCACCATCTGATCACTGCATGTTTTGTAGAGGAAAGAATCCTCCCAAAAGAATTGTTTAGCTCGGTGGACTAGTCTCTTTTTCTCTTGTGAAGTAGCTCCTTGAGGAAAAGAACCACTCACAATAAGATTTGCAATATCCGCATACCAAGGAGTCTCTAATGAATAAACTGAAAACAAACTCTCGTCAGGAAACTCTTCTCTAACCAACTCAGGTCCTCCATTAGATTCGGAACCTTCAAGACGTGACAAATGATCAGCAACATGATTATCACAACCCTTTCGATCCCGAATCTCTAAATCAAACTCTTGCAATAGCAAAACCCATCTAATCAACCTCGGCTTCGCATCTTTCTTCTCCATAAGGTATTTAATTGCAGAATGGTCGGTAAACACCACAACTTTCACCCCAAGGAGGTAGGAACGAAATTTGTCAAATGCATACACGACAGCTAGTAATTCCTTCTAAGTTACGGTATAATTAATTTGAGCACTTGTGAAGGTTTTACTAGCGTAGTAGATGGAATGAAATACCTTTTCTTTTCTTTGACCCAGAACAGCACCCATCGCAAGATCACTAGCATCACACATAATCTCAAAAGGAATCTTCCAATCAGGAGGTAATACAATAGGTGCAGAAATAAGCTTCTCCTTAATCTCGTTGAATGCCTTTATGCAAGCTTCATAGAAAAGGAATTTGGTGTCTTTCTCTAGTAAGTTGCACAACGGTTTAGAGATTTTGGAGAAGTCCTTGATAAAACGTCGGTAAAAACCAGCATGACCTAAGAAGCTTCTTACCCCTTTAATATAAATAGGAGGGGGAAGAGTCTTGATTACCTAAATCTTCGCACGATCAACTTCCAAACCAGCACTCGAAACCTTGTGCCCCAACACTATACCCTCTCGAACCATAAAATGACATTTCTCCCAATTCAAAACCAAATCCGTCTCCTTGCATCGAATCGAATCAATACCTTCTCCAAGTTTCGTAAACACTCCTCAAAGTTATCACCAAACACAGAAAGGTCATCCATAAATACCTCAAGGAAGTCATCAATCATATCCCAAAAGATTGCCATCATACATCTTTGAAAAGTAGCAGGTGCATTACATAATCCGAATGGCATCCTTCGGAAGGCAAAGGTACCAAAAGGACATGTAAAGGTTGTCTTGTGTTGGTCTTTTGGATCTACATAAATCTGATTGTATCCTGAATATCCATCAAAAAAGAAATAATATTCTCTACCATCTAGCTTGTCCAACATCTGATCAATAAACGGAAGAGGGAAGTGATCTTTTTTGGTGGCCTTGTTCAATTTTCGATAATCCATATACACTCTCCAACCAACAACGGTCCTTGAGGGAATAGCTTCATTCTAATCGTTCAAGATGGTAGTAATACCACCCTTCTTTGGTACGCATTGAACTGGACTCACCCATTCGCTGCTAGCTATGGGATAGATGATTCCCGCGTCTAGCAACTTGATAACCTCTTTCTTCACTACTTCCTTCATAGCTGGCATCAATCTTCTTTGTCCTTCAACTAAGCGCGCGTTTTCATCGTCTAGAATGATCTTATGTTGGCAATAGGAAGGACTAATACCTTTGATGTCAGCAATAGTCCAACCAATCGCCTCTTTGTTAGCTCTCAGTATGAGCAATAGTTTGTCTTCTTGAGGACCTGTTAAAGTAGCTGAAAAAATAACAGGTAGAGTGTTGTTAGTACCTAAATACGCATACCTCAAGTGTGATGGAAGCGGCTTTTCTTCTAGTTGTGGGGGAGATTCGATAGATGGTTTCTTTTTAGGTGCTATCTCCCCAGGATCTCGGACTGGTTCATAGGCGAGATGCCTATGTTTCATAGTTCTGGAATTCAAAGCAGCTACGGTTTCGGTTAGTTCTTCCATCAATTCTGGTAAGTCAAGTGTTAGGGCTGCTCGCAAGATATCGTTAAAATTCATACAATCAAACGTTTCTTGCGTGGTTAAATCAAGTACATCCATTTGGAAACACTCTTCAGGAATATCTGGAAACTTCATGGCCCTAAACACGTTGAACTTTACCGTCTCGTCTTGGATTCGCATAGTTAATTCGCCGTTTTCTACATCAATAACAGTACGCCCCGTGGCTAGGAATGGTCGACCCAAGATGATGGGGACATTCCTATCCGCGTCGTATTCAAGAATAACGAAATCAACTGGAAAGATTAACGTACCTGCCTTGACGAGGACATCTTCGATTCGTCCCTCTAGATGAGCGAGGGATCTATCAGCCATTTGTAGGATCATGGAAGTTGGTCTAGCGTTTCCTATCTTCAATTTTTCGAAAATTGACTTGGGCATCAAATTGATACTCGCGCCCAAGTCACACAAAGCTTTTCCTTGCCACTCATTACCAATAGAAATAGGAATCGTGAAACTCCCAGGATCAAGTAGTTTAGGTGGCAACTTACTTTGGCATATAGCGCTGCATTCTTCCGGCAATCCTATCATCTCATTCTCACGGTACGGTCTCTTGTTGGTAATGGCTCTTTTCAGAAATTTAACGTACTTCGGAACATCGCGTATAGCATCTAAGAACGGAACGTTAATATTGAGACCACGTACCATATTCAAGAACTTCTGATATTCTGCCATGTCTCCTTTCTTCTGAACTGTTGAGGGAAAAGGTGGAGGAGGACAGGTTTCTATAACATCTTTGGATTTTGGCTTCTCCGGAATCCTCTCCACTTCAATTATCTCAGGCTCATCTTCTTTCTCTTCCACATCTTTTACCGGTTTCTCTTTCACAGTTGTTTCTTTTTCTTTCATTAAGGGAAAAGGAGGTGGAGCGAGCTTCTTACCACTTCGAAGTGTCACTGCATTACAATCTTCTCTTTGCTTAGGTTCTTCCGTGTCACTTGGTAATTGTCCTTGCTGACGTTGATTTAATTGCTTATTTATCTGAGCCATCTGAGTTTCCATCAATTTAAGTGCTGCGGCTGTAGATTGTTGGATGTTGATTAGTGTTGTCAAAGTTTGCTGAACATCTAAAGCTCCTTCTTGAGGTTGAGCAGGTAGAGCTTTCTGGTTCATGGTTTCGGTATAAGTATCTTGAGGAGGTTGTCTCTGAGTTTGATTTCCGTATGCTTGTCCACCTTGGTAGTGGTTCTGAGGTCTTGGTTGAAAGTTGTTTCCTTGGGGACGTGGTTGATATGCATAAGTTGGATTAGCAGCCCCATTTGGATTCGAATATTGGAAACCCGGATGGTTTCTGTTTGGTTGATAACCTTGACCACTTGAGTTATAATGTCTTCGGTTGGACACGAACATTACGGATTATGGATTATTTTGACAGGTCTCCCAATCATGATCTTGTGTACCGCAGTTAGAACATCCATAAACTTCTTGTGTAACATTAACATCTGCTCTTCTACCAGTACCACCTTTTGTAACAGCTAGAGTAAGCTGTTTCAGTTGTTGTTCGAGTTTGTTTTCCATGGCGTTGAATTTTTCTTCAAGTAGTGCAATATTTCCACCTCGGACAGGTGCTCTTACGGTGTTCCAACCTAGTTCATTCGTTACAGTTCTATTCAAAATAATCTTAGCATGGACAGGTTGTACCCGAAGAAATGCACCACCACAAAGTAAGTCTAGATCCTTTTTCGAAGAGCCATCAAGTCCTCGGTAAAATATCTTCATCTGTTGTATTTCTGTGAGGCCATGATCAGGGACTCTTCTTAAGCAAGTCTGAAATCTCTTCCAACTTCTACCCAAAGTCTCGTCTTCCTCTTGTTTGAATGATGTTATTTCAACTTGCGCATCTAATCTCATGTTTGCTGGGTAGTATCTATCGAAGAATGCGGTTTGTAATGCGTCCCAATTTGTAATTGTTCCGGGTTCTTGAGAATCATGCCACTCGCTTGCTCCATCAATAACGAAGTATCTAAAATGAGCAAAATACATTTGCTCTTTAGTTACTCCTTGCGTAATATAAGGATCGCAAATTTCCATGAACTTCTGTACAACACGGATTGGATCTTCGGTAGGTGCTCCTTGGAAATTGCCATAACTTTGAAACTGAGATAACATACCCAGATCGGGTCTGAATCTTTCGACATTGATATTTGCAGGGCCAATTCCGAGGGCAGGAGCTCGAAACGGAGCTTCTTCAGGGCCATTGATGAACCACGGATCATTATTTTGAGCAACAGGAGCAACTGGAGAGTTGAGTTGTTGTTGATTGTCAATTGGATCAGCCATTGTTTCTCTTGCTAATTGCTCCTCTAACTCTTTTGCTTTAGCGTCTCTCTTTCTTTTGTTTGCTTCACGAACTAGGTTTTCGGGATTTGCAAGAATCACGATATCTTCACGCATAAACCAAAACCTGTAAACAAAAGAAAAAAAAACAACCCAAAGCGTAAAACTGAAAAATAAAACTAAAACTAAACTAACAATTAAACTACTAAAAGATTAACACCGGGGTCACACGCTACCGTCCCCGGCAGCGGCGCCAAAAATTTGGTGGTTCCTAGGGTGTTATAAAATAAAGTGCAAAAATAAAGGAACCACTTAACCGCAAGTGTACGGTTGTCCCAAGTAATATATGATAATCAAGTTCGTTCTCAGGGACGGATTAGGTTCAACCCAACTATTAATCAGATAGTAGAGATAATTGCTAAACGAAAAATAAAAGCTAAGAATTTTTGTTTGGTTTTTGTAAATTAAAAGATGCAAATAAAATAAAGACTAAAATTAAATAAATAGAAAGGAAATAAAGCAAATAACGACTAACTTCAGATAAGAGAGATACTTGAGTCTCGCAAAGGAATCCACTTAATCAATATAATCTATGCTATGTCTAAGGGTAGAATTGGAATTATAATATTAGTCGGGACTCTAATATCTCTTAGCCCCCTGTCGGGTGGACCTAGAAGCTATCCTAAAGTATCATAAACACCTGTATGGTCGAATATGGCTTTTCGGATGATATGATATTACCTCTTTGGCTATGTAACTAGTTAAGCCTGCCGGTCAATAACGGACATTACACGGGTATTACCTAGATCTGTATTCAAACCCCCCTGTCGGATGATCACTTCGCCACTAAAGTGAATAGCCCAAATACTAACAGCTAATTCTAATTGTTCCTAAAATAATTAGTAATGAAAACAAAGTAATAACCAATATATAAAACGCAATCCTATTTAAATCTAAACAATCCCAAATTCAAAACATAGATTTAATTAATTAAGGTTCATCCCTTTTATGCGATTCTCAAGTATAAAGAAATTTAGCTCATGCTGAAATTAAAAACTAACATAAAAGAAAAGGAATTCATGTTTCAATTATAAAAGATATATAAAAACCTAAAGGGTAGAATGACTATGGTTGGAAGAACAAGATTCCTCCAGCTTCTAGCTTCTTCTCTCCTTCGTGCTCTGACTTGAAAACCTTAAGCCTCTTGTGTAATTCGCTGAAGTCTGTGAAAGTAGGAGGTTAAGGGGTGTATTTATAGGTGTTGGAGGAACCTAGGTCTAATTTTTCTTGGAGTGGAAGACAAGTCAAAGACTCTCAAATTCGTAGCTCTAAATTCTAGGAAAGGTAAGATTTGCTGCTGATTTGATTTGGTCATATCTTTTTCAATACTTATCCGTTTGAGAAGTTCCAATATATGAAACTGCTTGTCTTGGAAAGAACTTCCTATTGGTGCAGACCACTCGTCCAGAATCCATGCCAATCTTTAATTATGATTTTATCTCTAAAACGTGGCTGGATTTTCAGATTTCAAAAGGCAGCTTTATCTTTTCCTCCTTTGAATAAATCTTTCCTAAATCTTCTTATTTCCATGTAAATATTCTTTCCTTTTATCTTTATCTTGACTTGATATCCAAGTAATTACCATCTATCTTTTAAAGCTTCACATTAAATAAATAATTAAACCGCATATGCTTAAAAAGAATAAATCAATAAATCAAGAAAACGAAATAGGAAAGTGTACACTAAAAATAGAAACTCGACTAAAAATCACTTCCTAACACTATAAAATACACTAAGACTTTATTCTCACTTTTTCTCCTTGGATTGGTCTTTCATGAGATATCAAGAACCAATTAACTTTGCATTAAAAATAGTCAAATTTACGCACAAAAGCTCAGATTCTGCAAATAGTTAATTTCCAAGGGGAGAAAGTGCAATATGATCAATTAAGACTAAAAGTCTATCAAATAAGTCATTTATTCACCTAAAAGGATGCCTCTAAGGGGCTAATAATTAGAACAAATCGGGAGACATCAATGGGCATCAAATATTGTGGCTTAACAATTTTGATCACTTCCATTCTTTCTTCCAAACCAAGCTTGATTGAGTTTGCACTTATTATTATAGCCATACCCATTTAAAATCTCAATGGAGACTTTGTCTCTCAATAAGTTCTCGAACTTCTTTCCACCGCCTAAGAACTTTTCAAAGTTTTACCATACATTCAACTATAACTTCGGATAATCTTATATATCTACCTCGATAATTCATATACTGATCCCATATAATCCAATAAGGCATATAGTATTATTCACACTTAGAAGGCTAGAAGATAAATTCAACGTTTGATGGATACTAGGTTCAACATAACAGGAGTATGCAAATAAATAAGTTCTCAAACGTCTTTCTTTTCAATTATAACAACTTTTGTATCAAGAATATTTCCTATGATTTAAACATTAATAATGTAAGAATAACTAAAATTATGAGTTTCATTTATTTTTTGGTTCGAAGCATATAATTATTATTCAAGGAAAACTCAGAAAAGAAGAGTATGACTCCAATATTCATTAGGATAGAGGAGTGAATAAGGTATATTGAATATTGAATAATAAACGTATGTTGATTAAAACTATTCAATACTATCGACCTTTGCTTGATTATTGGAACCTTGACTATCAAATGGACATAACATTACTAAATTTACCAGAGTTAACAAACTTCCTGACTGCATAACACATAAGATACAAAGGAGATATGTTAAGCACTATTTTACTCATCATAATAACATATATAATATAATTTATGCAACTAATTTCAACCGTTAAGTGTAAGAATCATAAGCTCGTTCCTATTAACCACAACATCACTCAAAGACATAGTTGGCAACCATGCAAAACATTGGGAAGACTTTTCAAAATAGAGTGGAGTACACCAGCAAGAGATAATAAAGAATGGGAGGAGATGTGGCAAACTTACATGCTTGCATACATATGGTAAATTTTTCTCCCCTTTACACTATATATATCATCACAACCCACTCATTTTTTACAAGAAATTCTCCTCAATGTTTCCGTTAAGCAAGTAATTTTATTTTGCGCTGGTTTTTTTCTTTTCATATGCTTTAAGTTTTTGTCACTCACCTTCTTATTTTGTATGTTTTGTTTTGTATACATAATAATTATAGCTCAATTTATAAATTGGAACAAAAAAACCATTATAGCTCAATTTTCAATTCTATTCACAAACTATTTCTTGTTTAGTTTTTCAATCCTCAAATTACTTTTCATAGCTATTATAGGATTTATTATCCTTTCAAAATTATGTTACTAGCTACCCGTACAAGGCACGCCTTGCCTCTAATAAATCTTAATAACCGTGACTAGAAGTCTATTAGGGTACTTAGTATTGGGACAAATACACGTGATGCCTCTCAAGTTTAGGGGGCATGCTCACTTATTTTGCAAGTCGTGAGGAGAGAATAGGGTTTTTGTTTCTTTTTTTTGTAAACATATTCGAGAGATGGAATGTTGGAGGAGACTATAGACTCGATCATGTTCGAAGAAATGTGTTTAAGCTTGAGGTGTTTGAGGATGAAGAATTTCAGTGGCTAATGTGTTCAAGGCGTGGGGTTTCCCTTGGGATAAATGTCGACATCCCTCTTTGGATTTCAAGACCTCTATCATGATTACTCATTTAATGGCTTGGAATTTTAAAAAAAAATATTATAGATACCATTATAACGGTAGCAACGTGCTTCTTTAAGCTTGAAGATATCGATTTCTCGAAGATCTTTACAGAATATTTAAGACTCATCGTTTTTTAGTACGTTTTAGTAATAAAAAATTCCACCGGGTACATATTTGTTACAAGAATATAGCGTCGGATGGGCTACCTCAGGTATGAAAATGTCGGGTATCTATGTTTTACGTGTCAATGCATAAGTCACCAATTTGAAAATGGTGGGGACCCTTTGGAGAAAGAACGGGATGATGTGGATGAGCTTATGAAGATATAGACGGTGGATAATGTTAGACTTATGACCCAAATTCTTCTTTGTAAGGTATGACCCATTTAGTTAATAACCTTAATCTCCTGACTTTCCATGTATATAAATTCAGTACTACATACTCGCTGAATAGCGACGACCCGCGTAGTCACTAGACATCACATTATTGGTCGCTAAACGAGATTAGCGACGAACTTCCGTCGCTAGATCTTCGTAGCTAAATAAGATCTTGGCGACGAACGTAGTGGCTTTTGCCGCTAATGACTAGGCGTGTTTGGCGACAAGTTATTGCGTCTCTAAGTACGTTTTGTAAGAGACGAAAAATTGCGTCGCTAACCAAATAATTTAACTACGAAAATGTTTGTCGCTATCACGAAATCAGACAGTGACAACACTTTTCGTCGCTCTTTTATCTATAACTAGCGACGACTACGTTCATTTCTGGGGACGAATTTATTCGTCGCTATCCCTTTTTTTAAAATTTATTTTATTTTTATTTTCTAATTTTTTATTTTTTTCTATTTCTATTTTTATTTTTATTTTTATTTCGATTTAACTTTAATTTAATTTTAATTTTTAATTCTGTTTCTATTTTAATTTTTAAATTTATACAAATTTGATAACTAATTGATAAAAAACGTCAAAATATTAATAACAAAAACAATATTTAATGAAAACATAATTAAAGCATTCATTAATCATAATAATAAAAGTCAAACATCGGAAATAAAAATAATAATAAAGTCAAAGCATTCAAAATATGTCAAAATAAACAACCAACACAAACTAAGTATCATCCAATCGAGGGAAATCTTCGCTTCTATCCTCTCATCTTCTCTCGGTTCTTGTCTCGCTCCTTTGGGGGATGGGGGGATCAAGTCAAGTCCTTGTTGGACCCTCATACTATTCAACACCTCCATAGCTGTTTCTTGGAGGCACTTGATGAAGCAGTAGGATCGATAATAGGAGGAAGACCACATTTAGTATCTCCTTGTTCTGCCTAGCCAATGGTTCCGGCTCGTAAGTAAGGGCTTTCTTGTGGACCATACCAACTCCGAATACCCAAGTTGTCTTCCATGGGCCCATCCCTTCCTAAATTGCTTCTTTGAAGGCGTCCATTTTCTCTTCAAAGCTGGGCTCTTTAAAGATGGGTCTCGGATACCTTCAACTTTAACTTTTCCTGATCAATCGCCTATTAGATAACAATATTAAATAATTACTAATTAATCAATCTAAAAACGGAAAGTTTCTTTTTGTAGAAACTTTCCATTTTCGAAAAGATTCCTTTTTTAGAAACTTTCCACTTTGAGAAACTTTCTAAAAAAAGTTTCATTTTTAGAAACTTTCCCATTTCAGAATTTTTCTAAAAAGGAAACTTTCTTTTTTTAGAAAGTTTCTGAAATAAAAGAAATAGTAAATTTAAAAAAACTAAAAAGGTTTAAATAAAATACTTACGTTACACTTTTTATATTTCGGGTTCCTCCACTCATCTTTATCCGAGTCGTAACCCATATACTCGAAGACCCCCCCCCCAAATCTGGAAACTCCCTCTCCTCCTGAGTAACCTCATCCATATATATTGGCAGCTCCTTCGTCTTCTTTTTCATCCCCCTGTTCAATAACACACTGTAAATAAACTATATTAATAATTAAATAAAGTGATTAAATATTATTTTTATAATAAATAATGTACCTTAAAAATGACCTCCCAGGTCTGAAAGAAACTTCTCGATCCAGCCTTGCCTGATTTTTTTTTCTTTTTTCGGTTTCTTTTTTAATCTTCGCTTGGCTCTGTTTCAATTTAATTTCAATAAATTAAATATGAATATTTTTTAATAGTTACAGCGAAATTTTAATTTTATACATGGGCGTCCTTGTCATCCCACATGGCCCGCCATCTTCTCCAAATTTACGGGTCAACATCAGGGGTGTTAGGCCCAGAAGATATTAATCGGTCTATAGGTCACACTTCCAAGCCATATACCTAGTCGATTGACTTGTCCTTAGTTTTTTCGATCTCAGGCCAATCTTTAATCCGTCTCCACCCCTCGATATCAAAAAAATCCTTTAACCGGAATAAAATGGTCTCTTTCAACCCCTCGGGCACGTCTTTCAATCTTCTGTAATAAGGCGGGACATTTTCACGAACAGTTGCCCCGATAACTTGTCACACGTGGTTCCCGTACTCCCGCCACAGGTTCCACATGTCATCTAATGTAGAATGTTCTACAGGTAGAGGGTGCCCTAGTTTTTTCAGGGCATCTATAGTTGTCTTAAGGGAAGTGGGGCCTCGGGATTTTCGTTTTTATTTTGCTGTTTGAATATAATTGTTAGTTAATATTAAATTGTTACAATTAAATGAATAAATGTTTGCACTTACCGCCTTGTTGAGCGCAAGTTTGCAATTGAAGGTTCGGATCTCTAGGTGGATCGCGGTCGTCACCGTCTCCATAATGACCACGAGACATAATATCATCCATCTAATTTGTATCGGAGGTAAAAAAAATATAACAATCCCAACGAAATAAATAAATTATTACAATCTCAATCGAATAAATAAATAATACAAACAAAAAATGTATAATATATTAAAATAAATAAATTATTACATATCATTTATATATAATAAATTGTAATAGTAAGTATTAATCCATTCCAGATGAAATCTGTAACAAAAAATAACCAGTTAGTCCAAAAATGATTCTACCAATCCTAAAAAAGAAATTTTTCCTATTTTGGAAGTTTCCAATATAGGAAAATTTCCATTGAAAACTTTCCAGAAATAGAAAGTTTCCAAAAATGGAAACTTTTACGTTTTTTTCTATCAAAAAAGTCCATAAGGTTTACTTTGTTCTTCTACTAATCATATAATCACATTAACACTAATTCATTTCTTTTATTTTAATCTAAATCTAAGCATTTTATTTAAAACCCTAAATTTTTTCAAAAAACACAAAATTGTTCCCAAAATTCTAACATTTCCAAAAAACACAAGATTACTACACACAATATCATTACTATCAACAACTAATTTATGTACTAAGCATAACAATTTCTAATCCAAATAATACCAAAAACCCTAATTGTATATAAACTATTTATCACAAAATCTTAAAAACATGTACTTATAAAACAAATAAAAAACTAATCAACCTTATATCACATTAACATAACTTGGATTTCATGAAAACATGAAAATTAGCAACAATTTATTCAATAAAAAAAAGAATAAAAAGTAGCTTGATAATCATACCTTTTACGTGGAAAGTGTTGTGATGATGTTTATGAAGTCATGCCAATCAATCGAGTTCATAAACAACAAAGCAAATGAAATTTTTTGTTAAAAATGAAATAATAGCAAAAAAAGAAATTAGAGTTTGAAAAGGAATTGAAATCATTACCTTTAGTAGTAAATACATTTTGGTTTGGCTTGAATTCTAGGAATTTCGCAAGGATTCGGCTGCTCTCAATTTGGAAATGATTTTGGTGTGTTAGATAAGAAGAAATGAGCTCTCGTACGGTTTTATAGATTTCATTATTTAGCGACGACCCGTTTTCGTCGTTAACCATCAAAATTTCGTCCCTATTACAGACACGCGTCACGCGTCGTACGCACGACTATTGGGTGTCCTCGTTTATCGACGACAAATGTCGTCGCTATCTTTTTACGTCGTCGCTAAGTCGAAGAGGCAGAAAATTGGACTGCCCAATTGACTAATCGAAATTTTGGGTTGGCTTAGGGATGAACATTTTCGTTGCTATACATATGAATGTCGTCTCTAATAATTAGCGATGAGTTCTTACGCTTGAATGTCTTCGCTAATATCTAGCGACAAGGTCTTGCTTTTGAATGTCGTCGCTAAATAGTTTTTTTCAATTTTTTTCTTTGATCCATATTAACATTTTAATCTTATTTTTACATCTTAACATTTAAAAAAACCTTTAAACATCTAAATACATCAAAAACAACAATATTTTAACAACCTTAAAATTCAAATCAAATAAAATTAAATATATAAATTAAACAAAAAAATAAAAACACCAAATTATAATCAGTTTCGTATCCGCTAGTGTTGATAGGTTCCTCATTACTATCAACCTCAATAGGTTCCTCGTCTCCATACTCCTCTCATGTGTCATCATAAATTTCCTCGTCTACATGAAAAACTAGTTCAACCAGCAAATGATATGGGGCAAACTCGATCTCTTCGTTAATTGCCAAGTCTAGTGGTGAGTAATCAATATGTGTTTTAACCAAAGTAATCTGATGCACTCATTGTTGGTAGATACTGAATCTGCACCTTATAACTCGGGACTCCATCCTTGAAGATTGTTGATTTCCCAAACAGTTTTCCATCATGTCATTGTCTTCTTTTTATTCATCTCGTCAATGTAAAACACTTTTTTGGCTTGGGTTGCTAAAATGTATGGTTCATCCACCCACCAAAAAGAAGATGAGTTGATGAAGGTTACCTCGTGTTCTTTCTTCACCTTCGTCATGTTATACCACCTACAACAGAATAAAAAAACTGAACAACCACCATTGAAATGTAACCTCTATGATTTTCCCTAATTTACCGTAAACGGTGTCCTATTAGACATAGCAGTTACACCGTAACCTTGAGTCACTCTTTTTTCTCCTTTTTCTCTATTAAACCATTTCACACCATTCACAACACATGAATCGTATGTATGAACCAGGTCATGAGACATGCTGGCCATGTAAATCATCTCGAGGGTAGCTAATGCATCCCCAGCCTTGTGCATTGCATGAATCTATTAAAAATAATAAGATTTATAATTTTGTAAATAAATGTTTAGCTTTACAAATAGGGAAAGTTTTGAAATAAGGAAAGTTAACAGAATGGAAGGTTTCCAATTATGGAAGGTTTCCAAATATGGAAACCTACTAAAAATGGAAGCTTCCAAAAAGGGAAGTTATTAAGGAGTGTAAAAGTTACATACGTTTTCCAAAATTCATCCTTTAAACGTTTTTCGGTGGATAGTCTCTATAGCTTTATCCGTGCGTGATAAGGTCGATTTGTGTTCACTAAAATTTAAGAAAAGAATAAAACACAATGTACAAATAAATTAATAAAAGCAAATTACTATTACTTACGCCATGTATGGTTCGATCTCATCGCAATTATTCAGAATATACTAATTGATTTGATCCTTCTCATTATGTGGTAAATGACTGAACTTTATCTTACCAACTGAAGTACACTGGCTCTTAAACACGAATATCTCTTTCGGTATAGGCAATGCCTCGTTGTATCTACCCGGATCGTTGAACTTTGATTTTTCTTCTCGAATATATCGTGATATGAATGTCAACGTCTCTTCCACCACATAACCCTCTGCGATCGAGCCCTCTTGCCTAGCCGGGTTTCGAATATACTCTTTTAACTTTTTCAAATACCTTTCAGATGGATACATCCACCGCATTTTAACCGGCCCCCCAATAATGCTTCATCGTATAAGTGTATCACCAAGTGGATCATTATACCAAAAAGGGAGGGAGGTAAAATCATTTCTAATTTGCACATCACTTCAACCACTCCCGCCTTACCAGTTTCCAACTCTCTCCTACTCAGGTTCTTGTTACAAACTACTCTAAACATGTTAGCTAACCCAATGATCGCATAACTAATTGATTTATATCCTATAAACCCGGGGATACTAGCCACGAAAAGACACTGCATCATTACATGACAATCGTGTCATTTCATTCCAATAATATTTCTCGTATCACTTAGAACATTGTTCCTCAAACTAGATGCAAAATCATCGGGATACTTCTGTGCCTTCAACCAATAGAGAAATTATTTCCGCTTATCCGTTGACAATGTATAGTTTCCTCACTTGAGTATCACTTTACCTCCTCTTGATGTAAACCACAACTCTTTCCAGATTTTCATATCTTGAAGATCCATTCTCGCCTTCGCGTTATCTTTATTTATTTTCCCATCAAGTCATATAACTGTATCGAGCAAACTGTCGCACACATTCTTCTCGCAATGCATTACATCGATGTAATTTTTCAACAAATTTTCTGACGAATAAGGTAAACGATAAAAAATACTCTTTTTCTTCCAGTTGGACTCGCGAGTACCTGTTTTCATCGTCGCCTTGCCCCCAAAATCCTTGTGTTTACCGGGAAATACAATGGGAAACCCACTTAATTGTGTCTAAATATCGGCCGGACTATATTCCCGCGGTGGGGCCCTATAATTGGTACTCGGTTACAGAACTCTATCTTTTCTAAATCGATGTTTGGGAGGTAACCAACGTCTATGATCAAAATAAACCACCCCTTTCTTAACCCTCAATGACGGAGTATAATCCATGCATTCTGGGCTAGCCATGTAACCTTGACCTTGCCACCCCGAAGTGTATGACCGAGTGGGTAATCATTGGTCGTGGACAACAAAAAAACCTTCATTGTAAGCTCTTGCTTCGTATGAGAATCATACGTAAGGATCCATGTTTTCCACAACATGTGTAACTCATCTATAATAGGGCGGAGAAAGACATCCATGACCTTCACGGGAGAACGAGGACCCGGAATCAAGAAACAGAGCTGAAATGTTGTATCCTTCATGCATACCCAAGGTGTAAAGTTGTAGACAGTCAATGTAACTAACCACATACTTAACGAGTTTTTATGCATAGAAAATAGACAAAAACCATCAATACACAGGCCCAAACATACATTCTGGGGTTTACTAGCAAACTCAGGATGTAACTCTGCAAATCTTTTCTAGCTATCACCATAAACAGGATGGCGTAAAATACCTGGATCGGTACTCTTTCTGGTATGGTGCCATATCATGTCTTCGGCGGTGTACTTCGAAGCGTATAGTCGCTGCAACCTAGGGGTAATTGGAAAATATCGAAGCTTATTATAGGTAATTTTCTTACCTTTTTAGGATCTCATGTAGACTAACTGCATACTAGACGCTTGTCAAGAATTCATTCACCTTGTAAAAAATGACACAATCATTCAAGTAAACATCAATACTAGTGTAACCCATACCAATATTTTTCAACTTCTTGTTGCATTCCTCGTAAGACGCATGCAAATTGTGAGGTTTGGGCAAAACACGACCAACCAATTCCAAGAGCTCGGTGAAAGATGTGTTAGTCCACTTGTTCTTTACCTTTATGTGTATAAGTTTGGCAATGAAGTTCAAAGAACTCGTCAATGTAGATCCAGGATATAATTCGATCTCCAATTCCTCGAACAAACCTTCGAAAACGCCACCACTTGTTTGGTTTGCGTCTCTCATCTCGATATCACTTGAATGACCACCAACATCGTGTCTGGGTCTCAAATCGTAGTACACTTTAAACATTTCATTTTTTATATTTGTCACGGGTTCTCCGGGAGTTACTAATTTCTCAGTGTGTTTTGTCCAAACATTATAATTGGACAAAATCCCGTTCTGTAAAAGGTGACTTATAACCCTTTGTGTAAAAATTTATTTTTTCCGCAAAAGCAATAAAATCTGTCACACCAATAATATATTCTTCCGTAACAAGATCGGTCACTTTGATCCAACTCTTATCAAGACCCGAATACATCTTTTAATTGCAATTTGATATAACTAAGAAACTACATAAACATGAAAATGAAATAAATAAATTATTACAACTCAATTAATAAATTAATTGAAAATTACAACCCAAATGAATAAAACAATAAAAATTACAAACCATTGAATGAATTAAAATTACAAACAATTAATTAAATAGATAAACAATTACAAATAACTAAGTAAACAAAAACAAATATATGATAAGAAAATATAAATACATGAATTACAACACACTAATTAAAAATAAAATCATAAAACAAATATTTTGTAACTTAAGCAAATCTTATAGAATATAATCACATATTAATTAATAATTACAATAAAAAAATATCGAATATTAAAAAGTTTAAATTTTATTGAAAATACCTTGAATTGGATGGGAGTATTGAAGGTTGACCATGCTCCACCTTAAATATTAACCTGGTAATGGTGCAACAATTATTTATTAACCTAATCAATCATTAAATCATGTAATTCACCATAACATTCAACAAAATATAAATTTAAAAAGTTTGAATTCAAAGGATAATACCATGATTTGGTTGAAAAAAATGAAGATTGAACTTGAATATGGACCCGGGAATGATGTTAGATAACTTTGAGAAACAAGTGTTAAAGATTTGGGAAAATAAGGGTTAGGATTTTGAGACAAAATGGTAGAAAAAAAATTTGTGGGGTATTTTCTAGTTTAAAAAATCTGTTGTCTTTTTATTTTATATTTTTTTTCGCGACGACATGTTTCGTCGCTAAGTAACTGAAATTTCCTCGCAAGAACGAGTAAGAACGACGACTTAATTCGTCGCTGGTACTAAAGAACTTTAGTGATGAAATTTTTTTGTAAAAAAAAATAATCGAAAAGAAAATAAGAACTTTGCGACGAAACGCGTTTGTTTCATCGACCAATATCATTCGTCGCTAACTAATTTGCTCTTAGCGACGAATTTTTATTCATCCAGCGACGAACGCGGGTTGTCGCTAACCAGAAATACTATTTTCGACGAATTCTGTCGCTGCTATCCAAGTTTCGTCGCTAATAGTCTATTTTAAGGATGAAACATTTTTTCCCCTAAAATATTCGCCCCTATTAACCAGATGTGTAGTAGTGATTGTATTGTATAGGTTATTAGTTAACTCGTTCAATTAGCAACAACCACTATACTCTCTTTTGTAATCAATCCTTATCTTCTCCTCTTCCCGTGGTTTTTCTGGATTTGGATTTCTCATGTATATCGGTGTTCCTTTCGTTTCTTGTTACTTATTATATATATTATTCTGCGATCCTAATTCTACCAAATTGGTATCATACTTAAGGATTAAAAGAACGAAATAAAAAAATTAGGGGTGTTGCTAGAGAAGGAGAAGATCGGAAAATAAGAGCATGAATTAGTGAAAATTTGTCAAATCGTGACGATTTTTTATTTGAAATATATATTCCTATTCTTTTTCAAGAAACAAACTTTTTGGGTCTTAATTTTTCTTAAGTATTTTGAAGAGTTTGGTCAAATTCATAAAAATAAAAAATCAAATCAAATTTTAAGGTTTTGAATTTGCAAATTAATTCAATTTCTTTGGCTCATAATCTCATGTTTTTGGATAATTTGGTTACACAACGTCCTAGTACTCATCAATAGGAGCAAAACAGGGTTGAGATGTTGGTCGAGTATAAGTCGAATAATTAGAATTCGGGTTTTGCCAAAACTTCAAAATATACGAATTTTTAGTTCCGTACAAAGGTTTTTTGGATCAATTAGCTAGTCAAAGATTTTATATCCATTACGAGGACATTGGTTTATTTTTGTTTTGAATGTGGGCATAGGACGACCACATGCCCTAATGTTGTCCTTCATCTATAATCGAGTAATGATGAATGCATATACTTTCATTGGGATAGTTCTCATGATATTCCTTTTCTCAAAAACTATAAGTAGGTATCATGAAGAAAACAACTAATAGATACTTAGAGCTTACAACTTTTTCACATGGAATTAAAATAATGATCAATCACCACTACCAATGGGAGAAGGGGCATGAGTAGGCGCAGGTGATGCACCACAACAATAAATTCTGCTTGGATCCATTGAAATGACTTTCAGGCCAGACAAGCATGGAAGAGGACAAGGTTATTGTGGAGGAATAAGGTCTAGCATATTTATATTTAAATTGTGACAGATGAAGAAATGGGAGCGAGAAGACAAACGAAAGAAAAAGGAAAAATGGTTCTCATACCACGGTACCCTTCGAACGTTCCATTGTGTATTATCACATACCTATACGTCTTTTTTGTTTTATTATATATATTTATATTTTGAAATATTATGTTGTTAATGTAATTACGAGCCCGTACCGAATCGAAATAAGGTTTTTAAGACTAGTTATATACACGGGTCGGTCAAAGCAAGTTATAAGCTCAAACCGTCATTATACGGGTCAAGTTAAGTATTCATGTTCATTGCATGGGTTGAAACGAAACAACCCGATCCCTTTTATCTATAAATCACATTCCAAATATCTCAATTACATACTACCAATGTGGGACAATTCATGTGCATAAAAAAATCCACAGATGACGATAAACGTATGCATCTTACGAGAGATGTGTGATACAGATTGCATATCCTCAAAAAATTCCAACATGCTTATGAGAAACTTGTGTGCAACTCTTGATATCTCTCTCATATTTACATCTTTTTCTCGCATAGCTCGCAAATTTTCCATTTTCTCACACAAATAACACTTTAACAAATCTGACCTTCTTACCTTCACCCAATGCCTTTTTCGTAAGGATTTGCTAAGTCTTGCCTATGAATCTAGATTGTAGACCTCCAATCTAGTCATGTGCATTATGACCCTTCTATCACCTTCCCCCTTCCTTAACCCTTTTTGATGAGTTATGGTACAAGTGGTGGGTTGTTTCATATTATATTTTAAATTCAATTATTTTGGTTGGATTTTAATTTAATACTTTTATTTAACCACAATAATTGTTTATGATTCATATTTAACTCTCTTGAGTTAACTTTGAATTTTGATGTTCATAAGGTAAATTTATATTTAATACTTCATATTTTTCATTATGGATCGAGTTTTAGTTTAATATATTATAATTTGAACTTTATGGAGTTGAATTAAGTTTAATATATTATATTTCAATTTTTTAGGTTGGGTTTTAGTTTAGTATTTTATAATTTGGGATGAATTAAGTTTAATATTTTATATTTAACCAATGTGAGTAAATATATGGCATAAGTGTGTCAAATTTGAACTAATTTGGTGCGAGTCGGATGAAGGCGTAACCATCATTGAGAATTCCCTTAGTCCCTTTCAGTGTCTGGTCCTTAAAGTTTAATAGAAACTGAACTCGTGCCAAAAGCTTCTACTTCGGTGAAAATAATTAGAGCTCCAAAAAAAATAAGTGACATACTGATAAGCCATCTAAGGAACTTGGCACTATTCTTGATCACCTATTAGATTATAATATCTCCAAGCAATATAAGGAGACTCTAGCCGCCATTAGTATATGGTGGTCTCTTGAAAAGAAATATTGGGCCATCATGGCTAAATATAAGTTGGTGAAAGAGGGAGATCGGAACAATAAATTCTTCCATACCTCTATGCAGATTTGTTGTGCCTTATAATAAATCATTTTCTTAAATTTATCTACTAGTAATTGGGTAGAGTACATGCATAGCTTGGTTATTTAACTACATAATTTTATGTCGACCTCTACAAAATTGAAGGACAAGGGTGCCTCAAAGTTGTTCTTGAACTACATTCCTAGGATGGTATCTCCTTGCTGAAAACGTCCCTTTGACTTGATCCATTTATATGGTAGAAATAGAAAAGTAAACTCGGAGCTTGAGGTAAACCCAGTAACCTGGTTCTGATAACGTCAATGGAAGATTCTACCATCGATTTGGATACTTCCTAGCACATAATATTCTAGCTTTGCCAAGCTTTTGTATTTGGGCCGCATGATCAAGGACTTAAACAGGGCTATTATAATACTCATTTTGAAAGTTCATCGTCCTACTTCGCTGGGTGATTTTTGACTCATTATACTAGCTAATTTTATTTACAAGTGATAGGAAGAAAATTATAGGATCGTACACTTGTATGGAGACAACATTATTCCTCTCCCTTGTATATTGCGATATGATCGCCTAATTTGGCCATATTCTAGGAACAAGGTATATTTGGCTAAGACCCGGTATAACAAAGCACTAATGTACTTACAACATACAAATTTATGCTCAAGTTGTCAAATAAGAGGCCCTCCACCCCCACCTTAGGATGTTTGGATAAATTATGGAAGGGTACACTTCCTTTGGAACCAAAATCTGTGATATGAGAAGTGTGCCTCAATGGTTCCCCACAAAGAATAATAAGTTCCATAAAAAATGTGTTAAATCTCTCATCTACACCATTTTCCAGTTCTCTAACAAGTGAATTAAGCACATGTTCTTTTAATGCGCTTGGACTAGTCAACTCTGCCTTAAGGGTTCCCTACTAACCAAGGGGCCTTTCCCTAATGAGTTTCTGTTTAATTTGTGTTTCATGGACCTTGTGTCAAACTGTGCAAAATATGGTGTTTAGTAAAAATAAATAATACTTAGGATAACATTGACTTGTTGGACTACCTGGTTGCACTAAATAAATTTGTTATGGAACTGAAAAATATAAATGTGTCTACTATTCTCGATCAACCGATTAATAAACCAGATTATTTTTTACTCATATATTGCATGCTTCCCACTCACCTTGTTATTTTCCGTGATTATTTGGTTTCAACTGACATTACTACTTATGTGTTTTTTTTGCCGGATACCATTAAACTCTACAGAGGCGCAGTCGTGACCCTCATAGGGTTGGTGTATGTGGGAAAACTTGTCGCGAAACCCATGTGTCATTTTTAATACCTGACTGGTTGCCTATCATGAATGCTATTTTGTTTGTCATACAATCATTTTTTTGTTCGCGTCACGTTGAAAGTGATACTTTGACCAACAAAACCTCTGAGATTTCTTCTATATATGAGGCTACATGTTTAAAAACAAATAATATAATTAAATCATTTTTTTTATATATTTATCTATTCAATCCTAATAACTCGTCTTATCTAAATTTGAAATGTAAAAATTAGTTCAAATTGGTTTAGTTTGTTTCTAAGGGCTTGTTTGGAAATTCTTATTTTAAAGTCAAAAAGAGCTTGAATAGAATTTAAAATTTAAAAAATTATTAAAATAATTTTGAAATTTAAAATTATTTTAAGTAATTTTTTTCAAAAAGTTCTTTTCAGGAAAAAAAACTCGGTAGAGGCATCCAAACGGGTCAATTTTGATAAAATTCTAAAAAAACAATTATTTGTTTGATAAAACCACACCCAATTTTCTAATCGTGCAGCAGCAAAGCCCGTTCTTCACAGATCCACTACTGAGTGCAACACCACCAACTCCTTCCACAGATCTGGTGCCCTTACAAAGAGTTGAGTGCACCGCCACCAAACCCTTTCATTATGTAAGTGCACAACCACCAACATCTTCCATATATCCACTTTTTGAGTGCACTGTCACCAAGCCCATATCTCTAGGTCCACTATTTGAGTTTCTAGTGCACCACCACCAAGACATTATATAAATCAAGTGGTCCGCACGGCAGATCCAGAGCCGCAACCAAACTCTTCCACAAATTCAGTATTTGAGTTCACCGCCACCAAACTTTTCCATAAATTCACAGTTTCGAGTACATGATTTAAACGGAAAGCTTACATGAAAACAGCAAAGGTAGAAATTTTTAATAACTATTATTGTCCCATTATCACCACTAATTCACTTACAATTATTTTTAAAAAAATATTTTGATAAAAAAGGTAGAAACTTAACATGATGGGTGCATTACATCTTCGACTAGCTTCTAGTGCGGTATATATTATTTATGTTTTTTAGATATTAATGGTGTAATTAAATTAGGGAGTTAATTATTGATGTGATTTGTGATTATAAAAATGTCAGCAATTTCCTTGCTCAACTGTTAGACAAAAATATCCTAAACCTAGTTTTGAACACAAAATCAAAATTATAAGTGTTTTCCATAGTTGATTATCCACATGAGCATTTATTTTTTGTTATTACTAAAGTTAAATACCACATATAATTGAGAATGAAAGAACTTTTATTAAAATTGTTGTGAGATTGATACTTTACTTGTTAATTTACTGTTGATGCATTTTATAGAGAATTGTTGTGTTTAATTAACAGAATATAGATCATTGGTCGTGGCATTTCAATACAAAGAAACATATTATATAATAAAGATGGTAAGTTTCTCTAAATGTTAATTCTCTTTACACTTCCTTTAGTCTAAACTTATCTAAATCATCTTTCCGAGTGTAGAAGATTCACACTTCTTATTTGGATTCAACATTTTCACTATTTAAAAATGTCTCTTTTTAAATCTATTTAATGATTAAATGAAAGATATTTTAGTCTTAAATGTAAGAATATCTAGTGAGATCCAAATTTAAATAAAAATACTTAGCCAATGTAGGGATTAATTATATTACTAGAATTCTAAATTGGCCTTGAATGGAATTATCAGGATTTGACCCTCAACATTTAGAAGCGTTACTTCATACATTATATATTTAAGTTGTCATATGAATGAGAATTTGTTCATAAATCTAATAATTATATTTCACAAAATCGCTTTGAGTCAAAGTGTCTCCTCGATGTATTAAAATAATATTATTTCACATTACTTTGTTCTTATATTCTATTATTGATTTTAAGTCATTGGCATGTTAAATGTATAATCACTATAATTTACCTTTAGAAAAATAGTGGAGTACACCAGCAAGAGATATTAAATGTGTTCACTATCTAATATTTGGGTGACTTATGACCATATTCCCTATTCTTCAATTCTATAAAAGGTGTAAATGATCTTTTATATATATCTATATAAATACATATATAAAAACATTTGGTAGTAAAAGTAGGGGGTAATTTGATATTTTACCTTAAAGTATTTGTTGAGCTAATTTTCTGTATTTAATGGTCACTGGCATTTCGTTAGGACACAGCACTGCAAGATTGTAGTACAACATTGTAGTGAGATGCAAGTTTAACCACCCATTAGAAAACTTACCTAATTTAGTAACTTCTACCCTCGTGCCATTTTTATACTTCTTAGAGATTGTAAATTGTTTTCTGAAAATTAATTATAGATTGATCCTGATGAGATGCTTATGTCGCGGCATTATCAGAGACCATCTTTGCAACAATGTGTGGTATGAAATTTTAATCTGAGCAAAACCATGTGCAATATACATATATACATATGTATATATATATATGTGTGTGTGTATGTAAGTATATCACTATAAAAAGTGTTTAATACCTAAAATTTTGTAACTATTTAACCAGTTCTATATGAAGACTGGGACATGCAAGTAGGTTATAGGTGCAAACATCATCACCCAAAAGATATTCAAATACCAACATCTAATTTACCACTCTTTTAGGGGAAGATGAAAATTCAACTAATTTACATTTTAGCCCTACAACTATGAACAATTTCAAAAGCCTCCTTGTTAGCCTGGTAATAATTTATTTTCAATAAAAGATAAATTATTTCATAATATATTTTTCAATCTCTTTTCAGGATGAATTTGATTGTCTTTTTTACCTCAAAACAGGAAGGTTAATTTATGAGATATTTTTTTATCTCTTTTATTTTTTACCTACATATAATCACTTCCTCTCAGTATCGTATATAGTGTTACTACTTATATGCAACTTTAGTATTTTAACTGCTTTATTATAAATAATGATTTATTTGTGCAATTACATAATAAATTTAGGTAGAGAAGATAAGTTAATTAAAAAGATATCAAGACCTCATTTATATTTTACAAAAAACCAAACATGATTTTATGAATATTTACTTCTCTTCTCTTTGTATATTCTCGAAAAATGGTATGAGGAAGAAAACTTGGAAAATGTTATGGTTACTGCCTAAAACAAAGTATATGAATGTAAATCGATATGTCTACTATTATATTATTGAGCTAAATATCTACATTTTTGTATTGCTATCTGCATTATAGAGGATATAAATGTGACAAATTTTTTTAACTATAATACATTTTTTAATTGTTATTTACATTAAAAACATATAATCTCTTAGGATGTCATCATCTTTTTCAGTATTAATTATTTCATATTATTTTTACATTTGTTTCCTATGCATGCAGGAGTAAAAGAATCGTATCAATCTTGTTTAATAAAGATTCTCTAGATTAAGGAAGTTCAAGAAGTACATACCCAAGCACAATCTCACGAAAATTTCAATTCCCTTCATAGAATCAAGTAGTTGCTTATAAAAAAAGATTAGGTACTCCTTTGCAACCTATTTTGGTTCTCCCGGAAGATTTGAAAATTAACTACAAGCTTTGATGGTGTCTGTAAATAGCGATATACAAAAACAAAGGGTGAATTGTTTGTATTATATTATAATTCTTTTCTTACAAAATAATAGATTTTATTAATTAGATTTAGAGCAAATTGTAAAAATATGCCATTAACTCATAAATTTAGACCATATGGACCTTCAGTTGATTTTTTAGTGCATGGGGATTCTAGGACTTCTATATTAGAGACCACAGAGAATGTTTAATTTATTCAAGTGTGCCGAATTTCGGTTGATTTTTCCAAATTAGACATTAATGATTAATTTATTCAGATGTGCCGAATTTCAGATGATTCTTTTTAAATATTCATTCAAGCATTCAATTAATGGGCAGCAAATGCTGTGGCTTAACCACTTCCATTCTTTCTTCCAAACCAAGCTTGATTAAGTTTGCGCTTATTATTATACCCATAATTTTCCAATACCCATTAAAAATCTCCATGGTGACTTTCTCTCTCAAGAATTTCTCGAACTTTTTTCCACCATCTAAAAGCTTTTCATAGTTCTACCATACATTCAACTATAACTTTGGATAATCTTCTCTATCTACCTCTATTATTCATATATCGATCCCATATAATCCAATAAGGCATATAGTATCATTCACACTAAGAAGGTTGGAAAATGAATTCAATGTTTGACTGGGTTCAACATAACAGGATTATGCAAATAAATAAGTTCTCATACGTCTTTCTTTTCAATTGTAACAACTTTTGTATCAAGAAGATTTCCAGTGATTTAAACATTAATAATGTAAGAATAACTAAAATTATGAGTATGAATTATTTTTTGGTTCGAAGCATATAATTATTGTTGGAAGGAAACTCGGAAGAGAAGAGTATGACTCCAATATTCATTAGAATAGAGGAGTGAATAAGGTCTATCGCATATTGAATAATAAATGTATGTTGATTAAAAGTATTCAATACTATCGACTTTTGCTTGATTATTGGAACCTTGACTATCAAAGTAAAGGAAATAAGACCTCGATTTGGCTAGATAAAAAGATTACAAATAGGGATATCATTACTGAGTTTAACAGAGTAAACAAACTTCCTGACTACATAACACATAAGTATAATAATTATTATAAAATACAAACGAGATATGTTAAGCACTATTTTACCCATCATAATAACATATATATATATATATTATAATTTATGCAACTAAGTTCCCCGTTAAGTGTAAGAATCATAAACTCGTCCATATTAACCACAACATTACTCAAAGAGATTGTTGGCACCCATGCAAAATTTGTATAGTTCATTAGGAAGACTTTCAAAATAGAGAGGAATACACTAGCAAGAGATATTGAAGAATGGGAGGAGATGTGGCAAACTTACATGCTTTCATGCGAATACAAATGGTAATTTTTTCTCCCCTTTATACTATATATAACATCACAACCCACACATTTTTTACAAGAAATTATGCTAAATGCTTTCTGTTAAGCAAGTGATTTTTTTGCGCTAATTTTTCCTTTTCATATGCTTTAAGTTTTAGTCACTCACCTTCTGCTTTTGAGTATGTGTTGTTTTGTATACGTAATAATTATAGCTCAATTTATAAATTGGAACAAAAGAAAATGTTATAGTTCAGTTTGCAATTTTATTCGCAAACTCTTTCTTGTTTAGTTTTTCAATCCTCAAATTAATTTTCATAGATATTATAGTACTTATTATCGTTTCAAAATTATATTACTGGCTACCCATGAAAGGCACGCCTTGCCTCTAATAAATCTTAATAACCGTGACAAGAGGTCTTTTAGGGTACTTAGTATTGGGACAAATACACGTGATCCCCTCAAGTTTAGGAGGGATGCTCACTTGTTTTGCAAGTCCTTATGGGAGAATAGTGTTTTTGTTTCTTATTTTTGTAAACATATTCGAGAGATGGAATGTTGGAGGAGACTATAGACTCGCTCAAGTTAGAAGAAATGTGTTTAAGCTTGAGGTGTTTGAGGATGAAGAATTTCAGAGTCTAATGTGTTCAAGGCGGTGGGTTTTCCCTTGGATTAATGTCGACATCTCTCAATGGATTTCAAGACCTCTATCATGATTATTCATGAAAAGGCTTGGAATTTATACAAATTAATATAAATACCATTATCACGGTAGCAACATGGTTCGTTAAGCTGGAAGATATCGATTTCTTAAAGATCTTTACTTAATATTTAGACTCATTGTTTTTTAGTATGTTTTAGTATAAAAAAAAATTTCCACCTGGTACATATTTGTTACAAGAAGATGGCGTTCGATGGCTTAACTCATGTATGAAAATGTCGGGTCACTATGTCTTACGTGTGAATGTATAAGTCACCACTTTGATAATTCTGGGGACCCTTTGGAGAAAGGACGGGATGATGTGGATCATCTTATGATGAAGATATAGACGGTGGATAATGTTAGACTTATGACCCAAATTCTTTTTGGTAAAGTATTGCCTATTTAGTTAATAACCTTAATTCCCTGACTTTCCAATATATACATTCGCTACTACATACGCGCTGAATAGCGACGATCCGTGTCGTCGCTAAACAGCACGTTATTCTTCACTAAACGATCTTCACTAGATCTTCGTAGCTAAATTAGATCGTGGCAACGAATGCAATGGCTTTTTCCGCTTATGACTGGGTGTATTTTTCGACAAGTTATTTCGTCGCCAAGTAGGTTTTGTTAGAGACGAAAAATTTCGTCGCTAACCATATAATTTAGCTACAAAAATGTTTGTAGCTATCGCGAAATCAAACAGCGCCAACACTTTTCGCCGCTCTTTTTTCTATAACTAGCAACCACTACGTTCATTTCCGGGGATGAATTTTTTCGTCACTATCATTTATTTTTTTCATTTTCTGATTTTTTTAATTTTTTCTATTTCTATTTTAATTTTTATTTTAATTTCGATTTGTATTTTTAATTCTATTTCTGTTTTAATATTTAAATTTATACAAATTTGATAGCTAATTAATAAAAACATCAAAATATTAATAATAAAAACAATATTAAATTAAAATATAATTAAAGTATTCATTGATAATAATAGTAATAATAATAATAATAATAATAATAATAGTAAAAGTAAAATATCGGAAATAAAAATTATAATAAAGTCAAAGCATTCAAAATATGTCAAAATAAACAACCAACACCAACTAAGGATCATCCAACCGAGGGGAATCTTCGCTTCTATCTCTTCATCTTCTCTCGGTTCTTGTCTCGCTCCTTGTGGGGGATGGGGGATCGGGTCAAGTCCTTGTTGGACCCTCATACTATTCAACGCCTCCATAGATGTGTCTATAATGTTCATCTAGTAACGACCACCCTGAGTAGTCCTAGAAACACTCGATGAAGCAATAGGGTCAATAATAGGAGGAAGACCTTGAGTTGCGCGAAGCTCGTTCATAGTTATCATCAAAACGTTTAATGTCTCCTCGTTCTGCATAGCCAATGGATCCGGCTCGTAAGTATGGGCTTTCTTGTGGACCATACCACCTCCGGATACCCAGGATGTCTTCGAAGGGCCCACCTCTTCCTCAATTGTTTCTTTTAAGGCGTCCATCTCCTCTTCAAAGATGGGCTCTTCAAAGATGGGCCTCGAATACCTTTAACTTTAGCTTTTCCCGATAATTTTTCTGTTAGATAACAATATTAAATAATTATTAATTAATCAATCTAAAATGCATCCAAAAAAGGGAAACTTTTTCCTTTTTTAGAAACATTACATTTTTGGAAAATTTCTAAAAATTTCTAAATATGAAAGTTTCCTTTTGTAGAAACATTCCAATTTCAGAAACTTTCTAAAAAAGAAAACCTTCTTTTTTTCGAAAGTTTCTGAAATAAAAGAAATAATAAATTAAAAAAACTAAAAAGGTTTAAATAAAAATACTTACGTTACACTTTTTTTTAAATTTTGGTTTCCTCTACTCATCCTTATCCGAGTCGTAGCCCATATACTCGAAGAACCCCCCAAAATCTGGAAGCTCCCTCTCTCCTCCTAAGTAGCCTCGTCCACATATGTTAGTGACTCATTCGTCTTCTTTTTCATCCCCCATGTTCAATAACACATTGTAAATCAATTATATTAATAATTATGTAAAGTGATTAAATATTATTTTTAATATAAATACTGTACCTTACTAATTTCCTGAGTCCGGAAGAAACTTCTCGATCCAGCCTTGCCCGATTTTTTTTGCCTTTTCTGGTTTTATTTGTTAATCTTCGCTTGGCTCTTTTTCAATTTGATTTAAATAAATTTAATACAAATATTTTTTAATAGTTATAAAATTTTAATTTTATACATGGGCGTCCTTGTCATCCCACATGGCCCAACATCTTCTCCAAATATCCGGGTCAACATCAGAGGGTGTTAGGCCTGGAAGATAGTAATCGATGTTTAGGTCCCACTTCCAAGCCCTATACCTAGTCGATTGGCTTGACCTTAGTTTATTCTGATCTCGGGCCAGTCTATACTCCGTCTCCACCCCTCGATATTTAAAAACTCCTTTAACCGGTGCAGAATTGTCTCTTTCAACCCCTCAGGCACGTCTTTCCATCTTTTTTAGTAGGGCGAGACATTTTCACGAACAGTTGCCCCAATAACTTGTGACACGTGGTGCCCGTACTCCCCACACGGGTTCCATTCCTCATCTAATGTGGAAAATTCTATGGGTAAAGGGTGCCCTAGTTTTTTCAAGGCATCTACAGCTGTCTTAGGGGAAAAATTATTCTACTAATTCTGAAAAAGAAAAGTTTCCTGTGTTGAAAAAGTTTCCAAAAATGAAAACTTTAACTTTTTTTTCTACCAAAAAAATCCCTAAGGCTTACTTTGTTCTTTTAATCATATAAACTCATTAACAGTAGTTTCTTTCTTCCATTTTAATCCAAATCTAAATATTTTATTTAAGACCCTAAATATTTTCAAAAAATTCAAGATCACTACACACAATATAACTACTATAAACAACTATTTTAAGTACTAATCATAACAATTTTGGTGTGTTAGATAAGAAGAAATGAGCTCTTGGTACGGTTTTATATATTTAATTGTTTAGAGACGACCCATTTTCGTCGATAACCATAAAAAATCCGTCCCTATTATAGACACGTGTCACGCGTCCTAAGCACGACTATTGTGTGTCCTCATATATCGAAGAAAATGTCGTCGCTAAGTCTAAGAGGCGGGAAATTGGACCGCCCAAATTGACCAATCGAAATTTTGGGCGGGTTTAGGGACGAAAGTTTTCGTCGCAATGCATATGAATGTTGTCTCTAATAATTAGCGACGAGTTCTTGCGCTTGAATGTCGTCGCTAAATAGTTTTTCAGTTTTTTTTATTTGTTCCATATTAACATTTTAATCTTACTTTTTACATCTTAACATTTAAAAACACCTTGGAACATCTAAATAAATCAAAAAACAACATTTTAACAACCTTAAAATTCAAATCAAATACAATTCAATATATAAATTAAACAAAAAAGTAAAAACAACAAGTAACTAACAGTTTCGTATCCGCTAGTGTCGATAGGTTCATCATCACTATCGACCATAATAGGTTCCTCGTCTCCTTACTCCTCCCATGTGTCATCATAAATCTCCTTGTATACATCAAAAACTAGTTCGGCCCGCAAATGAGATGGGTCAAACTCGATCTCTTCGGTAGTTGCCAAGTCCAGTGGTGAGTAATCAGTCAGTGTGTTAACAAAAGGAATCGTGATGCGCTCGTTGTCGGTAGATACTGACTCCGCACCCCATAACTCGGGACTCCATCCGCGACAATCGTTTATTAGACAAATGGCTTTTCATCCTTTCATTGTTTTCTTTGTATTGATCTCGTCAATGTAAAATATTTTTTTGGCTTTGGTTGCTAAAATGTATGGTTCATCCACCCACCAAAAAGAAGATATGTTGATGAAGGTTACCCCGTGTTCTTTCTTCACCTTCGTCTTGTTATACCACCTACAAGCGAATAACATAATTAACCAACCACCGTTGAATGTAACCTCTATGATTTTCCCTAATTCACTGTAAAAAGGTGTCCCATTATACATGGCAAATACATCGTAATCTTGGGTCACTCCTTTTTCTTCTTTTTCTCTAGTAACCCATTTCACACCATTCACAACACATGAATCGTATGTATGAACCAGACCATGAGACATGCTGTCCAAGTAAATCATCTCGGGGGTAGCTAATGCACCACCAGCCCTGTGCATTGCATGAACCTATTAAAAATTATAAGATTTACTCCCTCTGTTCCAAAAAAATTTCCCACTTAGCTTTTAACATATATTAAGAAACATAATAAATGCATTCACCATTACAAAATACCCCTAATAGAGTATCTTAATATCTGAAATGTGTATGGGAATTATAAATTTCAATATTTTAATAAGGGTAATAGTGGAAAAAGTAGGAAAAAAAGTGTCTTGAACTCGTAAATGGACAATATATTTGGAACATTATTTTTCGTAAGTGGACAACTTAGGTGGAACAAAGGGAGTATAATTTTGTAAACAAATGTTTAGCTTACAAATAACAAAAAGTTTCCAAATAAAAAAGGTTTCCAAATATGGAAGATTTACAATTATGGAAGGTTTCCAAGTATGGAAGGCTTCCAAATAAGAAAACTTTCCAAATATGGAAACCCACTAAAAATGAAAGTTTTTAAAAAAGGAAAGTTACTAAGGAGTGTACAAGTTACATACCTTTTCCAAAAACCATCCTTTAAACGTTTCTCGGTGCAACGTCTCTATAGCTTTAGCCATTCCCGATAGCGTCGATTTGTGTTCACTAAAATTTAAGAAAATAAGAACACATAATGAACAAATAAATTAATAAAATAAAATTAATATTACTTACAGCATGTATGGTTCGATCTCGTCACATTTATACAGAATATGCCAGTTAATTTGATCCTTCTCATTATGTGGTAAATGACCAAACTTTATCTTACCAACTAGAGTACACTGACTCTTTAACACGAATAGCTCTTTCTGTATGGTTAATGCCTCGTATCTACCCTGATCGTTGAAATTTGTTTTTTTTCTCGAAGATATCGTGATATGAAGGTCAACATCTCTTCCACCACATAACCCTCTGCGTTTGAGCCCTCTGGCCTAGCCAGGTTTCGCATATAATCTTTTAACTTTTTCAAATACCTTTCAAATGTATACATCCACCGCATTTGAACTGGACCCCCTAATAATGCTTCATCGTATAGGTGTATCACTAAGTGGATCAATATATAAAAAAAAAACGGGAGGTAAAATCATTTCTAGTTTGGGCATCACTTCAACCACTCCCGCCTTACCAATTTCCAACTCTCTCCTACTCAAGTTCTTGTTACAAACGACTCTAAACACGTTAACTAACCCAATGATCGCATCACTAATCGATTTGTCATCAATAAGCGCAGGGATACTAGCCACGCAAAGATACGACATCAGTACAAGACAATTGTGTGATTTCATTCCAATAATCTTTGCTGTATCACTTTGAACATTGTTCCTCAAACTATATAAAAAACCATCGGGGAACTTCTGGGCCTTCAACCAATCGAGAAATTTTTCCGCTTATCCGTTGACAACGTATACTTTCCTTGCTTGAGTATCGCTTTACCTCATTTTGATGTCAACCACAACTCTTTCCTGATTTTCATATCTTGAAGACCCATCCTCGCCTTCGCGTTATCTTTGTTTATTTTCCTATCAAGTCGAATATTTGTACCGAGCAAACTGTCTCACACATTCTTCTCGCGATGCATTACATCGATGTTATGCTTTAACAAATTTTCTGACCAATAAGGTAAACGATAAAAGATATTATTTTTCTTTTAGTTGGACTCACGAGGACATGTTTTCTTCGTCGCCTTGCCCACAAAATTCTTGTTTTTACAGGGAAACACAATGGGCAACCAATTTAACTGTGTCTGAATATCGATCGGACTATGTTTCCTCAGTGGGGCCCTAAAATCGGTACTCGGATACAAAACTATGTATTTTCTACATCGATGCGTGGGAGGTAACCTACGTATATGATCAAAATAAACCACCCCTTTCTTCACCCTCGATGATGGAATAGAATCCATGCATTCTGGGCAAGCCATGTAACCTTGACCTTGCCGCCCCGAAGTGTATGAACGAGCAAGGTAATCATTGGTCGTGGACAACAAACAAACTTTTATTGTAAACTCTTGCTTCATATGGGCATCATACGTAAGGATCCCTGTTTCCCATAACATGTCTAACTCATCTACAACAGGGCGGAGAAAGACATCCTGATGTCTCCTCATTTGTGATAGATTTATGTTAGGATGAGACATCATTTTTAGTGATTTAGGAAGTCTTTTAGTCGATTTTCTTGAGAAATAGTGCACTTACCTATTTTGAGTCTTGATTTGTTGAATTATTATTTTTAGAGCATATTGGGTTTAATTATTTATTTTAGTGTGAAGCTTTAAATATAATTATGGAGATTAATTAGAGTCCAAGTTAAAGACTACAATTTATGGAAAGAGATTTGCATGGTAATTGGAGATAAGGAAAGAAAAGCTAAAAAGATGGAAAAGGAAAAGCTGTCTAAATCTGAATTCTGCAGTACACGCCTAAAGAAGTGGTTATTTACCTAAGAAATAGGCCGATTTTGGTAATTTCCTTTCATAGGGACAAAGATAATTCTGTTACGATTCTTTTGGTATCTTATGGAGCTCAAACCGACCAATAAGGAAGAAGATATGCTCAAAAAGGTCCAGCAGTGTTTATCTTTATTTCCATACGAATTAGAGTTGGGCTTGGAGTCCACCACTTACTTCTCCTTCAAGAAAACGAATTAGGGCTTCCAAGACACCTAAAAATACACCCTCTTATCATTGTAAACATGTCATTGCTCAGTTTCAAGCTTAGGCTTAGTCCTTACTTGTATTTTCTCACTTTTAAATAATAGCTTAGCCTTTAATTTATTATTAATCCTTAAAATCAAGCTATTCATCCAAGAAGCAAGCTGACCTATAGAGGAAGACAAGAAGAAGAAGTTGGAGAGTGACAAACTCCTCTTCTACACCTACCTTCTCTATATTTAGGGTATTTAGCTATAGATTTATGCTCAACCATACTTCTAAGCTTTTATTCTGTAAGTTTTACTTTTAATTGTTTGGTTATTATTTTGTCTTAAATTCATTAATACTATTTGTTATTTTAATTGATTGAGTTTGACGTATATTGTTATTATGTGTTTGACTTATTGTTACATCCTTAGATTTGGTCAATCTTAGGATTATTCTTAGTTATTGACAGCACCACATAATCGTCTAGTTTTGATCCTTTGCCTAACTAGATAGCCATAAAGGTTTGATTTAATCACCAATCATTACCCAAGACCTTGGTAGTGGAGAGGTTGCTCCTAAGCCTAGAAAAGGCTAGGTAGAATTTAGAATCCTGGTTAATATATAATGCTTAATCTGTGACAAGTTAGAATAACAACTTAGTAAATTATACTCATAATATTAATCCTAATTTATCTGACTTACATTCATCATATTTATTTATTTGTATTATTTATCTAATTGCGTTAGATAATTATTCATCTTTTTATATTTTTATCTAAAACATCTAAATTCCTTTACACTTGTAAAATATAAGTAGATCTAACGGATACAATCCCTGCGAACGAACTTAACTTATCATTAAAACTTGCAAACGATCTGTGATACTTGCAGTGAGTTCCGTGGTTCTCAAGGGTGTGTGCTCTTTATTATTGTCTTTATTTATCTATTATTTTATCACACATTTTCCCCCACCAAGTTTTTGGCGCCGCTGCTGAGGATTTATCTTTAAGTTAAATCTATATTGTGTTTATTTAGTGTAGAAGTTTTTATTTGTTTTCAGTTTTACGATTTCTTTTTGTTTTAGTCTTTCTCAGGATTTTAGATGGACAATCAACGGTTAGAGCTAGGTCTTCCTAGTAAATTTCGAGTTCAACGCATTGGGATTCGCGTCCCAACTATTTAAGCCGTTAGATTTAAGCCTGATCCTGATTTAATTAATGAATTCGCGAGCTATGGGAAATTTAACGGTGATACAAATCTAGATCCGGTCAGATCTGTTCAGAAATTCATGCAATTTTGTGATGCCTAAATTAATGAAGGTGTTACGCAAGAACATATGTATTATTTAATGTTTCAATTTTTCTTGACCGGGAAAGCAAGCGATTGGTTCGATGATCAACCTCCCGAGCTAATAACCGATTGGGACAAGCTTCAAGAAAGATTCCTTGATAAATTTTATCCTACAAGTATGCGAGTGAAGAAACTATTGGAGCTTATGAATTTCTTACAAGAAGCCGGAGAGAGTGTTGGCGAAGCATGGAAGAGATTTCAAAAGATGTTGGCAAGATGTCCACTACATGGATACACGCCACAATTACAATTATCCATGTTCTATAATGGACTTGATAGAGAGTCAAGGCTGAGAGCAGATGGTATCGGCCGTGGTAGGTTTATCTCTATGGATCCAAAACAAGCAAACAGTTGTATGGAAACAATCGTTGAGAACAACATGAGTTGGCCACAAAAACAAACTCCTACCACTAATGACGAAGAAGAAGCGAGGATTTCAAGCTTGCAAGATCAAATACAACAACTCGCCATAACTATTAAGGAAAGCATCCCAAAGCCACCTCAACAGTTATACCTACAAGAACAAGCTTATGAAAATCACGCTAATCATCCACCTGGCTGCAATATACATAATGTAAGTCAAGCTCAATCACGTCCTCAAGAAGAAATCACTGAGTTAAAAGAGACTATCAGTCAGTTCATCAACTTCTCGAATGAAAATATGAGCAGACTTGAATAAAAGATCGATGCATCAGTAGTGCAAAGCCTGCAACAACAAAATCAAGATCTTAAACAACATAATCAACTTTTAGAGAAGAATGTAATGCGGCTCACTACAATCATAGAACAAATGCAAAGTCAACTCCTACAATTGACCCAAGATACAACATCTAACATGAAGAAGATCCAATACGTTGACGATAAGATTAAGACTATTAGTCTTCAAGCTGAAAAGATGAAGGAAACGCTACCATCTCCATCAAAAAGAGATGTCCTTCCCAACACGTCAAAAGTAGATAGGATGAACTTAGATGAGATAATTGTTGAAGATTGGGTTGAAGAGGTTCAACATGATGAGATTAAGAAGCCTAGAGTGGTTGATGAACCAGGAATTGAAGAGAGAAGTAGAGCAAGACAAACACCCATACATTGCCACTATTCCGCGGAGCAACATCAGAATTATATAGAGGCGTTAAAACAAGTGAAAATTAACGTCCCTTTACTCGAAGCTATGGAAGGAAGGAGAAACTATGATCGATTCTTTATGGAGGCACTCTCCAATAAGAAAAGATTCACAAGAGCCAAGTCTGTAGCAATCAATGAAGGGATACCATCATGAGTTCAAAAAAGATTACCACCAAAGCATAAAGATCCTGGAGAGTTTAACCTCCCAATCAGAATAGGTGGGATATATTATGGAAAAGCCATGTGTGATTTAGGGGCAAGTGTGAATATCATGCCCACGAGTGTATTCAAGAAGATTGGTATTAGTGAAGCGAAACCGACATCCGTAATCTTACAACTTGCGGATCAATCAACAGCAAAGCCGTGGGGAGTAATTGAGGATGTATTCGTTCAAGTAGGTAACCTTGTTATTCCAACAAACTTTATCATTCTTGACTATAAAGCAGATAAGAACGTCCCATTCATTCTTGGGCGTCCATTCCTAGCCACCGGCGATACTATAGTGAATGTGAATGAAGGAACTGTGGCTCTCCGTATTGAAGATAACTCTGAAACTTCTATGTTTCGGGGAAGAAGAAAAAGAAAAATGAGTCAAAAGAACTATATCCAATCAGATTTGTAACTAAGAAGCCAGAACCTGTAAGCCCCCACGAAACCATGGAGAAAAAGATTGAGTTTGGGGTAGGAGACGAGGTAGCATGGAGACCTCCCAACCCCAAACATAGCAGTTCTTGGAAGGGACCATACATTATCACGCAAGTTATCTCAGAAGAAGTGGTCGAAATAAAAGCTATCGAAGGTTGCAAGCTCGAGTTGGTAAGTGTTAATCATCTCACTCACTGCTGGGGAGGCTATAAAAAGAAATAACCGAGGTAACTCGTCTAACTTTGAAAGACGTTAAACAAAAGTGCCCTTTGGGAGACATCCCATAGTAATTTTTTATGTTTTTATGTTTCTAGTCTTAGTTTAGATTAGTTGTTTTTAGTTGATATTGCATATTTGAGAAAGGTATTAGTGTTTTTGATGTTTAGGAATTGGAGAAAACGAGTTAGGGAAGAAACAAATTTTTTTGGAAAAGCTGAAGCAGCACTGCGGTATACCGGACCTCAGCCGCGGTGTACCGCAGAGGGCAAAAACGCGTGACACGGGTGGGAGCCACGGGTCCTATCCAGAACCGAGAAAAATTCCCCTGCAGACTACCCCCCCTACACCGTGCCATGCACTGCACGGTCAAAACCCGTGCCATAGGGTAGATCCACGGGTATTTTGACGAAGAAGGCGCGGGGTACCCCTGCGGTACACCCATGGTCCGCACCATGGTCCGCAAGCCAAAAACACGTGCCACGGGTCGTACCACGGGTATTATCCAGTGGGTAAAATTTTGGAGCATCAGATACTGCGGTATACCGCACCAACAGTCGTGGTACACAACTGGTCGCCGCTAGAGAGAGAAAGATGCGGATTGGAGCTTATAGAAGAAGTATAATGCTTATTATTCCGAATTTACTAAACCTCAAGCCTCTCTTTCTTCTCCAAACCTCTCCCAACTCCATTAAAGCTCATAAAAACCTTCACCTAACATCAAAACACTACCAATTCACCATGAATTAACATCCAAATCCTTCCCCACATCATTATAAAGAAAATTCAAGCACCCAAATCACATCAAAACACCTAGAAACCAAGAATAAAAACCATGAATTTCAAAATCTTCTTCTCAAATTCCTTAAACCCACATCATTAAGCTTGATTCCATCATACCCACATAGAGATTCATCAATCAATTCACCTTTCCTAAGCCAAATCAAACTTGTTAAAACCTATAATTAAGAGTTTCAAATTTCAAGAGTGTTCAAAGCTTTGAGTTGGGGGTCAAAAGAGATGATGAAGATAATAGAGATATTATCAAGTGTTATGGGATATGAAGAATCAAAGCAAGGTGTTGGGTAAGATCAAGAATAAATCAATTGAGATGGGTATTAGTTCGGGAATAAATTACAAGGTAAATCGGATCAAGAGAGTAGAGGAAAGCATGCAGTGGTGAAATTAAAGAGCAAAAAGGTTTCAAATTTCATAGAGAAGACACCATAACCTCTTTCTATCAAGATCCATCTACCCAAGATGAAAAAAAGCTTCTGGGACGCTAGTAGCTGTGTTCAAAACATATTCCTGATGAACAACTTTCACATGAGAGATTATTCAAAGAGAAAAGTTGGAAGAAGATAAACAAGAGATTTCTAGAGTGTGATTGATTGGGATGGAGCATAAGAAGATGTAAGGGAAAGCGAAATTGGTGATACTAGGAGTTTACATACATGAAAGCACTGCACCCTATCCCGGATATTGATCAGGCGAGGTAAATAGCCTCGAAGAGTATGTTTTATTTCTTCCTTACCTTTTCTATATGTGCAATATCTGTAAAATTTTAATTTTCTTTTATTTTATTTTTGAGTCTTTTCGAGTCGTGGGGACACGACTCATTTTTGAGTTGGGGGTGTGGGGATTCGTTGTCTCTCATCTCCATTTTTCTGTGTTTTATTGTTTTTTAGGTAAAATTAAAATTTTTATGAGAAGGTTTAGATGTATGTAGAGTGTGTTTAATAGCTTAAAAGCATAAGCTCAGTGGATTAATGATAGAAAGTAATATGTTTATGAGCTATGTTATTTGTATGCTTTGAGTTTTTACAGGAAAACACACGTTGATAGTAAAGAGAAGATTAATGAGCAATGCGATGAAAGTATGTTCGATCTCAGGGAACCTTGAGAAGTGTGTAGGCCGTGAGATCCAAGCTAGTTGACAAACCATTTGATGAAAGTCCTAAAGGTAAGAAAATAACAAAATTACATAGTGTAGAAAGTTATTAAGGCGGTTCTTTCATATTTGAAGCCTTTGAAGCCTTTTTATACCTTCTCACCATGTTATTTTTGATTTTATGCTATATCCTTCTCAACCCCTTCTAGCCTTTCTAAAGTTTTTTATTGAAACACGTTATAAGCCATATCCCTTTAGATTATAGGACTTTTCCATATGATCCGCACTCGAATCGTGATGCATAGACAGTTGTTTTAGAGCTTGAGTTTGGGGTGGTGGGTCCACCATTACGGGAAATATTATTGGGATGGGATTTTTGAGCTTATTAATTGTGCTTTGTGCTCTATATTGATGATGATTCACAGATTTTTACTGTCACCCTTTGCCGAGGTAATAGTGAATGAAAAAGAAGCTACGAGATAAATTTGCCAACAAGGGCATTAAAAGAAAAATATATATATGAGAAAATAGCGTGATATCTCAAACATTAAAAGAGAGTCATAGCTAAAGAAATTGATTTGAAAAGAAAAGAAAATATATATTCGGACCAGCAAAGTGGAATTTTTATGTGAACATCTTATGCTTTAATTGGGTTATTGGGGATGCTAAATTGTGCATCAAGGAATTCATTGGGTTGAGTGAGAAACGTTTTATGAGAGTAACTCAAGCTCTAGGACGATTCGTTGATGGCTCGTGAGGAGAGAGCCAAAAGCTCACTCCAAATTATCCGAATATACTATCATACCGTCCCTAAGCCTAAATTACAAACCTTAAAGACCTTTTGATTATTTGATATGTAATCGAGAAGTGATTGAGCAAATAGAGAGTAGTTAAATGGATCTTTGGACACTAATGAAGTTCGATGAACAATCTATAGCTTCCTTGGGGAACTAAGTAAAGTCCCAATCCTTCTTACATTGCGAAACTAATCTGATCTTGAATTCAAGCCGTGTTGACTGTGGATATGAGAGGTGTACAGGTATGTAGTTTATGAATATTATTACATTAGATTTTCTGAGTAGTTGCTTTAAGTTTATTCTCCATATTCTGCTATCTTCTTCCCTCTGTGCTTAGTTGACCTAGGTGTGTATTTACAGACTTCCCTTTGTTTTTATCTTTATTGTATCGGGAAGATACAACTTTGAGTTGGGGTCTTGATGTCTCCTCATTTGTGATAGATTGATGTTAGGATGAGACATCATTTTTAGTGATTTAGGATGTCTTTTAGTCGATTTTCTTGAGAAATAGTGCACTTTCCTATTTTGGGTCTTGATTTGTTGAATTATTATTTTTAGAGCATATTGGGTTTAATTGTTTATTTTAGTGTGAAGCTTTAAATATAATTATGGAGATTAATTAGAGTCCAAGTCAAAGACTACAACTTATGGAAAGAGACTTGCATGGTAATTGGAGATAAGGAAACAAAAGCTAAAAAGATGGAAAAGGAAAAGCTGCCTAAATCTGAATTCTGCAGTACACGCCTAAAGAAGTGGTTATTTACCTAAGAAATAGGCCGATTTTGGTAATTTCCTTTCGTAGGGACAAAGATAATTCTGTTATGATTCTTTTGGTATCTTATGGAGCTCAAACCGACCAATAACGAAAAAGATATGCTCAAAACGGTCCAGCAATGTTTATCTTTATTTCCATACGAATTAGAGTTGGGCTTGGAATCCACCACTTACTTCTCCTTCAAGAAAATGGATTAGGGCTTCCAAGACACCTATAAATACATCTTCTTATCATTGTAAACATGTCCTTGCTCAGTTTCAAGCTTAGGCTTAGTCCTTACTTGTATTTTCTCACTTTTAAATAATAGCTTAGCCTTTAATTTATTATTAATCCTTAAAATCAAACTATTCATCCAAGAAGCAAGCTGACCTATAGAGGAAGACAAGAAGAAGAAGTTGGAGAGTAACAAACTCCTCTTCTACACCTACCTTCTCTATATTTAGGGTATTTAGCTATAGATTTTATGCTCAACCATACTTCTAAGCTTTTATTCTGTAAGTTTTACTTTTAATTGTTTGGTTATTATTTTGTCTTAAATTCATTAATACTATTTGTTATTTTAATTGATTGAGCTTGACGTATATTGTTATTATGTGTTTGACTTATTGTTACATCCTTAGATTTGGTCAATCTTAGGATTATTCTTAGTTATTGACAACACCACATAATCGTCTAGTTTTGATCCTTTGCCTAACTAGATAGCCATAAATGTTTGATTTAATCACCAATCATTACCCAAGACCTTGGTAGTGGAGAGGTTGCTCCTAAGCCTAGAAAAGGCTAGGTAGAATTTAGAATCCTGGTTAATATATAATGCTTAATCTGTGACAAGTTAGAATAACAACTTAGTAAAATAGACTCATAATATTAATCCTAATTTATCTGACTTACATTCATCATATTTATTTATTTGTATTATTTATTTAATTGTGTTAGATAATTATTCATTTTTTTATATTTTTATCTAAAACATCTAAATTCCTTTACACTTGTTAAATATAAGTAGATCTAACGGATACAATCCCTGCGAACGAACTTAACTTATCATTAAAACTTGCAAACGATCTGTGATACTTGCAGTGAGTTCCGTGGTTGTCAAGGGTGTGTGCTCTTTATTATTGTCTTTATTTATCTATTATTTTATCACACCTTTGCCCCCACCACATCCATGTCCTTACCAGGAGAACGAGGACCCAGAACCGACAAACAGAGCTGAAATGTGGTATCCTTCATGCATACCCATGGTGGAAAGTTGTAGACGGTCAGTGTAACTAGCCACATACTGTACAAGTTATTCTACATAGAAAACGGATTAAAATGATCAATACCCAGGCCCAAATATACATTTCGGGGTTCACTAGCAAACTCAGGATGTAGCGGTATGGTGCTAGATCATATCTTCGGCAGTATGCTTCAAAGCGTATAGTAACTGCAACATCAGGGAAATCGGAAATATCAAAGATTTTTATGGGGTACTTTCTTACCCTTCTTAGGATCCCATCTAGACTCACTTCATACTGGACACTTGTCGAAGAATTCATTCTCCTTGTAAAAAATGGCACAATCATTCAAGCAAACATCATTAGTAGTGTAACACATACCCATACTTTTCAACTTCTTATTGCATTCCTCGTAAGTTACAGGCAAATTGTGAGGTTTAGGCAAAACACGACCAACCAATTCCAATAGCTCAGTGAAAGACGTGTTACTCCACTTGTTCTTTACCTTTATGTGCATAAGCTTGGAAAAGAAGTTCAAATAATTCATCACTGTAGATCCATGATATAATTCGGTCTCCTATTCCTCAAACAAAGCTTTGAAAATTCCACGGCTTGTTTGGTTTGCGTCTCTTATCTCTATATCATCCAAAATGACCATCAATATGGTAACTGGGTCTCAAATCGTCATACACATTAAACATTTCATTTTCTATATTTGGCACGGGTTCTTTGGGAGTTACTAATTTCTCAGTGTGTTTTGTCAAAACATCATAATTGGACAAAATATCGTTCTTTAATAGGTGACCCCTAACCGTTTGGGTTTTACATCGACAATTATTTAAATATTTAGTTCACGGGCAAAACATCCATCCATTAAAACCATCTATCTTTTCTGCAAAATCAATAAAATCTGTCACACCAAATATATATTCTTCCGTAACAAGACCGGTCGCTTTGATCCAACTCTTATCAAGACCCGAATTTATCTTTTGATAGCGATTTGATATAACTAGGAAACTACATAAATATTATAATAAAATAAATAAATTATTACAACTCAATTAATAAGTAAATTAAAAATTAAAACCCAAACGAATGAAACAATAAAAATTACAAACCATTGAATGAATTAAAATTACAAACAATTAATTAAATAGATAAACAATTACAAATAACTAATTAAACAAAAACAAATATATAATACGAAAATATAAATACATGAATAGCATGAATTACAACATACTAATAAAAATAAAAATCATAACACAAGTATTTAGTAACATAGAATATAATCACATATATATTAACAATTATAATAAAAAATATCAAATTTTCAAAAGTTTGAAATTTATTGAAAATACCTTAAATTAGATGGGAGTATTGAAGATTGACCATGCCCACCTTGAATATTGACCCGGTAATGGTGCAACAATTAGTTAATACCCTAATCAATCATTAAATCATGTAATTCACCATTATATTCAACAAAAACAAAATTTAAGAAGTATGAATTTATAAAATAATACCTTTATTTGGTTGGAGAAAATGAATATTGACCTTGAATATGGACCCGGGAATGATGTTAGATGGCTTGGAGAAACAATTGTTATATATTTCCGCAAATAAGGGTTAGGGTTTTGAGAGAAAGTGGGCAAAAAAAATTTGTGGGGTATTTTCTAGTTTAAAAAACATATTGTCTTTTTATTTTACGTTTTTTTTAGCGAGGACATGTTTCGTCGCTAAGTATTTGAAATTTCGTCGCTAGAACGAGTAAGAACGACGACTTAATTCGTCGCTGGTACTAAAGAACTCTAGCAACGAATTTTTTTTGTAAAAAACATAATCGAAAAGGAAATAAGAACTTTGCAACGAAACACGTTTGTTTCATCGACGAATATCATTTGTCGCTAACTAATTCTGCTATTAGCGATGAATTTTTATTCATCTAGCGACGAACAAGGGTTGTCGCTAACCAGAAACACTATTTTCGACGAATTATGTCGCCGTTATCCAAGTTTCGTCTCTAATAGTCTATTTTAGGGACGAAACGCTTTTTGTCCCTAAAAAATTCACCCCTAAAGAACATATGTGTAGTAGTATTTGTATTGTATAGGTTATTAGTTATCTCGTTCAATTGGCAGCAGCCACTATACTCTCCTTTGTAATCAATCCTTATCTTCTCCTCTTCCCGTGGTTTTTTCCGATTTCGGTTTTCAATGTATATCGGTGTTTCTTCGATTTCTTGTTACTTATTACACATATTATTACGCGATCCTAATCCTACCAAAAGTGGCATCAAACTTAACGTTTAACAGAACGAAAGAAAAAAATTAGGTTGTTGCTAGAAGAGGAGAAGATCGGAAAATAAGAGTAGGTATTATTGAAAATTTGTCAAATTGTGACGACTTTTTAGTTGGAATATATATCTTATTCTTTTTCAAGAAACAAACTTTTTGGGTCTTAATTTTGCCTAAGTTTTTTGAAGAGTTTGGTCAAATTCATAAAAAAAATCAAATCAAATATTAGGGTTTTGAATTTTCAAAAATAATTCGATTTTTTTGGCTCATAATTTCACGTGTTTTGATAATTTGGTTACACAAAGTCCTACAACTCGTCAATAGGAGCTAACCTGGGTTGAGATTTTGGTCAAGTATAAGTCGAATAATTCAAATTCGGGTTATATGAAAATTGCAATATATACGATTTTTTAGTTTTGTACCGCTGTTTTTTGGATCAATTAACTAGTCAAAGATTTTATATCTATTACCAGGACATTGGTTTATTTTGTTTTGAATGTGGTCATAGGAAGACCACATGCCCTAATGTTGTCCTTCATCTTTAAGCGAGTAATGATGAATGCATATACTTTCATTGGGATAGTTCCCATGATATTCCTTTTCTCAAAAACTATTAGTAGGTATCAGGAAGAAAACAACTAACGGATACTTAGAGTTTACAACTCTCTTCACATGGAATCACAATAGTGATCAATCACCACTACCAATGAGAGAAGGGGCATGAGTAGGCTCAGGTGATGCACCACAACAATAAATTTTATTTGGATCCATTGAAATGACTTTCAGGACAGACCAGCATGGAAGAGGACAAGGTTATTATGGAGGAACAAGGTCGAGCAGATGTATGTATGAATTGTTACAGATGAAGAAATGATAGCGAGAAGAAAAGGGAAAGAAAAAGGAAAAATGGTTCCCATACCCAGTACCCTTCAAATATTCCATTGTGTATCATCACATACCTATACATCTTTTTTTATTTTATTATACACATTTATATTTTAAAAAATTATGTTGTTAGTGTAATCTAGGTTCGAGAAAAAATAAGTTCAAAACAAATTACGAGCCCATACCAAATCGAAATAAGGTTTTTAACACTACTTATATACACGGGTCGGTCAAAGCAAGTTATAAGCTCAACCCGTCATCGTATGGGCCAAGTGAAGTATCAGGTGCATTGCATGGGGTAAAACCAGACAACCCGAGCCCTTTTATCTATAAATAATATTACCAATATCTCCATTACATACTACCGATGTGGGACAATTCATGTGCATAAAAAGTTCACAAATGATGACACACGTATGCAGCTTACGAGATATGTGCGCTACATATAGCATAGCCTCAAAAAATGCCACTATGCTTATGAGAAACGTGTATGCAACGCTACATATTTTACATGTTTTTCTCGCATAACTCGCAAATTTTCCATTTTCTTGCACAAATAGCACTTTAACAAATTTGACCTTCTTACTTTTACCCAATCCCTTGTTTGTAAGGATTCGCTAAGTCTTTCCTATGAATCTAGTATTATAGACCTCCAATCTATTCATATGAATTGTGACCCTCCTCTCACCTTACCCCTTCCTTAACTCTTTTTGATGAGTTATGGTACAAGTGGTTGGTAGTTTCATATTATATTTTAAATTCAATTTGTTTGGTTGGATTTAAATTTTAATATTATTATTTAACAACAAAAGTTAATGATTCATATTTAAATCTCTTGAATTAAATTTGAATTTTGATGTTCATAAGGTAAAATTGTATTTAATATTTTATATTTTACATTTATGGATTGGGTTTTAGTTTATTATTTTATAATTTGAATTTATGGGGTTCAATTAAGTTTAATTGATTATATTTCAAAATTTCAAGTTTGGATTTAGTTAATATTTTATATTTTGGGTTGAATTAAGTTTAATATTTTATATTTAACCAATGTGAGTCAATATATGTCATAAGTGTCTCAAATTTGAACTAACTTGGTGCGAGTCAGATGAAGGTGTAGCCATCATTAGGGATCCCCTTAGTCCCCAAGCTACATACTGCTTTTAATGTCCGGTCCTTAAATTTAAATAGAAATTCAACTTGTGCTAAAAGCTCTTACTTAGGTGAAAAAAATTAGAGCTACAAAAAAGGTTACATACGATAAGCCATCTACGGAACTTGGCATTACTCTTGATCACCGATCAGATCCTAATATCACCCAGCGATATAGGGACACTCTATCACCCATTAGTAATAGGTGGTCTGTTGAAGAGAAAGATTGGGCCATCAAGGCTAAATATAAGTTGTTGAAAGAGGGAGATCGTAAAAATAAATTCTTCCATACCTCTACGAAGATTTGTTGTGCCTTAAAAACAAATAATTTTCTTAAATATCTCTCCTAGTAATTGGGTAGAAATAATGCAGAGCTTGATAATTTAACTACTTGTTTTTATGTAGATCTTTATGAAATTGAAGGACAAGGATGCCTTAAAGTATTTCTTGAACTGCATTCCTGGGATGGTATCTCATTGTAGACAACGTCCCTTTGACTCGATCCATTTATATGTTAGAAGTTGAAAAGGAACATCGGGGCTTGAGGTAAACCCAGTCACCTGGTCCAGATAGCTTCAATGGAAGATTCTACCATCAATTTGGATACTTCCGAGCACATAATATTCTAGCTTTGCCAAGCTATTGTTTAAGGGTCGCATAATCAAGGACTTAAATAGGGTAATTATAGTACTCATTCGGAAAGTTGATCATCCTACTTCGCTGGGTGATTTTTGACTTATTAGCCTAGCTTATTTAATTTACAAGTAATAAGAACAAAATTATAGGGTCGTACATTTGTGAGGATACAACACTATTCCTAACCCTTTAACCTTACTAATCCCTTGGGATACGATCTTTGTTTACTTTTTTATTACTTCGACAAACCATACACTTGTGAGGCGGAAACACTATTCCTAACCCTTTAACCTTACTAATACCTTGGGATACGATCTTTGTTTACTTTTTTATTACTTCGACACACCGTACACTTGTGAGGAGGCAACACTATTTCTATCCCTTGTCTATTGCGATATGATCGCCTAATTTGGCCCTATTCTAGAGACAAGATATATTTGGCCAAGACCTAGGTATAACGAAGCTCTAATGTACTTATAACCTACAAATTGATGATTAAATTATCAAACAAGATCCCCTCCACCCCCGTCTTAGGAATTTTGGATAAAATATGGAAGGGTACACTTCCTTTGGAACTAAACTCTTTGATATGAGAAGTATGCCTCAATGGTTCCCCACAAAGAATAATATGTTTTATAGAAAATGTGTTAAATCTCTCATCTACAACATTTGTTAGTTCTCTAACAAGTTAGTCAAGCACATGTTCTTTTAATGCACTTGGACTAGAAAACTCTAGCTTAAGGGTTCCCAACCTAACAAGGGGCCTTCCCCTAAGGAGTTTCAGTTTGATTGGTGGCTCATGGAACTTGTGTCTAACTGTGCAAATTATGGTGTTTAGACAAAAGAAATAATACCTAGGATAACATTGACTTGTTGGACAATCTGGATGCACTAAATAAATTTGTTATGCAACAAAAAATAAAAATGTGCGTACTATTATCGATCAACGGATTAATAAACTAGATTGATTTTTTACTCATGTCTTGCATGCTTCCCACTCACCTTTTTATCTTCCGTGATCGTTCGTTCTCAACTGACATTATTACTTAGAAGGTTTTTTTGATGGATACCATTAAGCTCAATAAAGACGCTGTCGTGGCCCCATAGGGTTGGTTTATGTGGGAAAACTTGTGACAAAACCCATGTGTCATTTTTAATAATGAGTAATTGCCCATCAAGAATGTTACTTTCTTTTTCATATAATTGTTTACCGTTGAAAGTTATACTTTGACCAACAAAACCTCTTAAATTTCTTCTATATATTAGGCTATATGTTTAAAAACAAATTAAATAATTTTGTAAATTTTTTATATAGTGCCCTTACTCAAAGTTTCGAGTACACCCACCACCAAGCCCTTCAACTAATCCACTATTCAAGTTCACCCCACAAAACCCTTACAAAAATCCACGTTTTGAGTGCACCTCCACGAACCCTTCCACAAATTCACTGTTTGAGTTTTGAATGCACAGACACCAAGCTATTCCAGAGATCCAATGATCGAGTGCAGACCCAGTGGTCCATCCAGTGCACCGCCACCAAACCCATCCACAAATCCAGTAATTGAATGCACATCCATCAAATCCTTCCACAAATCAACTGTTATAGTACATGATCGAAACACGGTGAAAACCATAAAGATAGAAATTGTTAATAACTATTATTGTCCCATTAACACAATCATCACTGGTTTACTTACAATTATATTTCTAAAAATATTTTGATGACAAAAATATAGAAGTTTAACATACTGGGTGCATCAAATCTTCGAAGAGCTACTTAGTGAGTTATATATTATTTATGTTTTTAAGGGATTTATGGTGTAATTGAATCAGGGAGTTAATTATTGCTGATTTGTGTTTAGATAATAAAAATGTCAACCATTACCTTGCTGGACTGTTAGACAAAAATATCCATAACCTAAATTTGAACACTAAATCAAAATTATAGGTGAATTCCTTAGTTGACAAACCTGTTAATCGTTTATTTTTTCTTATTAATAAATTTAAATACCATATTTAATTTAGAATGAATGCACTTTTATTAAAATTGTTGTGAGATTGATACTTTACTTGTTAATTTACTGTTCATGCATTTCATAGAGAATTGTTGTGTTTAATTTACATGACAGAGATCATTGGTCATGACATTTCAATACAAAGAAACATATTATATAATTAAGATGGTAAGTCTTTCTAAATGTTGCTTCTCTTTACACTTCCTTTAGTTTAACCTTATCTAAATAATCTCTCTGAGTGGAGAAAATTCAAACTTTTCATCTGTATTCAACATTATCACTATTTCTCTTTTTAAATATATTTAATGATTAATTTATATATATTTTAGTCTTAAAAGTTAGAATATCTAGTGAGATTCAGATTTGAATGAAAATAGTCAGTAAATGTAGTTACCACTTTGGGATTAATTTTATTACTAGAACTCTAAAAGGCCTTGAGTGGAATTTTCAAAATTTGACCCTCAGCATTTAGAAGCATTAGTTCATAAATTATATATTTAAGTTGTCATATGAGTGAGTATTTCTGTATAAATCTAATAATTTTATTTCACAAAATAACTTCGAGTCAAACTATCTCCCTGGTGTATTAAAAATTAGTCATATTTCTCATTACTTTGATCTTATGTTATATTATTGATTTTAATTCACCAGTTAAGTGTATAATCACTATGATTTAGCTTTGCTAAATTTTTTATTCATATACGTGGTTTTTGTAGAATAAGCAAATGGAATCGACCATGTACGAATTTCTTGTAGAAAGGTTTACTTCAAAAGTTCTTCTCGCAAGAAAATCCCATAAGAAGCCACGACGCAATATCTTTCCACTGTCATCATATGACGATAATTTTAAAGACAAAATGTCTGATTTATCGACAAATTCATTCTGTAAAGTGATGCTTAAGTGGGATGGAGAAGCGGGGAAAAGTGATAACAAATGGTTAGCTAACCGAATGTGGCCGCTGGAAACAATGGTACAAAATATGTACAACAAATTGAAAAAGGAAGACAAAATTTATGTGTTGAATGTGTCATGTTTCAGATAGTCGGAAGGAGAAAAATAGTCAATCTTGAGTTGGGTCCATCTTTTTATGGATGGAAATTTGATAATATGGGAGAAAATATTGCACTTTCTTTGACTAAAGAAGAAGAAACAAAACTCAGTGATAGTGATAGAGGCTCGAGGAAACCAAGCATAGATAGTCCTCTAGAGAAAATGAAGGTAGAGAAGAGGAGGCAGCATATGATGATCATATGAACGCAACATAGCGAGATCCGGAGCAAGAGAACCATGAAACATAAAGTTTTGGTCCCTGCAAATAAAACATTAATATAAACCACCGTAAAATGAAATTAAAACTTGTACTCTTTTGCTGCCTAATTTGACAAATTCTTTATCAACAGGATTAGGTGGAGACTTGTCAAATTCAAATTTTGGGAATACTCTTGTGATTCTTTCGCAAAATTTCACAAAGTTGTGCTATAAACAAGACTTTGAAGATGTTTTACAATAATTTTGAGTAATACTTTAGACTCTTTTAGTGTTGTTGTTTTGTACTCTCTATATATAGATGACACCTGTAAATAATTTTGATGTACAATAAGAAAGGAATAATGATGTGCATTGTATTTTAATTCTTTCACTTATAAGTAGATTAGTTTTCTTAATTAATTTTGGAACAAGTTACATAAATATGCCATTAACTCATAAATATAGACCATATGGAACTTCTGTTTTATTTTTTGAACACATGGAATATTGGACTTCTAGTTCGGAAACCACACCACAATGACTAATTGTGCAACTAACCCATTTTAATATTTAAAACAGAAATGATTAACTTACTCAAAGGTGAATTATTCACGCTTTTTTAGGAACAAAAGCTCTTGGGTAGAAAATTATAGTGTCTAAACAATTTTGAGCACTTCAATTAATCACTCAAAACCAAGTTTTGTTTAAGTGCTCACTTACCATTGTAAACGTAATGTTTCAAAAATTTCCAACGAAAATACTGATCAAAGGAGATTTTTGATAATGCGTATGGCTCGTGTTTAGGTACTTAAAGAAAAATAGACTTTTTAGGTTAGATATTAATTTAAAAATTCAATGACTAATAGTTTTTTGAACGACAATTAATGAAAAAACATGAGTCATAGGTAGATGGTAGGGTCGTGCAAAATAAAATCAAAAAAAATCAAGAAATCGAATTAAGAAATCCACTTATTTAGGTAAACCCTATTTTCAAAACCGAGATAATTCGTTTAAGTTTTTCTATGTTAAATAATACCAAAATACCAAGTCTGCCCAAATTTCACTACACTATAAATTTTTCATGTGTACAAATTCGAAAATGACAATTTAATTTTATACATTTATTTATTTTTATAATTTACTTTGTTAAATTATAACAAGATATTTTGTCTAATCAATCACACCAAGTATGTATTGCATATTGTCGTTGTTGGAGAACATATAATACATTAGTATCCGAATAGAGATTTATTTCAAGAGATATGGTAAAATTAAAAAAAAATTAAGAAAAGATTGACAAATCCTATTACTCCGAACACTAAAATCGATATACACATAAATCTTTTGCAATCTTTTGCCAACTCAGCGGAAAATTTAGAAATAAAAACGATAAGAACAATGTTAGGTTTCAAGTATATAAGGATTCCGGATAACAACCATGAAAATATATTTTTGCCATTTCACAAATAGTGACAAATTAGACAAATTACTTTATGACAAATGGAGTATATAGTAAAGTAATGAAACATTATGACAAATTAGATTATTTTAAATATACATTAATAATCAAACAAATATAGAATTATACTAATACTACACAGGTAAATAAAATAGTTAATGGATGAAATGATGCACAATGACATAAATAAGTAAGGAACCATCATAAATATACCATAAATAATTTTTGTTTATAATAGGTTAAATTAAGAATCTGAATATATGTTTAAAGAGATTACAATGAGATACATATTCAATCAAATTAGATTATAAAGTCAAAGTAAATTAAAAAATTAATTTGAGGGTAGACATAAGCCCATCTTAAGTCAACATGGATTCGCTGATGCATGGACCATGTGTCCAAATATGCAAAGAATTACTTTAGGACAAAAAGAAATTAGTATAGATTTTACATGTTGGTCTATATGACCTAAATAATTTTTTACTCATCTATTGCATGCTCTTTTACTCCACACTTGTTATTTTCTATGCTGATTCGGTCTCAATTGACATCTTTACTTGGATATTTGTTTATAGGTTACAGTTAAACTTAACATAAACGTAGTTGTGAGCCCTCATGGAGTTGTTAATGGTTGTCATGCAACTTCTTCCGTCGTTTTTAACATCGGGTGTTTAACCATCAGAATTGCTATATTTGTTTGCCAAACAATTATTTTTTGTTCGCGTCATCTTAAAAGTGGTGATTTGATTGTTACATAAAAAGTCTTTTTCTACTTTTGATTTTTTTTATTTTACATTCAAATATCACTGTTATTATATATAGGGATAAACATTATTATTTTTTTATATATATGAGATTTCGTTCTTTATATAAAAAAAATTATTATTATTTTTTAAAACATTTTATATATTTATCTATTATAAACTATGATTTTTGGATAGTACGACCTAATATCTTAAAAAAACCTTGTCGACATTAAAAGCCATCTTATTCAAAATAGGGAGTGTACAGCAACCGAAACCTTTTGCAGCTCTACTATAGAGTCATGAATGAAACTTGAAGATGACGATAAAAGTAGTCTAAAGATAAAAATTGTTGATACCAATTATAGTTTGAGTAACATTATCATCATTGATTTACTTACCATTACTATGATGGGTGCACCAAGTGGGTGTAATATTCTCGAGCAAGTTGTTCTCATGAGTTATATAATGTTTATGTTTTTCTATTAGGTAATCATGGATATATAATAAGTAACAAGAAACGAAAGGAAACTCGATATACATGGAAAACTCAAATCGGAAAAAACCACGGGATGATGAGAAGATAAGGATTGATTACAAAGGAGAGTATAATGGTTGATGGAGGGTTTAACTAATAACCTATACAATACAATGTATATTTAGGAAAGTCAGGGAATTAAGGTTATTAACTAAATGTGTCATACCTTACAAAGAAGAATTTGGGTCATAAGTCTAACATTATACATCGTCTATATCTTCATCATAAGTTCATCCACATCACTCCGTCATTTCTTCATAGGATCCCCACAATTATCAAAATGGTGACGTATACATTCACACGTAAAACATAGAGACCTGACCTTTTCATACCTGAGGTAACCCATCCAACGCCATCTTCTTGTATCAAATATGTACCCGGTGGAAATGTTTTTTGATATTAAAACGTACTAAAAACGATGAGTCTGACACATTCTATAAAGATCTTCGAGAAATCGATATCTTCCAGCTTAAAGAAGCACGTTGCTACTGTTATAATGGTATATATATATATAGTATTTTGTATAAATTCCAAGCCTTTTAATGAGTAATCATGATAGAGGTCTTGAAATCCATTGAGGGATGCCAACATTTATCCCAAGAAAAACCCAATTCCTTGAACACATTAGCCTCTAAAATACTTCATCCTCAAACACCTCAAGCTTAAACACATTTCTTCAATACTTCATCGAGTCTATTGTCTCTTCCAACATTCCATCTCTCAAATATGTTTACGAAAACAAGAAACAAAAACCCTATTCTCCCCTGACGACTTGCAAAACAAGTGAGCATGCCTCCTAAACTTGAGGGTCATCAAGTGTATTTGTCCCAATACTAAGTACCCTAAAATACTTCTTGTCACGTTTATTAAGATTTATTAGAGGCAAGGCGTTCCTTTCACGGGTAGCCAATAACATAATTTTGAAACGATAATAAATTCTATAATAGCTATGAAAAGTAATTTAAGAATTGAAAAAATAAACAAGAATGAATTTGAAAATAGAATTGCAAATTGAGTTATAATGATTATGTATACAAAACAACACATACTCAGAAGCAGAAGGTAAGTGACTAAAACTTAAAGCATATGAAAAGAAAAAATATCAGCACAAGATAAAATCACTTGCTTAACAGAAATCATTGAGGAGAATATCCTTTAAAAAATGAGTGGGCTGTGATGTTATATATAGTAAAAAGAGGATAAAAAATTACCATATGTATTCGCATGCAAGCGTGTACACATGCCACATCTCCTCCCATTCTTCAATATGAACGAGCTTATGATTCTTATACTTAACGGTGAACTCAGTTGCATAAATTGTATTATATATGTTATTATGATGGGTAAAATAGTGCTTAAGATATGTCTGTTGTATCTTATAATAATTATTATACTTATGTGTTATGCAGTCACGAAGTTTGTTGACTGCGATAAACTTGTAATGTTATCCCCATTTGTAATTGGTTTATCTAGCCAAGTCGAGGTCTTATTTCCTCTACGTTAATAGTCAAGGTTCCAATAATCAAGCAAAGGTCGATATTATTGAATAGTTTTAATCAACATACTTTTATTTATATTGGAGTGGGTTGTGATGTTCTTCTCTTTTGAGTCATATTCTTCTCTTTTAATCAATATGAAATAGATCTTATTCACTCCTTTATCCTAATAAATATTGGAGTCATATTTTTTTCTTTTGAGTTTTCTTCGAATAATAATATATGCTTCAAACAAAACAATGAATGATACTCATAATTTTAGTTATTCTTACATTATTAATGTTTAAATCATTGGAGATCTTCTTGATACAAAAGTTGTTATAATTGAAAAGAAAGACGTATGAGAACTTACTTATTTGCATACCCCAGTTATGTTGAACCCAGTAGCCATCTAAGTTGAATTCATCTTACAGCCTTCTATTTGTGAATGATACTATATGCCTTATTGGAGTATATGGGATCTATATCTGAATTATAAAGGTAGATTGATAAGATTACCCAAAGTTATAGTTGAAAGTAAGGTAGAACTATGAAAAGTTTTTATGTGATGGAAAGAAGATCGAGAACTTCTTGAGAGAGAAAGTAATCATGGGGATTTAAATAGGTATTTGAAAATTATGGGTATAATAATAAGTGAAAACTTAATCAAGCTTGGTTTGGAAGAAAGAATAGAAGTACTCAGAATGGTTAAGCCTCAAATTTGTTTCCCATTAACGGGATGCTTGAATGAATATTCTAGAAATATTAACCTAAATTCGCCACACTTGAATAAATTTAACATTGTCATTCCAAATATTTGAATGTATTAACTGTGGTCTCTAATATAGAAGTCTTATAATCCCTATGCGCTAAAAAATCAACGAAAGGTGCATATGGTCTAAATTTATGAGTTAATGGCATATTTTTGGAATTTTCTCTAAATTTAATTAAGAAAATAAATTATCTTGTAAGAAAATAATTATTATGCATTGCAAACCATTCACCCTTTGGTTTTGTGTATCAAAGCTATTTATAGACACCATCAAAAGCTTGTAGCGATTTGTGAAATCTTCCGGTTGAACCAACATAGGTTGCAAAGTAGAACCTAATCCTATTTTATAAGCAACTACATGATTCTATACAAGGAATTGAAACTTTCATGAAATTGTGCTGAGGTATGTACTTCTTGAACTTCTTCAACCTAAAGAATCTTTAGTAAACCAGATTGATAAGGTTCTTCTACTCCTGCATGCATAGGAAACAAGTGTAAATATACTAGGAGATAATTAATACTTAAAAAGATGATGAAATCCTAAAATATTATTTGTTTTTAATGTAAATAACAATTAAAAAATATAGTATAGTAAAAATTTATAGTATGTCATTGCAAGACTCAAGTACCATTCTCATTCTTGCGTGTACCTCATTTACTTGCATTATTTCCATTCTAGTTTAATTAATTTAGTCTTTAATTTATTTTTGCATTTTAGTCCTTAAAACAAAAACCAAACAAACTTTATGTCGTATTTTCCGTACTTGCAATTACTACTACTTATATATTGAACACTTGGGTTATACCAGTCCAATCCCTGAGAACGAATTCGACTTATTAAATTATTACGTGGACAACCGTACACTTTCGGTTTGTGAGTCTTTAATCTTTATGGCATTATTTTATAACAAACAAGGACCCACCACTATCCACAGGGTGTACTCTTGTTGATATAGAAACGGAGAATTAACTATGTGAATCCAAGACGAGGAAGTTAAGTTCAACGTGTTTAGGGTAATGAAGTTTCTAGATTCTCAAGAGGATTGTTTCTGAATAGATGTAACTGAGCACGCCACACAAGAGGTATTTGAGGATATGAATTTTGATGATGTCTTGCAAGCTGCCCTAACACTTGACTTACCTGATATGATGGAAGAGCTTGCTGAAATAGTGGCAGCTATAAAATCTGAGAATCCAAAGTATAGGCGCCTAGCCTATGAACATGTGAGAGAATCGGGGGAGATGACACCTTAAAAGAATCCATCTATTGAATTTCCTCCGCAATTAGAAGATAAGCCACTTATGTCACACTTGCGGTATGCGTATTTAGTGACTAATAATACTTTACATGTTATTTTTTTAGCTACTTTAACAGGTCCTCAAGAAGATAAACTGTTGCGTGTACTAAGAGCCAAAAAAGAGGCGATTGGTTGGACTATTGATGAAATCAAAGGAATTACTCCCACCATTTGCCAACACAAAATTATCCTGGAAGATGATAGTGCATGCTCAGTTGAAGGTCAAAGGAGATTAATATCGACTATGAAAGAGGTGGTGAAGAAAGAAGTGTTTAAGATACTAGATGCATGAATCATCTTTCCCATAGCTAGTAGTGAATGGGTGAGTCTGGTTGAATGCGTACCAAAAAAGGGTGGTATCAATACTGTCCTGAATTCTCAGAATGAAGCCATTCCCTCAAGAACCGTTGTTGGTTGTAGAGTGTGTATGGATTATTGTAAGTTGAATAAGGCTACTAGAAAAGATCACTTCCCTCTTTTGTTCATAGATCAAATGTTAGATATGTCAGCTGGAAGATAATACTATTTCTTTTTTGATAGGTATTCCGTATATAATCAGATATGTGTAGACCCTGCAGATCAACATAAGACAACATTTACATGTCCTTTTGGTACCTTTGCTTTTCAAAGAATTCCATTTGGATTATGTAAAGTAGCTGCTACTTTCTAGACATGCATGATGGCAATCTTTTGGGACATGATCGATCACTTTCTTGACGTATTTATGGATGACTTTTCTGTGTTTGGTGATAACTTTGATGAGTGTTTACAGAATCTAGAGAAGGTGTTAATTAGATGCAAGGAAACTGATTTGGTTCTAAATTGGGAGAAGTGTCATTTCATGGTTCGTGAAGGAATAGTGTTGGGACACAAGGTTTCGAGTTTAGTATTACAGGTTGATCATGAAAAGATTGAGGTAATTAAGACTCCTCCACCTCCCGATTCTGTTAAAAGGTGAGAAGTTTGTTGGGACATGTTGGTTTTTATTGCCGTTTCATCAAAGATTTCTCTAAGATCACTACACCCATTGTGAAACTTACTCGAGAAGGACACCAAATTCCTTTTCGATGAAGCTTGGATGATGGTATTTAAAGAGATCAAGGAGAAACTCAAATATGCGCCAATCGTACTAACGCTTGATTGGAAGATTCTGTTTGAAGTTATGTTTGATGCTAGTGATCTTGCTATGGGTTTTGTATTGGGTCAGAGAAAAGATAAGGTATTTAATTTTATTTACTATGCTAGTAAGACTTTCACGAGTGCTCAGATCAATTATACTGTGACGGAGAAGGAATTACTTGATGTTGTGTATACATTTGATCAGTTTCGTTCCTATCATCTTGGTGCCAAAATTGTTCTGTATACCGATCATTCCGCGATCAAATACCTTATGGAGAAGAAAAATGAAAAGCCATGTTTGATCAGATGGGTATTGTTGTTACAAGAGTTTGACCTAGAGATTCGAGATTGAAAGGGTTGTGATAATCAGATTGCAAATCATTTGTCACGTCTTGAAGATTCTGAGTTTAATAGTGGACCAGAGTTGGTCAAGGAAGAGTTTCCTGATGAGAATCTATTTTTGATATACGCAACTGGAACTCCTTGGTATGCATACATAGCGAATCTTATTGTGAGTGGCTCTTTTATTGAAGGAGCTACCTCACAAGAGAGGAAGAGATTAAGTAACTGCGCTAAAAAATTCTTTTGGGATGATCATTTCCTCTACGAAACATATAGTGATTAGATGGTGAGAAGATGCATACCTGAGAGTGATGTTCGATTGGTATTTGCTAGTTGTCATGACTCACCCTATGGAGGAAATTTCAAAGGTGATCGTACATCTGCAAAGGTACTTAAATCCGATATCTATTGGCCCACAATACATAGTCATAAATATGTCAAGAGTTGTCATAGATGCCAATTTACCGGTAATATATCTAAGAGAGATAAAATGTCACGTAATAATGTTCTTGAAGTTGAAATATTTGATGTATAGCGTATTGATTTCATGAGTCCCTTTGTTCAATCTAATGGAAATCAATACATTATATTAGTTGTTGATTACGTGTCTAAATGGGTATAGGCTGTAGCTCTACCAACAAATGCTTCGCGAGTGGTGATAGAATTCTTAAAGTCACACATCTTCACTAGACATGGCATGCCTAGAGTTATTATTAGTGATGGAGTTTCTCATTTTGTGAATAGATACTTGAAGGCAGTTTTAGAAACGTATGGGATGAGACATCGTGTATCTACTGCTTATTATCCACACGAAAATGGTCAAGCTGAGGTCTCTAATCGAGAAATCAAATCCATTCTAGAGAATACTGTTGGACCCACACACAAAGTTTGGTTAGTAAAATAGATAATGCATTGTGGGAATTTACTGTGATTAAGACACCTGTTGATAAATCTCCATATCGCATGGTTTATGGTAAGGCTTGTCACTTACCTCTTGAACTTGAATTAGGTGCATATTGGGCGATAGTGGAGATGAACATGGATCCTACTTTAGCCGGTGAGAATCGTATGATGAGACTAAATGAACTGAATGAGTTTCGATTTCATTCCTATGAGAATGCTAAACTTCATAAGGAGAAAACAAAGAGATGGCATAACAATCACATTTGTGAAAAGGAATTTAAAGTTGGACAGATGGCTCTAAAATATAACTCCAAGTTCAGTAATTATTCGGTTAAGTTGAGATCGAAGTGCTATGGTCCTTATATTGTGACTAAGGTCACACCTCATGGAGTTATAGAAATTGAGCATCCAATCGAGTACCGCACCTTCATGGTGAATGGGCTTCGAATGAAAATCTATCATGGAGGCGAGGATACTATTAGCATGGAAGATCCACATTCTGGGGAGGTCATGTACCTCCTCAAAGCTGCATAAATGCGAGAGTAAACTAGTCGAGCTTACCGACGTTCAAACAAATCCATTTCAATTGTATATTAGTTTATTGCTTTCATGTCTTTAGAATTCTTATTAGTGTTTAATTTTTAAGATCTGATAAAGGTTGGGTGTTTTTGATGATTACAGGATCAAAAGTCATGAGTTTGGGGTAGGTAATGTGAAAAAGAAAAAAAATTTGGTTGTCAAAACAGGATACAACCGGGAACCCAGTTATCAACTGGTGGTCAACCAAACTACACGTAAGAAGTGGCGATAACGGGATTGCGTGTGTCGACGCTCACCGGGAACCCGGTCGTTGCGTTGTGACCTCCCCAACTCCCTAATCTGTGAGTCCGTAGACACAAGGAAGTGGTGCGTGTGAGTTCGCGCCCATCGACACTAACTGGGAACCTGGTTTGTCGCCAATCGGGAACCCGGTTGCTGATGTGATTCTCATACCTCTGAGTCAGGAGACACAACATTAAGTTCGTAAAAAAAATCACGAATAAGCGGCACGGACCGGGAACCCGGTTGAGTAACAGTGAGGTCGGTTTTGTGAAGCCCTAAGGGTTTTAACCTTTTTCCTTTGCCTTTTCTTACAAAAAACTCCATTATTTTGTCCCAAAGCTCCATATAATTTAGAAAATTATCACCAAAACACCAAAACATCATAAAATCTTCTCCCTAAACACCACATAAACATGCAATCAACTCATAATCCTTCCAAAACACCACTAAATCTTAACTTTTACCCAAGAATCCTTCTTCAACAAAACCATAACTTGAGTCATTAAACCTCTCCAAGCACCCAAAACAATCATTACCCATCTCACATATCACCTTAATCTTCCTTTATATATTCTCAAAACATCAAAATTCAAAACTTTTCTCTAGTTTTTTTGATTTTTAAAGTTTTCAGTTTAGGGTGCGTTGAAATGACAAAATAAACTTATTCCTTGTACTATAATCATAAGTCAAGAAGTAATATCAGAACTAGAAACACTCCTGGAGCCACTTTAGACAAAGCTATTGAGATTCTGAATCCGAGTTCTAGACCTAAGGTTGGAGAAGTCAAGACTGCTATGAAGAGTAAAGATAACCTATGTGTGGCTAATCCCAATAAGCCTAACTTGGAAGAAATAGAAGTTGAAGAACAAGTTGCTAGTGAACCTACAACAAAACAAAGATCTACATGCAAAAAGATGATGGCTACTAAGCCAAAGAGAGTATTTGTTGGTTGGACTGAGCAAGTTCGTGAGTGAGTGGCTACCTTGAAGTTTGGTGTCGAAAAAGTATTTCCTTCAGGTATTATGAAAGGTGTCTTTAAGGATTATTCTATTACATGTGACAAGTTTGGTTGGAAATAATCGAGAAAAAGAGGCCTCATGTTTATACTAGCTTTTTTGAATGGACAGTCCATTATCCTACACAAAAAGGTACTGCCTTTCTCAATTGAGCTTATAGGAAAATATTGAAATTACCAAACTTGACTGGTCCATTCCCATACCAAGAAGTAATTAATGATGAATCCTTTGAATGAGAATCTTTTTACAATCAAGTCTTAATTCGTGGGAGACTTCCCATCCCAGTAGAGAAAGATATGTAGGCCAGGTATTTAGTAGCGATTTACTACCACAAGCTAAAGTATGGTCTTGTTTCATAATTCCTACCTTCTTTGGCAACAATCATATTTCGGAGAACATCTTATTTTTATAAAGTGTACTCTTAAGAAGAAAGAAATTGACGTTTCCTGTGTAATTTATAACCTCATCTTGTAATTCGAAAAATCCCCTATCCTTCAAAGAAACCTCAAATTTCCGTGCACCATAACCGTACTTTGTTTAGCAGAAAAGTTACCACGCAAGAATAACGAGGATGTCCATAAGGGAGCTACTAAATTGGAAGAAAGAGGTGCTAGACTTCCTACATGCAAGAAAAAGACAGTAAATAGAAACGAGTTGGAAGACCGAATGAGAACTTTAGAAGAGAAACAAGATGAGATGATAGCAGCTGTGGGAAAGGTAACAGAATATTTGGTACTCATAAGGACTATTCTAGAAAGTTTGAGCTCCGCAGGCAATACTGGAAACCAGCATCGTACTGGTTAAGATAGGTTTCCTTCTCCCTTTTCTCATTATTAGTGTACATTAGTTTATTTGCTTTATTGAGTCTTTTAGAGTCGTGGGGACACGACTCATTTTTGAGTTTGGGGTAGGTTTCGTTGCCTCATCCCAATTTTATGTGTTATTTTTCTTATTGCTTTCAATAAAATTGATTTAAGGGTTGTGTTTGACTGTAGAGTAATTTAAATCTCCCCATTAAGCATGGTTTTTATGAATTTATGATAGAAAATAGTAGATCTTAGGAGTTAGTATAAAACACACTTTAATTGCATGCAAACATTAGGTAATTGATAGGAAAAATTAATGAACAATGCAAAAGTAGTAAACTTGTACTTAAGGAAATTGAGTAGTTTGTAGAACATGAGATCTCAATGAGTTGAGAACCCACTTAGGTATGAACTAGAAGTAAGCTATGTGACTAGGAAAATGATAGGGAAGTTCTTTGATAACCATTTGAGGCTTATTATCTTTCTAACCCGTTATTAATATTATCCTTATTAGTCCCATTTTTTAGCGTTTAAGCCTTTCTTTTTCGCCACGATATAAGCCCATACCCTTTTAGTTTATTAGACATTTCTATATGACCCGCACTTGAATCATGATCCTGAGATTTCTTGTCTTGAGCTTGAGTTTTGGGTGGTGGGTTTCATTATTGGAAAAGTACATTGGGAGGGATTTGTATGCGTTTTTATCGATTCACAACGTTGATGAGATATTATTTGTAACCCTTTTTCGGGGTCCTTAAAAAAACGTGATAAAGTTATCAAAGCAGAAGACAATCGGGAACGTGGACATCACTAACCGGGAACCTGGTCATCGTCTGTTGGAAAAAGAACAAAGAAGAAAAAAGAACAAAAAATAATGTAAAAGAAAAGAAAGAAAATCATAAATTAACCGGAAAAGTGGAAGTTTAGGAAATCATCTTAGTGCTTATTGGGTAAATCTAGGGACACTAATTTAGTGCGTAAAATAGGTTGAGTGAGAACATATTCGAGTGTAAACTCAACCTCATGGACAGTTGTTGATGGTAAGTGAGGAGAGAGCCAAAATCTCACTTCAGATTTACCAAATATACATACCACATCGTCCCTAAGTCTACGCTAAAACCGTAAAGTCCTCATGATTCCTAGATACATAGTGGATTTTTAATTCAGCTAAATAGGGATTAAACTAAGTGTAGCGTTCAAAGGAAGTAAGGATCGATGAACACCTTATGGAGAAGAAAAATGCAAAGCCGCGTTTGATCAGATGAGTATTGTTGTTACAAGAGTTTGACCTAGAGATTCGAGATCGAAAGGGTTGTGATAATCAGGTTGCAAATCATTTGTCACGTCTTGAAGATTCTGAGTATAATAGTGGACCAGAGTTGGTCAAGGAAGAGTTTCCTAATAAGAGTCTATTTTCGATATACGCAACTGGAACTCCTTGGTATGCATACATAGCGAATCTTATTGTGAGTGGTTATTTTATTGAAGGAGTTACATCACAAGAGAGGAAGAGATTAAGTAACTGTGTTAAACAGTTCTTCTGGGAGGATCCTTTCCTCTACAAAACATGTAGTGATTAGATGGTGAGAAGATGCATACCTGAGAGTGATGTTCGATTGGTATTTGCTAGTTGTCACGACTCACCCCATGGAGGAAATTTCAAAGGTGATCGTACATCTGCAAAGGTACTTATATCCGGTATCTATTGGCCCACAATACATAGTCATAAATATGTCAAGAGTTGTCATAGATGCCAATTTACCGGTAATATATCTAAGAGAGATAAAACGCCACGTAATAATGTTCTTGAAGTTGAAATATTTGATGTATGGGGCATTGATTTCATGGTTCCCTTTGTGCAATCTAATGGAAATCAATACATCATATTAGTTGTTGATTAGTGTCTAAATGGGTAGAGGTTGTAGCTCTACCAACAAATGATTCGCGAGTGGTGATAGAATTCTTAAAGTCACACATCTTCACTAGACATGGTATGCCTAGAGTTATCATTAGTGATGGAGTTTCTCATTTTGTGAATAGATACTTGAAGGCGGTTTTAGAAACGTATGGGATGAGACATCGTGTATCTACTGCTTATTATCCACAAGAAAATGGTCAAGCTGAGGTCTCTAATCGAGAAATCAAATCCATTCTAGAGAAAACTGTTTGACCCACACACAAAGATTGGTTAGTAAAATAGATGATGCATTGTGGGAATTTACTGTGATTAAGACACCTGTTAATAAATCTCCATATCGCATGGTTTATGGTAAGGATTGTCACTTATCTCTTGAACTTGAATTACGTGCATATTGGGTGATAATGGAGATGTACATGGATCCTACTTTAGCCGGTGAGAATCGTATGATGAGACTAAATGAACTAAATGAGTTTCGATTTCATGCCTATGATAATGCTAAATGTCATAAGGAGAAAACAAGGAGATGGCATAACAATCACATTTGTGAAAAGGAATTTAAAGTTGGACAGATGGTTCGAAAATATAACTCCTAGTTCAGTAATTATCCGTTAAAGTTGAGATCGAAGTGCTATGGTCCTTATATTGTGACTAAGGTCACACCTCATGGAGTTATAGAAATTGAGCATCTAATCGAGTACCGCACCTTCATGGTGAATGGGTTTCGAATGAAGATCTATCATGGAGGCGAGGATACTATTAGCATGGAAGATCACCATTCTGGGGAGGTCATGTACCTCCTCAAAGCTGCATAAATGCGAGAGGTAACCAGTCGAGCTTAACGACGTTAAAACAAAGCCATTTCAATTGTATATTAGTTTATTGCTTTCATGTCTTTAGAATTCTTATTAGTGTTTAATTTTTAAGAAATGAGAAAGGTTGGGTGTTTTCGATGATTACATGATCAAAAGTCTTGAGTTTGGGGTAGGTAATGTGAAAAAGAAAGAAAATTTGGTTGTCAAAACAGGAGACAACCGGGAACCCAGTTATCAACTGGTGGTCAACCAAACTACACGTAAGAAGTGGCGAGTACGGGAACCCGGTCGTTGCGCTGTGACCTCCCAAACTTCCTAACCAGTGAGTCCGTATACACAAGGAAGTGGTTCATGTGAGTTCGCACCCATCGACGCTAACCGGGAACCCGGTTTGTCGCCAATCGGGAACCCGGTTGCTGACGTGATTCTCGTACCTCTGAGTCAGGAGACACCACATTAAGTTCGTAAAATAAAACCACGGATAAGCAGCACGGACCGGGAACCCGGTTGAGTAATATTGAGGTCGGTTTTGTGAAGCCCTAAGGGTTTTAACCTTTTTCCTTTGCCTTTTCTTACAAAAAACTCCATTATTTTGTCCCAAAGCTCCATATAATTTAGAAAATCATCACCAAAACACCAAAACATCATAAAATCTTCTCCCTAAACACCACATAAACATGAAATGAATTCATAATCCTTCCAAAACACCACTAAATCTTAACTTTTACCCAAGAATCCTTCTTCAATAAAACCATAACTTGAGTCACTAAACCTCTCCGAACACCCAAAATAATCATTACCCATCTCACATATCACCTTAATCTTCCTTTATCTATTCTCAAAACATCAAAATTCAAAACGTTTCTCTAGTTTTTTAATTTTTGAAGTTTTCTATTGGGGTGCGTTGAAATGACAAACAAAACTTATTCCTTGTACTATAATCATAAGTCAAGAAGTAATCTCAGAATTAGAAACACTCCTGGAGCCACTTTAGACAAAGCTATTGAGATTCCGGATTCGAGTTCAAGACCTAAGGTTGGAGAAGTCAAGACAGCTATGAAGAGGAAAGATAACCTATGTGTGGCTAATCCCAATAAGCCTAAATTGGAAGAAATAGAAGTTGAAGAACAAGTTTCTAGTGAACCTACAACAAAACAAAGATCTACGTGCAGAAAGATGATGGCTACTAAGCCAAAGAGAGTCTTTGTTTGTTGGACTGAGCAAGTTCGAGAGTGAGTGGCTACCTTGAAGTTTGGTATAGAAAAAGTATTTCCTTCAGGTATTATGAAAGGTGTCTTTAAGGATTATGCTATTACATGTGACAAGTTTGGTTTGAAATAATTGAGAAAAAGAGGCCTCATGCTTATACTAGCTTTTGTGAATGGACAATCCATTATCCTACGCAAAAGGTACTACCTTTCTCAATTGAGCTTATTCGGAAAACATTGAAATTACCAAACTTGACTGTTCCATTCCCATACCAAGAAGCAATTAATGATGAATCCTTTGAATGAGAATCTTTTTACAATAAAGTCTTAATTCGTGGGAGACTTCCCATCCCATTAGGAGAAAGATATGCAGGCAAGGTATTTAGTTTATATCCTCTATAATGCAGGACTCAATACAAAAATATAGATATTTTGCTCAAGAATATAATAGTAGACATATCTATTCAGATTATGTAATCATGTAATCGAAGCAGAATCATATATAAACAAGAGGTTTTGGTGTGAAACTTTGTCTTCACAACCTAAGAGCCTAGAGAATTTTTGATCTGGGTGTATTTTGTATTGTAGAGGAGAAGAAGAATATCATAAATGGGATTGTTTTTTAATGAACGTACGTTATCTTTTTAGTTCTTATCTAATAGAAATAACTGTTTATTTTAAAATAAAAAGATACGTGGATAACTTCCACTACTACCACCACGTCATGGGTGGTTAATTAATAAAATAAATTATTTATTTCTTTCATTCTCCCACTTGCCCAAGATCGGGTTATAAATGTACTCTAGGTACTTATATCTCATTGTCTCATAACTTCTCATATACACACTCTTATCAAAAATATCATCATACATGGAAAATAGGTTGTGCGGCCGGAAAACATACGAGCATACGTTACTAATAACCTATTAGGGTACATATTTGCTCAAATAAATCTTATTCCTTACGTATCTTGCAGTACCCGAGAGAAAGAATATGTTTATCGTATTACAATAACTCTGAACCCTTTAAATTAAAAAAAAAATTCTATGTGAAAATGAGTTCACTATCATAACATTTATGTGTCTCACTATCATGTTATAGTCTGTATTGACTTACATGATAGGTTAACCTGCAAGCACACACTTTGATACACAATTCTAGTCTTCCCTTTAAACTTATATTCCTTTTATATTGATTTGGTTGATTTCCCAAGCATACCCCATTAGACCAAAACATTTATGATCATTGGTAATATGATAAAGTAGAAAACACCAGATCAAAATATCAAGATTTAGTTAAAAGTGATAAGGGCACAATTTAAAGGCAACACAGAATGAAGAAAGAAGGATCAATTCTTCACTTTCTTTTGGTCGAAAGCGCACGTGGTATGACCCACGTGATATGGTATTATTCATATATCTCAAATTGTATGTCACAGTTTTATAAAAACCATACAAATATATAATTAGACAAGCATCGTTGCCTAAGATGAATTCTTTGATCGATCAACCCTTCTATGAAGTCAATCAAGCAACTCATATCTGGCTATTATAGACTAAGTAAACAGTGGGATTCTACTTCGATCATAATATAAGCTTAACATGGTTTATCCATGTTTATGTTCTCATCTTAACACTTAGTTAAGGCGAATATCTTAACTCGAGTTATCTTAAGGGTTCTCAACTACTATGAGTTGGTCTCATCTTTGCGCACTTATTATGCCAAAGGCAATTGCCCGTGTGATAGGGCCAATCTAATTCTATATCGAATACATAATTACAAAATCCTGATTATTAAACAATTTCATATAGGGCATGACAATACATATCAAAAGTGATATTATTAAAAGAAACAGTTAAATAAACATACTCATGGAAATAGATACATGAATGCACATAACTTGCAATAATTTATACATTATATCTTATTTAATTCTACATATCTAACATGGTCCATTAGTGGGTCCTGGGGAGTTATGAAAGAAAGCAATAAAAGTAGAGGATCCACAGACCCCAAGTGCACGGTTGTCCAATTAATACTCCGATAAGTCAGGTTTCGTTCACAGGGACGGATAGTTTTAACACTGGTATTAATCAACTAGTAGAAGTAATTGTAAAACATAAAAGTAATATGATAAGATTTTTGTTTGGTTTTGATTAAGAATTAAAAATGAAATAAAATAAAGTTCTTAAATGATTAGCTAAAATAAAGTAATGCAAGTAAATAGAATTGGACTCAAGAATGAGAAGAGTACTTGAGTCTCGCAAGGGTTTCACCTAAATCTCTAGAATTAATGCTTATGTTTAAGGGCTAAACTGGTATTATTGTGTTAGTTGGGACTATAATATCTCATAACCCCTGTCAGGGTGGACTTATGAGCTCTTCAACGGTACTATAAACCCCATCAGGGTGATTATATCTACTTTCGAATGGTTAAGTCCTTTACCTCATTTGATGCGTGGTTTGTCAAGCCCGTCAGTGTTATTGGTGTCGCCTAAGGTGTTATAAAATAATAGATAAATAAATTCAAATAAACACCCTAGGCTGAGCACGGTTCAGCAAGTATTACAAGACGTATGCAAGTTTTAATGATTAAGTAAGATTCGTTCCTCAGAGACTACGAAGGTTAAAAAGAACTTATGCAAATATTCAAGTGCAGATATAAAGAAGCTAGATCAAATTACTACGCAGAAAATAAAAGACTAAAGAGATTTTTAATTTTTTTTAAATGGGAAAATTAAACTAAGAATTTAAAGACAGAAAATTAAATAAAAGAAAAGAAGACAATATGATAGTTTAGCTCAATATATTAGCAAGTAATCCCCACTAGTTTTGGTTATTCTATCGTTTAAGGGTGAATCAAGTAATACGCAGTAATTAGGATTGAAAATTCCCATACCTTAGACCTTGAGAGCGACTAAGGGGGCTACGTAAAAACCATGAGGCAGCCTAAACCTAGGATTATCAAACGTCACTAAGGCCCTGAGAAATTCGATTCCAAACATGGTGATAGTGGTGAAAGCATACCCTAATGATTATGTAGTTAGGTTGATTTGTCAGGTCTAAACCTTGTTCTAGACGTTATGTGGTGTTTCAATAATTAGACACCCAGCTAAGGTGATCATCTAACTACTATTATGGTAATCCTATACGTTGCGCACCGCAAGGAAAACAGACAATAAATCAAAACACATAAAGAGAACAATATACATGAATTCCAATTAAACACCGTAGTATCCCAAATCAAATAGAAAAACTAGGGTTCATACATATATTCTAAATCTCAAGCTAAAAGTAAATTAGTTCAAACAATAGAAAGAAAAGAAAAGAATTACAAATTTGAAGGTTGAAGAAGACATAATGTGGTGTTCTGCTCCTTCCAGACTTCTCCTCTTGTTGTAAGCTTCTTCCTGGCTTAAGGTTTAGCCAAGGATGATTTTTTTGTGTTAAGAGGTTGTATTTATAGTGTATATGAAGAACTAATTCGTTTCCTTGAAGGAGAAGGTAATTAGTGGACTCCTAGCCCAACTCAAATTCGTAACCCTAAAATATGGAATCAGCTCCGTTTTTGTTTTGGTCTTAACAGCTTCAATACTTATCTGTTTGACACGTATGAGTAGTAGAAATTCACCGTCTCGGAAAAATATTTAACTTTTCTCTTGACCGTTCTTCCAAATTTCTCACCGATGTTGAGATATAATCTGATTTGTGGTCGTGGGTGGTAAAATTCAGATTTATGGCAGGTTCTCCTTTTCCATATTTTAGCTTTTGTTTCCTTATCTTCAATTTACATGTTTATCCTCTTTCCTTTAGTTCTTATAACCAACTTGGACTCTAATTAATTATCATATATCTCTAAAACTTCACAGTAAATAAATAATTAAAACCAATATGCTCTAAAAATAATAAATATTTAATTCAAGACACAAAATAGGAAAGTTTACTAAATCATGAGAAAATCGACCTATAATCTATTAAATACACCTAAAATGATGTCTCTAGCTAGGATTAATTCAGGTCAAATAGGGAGACATCAGTTATTGACAAATACTGCACTTCTATTACCTAAGTCTGTAATTAAAACCCCCGTCAAGATGATCACTTCGTCAATAAAGTGAATAGCCTACCTTTGATTCATGACTTCAAAAATAGTAAATAAAATTAAGATAATAGTAAACACATAATACGGAGGGGTGTTGAATATTATCTTAATTTTATTTACTATTTTGAAGTCATGAATTCCAATTTCTAAAAAACCTTAATTAAAGAAATTGGGGCTTAACCCATAATGTGATTCTCAAGTACAAATGTAATTAGGTTATGCTAAGATTAGAAATAACTGAAATTAAATAATTAACATCAATTTTCAATTACAGAATTAAATTAAGAACCTAATTGAGGGGTTGGAATTGGATGTTGTTGGAAGAATTGACTTTCTCCAACTCTACCATTCTCCTCTTTCTATTTTCTCCGACTTTCTCTTTTTATTTATTGAAGCGTATGTGAAAATGAGGTCTAAAGGCCTATTTATAGTGGGAGAATCGGATTGCGTTTTTTACTTAAGAGTAATAAGTTAAATGAGAAAAGTCCAAGTCCAAAAAAGAAATCGTGTAACACTTAAGCGTAATAAGTCAAATGAGAAAAGCCCAAGTCCAAAATAGAAATCGCGTAACTGATGTACATATGTTAGTAAAATGGCCATACCATTTGTGTCTCAACTCCAAATCACCTGATTCCAGTCTCCAAATCTTCCTAACTCAAAGGCATAGCTTTCTTATTTCAGGGCTCAAACAGTGAATATGTGTCTAAGTGACTCGAAATCAACAATTAGTAACAACCTTCCAGATTTTCCTCTCTATTAGTCAACTAGTCGAATATTTTTTTTATTCTTTTTGACCTCTCCGCTCGATCTAATACTTTAATTTCCACTTCTCCTCCTTGTCTTCGTCCTCTATAGCATCCATGGACCTAATAACATTGCACTAAAAACAAACAAATTAACGTACAAAAGCTCTAAAAATGAAATAACATGATTTTAAGGGAAGAAAATTCAATATAATGAAATAAGCATAACATTCTATAGAATAAGTCTAATATTCACCTAAATGGATGTCTCCTAAGAGCATTTATTTAGAACAAAGCGGGAGACATCAAGACACCAAACTCAAACCTTTGTCGTACCGACAAAGTAAAATAAAAATAAAGGCCTTAGGTGAACGCAAAAATGCAGAGTCTAGTGCATACTATCCAAAGCACAACTTAAAACAAATATCATATAGTATGGCCTAGGAATTAATATACACAAACACCTGTCATAAAATATCAGACACAAATAATATCAATCCAAAATTAATTTCACAGTGCTAGAAGGTTAACTTATACTTATCTTAATATGGTGGCTATAGGGTGTTTATCGATCCTTACTTGCTTTGAACGCTACACTTAGTTTACTCCTTATTTAGCTGAACTAAAAATCCACTCTGTGTCTAGAAATCACGAGGACTTTACGGTTTTTGCGTAGACTTAGGGAGGATGTGGTATGTATATTTGGTAAATTTGAAGTGAGATTTTGTCTCTCTCCTCACTTACCATCAACAACTGTCCATGAGCTTGAGTTTACACTCGAATATGTTCTCACTCAACCTATTTTACGCACTAAATCAGTGTCCCCAGATTTACCCAATAAGCACTAAGATGATTTCCAAAACTTCCACTTTTCCTGTTACTTTATGATTTTCTTTCTTTTCTTTTTCATTATTTTTCGTTCTTTTTTCTTCTTTGTTCTTTTTCCAACAGACGATGACCGGGTTCCCAGTTAGTGATATCGGGGTTCCCGATTGTCTTCTGCTTTGATAACTTTATCATGTTTTTTTAAAGACCCCGAAAAGGGGTTACAAATAATATCTCATCAACGTTGTGCATCAATAAAAACGCATACAAATCCCTCCCAATGTACTTTCCCAATAATGAAACCCACCACCCAAAACTCAAGCTCAAGACAGTAAATCTCAGGATCGTGATTCAAGTGCGGGTCATATAGAAATGTCTAATAAAATAAAAGGGTATGGGCTTATATCGTGGCAACAAAAGAATGGCTTAAAGGCTAAAAAATGGGACTAATAAGGATAATATTAATCACGGGTTAGAAAGCTAATAAGCCTCAAATGGTTATCAAAGAACTTCCCTATCATTTTCCTAGTCACATAGCTTACTTCTAGTTCATACATAAGTGGGTTCTCAATTCATTGAGATCTCATGTTCTACAAACCACTCAATTTCCTTAAGTACAAGTTTACTACTTTTGCATTGTTCATTAATTTTTCCTATCAGTTACCTAATGTTTGCATGCAATTAAAGTGCGTTTTATACTAACTCCTAAGATCTACTATTTTCTATCATAAATTCATAAAAACCATGCTTAATGGGGACATTTAAATTACTCTACAGTCAAACACAACCCTTAAATTAATTTTATTGAATGCAATAAGAAAAATAACACATAAAATTGGGATGAGGCAACGAAACCTACCCCAAACTCAAAAATGAGTCGTGTCCCCACGGCTTTAAAAGACTCAATAAAGCAAATAAAATAATGTACACTAATAATGAGAAAAGGGAGAAGGAAACCTATCTTAACCAGCACGATGCTGGTTTCCAATATTGCCTGCGGAGCTCAAACTTTCTAGAATAGTCCTTATGAGTACCAAATATTCTGTTACCTTTCCCACAGCTGCTATCATATCATCTTGTTTCTCTTCTAAAGTTCTCATTCGATCTTCCAACTCGTTTCTATTTACTGTCTTCTTCTTGCGTGTAGGAAGTCTAGCACCTCTATCTTCCAATTTAGTAGCTCCCTTATGGACATTTTCAATTGATCTTTCTTTCATATTTTCCCCTTTTTCTGTAGGCTCGTCCTCGTTATTCTTGCATGGTAACTTTTCTGCTAAACAAAGTACGGTTATGTGATGTCTCCTTAATTGTTCTTATTTTAGACCCTTAGGAGACATCATTTTTGGTGTTTATTTAATTAATTCGATAGACTTTTGGGTTAAAAATGCAATATTTCGGAATTACCTTTTTATTTCTAGCATTTTTAAATTATTAAACTTTTGCGCGTAATATTGGTATTTTTAGTGTAAATTTACAGGTTTTTAGATGTTAGCTAGGAAAGGAATCCGAAGATAAAGTCAAAGATTAAAAGATAGAGTCAAGACTTGAAGAGAAATCCCGAAGATATTATTTTTAGAGCTGAAAATCCATTTTTCCAGGCCCTTGATTGCTGTTTTCGAGGTACTTAAGAGCTGATTGAGCCGCTGACCTTTGAAGAGAAAACATTCCTTATCGAAGTACGGAACTTTAGCAACTGGAATGAGGTCAATCGGAGTTGTAACGCATCGGGAAAAGCAGTTTTAGTGAAGGCCTGTCATCAGTTACGGGATTTTGGGCTTAGAAAGTGGGCTTGGACATTTAATTAGGCTTTTATTTTCTGGTCCAAGCCCTAATCCGTTTTTCTTATTATAAAAGGAGGTCTGGACTTCTATTTTACATACAATTCATTCTTTACAATTAAAAACACCAGAGAGAAGCAACAGAAGGAAGGAAGAAGAAGCTGCTAGAGCTGGAGTGGGTCTATAGCTCCGTTCTCAGTCATTCCAATTCCGGAAATTAGGTTTCTTTTATCTTTTATTTGTAATCAATTATGAATTCCATTTATTTTAATTTAGTTTTTCTTTTTAATATGAGCTAAACAATTCATAGTGCTTGAGAACGCATAATGGGTTAATCCCAATTTGATTTCATTCTATACATTTGAATTTGGGATATTTATTATTTAAATCAAATTAGGTAAATTGTATTTTTCTTTAATTTGCATTTTAATTACTATTATTGACGTAATTAACCAATGATAGGATTTAGTATCTAGGCTATTCCAATTAGTGGCGATTGGATCACCTTGACGGGGGGTTTAGGTACCGAACTAGTTAATGAATGTAGGTTAGAAATTATTGACTCTGACGAGCTTAATTAAACCTATGGCCTATTGGGTAATGAACATTTTAACACTTGAGAGTGGACTATAATCGCCCTGACGGGGTTTGTAGCATTTGATAGTTGCTCCTTAGTCCACCCTGACGGGGGTAAGGAGATTTTAGAATCCCGACCAATACCAATTTACCAATTTGTCCCTTAAACAATGTATGAAATGAATGATAGTTAAGAAAACCCTTGCGTCTCTCAAGTGCTACTTGCTCATACTTGCGTTTTCACTCATTTTATTTGCGTCTTAGTTTTTACTTGCATTATTATTTTGTCTTTCATTTATTTAGTAATAAATCACAAAACCAAAACAAACAAATTATCCTCTTTTATTTTCATAAGTGCATCAATCACTATTTGCATAGACATTGTGATCAACCATCCGTCCTTGGAACGAATCTGATTATCAGAATTACTACTTGGGACAACCGTACACTTGCGGTTGTGGTTCGATTATTATTTGCATTTATTTAGAACACACAAAGGACCACCATTATGGTGCACGGAAATTTGAGGTTTCTTTGAAGGATAGGGGATTTTTCGAATTACATGATGAGGTTATAAATTACACAAGAAATGTCAATTTCTTTCTTCTTAAGAGTACACTTTATAAAAATAAGATGTTCTCCGAAATATGATTGTTGCCAAAGAAGGTAGAAATTATGAAACAAGACCATACTTTAGCTTGTGGTAGTAAACGGCTTCGCATCTTTCTTCTCCATAAGGTATTTAATCGCAGAGTGATCGGTAAACACAACAAATTTCGCCCCAAGGAGGTAGGAACGAAATTTGTCGGATGCATACACAGCAGCTAGTAATTCCTTCTCAGTTACGGTATAATTAATTTGAACACTTGTGAAGGTTTTACTAGCATAGTAGATGGAATGAAATACCTTTTCTTTTCTTTGACCCAGAACATCACCCATCGCAAGATCACTAGCATCACACATAATTTCAAACGGAATCTTCCAATCAGGAGGTAATACAATAGGTTCAGAAATAAGCTTCTCTTTCATCTCGTTGAATGCCTTTATGCAAGCTTCATAAAAAAGGAATTTGGTGTCCTTCTCAAGTAAGTTGCAAAACGGTTTAGAGATTTTGGAGAAGTCCTTGATAAAACGTCGGTAAAAACCAGCATGACCCAAAAAGCTTCTTACCCCTTTTAAAGAAATAGGAGGGGGAAGAGTCTTGATTACCTCAATCTTCGCACAATCAACTTCCAAACCAGCACTTGAAAACTTGTGACCTAACACTATACCCTCTCGAACCATAAAGTGACATTTCTCCCAATTCAAAACCAAATCTGTCTCCTTGCACCTAATCAATACCTTCTCCAAGTTTTGTAAACACTCCTCAAAGTTATCACCAAACACAGAAAAGTCATCCATGAATACCTCAAGGAAATCATCAATCATATCCCAGAAGATTGCCATCATACATCTTTGAAAAGTAGCAGGTTGGTGTCGCCTAGGGTGTGATAAAAATAAGATAAAATTAAGCCAAGAAACTACGCACTCTCACCCTAGACAGGCACAGTACTGCAAGTATTACAGGACGTATGCAAGTTTTAATGATAAATAGATTTCGTTCTCAGGGACTTAAGTGTGTTAATCGCGTGAGTAGAAAGTACGAGTAAAAGTAAATAATTAGAGAACAGAAAAGTAAAGGGAACAGATTTCGAAATTATGAATTAAAACTAAGAAAATAAAGACAATAAAATAAAATAAAAGATTAAGTATATGAGATGAGAAGTATAGCTTAGGTTTTGCTAGCATGCACTAATCCATCTAATTCTGTCTATAAATCTAGTTCATAAGGGAGAATATTAGCTCTTGGTATACTTAGTCAGGATTCTAAATTCCCCAATCTTAGACCTTGAGAGCGACTAAGGGGGCTATGACACAACCAAGACGAGGACTCAAATAGGGTTATCAAACGCCACTAAGGCCCTATCCAGCACACTACAATCAATTGGTGATATGGTGGTTAAAACAAACCCTAATGACTATCTAGTTAGAATTATGTTTTGTCAGAATTGCTATCGACACTAGACATTATGTGGTGGTTCAATAGTTAAACACCCTGTCAAGGAGACCATCTAACTACTCTTAAAACAATCCTAAAGTGATCAGTTCTAGGAAAGACAATAAATCAAAACACATAAGCAAATATTAAATAAGTAGCTAATATCAGATTAAAACATATAATTCCCAAAGAAACTTAGATAGAAGAATTACAATTCATAGATTATACATATGCAAAATCCAAGCTATGGGGAGTTTAGTTCATACATGAAGGATATAAACTAAAAGAAATTACAAAAGACATCATCTTGCTCTCTACAATAAACTGGAAGAATAAAACCTTAAGAACTAATTACTATGAGGCAAGGATGATTTACAACTGATATAAGGGTGTATTTATAGGTGTTTAGAAGACCTAATTAGTTTTCTTGAGGAAGAGTTAAGGTAATGGACTTCTAGCCCAACTCAAATTCGTATGGAAATAAAGATAAACACTGCTGCGCCGTTTTGTGCATATCTTCTTCGTTATTGGTCGGATTTTGCTCCATAAGATACCAAAAGAATAGCAACAAAATTATCTAGACCTTTTAGAAGGAAATCACCAAAATCGGCCTCTTTCTTAGGTAAAAACGCCTATCTTTGGACGTGTATGCAGAATCCCAGATTTAGGCAGCTTTTCCTTTTCCATCTTTTTAGCAATTGTTTCCTTATCTCCAATTACCATGCAAATCTCTTTCCATAAGTTGTTGTCTTTGAATTGGACTCTAATTAAGCTCCATAATTATCTTTAAAGCTACACACTAAATAAACAATTAAACCCAATATGCTCTAAAAACAATAATTCTACAAATCAAGACACAAAATAGGAAAGTGCACTAAAACTCAAGAAAATTGACATTATTGACTTCTAAATCACTTAAAATGATGTCTCATCCTAACATTAATCTATCACAAATGAGGAGACATCAAGACCCCCAACTCAAAGTTGTATCGTCCCGATACAATAAAGATAAAAACATAAAGAAGTCTAGAAATACACACTTATAAAATTCTCAACACAAGGGAAAAAGCACAGCAGAATATATAGAATAAACCTAAAGCACACAACTCAGAAAATTTCATCCAATAATATTTATAAACTACATACCTGTACACTTCTCTTATCCACAGTCAACACGGCTTGAATTCAAGATCAGATTAGTTTCGCAATGTAAGAAGGATTGGGACTTTACTCAGTTCCCCAAGAGAGCTATAGATTGTTCATCGATTTTCACTAGTATCAAAGGTCCACTCAACTAATCTCTAATGGCTCAATCACTTCTCAATTACATAGCAAAGAATCAAAAGGTCTTTAAGGTTGTAATGTAGGCTTAGGGACGGTATGATAGTATATTTGGATAATTTGGAGTGAGCTTTTGGCTCTCTCCTCACTAGCCATCAACGAATCGCCCTAGAGCTTGAGTTACTCTCATAAAATGTTTCTCACTCAACCCAATGAATTCCTTGATGCACAATTTAGCATCCCAAAACCCATTTAAAGCTTAAGATGTTCACATAAAATTCCACTTTGCCGGTCCGAATATATATATTTTCTTTTCTTTTCAAATCAATTTCTCTAGCTATGACTCTCCTTTAATGTTGAGATATCACGTTATTTTCTCATATATATATTTTTTTCTTTTAATGCCCTTGTTGGCAATATTAGCTCGAAGCTTCTTTTTCATTCACTATTACCCCGGCAAAGGGTTACAATACAAATTTGTGAAACATCATCAATATAAAGTACAGAGCACAATTAATAAGCTAAAAAATCCCAACAAAATAACAATTCCCATAATGGTGGACCCACCACCCCAAACTCAAGCTCTAAAACAACTGTCTATGCATCACGATTCGAGTGCGGGTCATATGGAAAAGTCCTAAAATCTAAAGGATATGGCTTATAACGTGTTTCAATAAAAGGCTTTAGAAAGGCTAGAAGGGGCTGAGAAGGATATAGCATATAAAATCAAAAATCACAAGGTGATTAGGTATAAAAAGGCTTCAAGGGCTTCAAAATATGAAAGAACCGCCTTAATCACTTTCTACACTATGTAATTTCGAAAATTTCTTACCTTTAGCACTTTCATCAAATGGTTTTTCAACTAGCTTGGATCTCACGGCCTACACACTTTCAAGGTTCCCTGAGATCGAACATACTTTCTATCGCATTGCTCACTAATCTTTTCTTTACTATCAACGTGTGTTTTCCTGCAAATACTCAAAGCATACAAATACATAGCTCATAAACATATCACTTACTATCATCAATCTACTGAGCTTATGCTTTCAAGCTATTAAACATACTCTACATCTAATTCCCATGTATCAAAAATTTTAATTTCACCCAAAAACAGAAAAATGGAGATGAGAGACAACGAATCCCCACACCCCCAACTCAAAAATGAGCTGTGTCCCCACGACTCGAAAAACAGAAATTAAAATTAGCAGATAAACATATTTACAGAAATGGTAAGGAAGAAAGAGAACATACTCTCGAGGCTATTGCCTCGCATCATTGACATCCAAGGTTGGAATTGCTGGACCTTTCGTTAATTGCTCAAGGAGTTTCATGATGTGCACTTGATTTGCATTGATTTGTGCCACATCATTGACTAAGGAAGTTTGAGCTGCTTCAAATTTCGTTAAACGCTCCTCCATCTTCTCTTGGCAATTGTCCTCCTTTTCTTCCTTCGAGACTTGTGTAGAACACGCTCTTCGAAGAATTTCCTTGATCCAAGCATTATCAATATAACTCATTTTAAATTCGAGTTTCTCTTTTTCACCCAATACTACATTCGCTTTTCGCACAAGACACGTGATCATAGTTGGAAATTTAACATTATAAACCGATTTAGGAGAGACCGAAAATTGTATCACCTCCTCATAGATCAACTGTGCCACATCAAATTCTTCTCCTCTCAAAATACAGTCCAACAATAGAGCGTACTTCATAGTCACATCCAAAGTTCGTGTGTTCCCAAAAATATTAGGGACAAGGAAATTGTGCCAAATTCGCGCATCTGCTTGAAGATATTTGTAAGGCCAAGGTGCCTTCAATTCTCCCTTATGTGATTGCACTTTCTCTTTGTCTAATACATGCTCAAAAAGTAATTCCTCATCAAAGATTTTTTGCTTAGCAACTGCTTCTTCAAATTTGCAAAAACCTTTCAATTTCTTAAACTTGAAGTGGTTCCTAATCTCCTCAACTGTGAAAGGAACTAACTTTCCTCTAATCGGAACACCATTACTATCTCGGCTAAAGAGGCCTAAATAGAATTCCAAAACTAATTCATGACATAATTCAGAACGTCTTACCATGAACGTAGACCAACCCAATTTCTCACCAAGCTCTAAGAATCGTGCATATTCTCCATCTCTAATTTCTTCCTTGAATACTTTCTCATAAGCAAAAGGTAGTTCTTTTAACTGTTTCTCTGCAGAAGTCTTCAGAGCTCTTGAAGTATCCACTTTCTCTATAGGTATAAGATCTTGTTGAGGTTGTGTTCTCTCCTTTGCATAATAATAAAGCTTTTTACCATTACGATCATACGAAGGTTTCCCACTCTTCTTCACTTAATCTTTACCCTTTGATTGAGAACTAGCACCTTTGTCAATTGATTTCTTCTTGTTTAAATCCAATCCCTTGTTGCTCTTCACCTCCCTCTTGTTAGCTAAGATTGTTGTTCTATTAGTCATCCTCAATTAACCCCCAACTCAAAGCTTTAGCAACCCTTGAAATTTAAACTTGTGAATTAATGGTTAAACAAGCTTGATTTGGCTTAGGAAATATGAATTGATGATTAATCTCTATGTGGGTGAGGTGGATTTGTAATGGGTTGGCTTGGATTTAAGAAATTGTAGGATGAATTTTGAAAATTTGGCTATTTGATTCTTCAATTTGGATGGATTTGGTGAGGATTGGGTGTTTGATTCTCTCTTGTGATGATGTGGAGAGAAGGTTTGATGTGTTTTTCTTGATGATTGGGTAGTGTTTTGGTGATTGGTGAAGGTTTTGATGAGCTTCAATGGAGTTAGGAGAGTTTTGGAGAGAAGAAAGAGGGTTTGGGGTAATAAAATTCGGAACTAAAAGCATAATACCTCCTTTATACACAAATCCCGTAACTTTCTCTCTCTCTGGCGGCGCTGCAGACTACCCCTGCGGACCATGGGGTGTACCGCAAGGTAGTCCGCGACATCTGATGCTCGAAAATTTTTGCTCACTGGATCATACCCGTGGTAGGACCCCATGGCACGTGTTTCTGGGCTGCGGACTAGGGTCCGGTGTACCGGAGGGTATCCCGCGCCTTCTGTAGCTAACTCCGTCAAAATACCCGTGGTACCTACCCCGTGGCACGCGTTTTTGAGGCGCGGACCATGGTGCGGTGCAGGGGGTAGTCCGCGGTCGATTTTTTCTCGGTTCTGGATCAAACCCGCGGTGCAACCCGTGGCACCTGTTTTGACCTCGCGGACCAGGGCACGGACCATGGGGTAGTCCGTGGGGGTAGTCCGCGGGATGCATTCCTTTGCTCCAAAAATTTTTCCTCGCGTTCCCTAACTCGATTTCTCCGATTCCTACACACCAAAAACACTAATACCTTCCTCAAATATGCATTATCAACTAAAAATAACTAAAATAAACTTAACTAAAAACGTAAAAGACATGAAAACATAAAAAAAAACTACGGGTTGTCTCCCGTACATCACTTTTGTTTTACGTCTTTCAAAGTTAGACGTGTTACCTCTGTCAAGATTTGCGAATATAGCCTCCCCAACAACGAGTTAGGCTATGAACGTCAACTAATCTGCGCTTGACCCCAGTTTTGGGGCGAATTTCTATCACCTTGGCTGAAACAACCTTAGTGACGATGAATGGTCCCATCCACGAGTCTTTGAAACTTCGTGGCCTGTTCTCGCGTTTGTGGGCTTTCCATAGGACTTCATGGCCAACCCCAAACTCAATGTTTGGCTCAGTATCCACAGGTTTTAAGTGGATCTCCTCAGGAGGGACTTTGTGATGTGAAAGGCTGTGGATGATAGGCACGGTGGGATCCAACTTCCTCGGTTTCTTACCCAAGACATAGAAGGTCTCGGATACATTCTTAGCATGAAGGGTGATGGTCCCATCTTGGAAGTTGATCACACTTTGACTTGTGGCCATGAAAGGCCGTCCAAGTATGATCGGAACCTGCTTGTCTACATCAAACTCAAGAATAACAAAGTCAGTAGGGATGGCGATATTACCTGCACGGACTAAGACCTCCTCCACTGTTCTCCATGTCCTCTTCACTGAGTTGTCAGCAAACTGCAACTTCACTGGAGTCTTATCTGATTTCTGGAGTCCAAGTCTTTCGAACACGGACTTAGGCATAAGATTCACACCAGAACCCACATCGTACATCGCTTTCACTTTGAGCCTACCATGTAATTGAATAGGAAGGTTGAAACTTCCCGGATCTTTAAGTTTTAGTGGTAGCTCTTTCTCACTTCTTCTTGAAACCCTTAGGTTCTCTCTTAGGATCTCTACACTCGCCTCTTCCTCAGGAATAACTTGCGTATAAACTTGTTGCGGTGTAAGTCCTCTCTTCGCAATCTCAAGCATTTGGGCGTTGATATTTTCAGGTTGGTACGCCTCTACAAATGTCTTAAGAATAGTGTCATCTTTAGGCTTTGTATCAGGAATAGTTGATGACACTGGTTGAACACTAGGTGGCGATTCCACCTTTTCTTCTTTCTCTTCTAGCACAGCAGGTGCTACTTCATCTTTCGATTCCTCTTTTGAGGCCTCTTCCTCTTTCTCTTTAGCCAACTTAGCTGCATATTCCACTACCGATCGAATCTCCTCTTGCACCTTCCTCAGTAACTCTATGAATTCGTCTTTCTCTTGATCGTCCTCCACATAAATTTTAGAATAGTCAGATTCCATGGGGCTAGACTTGGTTGGTTCTTCTTCAATACTGGGAACTTCCACGGCACTAATGGCAGCATGTGGTGCTTCCTCTTTCGCTTTTTCAATTTCAAGGCATATAGCCTTGCAAGCTTCGAACCCATCATTGTCACCTCCTTCGATTGCCTTTACTTCTTTCTGTTCTACTACACTTGTTAACACTTTGTTTAACTGTGTTACTTGAGTACTTAGCATCTGAAGTATGGCATCGTGTCCTCTGACCTTCTCTTCTTGAGCGTTAATAGTTGTGTTTAAACGGTCTAGAGCTTGTACTATCTGTGTATTATCCATAGATCCTTCTTGCGGATACTGAGGTAAAGCTTTCTGCTCTAATGAATCGGTATAGGCGTCTTGAGCAGGTTGTTGTGGAGGAGCAGGTCTATTCTGATATTGGTTTTGGTACTGACCTCTCTGTTGGTAAGAGTTGTTCTGGGGTCGTGGTTGATAATGACTAGGATTAGCGGCCCCTTGTGGATTTTGAATACTGCATACCCGGATGGTTGCGATTGCCCCATCGGTTGGATATAAAGTAAACAGATTGCGGATTTGATTCGCACTCTTCCCATACATGATCGTTAACTCCACATTGTTGACAACCTTGAGCTTCTTGTACTACCTTTGTGGCGGCTAAATTCTTCTCCATCGCGATTCTCAGCTCCTTGATTTGATTTTCTAACGAGGATATTTGAGCTGAGTTCGCAGTTTCTGCATCTAAACGAAGCGTTCCTCAGGTTTTTGCTACAGAAGCTCGCGTTGAAGGCCAACTTCTTTCTTGTTCCATGATATTTTCCAACACCTCAGAAGCTTCATTGTGATTCATGGACACAAAATTACCCTTTCCAATGTTATCCACCTTTTCTCTACCCTTATCATTAAGACCTTCATAAAACATAGCAAGTTGTAGAGCAGGTGTATAACCATGGAGCAGACATCTAGTTAATTTTTGTTGAAACCTTGTCCATGCTTCTCCCACTGTTTCTCCATCTTCTTGACAAAATCTTGCAAGCTCGGTCTGATCTTTGAGTCTCATGCTCTTCGGATAAAATCGGTTAAAGAATACGGCTTGAAGTTCTCTCCAAGAGTGAATGGTTCCATGTGGTTGTCTTTCTAGCCAATCGCTAGCTCTTCCGGTCAAGAAAAACGAAAACATATGACAATACAGTTGCTCGCGTGTAATGTCAGGAGTAATGTAGGCATCACAAATCTGCTTGAACTTCTGAATCGCTTTTACCGGATCTTGAATAGCTGTACCAGTATAGAGTCCGAAACTTTGAAATTGACTGAGCATACCCGGATCGGGTCTAAATTTGATATTCGGAACCTCAGGAGGACGGTAACCAATTGGTTGAACATGGAATGGTACATTAAGGCCAGGTAGGTCTTGTTCAACTCTATTCTGTTGATTATTAAGATTATTCCCATTACCTCCTCCTGCTGGTAGTTGTCCTTCTTGTCCACCGAGTGGTGGATCTTGTTGCAGTCCTCCTACTGGTGGGTCTTGTTGACCAAGGGGAGGATCTTGTTGACCCCCTCCAACTGGTGGATTTAGTTGGGCTGCCATAACTCTTCTCAAGGCTCTTTCCTCACGAAATCGTTTGTTGTAAGGTCTGAAGCTCCTCTCAGGCTCCGATAAAGGAGGCCAAGAATTAAACACTGTGAAACCTGAAAAAGACTAAAGCAAACCACAAGCGGAAATCTGGAAGAATAAAACTAAACTAAAAACTGAAAAGTAAAAACTAATTAAAAATTCAAACTCGAAATAGGTAACCCACACGCTAACGAGACACAAGTCCCCGGCAGCGGCGCCAAAAACTTGGTGTCGCCTTGGGTGTGATAAAAATAAGATAAAATTAAGCCAAGAAACTACGCACTCTCACCCTAGACAGGCACAGTACTGCAAGTATTACAGGACGTATGCAAGTTTTAATGATAAATAGAGTTCGTTCTCAAGGACTTAAGTGTGTTAATCGCGTCAGTAGAAATTACGAGTAAAAGTAAATAATTAGAGAACAGAAAAGTAAAGGGAACAAATTTCGAAATTATGAATTAAATTAAGAAAATAAAGACAATAAAATAAAAGATTAAGAATATGAGATGAGAAGTATAGCTTAGGTTTTGCTAGCATGCACTAATCCTTCTAATTCTATCTATAAATCTAGTTCATAAGGGAGAATATTAGCTCTTGGTATACTTAGTCATGATTCTAAATTCCCCAATCTTAGACCTTGAGAGCGACTAAGGGGGCTACGGCACAACCAAGACGAGGACTCAAATAGGGTTATCAAACGCCACTAAGGCCCTATCCAACACACTACAATTAATTGGTGATATGGTGGTTAAAACAAACCCTAATGACTATCTAGTTAGAAGTATGTTTTGTCAGAACTGCTATCAACACTAGACATTATGTGGTGGTTCAATAGTTAAACACCCTGTCAAGGAGACCATCTAACTACTCTTAAAACAATCCTAAAGTGATCAGTTCTAGGAAAGACAATAAATCAAAACACATAAGCAAATATTAAATAAGTAGCTAATATCAGATTAAAACATATAATTCCCAATGGAACTTAGATAGAAGAATTAGAATTTATAGATTATACATATGTAAAACCCAAGCTATGGGGAGTTTAGTTCATACCTGAAGGAAATAAACTAAAAGAAATTACAAAAGACATCATCTTGCTCTCTACAATAAACTGGAAGAATAAAACCTTAAGAACTAATTACTATGAGGCAAGGATGATTTACAAGTGATATAAGGGTGTATTTATAGGTGTTTAGAAGACCTAATTCGTTTTCTTGAGGAAGAGTTAAGGTAATGGACTTCTAGCCCAACTCAAATTCGTATGGAAATAAAGATAAACACTGCTGCACCGTTTTGTGCATATCTTCTTCGTTATTGGTCGGATTTAGCTCCATAAGATACCAAAAGAATCGCAACAGAATTATCTAGATCTTTTAGAAGGAAATCACCAAAATCAGCCTATTTCTTAGGTAAACGCCTATCTTTGGATGTGTATGCAGAATCCCAGATTTAGGCAGCTTTTCCTTTTCCATCTTTTTAGCAATTGTTTCCTTATCTCCAATTACCATGCAAATCTCTTTCCATAAGTTGTTGTCTTTGACTTGGACTCTAATTAAGCTCCATAATTATCTTTAAAGCTACACACTAAATAAACAATTAAACCCAATATGCTCTAAAAACAATAATTCTACAAATCAAGACACAAAATATGAAAGTGCACTAAAACTCAAGAAAATCGACATTATTGACTTCTAAATCACTTAAAATGATGTCTCATCCTAACATTAATCTATCACAAATGAGGAGACATCACAGGTGCATTACATAATCTGAATGGCATCCTTCGGAAGGCAAAGGTACCAAAAGGACATGTAAAGGTTGTCTTGTGTTGGTCGTTTGGATCTAAATAAATCTGATTGTATCCTGAATATCCATCCAAAAAGCAATAATATTCTCTACCAGCTAGCTTGTCTAACATCTGATCAATAAACGGACGAGGGAAGTTATCTTTTCTGGTGGCCTTGTTCAACTTTCAATAATCCATACACACTCTCCAACCAACAACGGTCCGCAAGGGTATGGCTTCATTCTGTTCATTCAAGATGGTAGTAATACCACCCTTCTTTGGTACGCATTGAACTGGACTCACCCATTCACTGCTAGCTATGGGATAGATGATTCCCGCGTCTAGCAACTTGATAACTTCTTTTTTCACTACTTCCTTCATAGCTGGCATCAATCTTCTTTGTCCTTCAACTGAGCGCAAGTTTTTATCGTCTAGAATGATCTTGTGTTGGCAATAAGAAGGACTAATACCTTTGATGTCAGCAATAGTCCAACCAATCGCCTCTTTATTAGCTCTCAATATGCGCAACATTTTGTCTTCTTGAGGACATGTTAAAGTAGCTGAAACAATAACATGCAGAGTGTTGTTAGTACCTAAATACGCATACCTCAAGTGCGACGGAAGCGGCTTTTCTTCTAGTTGTGGGGGAGACTCGATAGATGGTTTCTTTTTGGGCGCTATTTCCCCAGGCTCTCGAACTGGCTCATAGGCGAGATGCCTATGTTTCATGGTTCCGGAATTCAAAGCAGCTACGGTTTCGGTTAGTTCTTCCATCAATTCCGATAAGTCAAGTGTTAGGGCTGCTTGCAAGATATCGTTAAAATTCATACAATCAAACGTTTCTTGCGTAGTTAAATCGAGTACATCCATTCGGAAACACTCTTTAGGAATATCTGGAAACTTCATGGCCCTAAACACGTTGAACTTTACCGTCTCGTCTTGGATTCGCATGATTAATTTGCCGTTTTCTACATCAATAACAGTACGCCCCGTGGCTAGGAATGGTCGACCCAAGATGATGGGGAAATTCCTATCCGCGTCGTATTCAAGAATTACAAAATCAACTGAAAAAATTAACGTACCTATCTTGACGAGGACATCTTCGATTCGTCCCTCTGGATGAGCGAGTGATCTATCAGCCATTTGTATGATCATGGAAGTTGGTCTAGTGTTTCCTATCTTCAGTTTTTCAAAAATTGACTTGGGCATCAAATTGATACTCGCGGCCAACTCACACAAAGCTTTCCCTTGCCACTCATTACCAATAGAAATAGGAATCGTGAAACTCCTAGGATCAAGTAGTTTAGGTGGCAACTTACTTTGGCATATAGCGCTGCATTCTTCTGGCAATCCTATCATCTCAGTCTCATGGTATGGTCTCTTGTTGGTAATGGCTCTTTTCAGAAATTTAACGTACTTCGGAACATCGCGTATAGCATCTAAGAACGGAACGTTAATATTGAGACCACGTACCATATTCAAGAACTTCTGATATTCTGCCATGTCTCCTTTCTTCTGAACTCTGGAGGGAAAAGGTGGAGGAGGACGGGGTTCTGTAACATCTTTGGATTTTGGCTTTTCCAGAATCTTCTCCACTTCAAATATCTCAGGTTCATCTTCTTTCTCTTCCACATCTTTTTCTGGTTTCTCTTTCACAGTTGTTTCTTTTTCTTTCATCACGGGAAAAGGAGGTGGAGCGAGCTTCTTTCATCACGGGATGGGTTTCTTTCCCCGGCAGCGGCGCCAAAAACTTGGTGGGTCCTAGGGTGTTATAAAATTAAGTGCAAAAATAAAGGAACCACTTTGAAGTGTTATTGCGTTACAATCTTCTCTTTGCTTAGGTTCTTCAGTGTCACTCGGTAATTATCCTTGCTGACGTTGATTTAATTGCTTATTTATCTGAGCCATCTGAGTTTCCATCAATTTAAGTGCTGCGGTGGTAGATTGTTGAATGTTGATTAGTGTTGTCAAGGTTTGCTGAACATCTAATGCACCTTCTTGAGGTTGAGCAGGTAGAGCTTTTTGGTTCATGGTTTCGGCATAAGCATCTTGAGAAGGCTGTCTCTGAGATTGATTTCCGTATGCTTGTCCACTTTGGTAGTTGTTCAGAGGTCTTGGTTGAAAGTTGTTTCCTTGGGGACGTGGTTGATATGCATAGGTTGGATTAGCAGCCCCATATGAATTCGAATATTGGAAACCCGGATGGTTTCTATTTGGTTGATAACCTTAACCACCTGAGTTATAATTTCCTAGGTTGGACACGAACATTACGAATTCCGGATTGTTTTGACAGGTCTCCCAATCATGATCTTGTGTACCGCAGTTAGAACATCCATAAACTTCTTGTGTAACATTAACATCTGCCCTTCTACCAGTAACACTTTTTGTAACAGCTAGAGTAAGCTGTTTCAGTTGTTGTTCGAGTTTGTTTTCTATGGCGGTGAATTTTTCTTCAATCAGTGAAATACTTCCACCTCGGACAGGTGCTCTTACGGTATTCCAACCTAGTTCATTCGTTACAGTTCTATTCAAAATAATCTTAGCATGGACTAGTTGTACCCGGAAAAATGCACCACCACAGAGCAAGTCTAGATCCTTTCTTGAAGAGCCATCAAGTCCTCGGTTAAATATCTTCATATGTTGAACTTCTGTGAGGACATGATCAGGGAGTCTTCGTAAGCAAATCTGAAATCTCTTCCAACTTCTACCCAAAGTCTCGTCTTCCTCTTGTTTGAATGACGTTATTTCAACTTGCGCAACTAATCTCATATTCGTTGGGTAGTATCTATCGAAGAACGCGGTTTGTAATGCGTCCCATGTTGTGATTGTTCCGGGTTCTTGAGAATCATGTCACTCACTTGCTCCATCTATAACGAAGTATCTAAAATTAGCAAAATACATTTGCTCTTTAGTTACTCCTTGCGTAATATAAGAATCGGAAATTTGCATGAACTTCTGTACAACACGGATTGGATCTTCGCTAGGTGCTCCTCGGAAATTGCCATAACTTTGAAACTGAGATAACATACCAGGATCGGGTCTGAATCTCTCAACATTAATATTTGCAGGGCCAATTCCGATGGCAAGAGCTCGAAACGGAGCTTCTTCAGGGGCATTGATAAACCACGGATCATTGTTTTGAGCTGGGAGAGCAGCAGGAGGGTCGATTTGTTGATTTTCAGCCATTTCTCTTGCTAATTGCTCCTCTAACTCTTTTGCTTTAGCTTCTTTCTTTCTTTTGTTTGCTTCTCGAACTAGGTTTTCGGGATTTGCAAGAATCACGATATCTTCACGCATAAACCAAAACCTGTAAACTTGAGATAGAAAGACAACCCAAAGCGTAAAACTGAAAAATAAAACTAAAACTAAACTAACAATTAAACTACTAAAAGATTAACATTGGGGTCACACGATACCGTCCCCGGCAGCGGCGCCAAAAACTTGGTGGGTCCTAGGGTGTTATAAAATTAAGTGAAAAAATAAAGGAACCACTTAACCGCAACTGTACGGTTGTCCCAAGTAATATATGATAATCAAGTTCGTTCTCAGGGACGGATTAGGTTCAACCCAAATATTAATCAAGTAGTAAGACTAATTGCTTAACAGAAAAATAAAGTAAAGATTTTTGTTTGGTTTTTATAAATTAAAAGATGCAAATAAAATAAAGACTAATATTACAGTAACAGAAAGGAAATAAAATAACGACTAACTTCAGATAAGAGAGCTACTTGAGTCTCGCAAAGGAATCCACTTAATCAATATAATCTATGCTATGTTTAAGGGTAGAATTGAAATTAGTATATTAGTCGGGACTCTAATATTTCCTAGCCCCCTGTCGGGTGGACTTAGAAGCTATCCTAAAGTATCATAAACACCTGTATGGTCGAATATGCCTCTTCGGATGATATGATTTTACCTCTTTGGCTATGTAACCAGTTAAGCCTGTCGGTCAATAACGGACATTACACGGGTATTACCTATCTGTATTCAAACCCCCCTGTCGGGTGATCACTTCGCCACTAAAGTGAATAGCCCAAATAATAAAAGCTAATTCTAGTTGTTCCTAAAAGAATTAGTAATGAAAACAAAGTAATATACAATATATAAAATTCAATCCTATTTAAATCTAATTAATTAAGGTTCATCCCTTTAATGCGATTCTCAAGTATAAAGAAATTTAGCTCATAAGAAAATTAAAGACTAAAATAAAAGAAAAGGAATTCACATTCAATTACAAGAAAGAAATAAATAGCCTAAAGGGTTGAATGACTATTGTTGGAAGAACAGAATTCCTCCAACTTCTAGCTTCTTCTCTCCTTCGTGCTTTGACTTGAAAACCTTAAGCCTCTTGTTTAATTCTCTGAAGTGTGTGAAAGTAGGAGGTTAAGGGGTGTATTTATAGGTGTTGTAGGACCCTAGGTCGAATTTTCTTGGAGTGGAAGACAAGTTAAAGACTCTTAAATTCGTAGCCCTAAATTCTAGGAAAGGTAAGATTTTGCTGCTGATTTGATTTGGTCATATCTTTTTCAATACTTATCCGTTTGAGAAGTTCCAATATATGAAACTGTTTGTCTTAGAAAGAGCTTTCTATTGGTGCAAACCACACGTCCAGATTCCTAGCCAATCGTGAGTTATGAATTAATCTTTAAAACATGGCTGGAATTTCAGATTCACAAGGTAGCTTTATCTTTTCCTTCTTTGAATATATCTTTCCTAAATCTTCTTATTTCCATCTAAATCTTCTTTCCTTTAATCCTTTCTCTTGACTTGGTCTCTAAGTAATTACCATTTATCTTTTAAAGCTTCACATTAAATAAATAATTAAACCGCATATGCTTAAAAATAATAAATCAAGAAATCAAGAAATCAAGAAAACGAAATAGGAAAGTGCACTCTAAAAATAGAAACTCGAGTAAAAATCATTTCCCAACACTCTAAAATACACTAAGACTTTATTCTCACTTCTTCTCCTTGGATTGGTCTTTCATAAAATTCAAGAACCAATTAACTTTGCATTAAAAATAGTCAAATTTACGCACAAAAGCTCAGATTCTGCAAATAGCTAATTTCCAAGGGGAGGAAGTGCAATATGATCAATTAAGCCTAAAAGTCTATCAAATAAGTCATTTATTCACCTAAAAGGATGTCTCCAAGGGGCTAATAATTAGAACAAATCGGGAGACATTAGAGCTTAGCCTATTTGATTTTATGTAATCAGCTTTGCGCAAGGGAGCAACTTGCATATATGTATTTTTAAGCTTCTCGTAGCTGCTTCAAAAATAATGGCAATGATTTGCAAAATTTGACGAAATTTCCCTACAAAATTGAACTGTACCAATTTCAGAATTGTCTTATAGATACTTGTCGATCTTGCTACCTCAACTTCAAACAAAAATCAACAGTGATCAGTATCCTCTTCCCTTCGACAATCACATCTACTCGTATTCACTCATATTCACATGAAACATTACATAATCATGACATTTAGGTCTAATCTATAACTACCTAGATAGATTAATTTTATATAGAGTTGTACCAGTTTAAATGAAGGAATATTTTTCCCATTTATATTTGCATATAGAGGCGTTGTAGTTGAGAGCTATGAGACCATCAGTCATGAGTTTGCACAAATTATTTTTTCGCTTGCAAGTTTTGTTTTTCTGTACAACATTTGAAGTGTCTGCTAAGATATTTCTACTTTCTCTTATTTCATAAGGTATTAAACTCTACAAAAAATGACAAATTAAGAAAAATTATTACCAATTGATTTAGTTTCACAGATGCTTTCTTCGACCCGTCTCTTTCGATTTTCTGTAAAAAGTTAACAAATTATTGAACTCAATATATAACAAATGCATTTTCTGTCAAATATCTTTGCAATATATAAAAATTAAAATTAAGACACTATCCAAGTGTAGGACAATATAAACACAACATACATTTAAATCTTCCTTCATGGAAGATGACTCGTTGCTTCATCAATTTGCGCACATCTGTCGATGAATGTTTTCGAGTCTATATCAACTTCCTAAAACATATACACACAATAAATTTGAAATTAGAATAACATGGTAAGTAAATAAATCAATTCAGATTGTAAAATGTAAATTATAAATAATTACCTCTCCTTGAGAGTTTGGAAGGCAGTGTCCTATTTTCAAACAATAAAAGAAAAATTAAAGAACATTAACAGTAAGGTAGAGAATTAATTTAACCGGTCTGGATCTTCAAGGCTCCCTTTAGTTCATCTTAAAAAACATCCCTGAGTACAGGTCCACGTCATTATATCCGTCTTCAGTTTTACTTTTTACCATCATTTTCAACCAATCTAGAAGGTTTACCTATAATTGTCACACAATATAAAAAAATTAATCACTTACATACTAGTGTGGATTCATTTTTGTACTTATAGATATTAGGTTTTCAAGATACCTGCAATACAGGTCCCTGTGACATGCAAAAAAATGTTCTACATGTCCTTATATTTTTTTGACATACATGGTAAAACTGGATCAATACAACTCATTTTGTTGTAATTCTTAAGATCAATTGATTAATTTACACAAATATATATGTATATAATAGACTTGTTCTAATTATGACCTCATTACTACTGTCCTGTTGTAAATTTCAACATCAATGTCCCAAATAAGAAAAGAAGAAAGCCTTGTACAAAGAAGTTTGAAAATAGTTTTGTATAAGAAAAATATATCTTGGAAAAAGGTTTAATTGAATAAATCATGTCAAACTCATAACAAATACAAGGACCAATGATGCAAAATACACGGAAGACTCAATTGTAAACTAATCATATATAAATAGCATGCATAAATAGAAAAATATACCCACATTAGATCTCTCATAAAAACCAGAAACAATAAATTCAAGCGCCTTTGAACGTAAAAATCCTATAAAACAAAGATTTTTGACATGATGATTACCCGTAATTATATATAAATAATTATACATCAATGTACCTTCTTTCTAGACTCATTGACTGACTTAGTGACCTGAAGATACTTTTTTGATGAATCCAACTCAACAACTTCTGTAAATAATCAATTAAATAACAATATTGATTCACATACAACAATTATTATTTTTCAAACTCTAACACACCAATAGAATATGAATGTTTAATTCGATTCAACTAAAATTAGAGAAACCAAAGCTTACCAAGAGAATTGGGAGAAGAAACAACACTGAGGTTGTTGCATTGGTTGCCATGCCCTAAGAATTGACGGGAACTCACATGACATTCCCCTTCCATATACGCTAATTTTAGCACATCACTTCTCATACCGTAAAAGGCTTCCAACTATAAAAAAATGGCCATTCTAGGATTTGTAAAAAGATAATAATTATACTTAAATAAGATAATTTTGAAATTTTTTAAAAATGATTGAGACTAGAATTTCAATGGTAAAAATTAATTATTTTACCTTAATTTAGGTTTCTCGACGGTTGGTGGCGTAGCCAAGCCAGGTTGATGATAGTGGAGGATGGTCTCCCTAGTGGCGGCGACTCTCTCGTGCTGGAGAGCGGTTTAGTGGGAAGGTGAAACTGTTGTGTTTTATTTGTATAAACAAGTAAAACAATATAGAAACTAATGCACAAATAAAATAAAAGTAAATAAATAGATAACTTTACTTGCCGAGACTCGGATTGGATCCGATGTCTTTAAGGTATTTAGGCCACGTACAGGTGTCTTACGTTTGCTGGTTTCAACCTCCAGGATACAACGACAAAACTATTCAAAAGAATATGACACACGAATTCATAAGAATTTCAACGAACTTAATAATGCTGTTTCTTTCTATCTCTCTTATAATTTTAATGCTTTTAAAAAATGAATTAAGAAAATGGTGGCCTACTATTTATAGAAAATGAAAAGTTGGCTTGCCAAAGGTTGTGATGTTTCATTTTGGAGTTACGTTGTATTAATTGAAGATACAACGTTTACTTAAAAAAACCATAAACTTGGGGTGGTCCAGATGCTATGAACCTAAGGCCCAAAAGCCCAACAAAGTTGATGGTCTAGGTTCATACCCCATCTAAGGCCTAACAAATGTATGAACCTAAGACCCAAAATCCCAACAAAGCTAATGGTACAGGTTCAAGCCCTACCAGACACTTTTTTTCTTTCTTTGCTTTATAACAAAAAGAAACAAAATAACATATATTGCTTTTTTTCCTTTTAATTTCTCCAGATTACATGACTCAATTTCAAACGATTTTAACCAAGTGAATATATTACGTTGATCTTTACAACTTGAATATATGCATTAATATTCGAATCATTTTATTAAATTTAGTCATCGACTAACATCGTAAACATGGTCAACACTTGAGTAGAATCCCATTTGTCCAACAGAAACTGAAGTGATTTTTTGTTGTCCATTGTAGGATTTGTATAATAACAGGGTATCTGGGTTCGATTCCCGTCAACAAAACGTAATTGTTTATAAAGTTTTCACACATATAAATTAGAAAATTTTGGAATAACATGTGGACCAATAGTGGTATTTATATTATGTTTATTAGTGTCGTGGTTTAGTATGATAGTTTGGTTTAAATAATTTGTGTTTATGTGATATTGTGCAAGAAAATCGAAAGAGAAAACAAGGATCAAAAGAATAAGAGAAAGCATATGGCAACAACAAAAAGAACAAGATTCTCTTAGAATTTTTTTAATGGCTATACACAAATTCGATGGCAATATATGCTTAATTCGAGATGAAATAATAAAATCTGATGAAATATTTATTTACTCATCATTGTACTTTTTTTTCGAGATTTTTGGATTATGCCTTTGATATTTTTAGTTATAAGCATGTCTTTTGTGTTTTCATTCCCTAGAGTGAGTTAAATGATAGGGTGTTTTTTTTTTGAATTGTCTTGACACACTTAGAGTAAAGTAATTTTTAAAATGAGAAAAGAAACCAATTATGTATACTTTTTAACACTTTGGTCGTGTTCTTAATCATATATTAGTAATTTTTTATCCAATCAGAATCAAATATCTCTCGGGCGATTTTGAGTAAAATTAATTTTTTTATATACGGTAATTAGAAGTCATAATTTCTATTTTTGATCAGATTAGTTTATTCCCTAATTGTAATGGATATATTATTAATCGAAGATAAATTAAAACTACCATTTACCTATAATATATAGTAAAAAATTGCATTATAGGTATATATTATTGGAATTGTCCAAATTTTTTGATGTGTTTTCAAACACTAGTTATACCAAGTCATATAATATAGAGTAAATACCACTTTTGCCCCCTTGTTTTTCACGCGTTTGAAAGTTTGCCGCCCATTGTTTAAAATGCGACTGGATACCCCCTAATTTTTGTTTTCGTGACTTGTTGCCCCTACTAACGTTTTCCGTCCAATGATGTCGTTAAGTGTCATGTGAGTGGCACATGTTTGATTTTTTAAACCTTTTTTTGACAGTTTACCCCTTAAATGACATTTTTTTTGACAAATCAACCCCCTTATCTACATATATTTGACATTATATTTTTTTTAACTTTACAGGTTGTTTATGAATAGATAGAACAATTCTAGATGATTAAGAATGTAATTTATCGTTCTGTTTACTCAAAATAAAATCATCAACTTATCTTGGCCCCCATATTGTGGTCTCAAGTTTCTAAAAAGAAGAGAGTGTCATAGATTTGAGATATAACCCGAGTCTACCACCAATTCGAGATCTAATTAATGTCAAACTATTATTAGAATGAGGTATAAGACTTACCAATATAAGTGATCTTCAGAAGTTTATTGATCAAGCAAGAGCCTAAGAATTTCCTACCCAAGAATTGACAAATCCTATCTCAAACTAAGATTCCATTTTAGTGAAAAAAACATCATGACAGTCTCTATTTCTTTTAGTTTTTGATTTAAGCGTCATGAGGCTATTGGACTTGGACTACGTCTTAAGGCTATTGGACTTGGACTAAAGGTATATAACAGTGATCCTCATCTGACCTTAAGATCGATTGTTGCACAGTGTCCAGAGTCAAAATGGTTATTAAATGTAGTGAAAAGAATTACACTATCAAACCCTATACCATTTGGCACAATTCATAGACTTACATATATAAGCTCATACACGAAATGTGAAGGGTTATGGAGTTCAGTAATCTAAAAGTGAAATCGAATTCAAAATCACAGGCAGAGAAAGACAAGTACCTGCTGTCTCGTGCTTGAGCTTGAAATTCAGCAAAACGTTAATGGAGGCTCAGATAAGTTATTATATGGAGATACGTAGAGAGTCTAACCAAGTCATGGCTTGATCTTCTCATTTTCCTCGTAAATGGCTCCGAAAGAAAAAGAAAGTCATCACAACCTTAAAAAAATATAATCTCAATTTATAAGGGGTAAACTGTTATTTAAGTGGTAAACTGTCAAAAAAGTTTTAAAAAAGCGAACATGTGCCACTCACGTGAAACTTAACGGCAGAATTGGACGGAAAACGTTAGTAGGGGCAACGAGTCACGAAAACCAAAATTAGGGGGTATCCAGTCGCATTTCAAACAATGGGTGGCAAACTGTCAAACGCATGAAAAACCAGGGGGCAAAAGTGGTATTTACTACATAATATATTAAGTATTATAGAGAAAAAATATAATTTTATAAATACTTGGTACATTATATATCTATTATTTTCAAATATTTATATATATATATATAGATAAACTATTATCAATTAATTAATGGTCTTAATATAGATGGTATGTTTAGGATTTTATTTTAAAAAATTAATGAATGAATAATTAATGGTTTTAATGATTAATGGGACCAGAAATGATTTGACCACCACTTATGTTAAAAATTATGAACCGTAGATAAAAAACTATATATAATATAGATGTTTAGGATTTTATATTTAAAAAAATTTAATAATTAATGGTTTTAATGATTAGTGGGGCACAAAATGATCTTGACCATCACTTATGTTAAAAATTATGAACTGTAGATAAAAAACTATATATAATATAGATGTTTAGGATTTTATATTTAAAAAAATTTAATAAAATGAATAATAATGGTCTTAATGATTAGTTCGGTAAAAAATGATCCTGACTGCCACTTATGTTAAAAGTTATGGACCGTATATGAATGAATAATTAATGGTCTTAATGATACGTGGGGCCAGAAATTATGTTGACCACCACTTATATTATAAATTTTAGACCGTAGATCAAAAGTTAATTATATAACATAGATGTATAATATATATATATATATATATATATATTCTCATATAATCCGTACATTAATGAAAAAATAAAACAATATACGTGTAAAATGGTAGCTTACGATGAGAATGGACTTGAGAAAAAAAGTTGAAAGATCTAAATATTTCGATACAATTAACTATTATTTTTATATGTATTATTTGACAATAAATAAACAGATAAGTTATAAACTTAACTATTACAATACATTTCACATCTTTTTATATATATTTATAATTATATTCCTCCCTAATAAATAAAGCTTACCAAATATATTTTGACCGAAATAAATAAAGATTCAACATTAAATAGTCAAAAAGTAAACCTAAAGACATATATAAGATGAACTCATTGATGTTGTTTCTCAACACATTATTTATTCTTAATCGCTACCTAAGCACAATGGCACCAAAAAAAATTCTATCTTTCTTTGCACTATTTTGTTTTACTCTCCTTGCACTTATACCATTTCACAAGTGTAAGTCTAACTTTTCTATCTTATTTTTCCAAACTACATCCTCTATATCTCTTGTATTCATTAGTTATATGAAACACTATCTTTAGTATTGTGCAATTAATTATATATTTATTGTTTCGTGGACGAATAAACAAAAGAATATGGTTTGGAGTCTCACCGACTTTAGGGTGAAGTCCAACATTGTTATTTATTTTCAAAATTATGTATAAAGTAAATTAAACTAATATAGCAATATTACAAATTAATCTTGTTTCTAATAATTAAATTTTTAAAATTCAAAACCTATCCCTTATGCCATTTAAGTTTTTTTCATAATTAGTTACATAATAAGAATTCAAGTTTTCACTTATTAGACTTCTATTAAGAAATTACATTACTACAAGAATATTGTTGAATAGGTTGCAAAGTCAATATACAATGATAGATGTGTTTTATATTTTTTGTAACTCCATGTATTTTTGATTACTTCAAATAACATATGTACCCATAATATTTTGCCAATAAAATAAATTATTACTAAGTTTAAAATTCTTCCTTCCACCACAGATTTTTGCCCCTTTATTTTTTTTAAATCTTCAATTGAATTTTTAGAATTGTGTTTTTGTAGTATTTATCAACTAATTTTATGCATTGTATATTTCACCAGGCATGATGGTTAACAATGTAAACAAGAACACAAGTTTGGTAGCTATCGATAAAAAATACAACAAAAGAGAAGCCTACAACCCAATAAAATGCTTTGAGTGTGTACAACAAAAAATAGATTCGTGGTGTTGTTGTGGTACTCATGCATGTTATAGAACTAAAATTACTTGTTCTCTTAGTTGCATTGATAAAGCTTAACCTAATAGATCTGCTTTTGTTGGGGGTTGAATGATAAGTAGAAGCTTTTCACTTATAATGTGAAATCGATTTTAATAAAATAATTATCTATTTCTAATATCATACATTCTTGCTTCTGATTTATTTATCTAAGTTGAACAATGATTGAATTACTTTTTTATAAACTATTTATGCACCTACTAATATAGTGTTATTTGAAATGAAGAAAACAATAATGTATTAATATCAACTAAGAGAGAAAATTTAAATTATACTTTTTAAATTAAATAAACACTAAATCAATAGAATAATATTACATAAAATTGCTACAAGGAAGAAAAATAAAAACTCAAAATACCAGTTTCCTAAAAAGTATTATTGCATAAGTTGGATGCAAACTCTCTTTGATTTTTTATTTCTCAAGGTATAACCATAACATCTTTTAAACGATGCATACTCACAAAGAGAGGAATGAAATTTTCTCAAAAACATTTTACTCAAGAAATAAATATTGTGAAAAGTGAGTTTATAATTTCATACTGTGTTATCCTCAAAGTGAAAAGGAAATTTATATTTAATTAAAGGGGTATATTAGCTTCAATTACCATTAAGGAAGAATAAAGACCAGAATTAAAGTTGTTATACATTTTGTATGTTCAAATAAATAAAGAAATAATTTCTAATTAAGTCCAAATCTCAAAATATCTTGTCTAAATAGGTCCACTTCAATAGTTTAACCTTATAGAGTCCAGAAATAATATTCCTAACATATTACTACCTATTATACCCCTATACCAATTATTACAATATCTATTTATAATATTAAATATTTTAAAAACCAAACCCTCATTAACCTTTTTATTCACCATTTTCACAGCCGCTCTCCTACAAAGCATCTGCAGCCACAACCCATCCACTCTCCTGCAAATCTACTCCCTCCGCCGCTCTCCTGCAAAGCAAACGCCGCCACAACCAAGCCGCTCTCCTGCACATCTACTCCCTCCACCACTCTCCTGCAAAACAACCGCCGCCACAACCAAGCCGCTATCCTGCACAGCTAATTGCTTTCGCAGCAATTTCCAAACAGGTTGTTTAAAGGTAGTACAGTACGACGCCTCTTTCTAATTAATAACCTAATTAGTAGGTCTCCTCATAGTATTGAATTTGAAAAAACCGTTCTTCTTCAAATTTTTTGGCCAAACTACAAGGCATTTGTTACCGTCGTTGAAGGTTTTATGGACTGTTATTGATAATTCCTAAACATCACAGAAGACTCCTTTTTGAAGACCACCAAAATGCAGCCCATTAGAAGACTCTCTATCGATAACCATAGCCTAACCATCAGAAAAAAGGAAGATACTCCTGCCTTCATACTAGTCCACCTTCAATAGATTTTTTATTTGTGAATGATTAGTAAATAATAATGATTATTGATTTTAATATCGTCTTTGATACAATTTCTCTCTAATACAATTGATACATTCTCGTGAATGATTAGTGAATTTGTTACCCATTGTTTGAATCTCTAAAAGCGACGAAGCCGCTAACCTGCACAAGAGCCCACTAAACGCGTGTAAAGAGTCCACCAAACACGTGTAAAGAGCCCACCGCGTGTAAAGAGCCCACCAAATGCGTGTACGGAGCCCACCAAAATGAGCCTACCAACCGTATGTCCAAAGCCCACTAAACGTGTTTACAGAGCCCACCAAAGGTATTATTGACTATGAATATTATAGAAATGGGCTGGACCTCCTAAAGAAAGTTATTTTGGTTGTGGACCTTTTAGATTAATCACCCATAAATAAATTGTAAGAGTTAAAGTTGGGTAAAAGGAGACAAATTTGGGAAAACAAAGGCTAGTATTTATGATGACACATGTTTGTATCAATGTTTAAGTGTGATCATATGACTAAAAGAGAAAAAAATCATCAGAATCTCAATAAAATCTACATTCAATCTTGAAGATCACCACCAACAAGTCTATAAGCTAATCTTGGAAGATTAATATATAAGACTTGATTTTAAGTGCAAATTTACATAACAAGCGAGATTCAATTTTTTTGTACGTATATAACTTATGAATCGACATACAAATATATTTTTCAAGTGATTAGAATTATACAATTATAGCCTAATTACTTTATTTTCGCTAAGTTGTATGAAACCACATTTAAATCTGTCTAGCACATGTTACTTAAGTTCAAAATCATTTTTATACCTGATCTTGCACGACATGGTGTAAGAGTTTCTACATATATTTATCACCCATGGGGGAAGGGGTTGGTCGATAGTATTGAGTTTTAGGAGGAGACTTTTTGATTTAAATATTATCTTAATTACTTATTATTGTATTTCCAATTAAAATCGAGAAAAAGAAAATCATATAAACTATTCTAGGACATGTCTTTGATCTAATTCCAAACTTTGTAAGAGTCAAATATATGCTTGGTGTGTTCAAATCATCACTCCCAAACATAGACATGCCCCATAATATAAATATATTAACATTTAGTGTAACTATTCATGTTGATGTATTTTAACCAATATGGTAGGAAGAAAAGAGATAGAGTAATATGTAATAATGCCAAGTAAATAGAAAGAAAGATATAGTAAAGAAACGGAGTTATAATGAGAGTCAATTTTAGCCAAGTTTCTCCATCTTCTCTTTAAGAAATATTTTCTCTCTCTTCTTTATGTGTTACCTACCTCTGTCTCCTCCTTGCACCTCTGCCTTTTACATTTCCCCTCTTTTTCCAAACCTGAATTGGCATCATTACTTTGTAATTGATTCTATTTCAGTAACTTCATTGGAATAAGTTCTTGAAAAAGTGTGAAATAAAATCTATTGTTTGCATTCTTTTCCCTATTTTCTGATTTTGTTGGGTGGTATGTGTCCTAGCAAGTAGGGGCTAATAAGTCTCTCCATAATAAACCTTAACTAAATGAAATTAGTCTGAATTCTTTTTTTGAAACAAGGTTAATAACAATTTTAGTAGTCTAGGTTTGACAAATTGATAATGACAATAAAATATGAAAGATTTTGTTTGGTTTTGATTTAGAACTAATGACGCAGTAAAATAAAGTACTTAAATGATTAACTAAAATAAAAAAAATGCAAATAAATAAGAGTGACGCAAGAATGAGAGATACACTTGAGTCTCGCAAGGGAATTCACCTAAGTCAATGCAATTACTGTTTTGTTTTAGGGTAGAGTTGTCATCTAATTATTAGTCGGGACTCTATAACCATTCCATATCACACGAAGCTTTCACTGATGTTATATCAACATGGAAACCACAGTTTCACACAATATGTAAATGTATCTCTTCTGAAATACATGAAGAAAACTTTTCCTAATTTAGAATAAGAGGATAAATCTAGGGTTTGATGATTATTAGATTACAATTTTCCTAAAAAACTCCTTAATAAGTGGAGACACAACATATCTTATGTTGTAGTGATAATGATGATAAACTAGAGATCTAAATACAAATGAACTCTTCTAAATAATTATTCATCAATGGATTTGAAAAATGGGTAGACCAAGTGGTGATCACATGTTAAAATGTAATAAGAGTCCCCAAATGGTCATAATCCACGTGGCTATTTTAAATGAAGTAGAATTCTCCTTGGTGGCTGTGTACCATGTATTTTATGCTAGTTCATGACTGGTAGATTGATGGGTCCTTGTTGGTGTGGCCTAAGGTGTGATAAAAAGATGTATAAAATAAGTGCAAATACACACCCTAAACTAACACGGTACTGCAAGTATTACATGACGTATGCAAGTTTTAATGATAAGAAGATTCGTTCCTCAGGGACTGACGAAAGTTAGAGAGAACTTATGCAAATTATCAAGTGCAGATATAGAAGATAGAAAGATGATACGCAAAGAAAGAAAAGGGAAATAGATTTTTATTTGGTTTTTATAAAGAAAACTAAACTACTAAATAAAAGACAATAAAATAAATAAAAGAAAAGAAAAGAAAAGAAGATAGTATGAAAGATATAGCTTAGGTTTTACTAGTATGCACTAATCCTTCTAATTCTATCTATTAGATCTAATTTATAAGGGAGAATATTAGCTCTTGGTATACTTAGTCAGGATTCTAAATTCTCATACCTTAGACCTTGAGAGCGACTAAGGGGGCTACGGCACAACCAAGAAGTGTTTTATCTTAGGGTTATCAAACGCCACTAAGGCCCTAAGCAAATACTGCAATCCTGGTGATATGGTGGTTAAAACAAACCCTATGACTATCTAGTTAGAATCCTGTTTTGTCAGAACTAATATCGAAACTAGACGTTATGTGGTGGTTCAATAGTTAAACACCCTGGTAAGGTGACCATCTAACTACTATTAAGGTAATCCTAAACGTTGCGCACCGCAAGGAAAACATACATTAAATCAAAACACATAATCAAATATAAAGGTAAGTAGCTAATATCAGATTAAAACATATAATTCCCAAAGAAACTTAGATAGAAGAACTAGAATTCATAGTTTATACATTATGCAAAACCTAAACTAATAGAATTAGTTCATACAAAGAAAAGAAGAGAAAAGAATTACAAAATAAGAGGTTGACGGAGACATGATTGATGCACAGCTCCTTCCAGACTTCTTCTCTTGTATTGTAGCTTCCTCTTGGCCTTAAGTTCTGGCCAAGAATGATTTTAGAGTGTTAATAGGCTGTATTTATAGGGTATAGGAAGACCTAATTCGTTTTCTTGAAGGAGAAGGAAAGTAATGGACTCCTAGTCCAACTCAAATTCGTATGGAAATAAAGATAAACACTGCTGGACCGTTTTGAGCATATCTTCTTCGTTATTGGTCAGTTTGAGCTCCATTAGATACCAAAAGAATCGCAACAGAATTATCTTGACCCTAACGAAGGAAATTACCAAAATCGGCCTATTTCTTAGGTAAAAATGCATATCTTTAGACGTGTATGCAGAATCCCAGATTTAGGCACCTTTTCCTTTTCCATCGTTTTAGCTTTTGTTTCCTTATCTCCAATTACCATGCAAATCTCTTTCCATATCTTGTAGTCTTTGACTTGGACTCTAATTAATCTCCATAATTATCTTTAAAGCTTCACACTAAATAAACAATTAAACCCAATATGCTCTAAAAATATTATCTTACTAAATCAAGACTCAAAATAGGAAAGTGCACTAAATTAAGCTAAGATCGACCTATAAACTAATAAATAAGCCTAAAATGATGTCTCGTGAGTAGATTTTAATATCACAAATGAGGAAACATCACTTGTGTTATACAATAATGCAATAAATGTTAAGGACTCACAAACCACAAGTGTACGGTTGTCCATGTAATATCCGATAAATCGGGTTTCGTTCTTAGGGATTGGACTGGTAAAACCCAAGTATTCAATAGATAAGTAGTAGTAATTGTAAGTACAAAAAATATAATATGAAAGATTCTTGTTAGGTTTTGATTTAGAACTAATGACGCAGTAAATAAAAGTTATCAAATGATTAACTAAAATAAAAATAATGCAAGTAAATAAGATGGACGCAAGAATGAGAGAAACACTTGAGTCCCGCAAGGGAATTCACCTAAGTCAATGAAAATGCTGTTTCGTTTAAGGGTATAGTTGTCATTTAATTATTAGTCGGGACTCTGTAATCTCCTAACCTCCGCCAGGGTGGACTTAGGAGCTATCCTACGATATTATAAACCCCGTCAGGGCGGTTATACCTACTTTCGGATGTTGAAGATCCTTACCCAATTGGCTACTTGGTTAGTCAAGCCAGTTAGGATCATTGACAAATACCACACGTCTATTACCTAGGTCAGTAATTAAACCCCCTGTCAAGGTGATCACTTCGTCACTTAAGTGAATAGCCTAATTAATAAAACTTATTTCTAATTGATTAGAAAAGAAATAATAAACAAGGAGAAAATGATATATATAATAAGTACCCAAGTCAAATTAAATTGTAAAATCCTAAATTCAAAAAACAGAAATTGATTAACTATGGCTCTAACCCATTATTTGCGATTCTTAAGCACTTAATAATTAAGTTCATGTTCATAAGAAAAACTAAAATTAAATAAATAAAAGACATTATCCTAAATTACAGAATTAGAATATGAAACCTAATTGGATGGATGAAAAGTCTGTTCTTGGAAAAAAAATGGATTCTCCAGCTCATGCTCTTGCTTGCGCCTCTTGACGTTCTCTCTAAGGATGATTTAATTTGAATAAAATATGAGAGGTGCTGAATAATGAGGTCTAAGAGGGCTTATATAGATGGTGAAAATGGATTAAGTCTAATCATGGGCTTAACTAAGTAATTAAAAGTCCAAGTCCAATTGGTAATTCTTGTAACTGGTTTATAGCTGTTAGTAAAACGGCCATAACTTTTGCATATCAACTCCAAATCAACTCATTCTAGTTACAAAATCTTCCTAACTCAAAAAGGATTTTTTTTATTTCACGACCCAAGGCTGATTCAGTGTCTAGGTGGCTCGAAAATAGCAATTAGTAACAACCTTCCATATTTGCAGCTTTTTTAGTCAATTCTTCTTGGATATCTTTTATCGCCTTTGACTCCATGATACCTTTGATACAAGGGTGTATCCACACTATCTATACTCCATGATACCTTCCTATGCTCATCAATATCTTCTATCTGTTTTATCTGCTTAACTGGGCAATCACCATATTGGTGCCCAATTTTACCACATCTGAAACAAAGGGAACCAGTATTCTCATATTGAAAAACCACCCACGCTGAACCTTCCTCTTGATATAGGTATGTCCCTGGGGGGAGTGGGAATTTAGTGTTTATCTTTGGTTGGAATCTGAGGATTTTGATGTCGTAGTTTAAATTAGTTGGAAAGTCCACTGCTTCTATTTTTATAAAACATTCTTCCAGAGCCTTGACTATGTTTAAGTTGTTCTGTTTGAAAGCTAATCCTCTTATCTGCACCCAAATTGAGGAATAATCAGTTGATAAGTCCTTAAATTCCACCACCTGTGGCTACATTGTCATACTTATGTGCATTTTTTGATATAAGCTCGGCCTCATTTCCCAAACTCGCTTAAACTCTCTATCATTGAAGATTTCGAGCTTAAACATGTTGTTCTTGACCTTTGAGAGCCTATGGTGGCCATGTATTCCCCATCGCTCTTCTATGAATTTCCTCATTTGTACAGCGTATATAGTTGAATCTCCCACAACTCTGAGCAGAATCGCCTTGTCTTCTTTCATGCTCTCTGCAAGTCTGGCTTTCATTCCTATATCAATTACCCCGAGCTTTCGAGCCTTATGATCATTAAGTGGAACAATTGGTAAAGCGTGAAACTCCCTAGTTGCCATTTTGTATTCTGCAAAGTGACTAAGAGCAACAAAATCTCTAAGGAGGTATAAGATTAGTAGCAGGAAAAAATATTGAAACGAGAGAACCCCAGAAAGGTGAGGAAGAAAGTTGAAAAAACAGTAGAATTTGAGAGGGGGTAGAGAGGATGAAGTTGAGTAACGAATTTTCCTTAACCTTGGAGCTTATATATAGGTGATCTTCCGTAGAGTTATTGTTGTTCTTCTTCGATACGCCATGCTTCAACCGAGGTGACTTATGGGCTTCTTGAGGGTTGTAAAGTGTTGCAGCACAGTCAATTGCTCTCTTCCAGACAGTGTTATTATTACCTTCCCAATTAATTAAACTAAAAACCTTTCCTTTGTAATCATTGTTCTTGCATCTCCACTCACCGCGTGCCCTAGGTATTCCTCTTCGGAAACCTCTTCGCATCCCCGATGTAAGAATTTGTGGATTAACATTCCTTTCCTGCAAGATTAAGAGAAACATACTAATTGAAGAGAAAGTAATGATGGGGTTTACCTTGATAACCCCGATAGGGTTTCCTGACTTAGGTTTTGATTTGGGAAAACTAAAAAATTGCTTCAAATCTATCTGAATGTTGTTAGCTTTGGCCTTCCCATTCACGTTGCCAATCAACCTCTGTGGCCTTAATAGCCATCTATTTGTGTTTATTGTGATTTTCCCCAAAAAAATAGCACGAAACCTAGGTCATAGTCTAGCTGCCCATCTGTTGAGATACCCATCCCTAGGGGTTGAGGTGGGTAGAGTGATTGTTTTGGTCCCGCATGAGCCTCTACCACAGTGGTTATGGAAAAGACGAAGAGATTTCAAGAAAGAAAGACGAGAAAATCGTCCCCTAGTAAGAGAGAAGTTTAGAGAGCGTGTAAGCTAGAGAGAGAAACCTTACTGTACAGATGATAGTAGATCTAATCATCTGTTTGTGATTGTGTACATATAATATATTTCTTATTTTTTTAAATGATTAAGAAAGTGAAAAAAAAAAGTTAGAAAAGCAGAGTAAAAATTAAAATAAAATTTTAAAATTGAATTTGTAGTTTGGAGTAATTTTAACAAAGAAAAGGATTTTCCATGAGAAGAGAAAGTAATCCAGTGATGATTTTTTCACGCAACCCGACATAGGAAGTGGTTGCCATGATGTATTCACTGAAAAATCAAGCTTTCCTTTCTCTCCAACAACTTGTTTTGGAACATCGAAGTTATAACAGCACTTTCTCTTTCTCTTTCTCCCCAAAAATCAATAACTTTGGCATTTTGAGATGGTGAAGGATCTTAGCCTATTTGATTTTATGTAATCAACTTTGCGCCAGGGAGCAACTTGCATATATGTATTTTTAAGCTTCTCCTAGCTGCTTCAGAAATAATGGCAATGATTTGCAAAATTTACCCAACTTTCCCTACAAAATTGAACTGTACCAATTTCAGAATTGTCTTATAGATACTTGTCGATCTTGCTACCTCAACTTCAAACAAAAATCAACATTGATCAGTATCCTCTTCCCTTCGACAATCACATCTACTCGTATTCACTCATATTCACATAAAATATTACATAATCATGACATTTAGGTCTAATCTTTAACTACCAAGATAGATTAATTTTATATAGAGTTGTACCAGTTTAAATGAAGGAATATTTTTCCAATTTTCATATGGAGGCGTTGTAGTTGAGAGCTATGAGACCATTATTCATGAGTTTGCACAAATTATTTTTTCGCTTGCAAGTTTTGTTTTTCTCTACAATATTTGAAGTGTCTGCTAAGATATTTCTACTTTCTCTTATTTCATAAGGTATTAAAGTCTACAAAAAATGACAAATTAAGAAAAAATATTACCAATTGATTTAGTTTCACAGATGCTTTCTTCGACCCGTCTCTTTCGATTTTCTGTAAAAAGTTAACAAATTATAGAACTCAATATATTACAAATGCATTTTCTATCAAATATTTTTGCAATATATAAAAATTAAAATTAAGACACTATCCAAGTAGAGGACAATATAAACACAACATACATTTAAATCATCTTTCATGGAAGATGACTCGCTGCTTCATCAATTTGCGCACATCTTTCGATGAATGCCTTCGAGTCTATATCAACTTCCTAAAACATATACTCACAATAAATTTAAAATTAGAATAATATGGTAAGTAAATAAATCAATTCAAATTGTAAAATGTAAATTATAAATAATTACATCTCCTTGAGAGTTTGGAAGGCAGTGTCCATGTTTCCAACAATTCAATTATAGAGTGTCATCCTATTTTCAAACAAAAAAAGAAAAATTAAAGAACATTAACAGTAAGGTAGAGAATTAATTTAACCGGTCTGGATCTTCAAGGCTCCCTTTAGTTCATCTTAAAAAACATCCCTGAGTACAGGTCCACGTCATTATATCCGTCTTAAGATTTACTTTTTACCATCATTTTCAACCAATCTAGAAGGTTTACCTATAATCGTCACACAATATAAAAAAATTAATCACTTACATACTAGTGTGGATTCATTTTTGTACTTATAGATATTAGCTTTTCAAGATACCTGCAATACAGGTCCCTATGATATGCAAAAAAATGTTCTACATGTCCTTATATTTTTTTGACATACATGGTAAAACTGGATCAATACAACTCATTTTGTTGTAATTCTTAAGATCCATTTATTAATTTCCACAAATATATATGTATATAATAGACTTGTTCTAATTATGACCTCATTACTACTGTCCTGTTGTAAACATTCAACATCAATGTCCCAAACGAGAAAAGAAGAAAGCCTTGTATAAAGAAGTTTGAAAATAGTTTTGTATAAGAAAAATATATCATGGAAAAAGGTTTAATTGAATAAATCATGTCAAACTCATAACAAATACAAGGACCAATGATGCAAATTACACAGAAGACTCAAATGTAAACTAATCATATATAAATAGCATGCATAAAGAGAAAAATATACCCACATTAGATCTCTTATCTAACTTGTTAATCCCATCTAATCCCATCTACAGGCACGTACGAAGTATGTTAAAAAAACCAGAAACAATAAATTCAAGCGCCTTTGAACGCAAAAATCCTATAAAACAAAGATTTTTGACATGATGATTACCCGTAATTATACATCAATGTACCTTCTTTCTGAACACATTGACTGACTTAGTGACCTGAAGATACTTTTTTGATGAATCCAACTCAACAACTTCTGTAAATAATCCATTAAATAACAATATTGATTCACATACAATAATTATTTTTTTCAAACTCTAAAACACCAATAGAATATGAATGTTTAATTCGATCCAATTAAAATTAGAGAAACCAAAGCTTACCAAGAGAATTGGGAGAAGAAACAACACTGAGTTGTTGCATTGGTTGACATGCCCTAAGAATTGACGGGAATTCACATGGCATTCCCCTTCCATATATGCTAATTTTAGCACATCACTTCTCATACCGTAAAAGGCTTCCAACTATCAAAAAATGGCCGTTGTAGGATTTGTATAAAGAAAATAATTATACTTAAATAAGATAATTTTGAAAATTTGTAAAAGTGATAGAGACTAGAATTTCAATGGTAAAAAATAATTATTTTACCTTAATTTAGGTTTCTCGACGGTTGATGGCGTAGCCGAGCCAGGTTGATGATAGTGGAGGATGGTCTCCCTAGTGTCGGCGACTCTCTTGGAGAGCGGCTTAGTGGGAATGTGAAACTGTTGTGTTTTATTTGTATAAACAAGTAAAACAATATAGAAACTAATGCGCAAATAAAATAAAAGTAAATAAATAAATAACTTTACTTGTCGAGGCACGGATTGGATCCGATGTCTTTAAGGTATTTAGGCCACGTACAGGTGTCTTACGTTTGCTGGCTTCAACCTCTAGGATACAACGACAAAACTATTCAAAAGAATCTGACACACGAATTCTTAAGAATTTCAACGAACTTAATAATGCTGCTTCCTTCTCTCTCTCTTATAATTTTAATGCTTTTAAAAAAAAGAATTAAGAAAATGGTGGCCTACTATTTATAGGAAATGAAAAGTTGGCTTGCCAAAGTTTGTGATGTTTCATTTTGGAGTTACGTTGTATTAATTGAAGATACAACGTTTACTTAAAAAAACCATAAACTTGGGCTAGTCCAGATGGTATGAACCTAAGGCCCACCTAAGGCCCAACAAAGGTATGAACCTAAGACCCAAAATCCCAACAAAGCTAATGGTACAGGTTCAAGCCCTACCAGACATTTTTTTTTCTTTCTTTGCTTTATAACAAAAAGAAATAAAATAACATATATTGCTTTTTTTCCTTTTAATTTCTCCATATTACATGACTCAGTTTCAAATGATTTTAACCAAGTGAATATATTATGTTAATCTTTACAACATGAATAAATGCATTAACATTCAAATCATTTTATTAAATTGAGTCACCGACTAACATCGTAAACATGGTCAACACTTGAGTAGAATTCCATTTGTCCAACAGAAACTGAAGTGATTTTTTTGTTGTCCATTGTAGCATTTGTATAATAACAAGGTATCTGGGTTCGATTCCCGTCAACAAAACGTAATTGTTTATAAAGTTTTCACACATATAAATTAGAAATTTTATGGAATAACATGTGGACCAATAGTGGTATTTATATTATGTTTATTAGTGTCATGGTTTAGTATGATAGTTTGGTTTAAATAAGTTGTGTTTATGTGATATTGTGCAAGAAAATCAAAAGAGAAAACAAGGATCAAAAGAATGAGAGAAAGCATATGGCAACAACAAAAAGAACAAGATTCTCTTAGAATTTTTTTGAATGGCTATACACAAATTCGATGGCAATATATGCTTAATTCGAGATGAAATAATAAAATCTGATGAAATATTTATTTACTCATCATTGTACATTTTTTTCGAGATTTTTGGATTATGCCTTTGATATTTTTAGTTATAAGCATGTCTTTTGTGTTTTCATTCCCTAGAGTGAGTTAAATGATAGGGTGTTTTTTTTGAATTGTCTTGACACACTTGGAGTAAAGTAATTTTTAAAATGAGAAAAGAAACTAATTATGTATACTTTTTAACACTTTGGTCGTGTTCTTAAACATATATTAGTAAATTTTTATCCAATCAGAATCAAATATCTCTCGGGCGGTTTTGAGTAAAATTAATTTTTTCATATACTGTAATTAGAAGTCATAATTTCTATTTTTGATCAGATTAGTTTATTCCCTAATTGCAATGGATATATTATTAAACGAAGATAAATTAAAACTACCATTTACCTATAATATATAGTAAAAAATTGTATTATAGGTATATATTATTAGAATTGTCCAAATTTTTTGATGTGTTTTCAAACACTGGTTATACCTAGTCATATAATATAGAGTAAATACCACTTTTGCCCCCTTGTTTTTCACGTGTTTGAAAGTTTGCCGCCCATTGTTTAAAATGCGACGGGATACCCCCTAATTTTTGTTTTTGTGACTTGTTGCCCCTACTAACGTTTTCCGTCCAATGCTGTCATTAAGTGTCACGTGAGTGGCACGTGTTTGCTTTTTTCAAACTTCTTTTGACAGCTTACCCCTTAAATGACATTTTTTTTGACAAATCAACCCCCTTTATCTACATATATTTGACATTATATTTTTTTTAACTTTACAGGTTGTTTGGGAATAGATAGAACGATTCTAGATGATTAAGAATGTAATTTATGGTTCTGTTTACTCAAAATTAAAGCATCAACTTATCTTGGCCCCCATATTGTGGTCTCAAGTTTCTAAAAAGAAGAGAGTGTCATAGATTTGAGATATAACCCGAGTCTACCACAAATTCGAGATCTAATTAATGTCAAACTATTATTAGAATGAGGTATAAGACTTACCAATATAAGTGATCTTTGGAAGTTTATTGATCAAGCAAAAGCCTAAGAATTTCCTAGCCAATAATTGACAGGTCCTATCTCAAACTAAGATTCCATTGTAGTGAAAAAAAATATCATGACAGTCTCTATTTCTTTTAGTTTTTGATATACTGCGTCATGAGGCTATTGGACTTGGACTACTTCATGATGCTATTGGACTTAGACTAAAGGTATATTACAGTTATCCTCATCTGACCTTAAGATCGATTGTTGCACAGTGTCCAGAGTCAAAATGGTTGTTAAATGTAGTGAAAAGAATTACACTATCAAACCCTATACCATTTGGCACAATTCATAGATTTACATATATAAGCTCATACACGAAATGTGAAGGGTTATGGAGTTCAGTAATCTAAAAGTGAAATCGAATTTAAAATCACAGGCAGAGAAAGGCAAGTACCTACTGTCTCGTGCTTGAGCTTGAAATTCAGCAAAACGTTAATGGAGGCTCAGATAAGTTATTATATGGAGATACGTAGAGAGTCTAACCAAGTCATGGCTGGATCTTCTCATCTTCCTCGTAAATGGCTCCGAAAGAAAAAGAAAGTCATCACAACCTTAAAAAAATATAATCTCAATTTTTAAGGGGTAAACTGTCAAAAAAGTTTTAAAAAAGCGAACATGTGCCACTCACGTGACACTTAACGGCAGAATTAGACGGAAAACGTTAGTAGGGGGCAACGAGTCACGAAAACCAAAATTAGGTATCCAGTCGCATTTCAAACAATGGGCGGCAAACTGTCAAACGCGTGAAAAACCAGGGGGCAAAAGTGGTATTTACTCTATAATATATTAAGTATTATAGAGAAAAAAATATAATTTTATAAATACTTAGTTCTTTATATCTATTATTTTCAAATTTTTATATATATATATAAATAAACTATTATCAATTAATTAATGGTCTTAATATAGATGGTATGTTTAGGATTTTATTTAAAAAAATCTAATGAATGAATAATTAATGGTTTTAATGATTAATGGGACCAGAAATGATTTGACTACCACTTATGTTAAAAAATGTGGACCACAGAAAAATGAATAATTAATGGTTTTGTAATGATAAGTGGGGCACAAAATGATCTTGACCATCACTTATGTTAAAAATTATGAACCGTAGATAAAAAACTATATATAATATAGATGTTTAGGATTTTATATTTTAAAAAAAATTGATAAATGAATAATTAATGATCTTAATGATTAGTGCGGTAAAAAATGATCCTGACTGCCACTTATGTTAAATGTTATGGATCGTATATGAATGAATAATTAATGGTCTTAATGATACGTGGGGTCAGAAATTATGTTGACCACCACTTATATTATAAATTGTAGACCGTAGATCAAAAGTTTGTTACTGACAAAAAACAAAAAAAAATCAAAAGTTTGTTATATAACATAGATGTATAATATATATATATATATATATATATATATATATATATATATATATATATATATATATATATATATATTCTCATATAATCCGTACATTAATGAAAAAATAAAGCAATATACGTGTAAAATTGTAGTTTACGATGAGAATGGACTTGAGAAAAAAAGTTGAAAGATCTAATATTTCGATACAATTAACTATAATTTTTATATGTATTCTTTGACAATAAATAAATAGATAAGTCATAAACTTAATTATTACAATAAATTTTACATCTTTTTATATATATTTATAATTATATTCCTCCCTAATAAATAAAGCTTACCAAATATATTTTGACCGAAATAAATAAAGATTCAACATTAAATAGTCAAAAGTAAACCTAAAAACATATATAAGATGAACTCATTGATGTTGTTTCTCAACACATTATTTATTCTTAATCGCTACCTAAGTACAATGGCACCAAAAAAAATTCTATCTTTCTTTGCACTATTTTGTTTTACTCTCCTTGCACTTATACCATTTCACAAGTGTAAGTCTAACTTTTCTATCTTATTTTTCCAAACTACATCCTCTATATCTCTTGTATTCATTAGTTATATGAAACACTATCTTTAGTATTGTGAAATTAATTATATCTTTATTGTTTCGTGGACGAATAAACAAAAGAATATGGTTTGGAGTCTCACCGACTTTAGGGTGAAGTCCAACATTGTTATTTATTTTCAAAATTATGTATAAAGTAAATTAAACTAATATAGCAATATTACAAATTAATCTTGTTTCTAATAATTAAATTTTTAAAATTCAAAACCTATCCCTTATGCCATTTAAGTTTTTTTCATAATTAGTTACATAATAAGAATTCAAGTTTTCACTTATTAGACTTCTATTAAGAAATTACATTACTACAAGAATATAGTTGAATAGGTTGCAAAGTCAATATACAATGATAGATGTGTTTTATATTTTTTGTAACTCCATGTATTTTTGATTACTTCAAATAACATATGGTCCCATAATATTTTGCCAATAAAATAAATTATTACTAAGTTTAAAATTCTTCCTTCCACCACATATTTTTGTCCCATTATTTTTTTTTATCTTCCCTTGAATTTTTAGAATTATGCTTTTGTAGTATTTATCAACTAATTTTATGCATTGTATATTTCACCAGGCAAGATGGTTAACAATGTAAACAAGAACACAATTTTGGTAGCTATCGATAAAAAATACAACACAGGAGAAGCCTACAACCCAATAAAATGCTTTGAGTGTGTCCAACAAAAAATAGATTCGTGGTGTTGTTGTGGTACTCATGCATGTTATAGAACTAAAATTACTTGTTCTCTTAGTTGCATTGATAAAGCTTAACCTAATAGATTTGCTTTTGTTAGGGATGAATGATAAGTAGAAGCTTTTCACTTATAATGTGAAATCGATTTTAATAAAATAATTATCTATTTCTAATATCATACATTCTTGCTTCTAATTTATTTATCTAAGTTGAACACTGATTGAATAACTTTTTTATAAACTATTTATGCACCTACTAATATAGTGTTATTTGAAATGAAGAAAACAATAATTTATTAATATTAACTAAGAGAGAAAATTTAAATTATACTTTTTTAATTTAATAAACACTAAATCAATAGAATAAAATCACATAAAACTGCTACAAGGCAGAAAAATAAAAACTCAAAATACTAGTTCCCTAAAAAGTATTATTGCATAAGTTGGATGCAAACTCTCTTTGATTTTTCATATCTCAAGGTATAACCATAACATCTTTTAAACGATGCATACTCACAAAGAGAGGAATGAAATTTTCTCAAAAACATTTTACTCAAGAAATAAATATGGTGAAAAGTGAGTTTATAATTTCATACTGTGTTATCCTCAAGAGGAAAAGGAAAGGTATATTTAGCTAAAGGGGTATATTAGCTTCAATGACCATTAAGGAAGAAAAAAGACCAGAATTTAAGTTGTTTTACATTTTGTATGTTCAAATAAATAAATTGTAAGAGTAAAAGTTGGGTAAAAGGAGACAAATTTGGGAAAACAAAGGCTAGTATTGATGATGACACATGTTTGTATCAATGTTTAAGTGCGATCATATGACTTAAAGATAAAAAAATCATCAAAATCTCAATAAAATCTACATTCAATCATGAAGATCACCACCGACAAATCTATAAGCTAATCTTGGAAGATTAATATATAAGACTTGATTTTGCGTACAAATTTACATAACAAGCGAGATTCAATTTTTTTGTACGTATATAACTTATGAATCCACATACAAATATATTTTTCAAGTGATTAGAATTATACAATTATAGCCTAATTACTTTATTTTCGCTAAGTTGTATAAAACCACATTTAAATCTGTCTAGCACATGTTACTTAAGTTCAAAATCATTTTTATACCTGATCTTGAACCACATGGTGTAAGAGTTTCTACATATATTTATCACCCATGGGGTAAGGGGTTGGTCGATAGTATTGAGTTTTAGGAGGAGACTTTTTGATTTAAATATTATCTTAATTACTTATTATTGTATTTCCAATTCAAATCGAGAAAAATAAAATCATATAAACTATTCTAGGACATGTCTTTGATCTAATGCCAAACTTTGTAAGAGTCAAATATATGCTTAGTGTGTTCAAATTATCACTCCCAAACATAGACATGCCCCGTAATATAAATACATTAACATTTAGTGTAACTATTCATGTTGATGTATTTTAACCAATATGGTAGGAAGAAAATAGATGGAGCAATATATAATAATGCCAAGTAAATAGAAAGAAAGATATAGTAAAGAGACGGAGTTATAATGAGAGTCAATTTTAGACAAGTTTCTCCATCTTCTCTTTAAGAAATATTTTCTCTCTCTTCTTTATGTGTTACCTACCTCTGTCTCCTCCTTGCACCCCTGCCTTTTAAATTTCCCCTCCTTTTCCAAACCTAAATTGGCATCATTACTTTGTAATTGATTCTATTTCAGTAACTTCACTGGAATAAGTTCTTGAAAAAGTGTGAAATAAAATCTATTGTTTGCATTCTTTTCCCTATTTTCTGATTTTGTTGGGTGGTATGTGTCCTAGCAAGGAGGGGCTAGTAAGTCTCTCCAAAATAAACCTTAACTAAATGACATTAGTTTGAATTCTTTTTTTTGAAACAAGGTTAATAAAATTTTTAGTAGTTAATGCAATTACTGTTTCGATTTAGGGTAGATGGTGTCGCCTAGGGTGTGATAAAATTAATATAAAATAAGACCAAGAAACTACGCACTCTCACCCTAGACAGGCACAGTACTGCAAGTATTACAAGACATATGCAAGTTTTAATGATAAATAGAGTTCGTTCTCAGGGACTTAAGTGTGTTAATCGCGTGAGTAGAAATTACGAGTAAGAAGTAAATAAGTAAAAGACAGTAAATTAAAGGGAACAGATTTCGAAATTATGAATTAAAACTAAGAAAATAAAGACAATAAAATAAAATACGAAGAATATGAGATGAGAAGTATAGCTCAGGTTTTGCTAGTATGCACTAATCCTTCTAATTCTATCTATAAATCTAGTTAATAAGGGAGAATATTAGCTCTTGGTATACTTAGTCAGGATTCTAAATTCCACTACCTTAGACCTTGAGAGCGACTAAGGGGGCTACGGCACAACCAGGAAGTGTTTTATCTTAGGGTTATCAAACGCCACTAAGGTCCTAAGCAAATACTGCAATCCTGGTGATATGGTGGTTAAAACAAACCCTAATGACTATCTAGTTAGAAGCATGTTTTGTCAGAACTACTATCGACACTAGACATTATGTGGTGGTTCAATAGTTAAACACCCTGTCAAGGAGACCATCTAACTACTCTTAAAACAATCCTAAAGTGATCAGTTCTAGGAAAGACATTAAATCAAAACACATAAACAAATATCAAGTAAGAAGCTAATATCAGATTAAAACATGTAATTCATAAAGAAACTTAGATAGAAGAATTAGAATTCATAGATTACACATATGCAAAACCCAAGCTATGGGGAGTTTAGTTCATACCTGAAGGAAATAAACTAAAAGAAATTACAAAAGACATCATCTTGTTCTCTACAATAAACTGGAAGAATAAAATCTTAAGAACTAATTACTATGAGGCAAGGATTAATTACAAGTGATATAAGGGTTTATTTATAGATGTTTAGAAGACCTAATTCGTTTTCTTTAGGAAGAGTTAAGTTAATGGACTTCTAGCCCAACTCAAATTCGTATGGAAATAAAGATAAACACTGCTGGACCGTTTTGAGCATATCTTCTTCGTTATTGGTCGGTTTGAGCTCCATAAGATACCAAAAGAATCGCAGCAGAATTATCTTGCCCCTGTAGAAGGAAATTACCAAAATCGGCCTATTTCTTAGGTAAAAACGCATATCTTTGGACGTGTATGCAGAATCCCAGATTTAGGCAGTTTTTCCTTTTCCATCTTTTTAGCTTTTATTTCCTTATCTCCAATTACCATGCAAATCTCTTTCATAAGTTGTAATCTTTGACTTGGACTCTAATTAAGCTCCATAATTATCTTTAAAGCTACACACTAAATAAAAAATTAAACCCAATATGCTCTAAAAATATTATTTCTACAAATCAAGACTCAAAATAGGAAAGTGCACTAAAACTCAAGAAAATCGACATTATTGACTTCTAAATCACCTAAAATGATATCTCAGCCTAACATTAATCTATCACAAATGAGGAGACATCAAGACCCCCAACTCAAAGTTGTATCGTCCCGATACAATAAAGATAAAAACAAAGGGAAGTCTAAAAATACACACTTATAAAATTCTCAACACAAGAGAAAAAGCATAGCAGAATATATAGAATAAACCTAAAGCACATAACTCAGAAAATTTCATGCAATAATATTCATAAACTACATACCTGTACACTTCTCATATCCACAGTCAACACGGCTTGAATTCAAGATCAGATTAGTTTCGCAATGTAAGAAGGATTGGGACTTTACTCAGTTCCCCAAGATAGCTATAGATTGTTCATCGATTTTCACTAGTATCCAAGGATCCACTCAACTAATCTCTAATGGCTCAATCATTTCTCAATTACATAGCAAAGAATCAAAAGGTCTTTAAGGTTGTAATGGAGGCTTAGGGACGGTATGATATATTTGGATAATTTGGAGTGAGATTTTGGCTCTCTCCTCACTAGCCATCAACAAATCGCCCTAGAGCTTGAGTTACTCTCATAAAACGTTTCTCACTCAACCCAATGAATTCCTTGATGCATAATTTAGCATCCCAAATAACCCAATTAAAACTTTAGATGTTCACATAAAAATCCACTTTGCCGGTCCGAATATATATATTTTCTTTTCTTTTCAATTCAATTTCTCTAGCTATGACTCTCTTTTTAATGATCACACTATTGTCTTATACATATATTTTTTCTTTTAATGCCCTTGTTGGCAAAATTAGCTCGAAACTTCTTTTTCATTCACTATTACCCCGGCAAAGGGTTACAATAAAAATCTGTGAATCATCATCAATATAAAGCACAAAGCACAATTAATAAGCTCACAAATCCCAACCCAATAACAATTCCCATAATGGTGGACCCACCACCCCAAACTCAAGCTCCAAAACAACGGTCTATGCATCGCGATTCGAGTGCGGGTCATATGGAAAAGTCCTATAATCTAAAGGGATATGGCTTGTAACGTGTTTCAATAAAAGGCTTTAGAAAGGTTAGAAGGGGCTGAGAAGGATATAGCATATACAATCAAAAATCACAAGGTGAGAAGGTATAAAAAGGCTTCAAGGGCTTCAAATATGAAAGAACCGCCTTAATCACTTTCTACACTATGTAATTTAGTTATTTTCGTACCTTTAGCACTTTCATCAAATGGTTTTTCAACTAGCTTGGATCTCACGGCCTACACACTTTCAAGGTTCCCTGAGATCGAACATACTTTCTATCGCATTGCTCACGAATCTTTTCTTTACTATCAACGTGTGTTTTCCTGCAAATACTCAAAGCATACAAATACATAGCTCATAAACATATTACTTACTATCATTAATCTACTGAGCTTATGCTTTCAAGCTATTAACCACACTCTACCTCTAATTCCCATGTATCAAAAAAATTTAATTTCACCCAAAAAACAGAAAAATGGAGATGAGAGACAACGAATCCCCACACCCCCAACTCAAAAATGAGTCGTGTCCCCACGACTCGGAAAAGACTCGAAAAACATAAATTAAAATTAGCAGATAAACATATTGTACAGAAATGGTAAGGAAGAAAGAAAACATACTCTCGAGGCTATTGCCTAGCATCATTGACATCCAAGGTTGGAATTGCTGGACCTTTCGTTAATTGCGCAAGGAGTTTCATGATGTGCACCTGATTAGCGTTGATTTGTGCCACATCATTGACTAAGGAAGTTTGAGCTGCTTCGAATTTCGTTAAACGCTCCTCCATCTTCTCTTGCCAGTTTTCCTCCTTTTCTTCTTTCGAGACTTGCGTAGAACCCGCTCTTCGAAAGATATCCTTGATCCAAGCATTATCAATATAACTCGTCTTAAACTCGAGTTTCTCTTCTTCACCCAATACTACATTCGCTTTTCGCACAAGACACGTGATTATAGTTGGAAATTTAACATTATAAACTGATTTAGGAGAGACCGAAAATCGTATCACCTCCTCATAGATCAACTGTGCCACATCAACTTCTTCTCCTCTCAAAATACATTCCAATAGTAGAGCATACTTCATAGTCACATCCAAAGTTTGTGTGTTTCCAAAAATATTAGGGACAAGGAAATTGTGCCAAATTCGCCCATCTTCTTGAAGATATTTGTAAGGCCAAGGTGCCTTCAATTCTCCTTTATGTGATTGCACTTTCTATTTGTCTAATACATGCTCAAAAAGTAATTCCTTATCAAAGATTTTTCGTTTAGCAACTGCTTCTTCAAATTTGCAAAAACCTTTCAATTTCTTAAACTTGAAGTGGTTTCTAATCTCCTCAACTATGAAAGGAACTAGCTTTCCTCTAATCGGAACACAATTACTATCTCGGCTAACGAGGCCTAAATAGAATTCCACAACTAATTCATGACATAATTCAGAACGTCTTACCATGAACGTAGACCAACCCAATTTCTCACCAAGCTCTAAGAATCTCGCGTATTCTCCTGTACCAACTGGTGGGTCCTGGGGTGTTATAAAATAAAGTGCAAAATAGAGGAACCACTTAACCGCAAGTGTACGGTTGTCCCAAGTAATATATGATAATCAAGTTCGTTCTCAGGGACGGATTTGGTTCAACCCAAATATTAATCAGATAGTAGAGATAATTGCTAAACAGAAAAGAAAAGATAATAATTTTTGTTTGGTTTTTGTAAAATAAAAGATGCAAATAAAATAAAGACTAAATTAACTAAACAGAAAGGAAATAAAGCAAATAAAAGACTAACTTCAGATAAGAGAGATACTTGAGTCTCGCAAAGGAATCCACTTAATCAATATAATCTATGCTATGTCTAAGGGTAGAATTGGAATTATAATATTAGTCGGGACTCTAATATCTCCTACCCCCCTGTCGGGTGGACCTAGAAGCTATCCTAAAGTATCATAAACACCTGTATGGTCGAATATGGCTCTTCGGATGATATGATTTTACCTCTTTGGCTATGTAACTAGTTAAGCCTGTCGGTCAATAACGGACATTACACGGGTATTACCTAGATCTGTATTCAAACCCCCCTGTCGGATGATCACTTCGCCACTAAAGTGAATAGCCCAAATACTACAAGCTATTTCTAGTTGTACGGAAAAGAAATAGTGATTAAGAACAAAGTAATATCCAATATCTAAGACCTAATTCAATTTAAATCATAACAATCCCAAATTCAAAACAAAGATTAAATTAACTAGGGTTCATCCCTTTATTGCGATTCTCAAGTATATGAAAGTTTAGCTCATGGCAACATTAAAGACTGAAACTAAACAGAAAGACATCATATTTAATTACAGAAAAGAAATATATAACCTAAGTATTAGATTACTGTTGATGGAAGAACAGAATTCCTCCAGCTCTAGCTCCTCCTTTGCCTTCTTGCTCTGAAGTGGTTGACTCTCTCTCTAAGGATGTTATGAATTGTGTAAAATATGAGAGGTACTGAATAATGAGGTCTAAGGGGTGTATTTATAGGTGTTGGAAGACCCTAGGTCGAATTTGCTTGGAGTGGAAGACAAGGCAAAGACTCTTAAATTCGTAGCTCTAAAAGATAAGATTCTGCTGATTTGATTTTGTCATATCTTTTTCAATACTTATCCGTTTGAGAAGTTCCAATATATGAAACCCCTTGTCTTGGAAAGCTCTTTCTATTTGTGCAGACCACTCGTCCAGAATCCTAGCCAATCTTTTATTATGATTTAATTCCTAAAACGTGGCTGGATTTCAGATTTCAAAAGGCAGCTTTATCTTTTCCTCCTTTGAATAAATCTTTACCAAATCTTCACCAAATCTTCTTATTTCCATATAAATCTTCTTTCCTTTCATATTTATCTTGACTTGGCCTCTAAGTAATTACCATTTATCTCTTTAAAGCTTCACATTAAATAAATAATTAAACCGCATATGCTAGAAGGTTACGCTTTATACTTATCTCAAGATGGTGGCTATAGGGTGTTCCTTGATCCTTACTTGTGTTAAATGTTCCACTTAGAATAATCCCTATTAACTCACTCTGCATCTAGGAATCACGAGGTCTTTACGGTTTTAGCATAGGCTGAAGGACGGTATGGTATGTATATTTGGTAAATTTGAAGTGAGCTTTTGGCTCTCTCCTCACTTACCATCAACAAAACTGTCCAAGAGCTTGAGTTTACACTCGAATTACGTTCTCACTCAACCCAATTGACGCGCTTAATTAGCGTCCCCAAATTAACCCAATAAGCACTAAGGATGATTCACCTAAAATTTTCCACTTTGCCGGTCCGAATATGTATATTCTTTTCAAATCATTCTTTTTTTTCTTATAGCTATGACTCTCTTTATGATGTTGAGATATCATGCTATTTTTCACAGTTATGCCTATTCATAACTTGAGCTCGAAGCTTCTTTTCCATTCACTATTACCCCGATAAAGGGTTACAATACAAATAACTTGTGAATCATCATCAAAACAAAGCATCAATGATAAGCTCAAAAATCCCAACCCAATGTAAATTCCCATATAGTGGACCCACCACCCCAAACTCAAGCTCAAGACAGGAAGTCTCAGGATCGTGATTCAAGTGCGGGTCATATGGTCATGCCTAACAATCTAAAGGGAAATTGGCTTATAATGTGGCGACAAAAGAAAGGCTTAAAGGCTAAAAATTTGTCTACGAAGGATAAAATTAATTCAGGGATAGACAGCCAAAAAGGATTCAAAGGGCTAACAAAGAACTGCCTCTATCATCTTCCTATTTACACAACTTGTCTCTAGTTCATACCTAAGTGGGTTCTCTACTCATTTAGATCTCACGTTCTACAAACCACCTATTATCCTTAAGCACAAGTTTACTTCTTTTGAATTGTTTATTAATTTTTCCTATCAATCATCTCATATTTGCATGCAATCAAAGTTCAGTTTATACTAACTCCTAAAGTCAACTATTTTCTATCATTAATTCATAAAAAGCATGCTTGATGGGGGCCTTTAAAATTCTCTACAGTCACGCAACCCTATCCTCAGATTAATTTTATTGAAAGCATGTAAAACACAAAAAATTGGGATGAGGCAACGAACACCACCCCAAACTCAAAAGTGAGTCGTGTCCCCACGACTCGAAAAAGACTCAATAAAGCAATAAAATTAAACTAAACTACCTAACTAGTGCCTACCATCAATTAAGAAGAAGAATTAGAACGGGGTACCAGGCCATGAAGATCCATAGTGTCCTCCTCCAAAGGGGGAGTATAATTATCAATATCCATGAACAAAGTTACCTCTTCCAATGTTGACTTAATCTGTGTAATTTCCTTCCAAAGTGCTCCGATGTCTAATCGTAAAAGTTCGAACTCTTGCAAATTGTGAGCCCATGGTGGAATTCCAGAATAAGTTTAAGAAGAAGAAGAACCTTGAACTTGAAATTGTAGCTTGTCTGTAGGCTTTGATGATACCCTCATCCTTGCTGTTAATTTCCCGTGTTGTTGTGGTACAGGTGCCTTTTCTTCTTGTGTTTCTTCAGTAGGCTTATCAAGATTGATGGCCTTTTCAAGTGTAGAACCAGGAAAATTCTTGTTCTTCCCTAGGATACAACACCTCCTCTTGTAATCCAAGGCATCTGTTCTGTTTGTCATGGTTGAATTGACCCCAAACTCAAGTTTATACCAAGGATAGAATAAAGTTAAGAAAACTTGGTATAGCTTGAGTTTCTTGCTTGGATTAGATGAATGAAGTTGTTTTTTTTGATGAAACTTGGAAGAACTCTTGAAAGCTTGATGATCTTGATTGTGTTTAATGGTGTTTTGTGATGAATTTGATGAAGAGGTTATGTTTATGGAGGATGGAGGAGAGATTTGATGATGTTAATGTGTTTGTTGTGGAGGTTTGATCAAGCTTCAAGGTGTTTTTATAGGGTTGGGAGCTGGAAAATTCGTTTGGAAGAGGCTAGGGTTTATCTCCTTGAGGTTAGAAGTTGACTGGGCTTCGAACTCTTCACAAACCGCCTGGCGCGGTGCATCCCTGCGGTACATGGGTAGTCCGCGGGGTACACCGCGGGGTAGTCCGCAGGGTACACCGCAGCGCTGTTGGTTTGATTTTTCTCGCTTCTGTCTTGACCCCGTGCTAGCACCCCGTGGTACGGGTTTTTGCCCTGCGGTGCAGGGGTGCGGTGCATGGGGTAGTCCGCACATACTCCGTCAAAAAACCCGCGGTACACAACCCGTGGTACGGGTTTTTGGGGCGCGGTATAGGGCGCGGTGCACCGCGGCTATCAGCTTCATTTTTTCTTGCTTCTGGATAAAACCCGTGGTGCGCAACCCGTGGTACGGGTTTTTGGGGCGCGGTACATCCCTGCGGTATAGGGGGTACACCGCGGGGTAGTCCGCGCCAGCCTTGAATTCTCAAAAAAAATTCTCCTAGCATCCCAAACTCGATTCCTGCACCAATAACACACTACCTTTCTCATTTATTTTAAAAGTAGACACTAAAACTCGACACTAACTTAGAATTATACACTAGGAATTGAAAAACATAAAGCAAATTAAACATGGGTTGTCTCCCAAGAAGCACTTTTGTTTATTACGTCTTTAAGTTCGACGCGTTACCTTCCATGAAGATGGTAATGAGGCCCTTGCGGTTCTCCTCCGCTTAAATTCGCCTCGTCCTTGGCATGTAAGTTTCTGAACCTTCCCCCTTAAAATTTTATTCAATCGATCTCTGAAAGGGGGAGGGTAGTATCTCCGTTTCGCCTTCTTACTTTCATGGCGAAACGTATTCTTCACCACACGATAGTAGATAACCGTCCTCAACGGTATATGCTCATTTGTATTTTCTTCAATCTCGCGTTCCTCTTTAAAGTGTGGTGGGTAGGTGCTCCTCCTTGCCGCTTTACTCTCGCGGTGTAGCACCTTTCTTGCGTAGCATCTATTGATCATTTGTAGTGATAGAGGTGATTCCGATATTCTATCTCTAATGATGATTTGTGGTGGAGATAGTGATTGGTGAACATTTTGTGGATTCGATTTCGATTTTATTGTGAACTTTGAATTCTTCGATTGATTCCTCAACCACTTCACATTCTTCTTTGCTTTCAACCCAATCTTCCACTATTACTTCATCATATTCTTGATGAATCTGATTCTCGATCACCTCTTTTTCCTGTTTGTGTTCTGTATCATGATCCTGTGCACGCACCATAGGAATAGCAATCTCAGCTTCAATTTCTAGGATTTTCGTTGCTACTCCTTCTTCCACCATGCTAATAAGATGGTCAACCACTAGTGGTCTTCTTTTATAACCGGCATGATGGTCATATCACTATCACTAATATCTTCCTTCAACACCTCCTCCTCAACTACTTCTTCCAGTTGATCTCTTCCATCCCTCGGGGGAGTGGAATCTTCATAAGACATACTAACCCATTCTTCAGCCATCTGTTGCAAGCGTGCAACGGTGGCGTTTGTTTCTTCTACTATGCGCTGGAGTTTAGAACGTATCTCATTGTCAATTTCTTGCTGATAGTGATGAGGTGGAGGTTGTTGAATGTTTCCAACCCATTGGTTGTTTCATCCTTGCTCCTGGGGATAGTGATATGATGATTGTTGTTGATTATTCCCGATCCATTGGTTGTTCCAATCCTGCTCTTGCGGGTATTGATAAGATTGTTGGTAGAAGTTTCTACCCCATTGTTGTTGTCCCGAAGAGTCTTCCCAATAGTCATATGGATCGGGATCCGGGTAATGTCCTCTATACATCTTCAATAAAACTCTTAAGCATTACCTGAATAAAAATCTGTACAACAAAAACAAAAACCAAGCGTAAAACTGAAAAAATAAATAAACAATTACAACTACTAAAGATTAACACCGGGGTCTCACGCTACCGTCCCCGGCAGCGGCGCCAAAAACTTGGTGGGTCCTGGGGTATTAAAATAAAGCGCAAAATAGAGGAACCACTTAACCGCAAGTGTACGGTTGTCCCAAGTAATATATGATAATCAAGTTCGTTCTCAGGGACGGATTAGGTTCAACCCAAATATTAATCAGATAGTAGAGATAATTGCTAAACAGAAAAGAAAAGATAATAATTTTTGTTTGGTTTTTGTAAAATAAAAGATGCAAATAAAATAAAGACTAAATTAACTAAACAGAAAGGAAATAAAGCAAATAAAAGACTAACTTCAGATAAGAGAGATATTTGAGTCTCGCAAAGGAATCCACTTAATCAATATAATCTATGCTATGTCTAAGGGTAGAATTGGAATTATAATATTAGTCGGGGCTCTAATATCTCCTAGCCCTATGTCGGGTGGACCTAGAAGCTATCCTAAAGTATCATAAACACCTGTATGGTCGAATATGGCTCTTCGGATGATATGATTTTACCTCTTTGGCTATGTAACTAGTTAAGCCTGTCGGTCAATAACGGACATTACACGGGTATTACCTAGATCTGTATTCAAACCCCCCTGTCGGATGATCACTTCGCCACTAAAGTGAATAGCCCAAATACTACAAGCTATTTCTAGTTGTACGGAAAAGAAATAGTGATTAAGAACAAAGTAATATCCAATATCTAAGACCTAATTCAATTTAAATTATAACAATCCCAAATTCAAAACAAAGATTAAATTAACTAGGGTTCATCCCTTTATTGCGATTAAATTACGCACAAAAGCTCAGATTCTGCAAATAGTTAATTTCCAAGGGGAGAAAGTGAAATATGATCAAATAAGCTTAAAAGTCTATCAAATAACTCATTTATTCACCTAAAAGGTTGTCTCCAATGGGCTAATAATTAGAACAAATAGGGAGACATCACCAACTTCTTCCTTGAATACTTTCTCATAAGCAAAAGGTAGTTCTTTCAATTGTTTCTCTGCAGAAACTTTCAAGGTTTTTAAAGCTTCCTCTTTATCCTCTTTGGGTGTAGGACCTTGTTGAGGTTGTGTTTCCTCCTTTGCATAAAAGTAAAGCTTTTTACCATTACGATCAAACAAAGGTATCCCACTCTTCTCAACTTTATCTTTACCCTTTGATTTATAACTAGCACCTTTGTCAATTGATTTCTTCTCGTTTAAATCCAATCCCTTGTTACTCTTCACCTCCCTTTTGTTAGCTAAGATTGTTGTTCTATTAGTCATCTTCAATTAACCCCCAACTCAAAGCTATAGCAACCCTTGGAATTTGAACTTGTGAATTAATGGTTGAACAAGCTTGATTTGGCTTAGGATAGGTGAATTGATGATGAATCTCTATGTGGGTGAGGTGGATTTGTAATGGGTTGGTGGTGGTCCTTTGTGTGTTCTAAAAATAATGCAAATGATAATCGAACCACAACCGCAAGTGTACGGTTGTCCCAAGTAGTAATAAGGATAATACAGATTCGTTCCAAGGACGGGATGGTTGACTACAATGTTTAGCAGATAATGATTGGTTACACTTATGAAAGCAAGTAAATAAAATATGTTTGTTTGGTTTTGTTTATTAAAACTACTAAATGAAAGACAAATTATAAATGCAAGTACAAACTAAGACGCAAGTAAAATGATGTAAAACGCAATATAAGAAGTAGTACTTGAGAACGCAAGGATCCTCCCAATCTTATTTCCTAACTTATGTTATGTAAGGGCTAAATTGGTCAATTACAATGGTCGGGATTCTAAATTCCTTATACCCCCGTCAGGGTGGACTATAAGGCGATCCTAGAGTGTCACTAGTCCCGTCAGGGTAAATATGATCCACCTTTGGATGTTTAAGTTTTATTACCTCATTGGCCCTAGAATTAGCCACATTCGTCAGAATCAATAGCTTTTATCCTAGATTGAATAATTAATTCTATACCTAAACCCTCCGTCAGGATGATCCACACGCCACATATGTGGAATAGCTTAGATACTAATACCTGTTCTTAGTTCGCGACTCTAAAAACAGTAAATAATCACAAATTATCGAAAAGAGTAATAGACCCAATCTAATTTAATTTACATAAACCCAAATTCAACATTCGTTATTCCAAAAATTGGGATTCACCCATTGTTTGTTCTCAAGCATTATGAAAAGCTTAGCTCATATTAAAAAGAAAAACTAAATTAAAAGAAATGGAATTCATATTTGATTACAAAATTAAATATAAAAAGAACCTAATTTCCGGAATTGGAATGACTGAGAACGGAGATATAGACCCTCTCCAGTTTTTGCAGCTTCTTCTTTCTTCCTTCTGTTGCTTCTCTCTGGTGTTTAATCTTGTGGAATGTGAATTGTGTGAAAAATAGAAGTCCATACCTCCTTTTATAAGCATAAAAAAGGATTAGGGCTTGGACCAGAATATAAAACACTAATTAAATGTCCAAGCCCAATTTCTAAGCCCAAAATCCCGTAACTGCTGATACACCTTCACTAAAACGATTCTTCCCGATGCGTTATGACTCCGATTGACCTCATTCCAGTTGCTAAAGTTTCGTAACTCGATAAGGAATGTTTTCTCTTCAAAGGTCAGCGGCTAAATCATCGCTTAAGCACCTCGAAATCAGCAATCTATGGCCTGGAAAATGGATTTTCAGCTCTAAAAATAATATCTTCGGGATTTATCTTCAAGTCTTGACTCTAATTCACGATCTTTGACTTTCTCCTCGGATTCCTCTCCTAGCTAACATCTAAAAACCTGTAACCTTTACAATAAAAATACCAATATTACGCGCAAAAGTTTAATAATTAAAAAATGCTAGAAATAAAAAAGGGAATTCCAGATTATTGCATATTTAGTCCAAAAGTCTATCAAATTAATTAAATAAACACCAAAAATGATGTCTCCTAAGGGTCGAAAATAAGAACAATTAGGGAGACATCAAGACCCGCAACTCAAACCTTTGTCGTCCTGACAAAGTAAAACAAAACAAAAGGGTAGAAGTAAGCGTATAAACAAGTAGAAGCTAGCAAATAAACCCTAAAGCAATTCTCAAAATAAATTTCATATAGCAAACTTTAGAAACTAATATACACATATGTCTAGAATGCAACATCAAACATGAATAATCTCAATCATAAAATTAAAGTTGCAATGCTTGAAGGTTACACTTGTACTCATCTCTGTATGATGGCTATAGGGTGGTCATTAATCCTAAATCGCTTTGAACGCTCCACCTAGTGTATTCCCTATCAACAAAATAATAAATTCACTATGCACTTAGGAATCACGAGGTCTTTACGGTTATAATATTGGCTTAAGGACGGGTGTGGATGTATATTTGGTAAATTTGAAGTGAGCTTTTGGCTCTCTCCTCACTTACCATCAACAGTGTCCTCGAGCTTGAGTTAACGCTCAAAAAGATGTTCTCACTCACCCATATACGCAACAATTTATCGTCCCATGTCTACCCACTATAAACAAGATGATTTTCAGAAAAATTCCACTTTGCCGGATGTTTTATTCATTCATATTTTTCTTTTTCTTTTCTTTTTATTTTTTTTTCTCTTTTTTTTGTACAGAAGCAAACCGGGTTCGCGGTTTTGATGAATCCGGGATCCCGGTTCCTACTGTATGAATTTTCAAAAATTTTCATTTTTTTCTTTCTTTTTCATTTTTCTTCATTCCCGGCAAAGGGTTACAAGTATATATCATCTACAATTGTGCTACAATACAAAGCACATCAATCCCTACCCATTTAATTTCCCATAAGTGGTCCCACCACCCCAAACTCAAGCTCGAGACATGTTTCAGGTTTGTGATTCAAGTGCGGGTCATATGGTCATGCCTAATAATCTAAGGGATAATGGCTTATATCGTGGCTACAAAGAAAAAGGCTAAAGGCTCAAAGTGGGCTAAGACGGATAATAATTAATACAAGGGATAGAAGGCTAAAAAGGCACAAATGGCTAACAAAGAACTGCCCCTATCATTTTCCTAAGTACATAGCTTGTCTTTAGTTCATATCTAGGTGGGTTCTCTACTAATTAGGATTTCACTTTCTACACACCAAACATATTCCTTGAGTACAAGCTTACATCATTTGCATTGTTCATTAATTTTTCCTATTAATTACCTATGTTTGCATGCAATTCTAAATGCGTTTTATATCAATCCCTAAAGTCCACTATTTACTATCATAGATTCATCAAAAGTATGCTTAAAGGGATATTTAAAATTTCTACAGTCAAACGCAACTCCGAAAATTCTTTTATTGAAAACAAATAAAGCAAATAACACATAAAAACTTGGATGAGGCAACGAACCCCACCCCAAACTCAAAAATGAGTCGTGTCCCCACGAATCGAAAAGACTCAATAAAGCATTTAAACTAATCTACACTAAGAGGAAAGTTTAGAAAACGTATCTTAACCAGCGCGAGGCTGGTTATCGGTGTTGCGTTCTGGACCTTTATCTCGCGTAACAGCATCATAAATTGCGTTTTGAAGTGTATTTACGCCTAAGATCAAATTTCGAAGCAGGTCCAACTCTTTTGTAACGTTTCCCAAGGTAGCAATCATCTTTTCCTGATTCTCTTCCCACACCTGAATCTTTGTTTCCAACTCAGGAACAGTTCTCGCTTTCTTTGATTGAGGAGTTCTAGGACTCTTGGTAGCTCGTGTTGCCTCCTCATGGATATTCTTGATTGTGCTCAAAGCTATACTCACACCAACTGAAACAACGTCAATATCTGGATTCTTACACGGAATCTTTGCGTCTAGACACAACTGAGTAATAGTACAAGGGAACTTCAGATTTTGTTGTTTCATTGGGGATTTCGCGAACTCCATGATTGTATCATAAATGATCTTAGCAACATCAAATGGTTTCTCCTCCAATATACACTTAATAACAAATACGTTCTCTTTCTTCAATTCGGAAGTGTGTTTAATACCAAAGAAAGTGGGTATTACGAAACGAGACCAAACCTTAGCACGAGGTGTCAAACTACTACTGTAAAACTGTCCAGGATATCTTTCACCTTCAGGAATTGGGCTAGTCCCATTAATAAGCACGGTCCCCCAAAGGGATTCAAAATCTAAAGAAGGGTCATTAAGAATTTCTTGGAAAGGGCATGTTCCAGAAAAGTTGGGTAGTTTCAATGATTTCCGAATACGTTCAATAGAGAAAGGAACTACCTTTTTGCGGATATCAATTGCATCACGGGAGGTAGCTAAACCTTCGTAAAATTCTCGCACCAAAGTAGAAATAAACTCAAGCTTCCTTTCTTGCAACTCTTTCCAACCAAACTTAGCACATGTCACAGCATATTCCTTGTATTCACTACTCATAATACCCTTAGGAAAATTCGTCTCCTCACCAAATTTCAAAAATTCAATTCTTTCACGAACCTGAGTATTCCAACAAGTATAAACCCTCTTAGGCTTGTGGGCCCACATCTTCATACGCGGAGGTTTCTGAACTGGTGCCTCCGGAATCTCTTGTTCAGTTTCCTTCTCAGTGTTCTTCTCAATTTCCTCTTCCGGTTCCGTCTCACTTTCTATCTCATCAATCAATCTTCTCTTTTGACCTGTGATTTCTTTTCTGTTAGGATCAAGCTGAACTTCATCAATTTTTTGTTTAGGACGCGAATCAGGAATCTCAATAGCTTGATCTTGAGAACCACCAATGGTGGTTTTTCTTCTAGGAGCGGTTCTTCGGAAATCACCGGTTCTATTAGTCATCTCTTTTCACCCCAAACTCAAAACTTCAAATAATGAGAAACTAAAAGAAAAAGTTTAGAATTTTGATGTTTTGAGGTTTTGGAATTTAAGAACTAGGTGGTATATGAGATGGGTCTTGTTTAATTTAGATGGGAGAAGAAATAATTGGGTTTAATTTAAGGATTGGGTGAAGAAGAATCTTGGGAAAAACTAAGGATTTGATATTATTTTGGAGAGTAGGTGAGTTGATTTTGTGTTTTTGTGGTGAAAGAGGGTTGGAATTGATGATATATAGTGTTTTGGTTGATGAATTTCGGAGGTGGGGAGGCTATTGGTGCGTTTTAGGTAAAAACTTGCAGAAGAGGCTAAGTAAACTAGGTTAAGGCCTCAAAAACCGACATCACAGCTTCAAAACCGGGTTCCCAGTTTTGGAAAACCGGGTTCCCGGTTCCGCGTCGCTGTGACGGCGCGGAAAAACAATTATTGAATTTTTTTTTTCAAAACGCTGGACCTCAAGACGCGGGGTCAGAGATTTTACTCGCCGAAACCGGGTTCCCGGTTCTGTGGAATGCGGGTACCCGGATTTTTCTCGATGGCGCGAGTCAAGACGCGCCAAAACGCAGGATTCCAAGACGCTGGGTCAGAAGTTTTGGAAGATTACAGATCCGAAACCGGGTACCCGGTTTAGCCAAATGCGGGTTCCCGGTTTTGTGTCGATGGCGCGAACCAAAACGCAGCAAAACGCAATCCACCAAGACGCTAGGTCAGAGAATTTCAGAAGTCACAGCACCAAAACCGGGTTCCCGGTTTCGAAAATCCGGGTACCCGGTTCCGACGCTGTGTCGTGAACCAAGACGCCAAGTGTTGCGTTGAAGAGGTTGGTACCAGCTCCAAAACCGGGTTCCCGGTTTTTTCGAAACCAGGTTCCCGGTTCCTCCTGGACATCCAACCTCTTTTTCTCCTTATTTCGCCAAATCGACCCCAAAATCATGACCTTTTTACCCCTGAAATCATCAAAAACAACTACCCTTCCTCATTTCTTAATAATAAACACTAAAATTACGAAAATCAAACTATTCTAAAATGTAAAAATTAAAACTCAGCTAATATACAATGAATTGGCTTTTGTTTAATGTTGTTAAGCTCGACGGGTTACCTCACGTTCTTAAAGAGTTTCGAGGAGATACATGACCTCCCCGGGATGTGGATCTTCCGAGCGATTGGTATCTTCACCTCCATGGTATATCTTCAATCTGTGACCGTTAACCATAAAGGTACGGTTCTCTAGCGGATGTTCTATTTCTATTTCCCCATGAGGTGTAACTTTGGTCACAATGTATGGACCTGACCACTTAGATCTTAACTTACCCGGATAATTGCTGAACTTTGAGTTATACTTCAACATTCTTTGCCCCACTTCAAAGTTCTTTGTACGAATCCGATTGTCATGCCATTTCTTCGTGTTTTCTTTGTAAAGTTTGGCATTTTCATAAGCATGCAATCGGAATTCGTCCAGTTCATTAAGCTTCATCATACGATTCTTTCCGGCTAAGATAAGATCTAAGTTCAACTGCGCAATTGCTCAATAGGCACCCATTTCAAGCTCTAAAGGTAAGTGACAAGCCTTACCATACACCATACGATAGGGAGACGCGCCCACTGGAGTTTTAAACGCAGTACGATAGGCCCACAACGCATCATCTAACTTCATTGACCAATCTTTTCTTGTAGGACCAACGGTTTTCTCTAGGATTGACTTGACTTCACGATTCGAAACTTCAGCTTGACCATTGGATTGTGGGTGATATGCAGTAGATACACGGTGTCTTACTCCATACTTCTCTAGAACAGTCTTCAGATATTTATTAACGAAATGAGATCCTCCATCGCTAATAATTACTCTAGGTGTGCCATGTCTAGTGAAAATATGTGATTTCAATAACTTGATCACCACTCGTGAATCATTGGTAGGTAAAGCCACCGCTTCTACCCACTTAGACACATAATCAACAGCTAATAAGATGTAGAGGTTACCATTTGACGGAACGAAGGGACCCATAAAATCTATACCCCAAACATCGAATATCTCAACTTCTAACACATTATTACGTGGCATCTCATCCCTCTTAGATATGTTTCCGGTAAACTGGCATCTCGTACATTTCTTAACATATTCATGACAATCTTTAACAAGAGAAGGCCAGTAAAAACCTGATTGAAATACCTTCGCAGCAGTTCTGTCTCCCTTGAAATGTCCTCCATATAATGAATCATGGCATCCAGCTATAATGGCTTCAGTCTCCTCCCTTGCTACACATCTTTGTATCATTTGGTCAGCACAGACTTTATAGAGGAACGGATCCTCCCAAAAGAACTGTCTAGCACGATGAGCTAACCTCTTTCTTTCTTGATAAGTAGAACCTTCAGGGAATCCACCACTCACTACTAAATTCGCAATATCTGCATACCACGGAGCTTCATAATCTCGAACAACGAATAAACTCTCATCGGGAAACTCTTCCCTAACTGCTTCAGTACCACTATTCATCTCTGAACCCTCTAAGCGCGATAGATGATCTGCAACCTGATTCTCACAACCCTTTCTATTTTTGATCTCTAAATCGAATTCTTGAAGCAATAACACCCATTTGATTAACCTTGGTTTTGCATCTTTCTTTTCCATAAGATATCTGATCGCGGAATGATCTGTAAAAACAATAACTTTCGCTCCAAGAAGATAAGAGCGAAATTTATCAAATGAATATACAACTGCTAGTAACTCTTTTTCTGTAACTGTGTAATTAATCTGAGCACCACTAAAAGTTTTACTAGCATAGTAAATCGAATGAAAAACCTTCTCTTTCCTCTGTCCCAATACAGCTCCCATACACAAATCACTCGCATCACACATAACCTCAAACGGTAAATTCCAATCCGGAGGTAACACTATAGGAGCAGAAATAAGCTTTTCTTTGATTGCTTTTGAAGGCCGTTAAACAAGCTTCATCAAAAAGGAATTTGGAGTCCTTTTCAAGTAAGTTGCATAACGGTTTAGCAATCTTAGAAAAATCTTTGATAAATCGCCTATAAAAGCCAGCATGGCCAAGAAAACTTCTTACCCCTTTAACAGAAACAGGAGGGGGAAGAGTTTTAATTTCCTCTATCTTTGCTCTATCAACCTCTAACCCAGAACTCGAAACTTTGTGACCCAGAACAATACCTTCACGAACCATGAAATGACACTTCTCCTAGTTTAACACCAAGTCTGTTTCCTTGCATCTAACCAACACTTTCTCCAAGTTATCCAAACACTTATCAAAATCATCACCAAACACGGAGAAATCATCCATAAACACTTCCAGGAAATTATCAGTCATATCCCAGAAGATGGCCATCATGCATCTCTGAAAAGTAGCGGGAGCGTTACACAACCCAAATGGCATTCTACGATATGCAAAAGTACCAAATGGGCATGTAAAAGTAGTCTTATGTTGATCTTCTGGAGCCACGTAAATCTGATTGTACCCGGAGTAACCATCCAAGAAGCAGTAGTACTCTCTTCCGGCTAATTTATCTAACATCTGATCGATGAAGGGCAAAGGGAAATGATCTTTTCTGGTGGCCTTGTTCAGCTTTCTGTAATCCATTCAAACTCTCCATCCAACTACCGTTCTTGAAGGAATCGCCTCATTTTTATCATTCAGAACTGTTGTCATTCCTCCTTTCTTCGGTACACACTGAACTGGGCTCACCCATTCACTACTCGAAATGGGATAGATAATCCCCGCATCTAAAAGCTTGATCACCTCTTTCTTCACCACATCCTTCATCACGGGCATCAATCTCCTTTGACCTTCAACTGAGCGTGCGTTGTTATCTTCAAGTATAATTTTGTGTTGACAATAGGATGGACTAATGCCTATGATGTCAGCAATTGTCCAACCTATTGCCTCTTGTTGGCTCTCAACACACGCAACAGTTTATCTTCTTGAGGACCTGTTAAATTAGCTGAAACAATAACAGGTAGAGTTTCATTAGTACCCAAATATGCATACCTCAAGTGTGATGGCAATGGTTTTTCTTCCAATTCCGGAGGAGATTCAATTGAAGGTTTCTTTTTAGGAATAATCTCCCCCGGTTCTCTCACAGGTTCATAGGCCAGACGCCTATACTTCGGATTTTCAGAATTAAGAGCTGCCACTGTTTCGGCAAGCTCTTCCATCATCTCAGACAAGTCTAATGTTAAAGCGGCCTGCAAAATATCATCAAAATTTAAACAATCAAATACCTCTTGCGATGCCTGCTCAACTACATCCATTCTGAAGCAATCCTCTTGAGAATCTGGAAATTTCATAGCTCGAAATACATTGAATTTGACTTCCTCGTCTTGAATCCTCGTCGTTAATTCGCCATTCTCTACATCGATCAATGTACGCCCTGTAGCTAGGAATGGTCTACCCAAAATAATGGGGACATTTCTATCTGCATCGTACTCAAGTATTACGAAATCAACAGGAAATATAAGTGTACCTACCTTAACAAGGACATCTTCAATGCGGCCTTCAGGATGTGCAAGAGACCTGTCCGCCATTTGCAAGACCATAGAAGTAGGTCTTGCGTTTCCAATTTTAAGCTTATCAAAAATTGACTTGGGCATCAAATTGATTCTTGCCCCCAAATCACATAGCGCCTTTCCTTTCCATTCTTCTCCAATCGATATCGGAATCGTAAAACTCCCTGGATCTACTAACTTCGGAGGTAATTTACTCTGGCAAATCGCACTACACTCTTCGGGAAGGCCAATCATCTCATTATCACAGTAAGGCCTTTTGTTAGTGAGGGCCCTCTTCAAAAACTTTGTATACTTAGGAATATCTAGAATCGCCTCTAGTAACGGAATATTAATACTTAGACCCTTCACTCTATTAAAGAATTTCTGAAAATCACCCAAATCACCCTTTTACTGAACTCGAGATGGAAACGGTGGTGGTGGGCGATTGATCACAATATCGTCTTTCTTTTTCGGAGCTTCTCTTGGTCTTTCGATTTCTTCAACCTCACTATCTTTTTCATTCTCTTTCTCTTTCTCACCCACTTCCTTTTCTTTTCTTGGAACTTCTTTCTCTTTCATAACGGGAAAAGGAGGTGGAGGAAGATTCTTACCACTTCTTAATGTAACGGCTTTGCAATCTTCACGTTGTATCGGATTCTCAGTATCGCTAGGAAGTTGTCCTTGTGGACGTTGATTCAGTTGTTTATTAATTTGACTTAGCTGATTCTGAAACAACTTCATATATGCTTCGGCTGCATTTTGACGTTCCATAGCTTGTGTCTAAAGAGCAATTAAACTCTCAACCGTTTTCTGAAGGGTAACTACTCCTTCTTGTGGATGGGCAGGTAAGGCTTTCTGGTTCAAATTTTCATCATAAGTATTCTGAGGATCTTGTCTTTGGACATAATTACCCTGATTCTGTCCTCCTTGATAATTGTTGCGTGGTCTTGGATTATAGTTGTTACCTTGGGGACGCGGCTGATACGCATATGTAGGATTGGCTGCCCCATTAGGATTTGAGTATTGAAACCCAGGATGGTTTCTGTTAGGCTGATATCCATTACCACTTGAATTGAAGTTACCTCTATTGGACATAAACATCACGGATTCTTGGTTATTCGGACAATTTTCCTCATCATGATCATCTACCCTACAAATCGAACACATATAAACCTCTTGTGTAGCATGCACAGCTACCTTCTTACTTGAAAACCCTTCTTTTACAGCTAAAGTAAGCTGCTTCAATTGTTGCTCTATAGTATTCTGAATCTTATTCTCAAGCGTAGCAAATTTTTCTTCCATATCAACATTATTCACTCCTTTAACTGGTGTTCTTACTGAATTCCACCCAACCTCATTCTTGACTGTTCTCTCTAAAATGATTTTAGCATAAGCGGGTTGAACTTGAAGAAAACCTGCACCACATAGCGTATCCAATTTCTCTCTCGAAGGCCCATCAAGGCCTCTATAAAAGATTTTTAGCTGTTGTTGTTCTGAAAAGCCATGAGTGGGAACTCTACGCAAATACATCTGGAATCTTGTCCAACTCTTACCCACAGTTTCATCATATTCTTGACGGAAATGCGTCAATTCTAATTCAGCATCTAATCGCATGTTACTTGGGTAATACCTGTCAAAGAAAGCAGTCTCTAATTGGTCCCAGTTGGTTATCTTTGTAGGATCTTGTGTATCGTGCCATTCACTTGCTCCATCAATAACAAAAAATTTAAACGCAGCAAAATACATCTGTTCTCTTGAAACTCCTTGTGTGATATAAGAATCACATATCTGTTTAAACTTCTGTACTGCTCTAAGAGGATCTTCTGATGGTCTACCACGAAAATTCCCAAAATTTTGGAATTGAGCTAACATACCTGAATCAGGACGGAATCGTGGAACATCAATATCTGGAGCACCTACTCCTATAGCAGGAGCACGGAATGGAACTTCTGGTGGACCATTAGTCAACCACGGATCTTGATTCATCACTATCTGAACTTGAGGATTAGGATTCACTGGTGGAATTGGAGGAATAGCGCCTAGAGCCAAAGGTTGGCCATTTGCGCCTAGTTGACCTGGTTGATTATCTTGAAGATTCTGAAGATTGATATTCTCCATTCTGTTAACTAACTCTTCTACTTCTAAAGCTTCTCGTTCTCTTCTTCTCTTGTTAGCAAGTCTGATCAACGATTCTGGGTTACTAAGGATTGGAGGTGTTGGCTCTAGATCCTTGAATAGCCTTCTTCGCATACACCAAACCTAAAAACCTGAAAAGAAATGAACAAACAAAAAGCGTAAAACTGATAAAATAAAATAAATGCAACTATCACTAAAGGATAAACACCGTGGTCACACGCTACCGTCCCCGGCAGCGGCGCCAAAAACTTGGTGGTCCTTTGTGTGTTCTAAAAAATAATGCAAATGATAATCGAACCACAACCGCAAGTGTACGGTTGTCCCAAGTAGTAATAAGGATAATACAGATTCGTTTCAAGGACAGGATGGTTGACTACAATGTCTAGCAGATAATGATTGGTTGCACTTATGAAAGCAAGTAAATAAAATATGTTTGTTTGGTTTTGTTTATTAAAACTACTAAATGAAAGACAAATTATAAATGCAAGTACAAGCTAAGACGCAAGTAAAATGATGTAAAACACAATATGAGAAGTAGTACTTCAGAACGCAAGGATCCTCCCAATCTTATTTCCTAACTTATGTTATGTAAGGGCTAAATTGATCAATTACAATGGTCGGGATTCTAAATTCCTTATCCCCCGTCAGGGTGGACTATAAGGCGATCCTAGAGTGTCACTAGTCCCGTCAGGGTAAATATGATCCACCTTTGGATGTTTAAGTTTTATTACCTCATTGGCCCTAGAATTAGCTAAGTTCGTCAGAATCAATAGCTTTTATCCTAGATTGAATAATTAATTATATACCTAAACCCTCCGTCAGGATGATCCACACGCCACATATGTGGAATAGCTTAGATACTAATACCTGTTCTTAGTTCGCGACTCTAAAAATAGTAAATAATCACAAATTATCGAAAAGAGTAATAGACCCAATCTAATCTAATTTACATAAACCCAAATTCAACATTCGTTATTCCATAAAATTGGGATTCACCCATTGTTTGTTCTCAAGCACTATGAAAAGCTTAGCTCATATTAAAAAGAAAAACTAAATTAAAAGAAATGGAATTCATATTTGATTACAAAATTAAATATAAAAAGAACCTAATTTCTGGAATCGGAATGACTGAGAACGGAGATATAGACCCTCTCCAGTTCTTGCAGCTTCTTCTTTCTTCCTTCTGTTGCTTCTCTCTGGTGTTTAATCTTGTGGAATGTGAATTGTGTGAAAAATAGAAGTCCATACCTCCTTTTATAAGCATAAAAAAGGATTAGGGCTTGGACCAGAATATAAAACACTAATTAAATGTCCAAGCCCAATTTCTAAGCCCAAAATCCCGTAACTGCTGATACACCTTCACTAAAACGGCTTTTCCCGATGCGTTATGACTCCGATTGACCTCATTCCAGTTGCTAAAGTTCCGTAACTCGATAAGTAATGTTTTATCTTCAAAGGTCAGCGGCTAAATCATCGCTTAAGCACCTCTAAATCAGCAATCTATGGCCTGGAAAATGGATTTTCATCTCTAAAAATAATATCTTCGGGATTTATCTTCAAGTCTTGACTCTAATTCACGATCTTTGACTTTCTCCTCGGATTCATCTCCTAGCTAACATCTAAAAACCTGTAAACTTTACACTAAAAATACCAATATTACGCGCAAAAGTTTAATAATTAAAAAATGCTAGAAATAAAAAGGGAATTCCGGATTATTGCTTATTTAGTCCAAAAGTCTATCAAATTACTTAAATAAACACCAAAAATGATGTCTCCTAAGGGTAAAAAATAAGAACAATTAGGGAGACATCAGTTGGCTTGGATTTTAGAAATTGTAGGATGAATTTTGAAAATTTGGCTCTTTGATTCTTCAATTTGAATGGATTTGGTGAAGATTGGGTGTTTGATTCTCTCTTGTAATGAGGTGGAGAGAAGGTTTGATGTGTTTTTCTTGATGATTGGGTAGTGTTTTGGTGATTGGTGAAGGTTTTGATGAGCTTCAATGGAGTTAGGAGAGTTTTGGAGAAGAGAAAGAGGGTTAAGGTTTATAAAATTCGGAACTGAAAGCTTAATACCTCCTTTATACATTAATCCCGTAGGTTTCTCTCTCTCTGGCGGCGCTGCGGACTACCCCTTCGGACCATGGGGTCTACCGCAGGGTAGTCTGCGACATCTGATGCTCGAAAATTTGTGCTCACTGGTTAACACCCGTGGTAGGACCCGTGGCACGTGTTTCTTCCTCGCGGACCAGGGCGCGGTACACCGGAGGGTACCCCGCGCCTTTTGTAGCTATCTCCGTCAAAATACCCATGGCACCTACCCCGTGGCACGCGTTTTTGAGGCACGGACCATGGTACGGTATAGGGGGGTAGTCCGCGGGTCCTTTTTTCTTCGGTTCTGGATCAAACCCGTGGCTCCACCCGTGGTACGGGTTTTTGACCTGCGGAACATACCTGCGGACTAGGGGGTAGTCCGCGGGGTAGTCTGCGCAGGTGATTCTTGCGTTCCAAAATTTTTCCTCACGTTCCCTAACTCGATTTCTCCAATTCCTACACACCAAAAACACTAATACCTTCCTCAAATATGCATTATCAACTAAAAACAACTAAATTAAACTTAAACTAATAAACGTAAAAGACATAAAAGCATAAAAAACTACGGGGTGTCTCCCGTACAACACTTTTGTTTTACGTCTTTCAAATTAGACGTGTTACCTCTGCCAGGATTTGCGAATATAGCCTCCCCAACAGCGAGTAAGGCTATGAACGTCAACTAATCTGCATTTGGCCCCAGTTTTGGGGTGAATTTCTATCACCTTGGCTGAAACAACCTTAGTGACAATGAATGGTCCTATCCACGAGTCTTTGAAACTTCGTGGCCTATTCTCGCGTTTGTGAGCTTTCCATAAAACTTCATGGCCAACCCCAAACTCAATGTTTGGCTCAGTATCCACAGGCTTTAAGTGGATCTCCTCAGGAGGGACTTTGTGATGTGAAAGGCTGTGGATGACAGGAACGGTGTGAAAGACATAGAAGGTCTCGGACACATTCTTAGCATGAAGGGTGATGGTCCCTTCTTGGAAGTTGATCACACTTTGACTTGTGGCCATGAAAGGCCGTCCAAGTATGATTGGAACCTGCTTATCTGCATCAAACTCAAGAATAACAAAGTCAGTAGGGATGGCGATATTACCTGCTCGGACTAAGACGTCCTCCACTGTTCCCCATGTCCTTTTAACTGAGTTGTCAGCAAACTGCAACTTCACTGGAGTTTTCTCTGATTTCTGAAGTCCAAGTCTCTCGAACACGAACTTAAGCATAAGATTCACACCAGAACCCACATCGTACATAGTTTTCACCTGGAGCATACCATGTAATTGAATATGAAGGTTGAAACTTCCCGGATATTTAAGTTTTGTTGGTAGCTCTCTTTCACTTCTTCTTGAAACCCTCAGGTTTTCTCTCGGGATCTCTACACTCGCCTATTTCTCAGGAATAACTTGCGTATAAACTTGTTGCGGTGTAAGTCCTCTCTTCGCAATCTCAAGCATTTGGGCGTTGATATTTTCAGGTTGATACGCCTCTACAAATGCTTTGAGAACAGTGTCATCCTTAGGATTTGTATCAGGAATAGTTGATGACACTGTTTGAACAATAGGTGGCGATTCCACCTTCTCTTCTACTTTCTCATCATGCACAGCAGGTGCAACTTCATCTTCAACCTTTGACTCCTTCTTTGAGTCCTCTTCCTCTTTCTCTTTAGCCAGCTCAGCTGCATAATCCATTACCGATCGAATTTCCTCTTGCATCTTCCTCGGTAGCTCTATAAATTCAGAATTCTCTTGATCTTCCTCCACATAATTCTCCGAACAGTCAGATTCCATGGGGTTAGACTCGGTTGGTTCTTCTTCAGTATCCGGAACCTCTACGGCACTAACGGCAGCATGTGGTACTTCCTCTTTTGCTTCTTCAATTTCAAGGCAAATAGCCTTGCAAGCTTCGAACCCAACATTGTTTTCACCTCCTTCGATTGCCTTAACTTCTTGTTGTTCTACAAAACTTGTTAAAACTTTGTTCATCTGTTCTACTTGAGTACGTATTATCTGAAGTACGACATTGTGTCCTCTGATCTTTTCTTCTTGAGCGTTCATATTCGCGGTCAAACGGGCTAGAGTTTGTTGATCCATAGATCCTTCTTGAGGGTACTGAGGCAAAGCTTTTTGATCTAATGAATCGGTATAGGCATCTTGATCAGGTTGTTGTGGGGGAGCAGGTCTATTCTGATTTTGGTACTGACCTCTCTGTTGGTAAGAGTTGTTCTGGGGCCGCTGTTGATAATTACCAGGATTAGCGGCCCCTTGTGGATTTGAATACTGCATACCCGGATGGTTTCGGTTACCCCATTGATAACCTCCGCGACTGGATATAAAGTAAACAGATTGCGGATTTGATTCGCACTCTTCCCATGTATGATCGTTAACACCAAATTGTTGACAACCTTGTGCTTCCTGTACTACTTTTGTTGTAACTACATTTTTCTCCATCGCTATCTTCAGCTCTTTGATTTGATTTTCTAAAGCGGATATTTGAGCTGAGTTTGCAGTTTCTGCATCTAAACGAAGCGTTCCTCGAGTCTTTGCTACAGAAGCTCGCGTTGAGGGCCAACTTCTTTCTTGTTCCATAATATTCTCTAAAACCTCGGAAGCTTCATTGTGATTCATGGACACAAAATTACCCTTTCCAATGTTATCTACCTTTTTTCTACCTTTATCATTAAGACCTTCATAGAATATAGCAAGTTGTAGAGCAGGGGTGTAACCATGGAGCGGACATCTAGCTAATTTTTGTTGAAACCTTGTCCATGCTTCTCCCACTGTTTCTCCATCTTCTTGGGAAAATCTTGCAAGCTCGGCTTGATCTTTGAGTCTCATGCTCTTCGGATAAAATCGGTTAAAGAACGCGGCTTGAAGTTCTCTCCAAGAGTGAATAGTTCCTTGTGGTTGTCTCTCTAGCCAATCGCTAGCTCTTCCGGTCAAGAAAAACCAAAACATATGACAATACAGTTGCTCGCGTGTAATGCCAGGAGTAATGTAGGCATCACAAATCTTCATGAACTTCTGAATCGATTTTACCGGATCTTGAATAGCTGTAGCAGTATAGAGTCCGAAACTTTGAAATTGACTGAGCATACCCGGATCGGGTCTAAATTTGATATTCGGAATCTCAGGAGGGCGGTAACCAATTGGTTGAACATGGAATGGTACATTAAGGCCAGGTAGGTCTTTGTTCAACTCGGTTTTGTTGATTATTAAGATTATTCTGCCCATTACCTCCTCCTGCTGGTAGTTGTTGTCCTTCTTGTCCACCGAGTGGTGGATCTTGAACGCCAAGGGGTGGTCCAAGGGGTGGATCTTGGGCTGCCATTGATCTTCTTAAGGCTCTTTCCTCACGAACTCGTTTGTTGTAAGGTCTGAAGCTCCTCTCAGGCTCCGATAAAGGAGGCCAAGAATTAAACACTGTGAAACCTGAAAAAGACTAAAGCAAACCACAAGCGTAAATCTGGAAAAATAAAAACTAAAACTGAAAATAAAACTAATTAAAAACTACTACTCGAAATAGATAACCCACACGCTAACGAGACACAAGTCCCCGGCAGCGGCGCCAAAAACTTGGTGTCGCCTAGGGTGTGATAAAATTAATATAAAATAAGACCAAGAAACTACGCACTCTCACCCTAGACAGGCACAATACTGCAACTATTACAGGACGTATGCAAGTTTTAATGATAAATAGAGTTCGTTCTCAGGGACTTAAGTGTGTTAATCGCGTGAGTAGAAATTACGAGTAAGAAGTAAATAAGTAAAAGACAGTAAATTAAAGGGAACAGATTTCAAAATTATGAATTAAAACTAAGAAAATAAAGACAATAAAATAAAATACGAAGAATATGAGATGAGAAGTATAGCTCAGGTTTTGCTAGTATGCACTAATCCTTCTAATTCTATCTATAAATCTAGTTAATAAGGGAGAATATTAGCTCTTGGTATACTTAGTCAGGATTCTAAATGCCACTACCTTAGACCTTGAGAGCGACTAAGGGGGCTACGGCACAACCAGGAAGTGTTTTATCTTAGGGTTATCAAACGCCACTAAGGTCCTAAGCAAATACTGCAATCCTGGTGATATGGTGGTTAAAACAAACCCTAATGACTATCTAGTTAGAAGCATGTTTTGTCAGAACTACTATCGACACTAGACATTATGTGGTGGTTCAATAGTTAAACACCCTGTCAAGGAGACCATCTAACTACTCTTAAAACAATCCTAAAGTGATCAGTTCTAGGAAAGACATTAAATCAAAACACATAAACAAATATCAAGTAAGAAGCTAATATCAGATTAAAACATGTAATTCCCAAAGAAACTTAGATAGAAGAATTAGAATTCATAGATTATACATATGAAAAACCCAAGCTATGGGGAGTTTAGTTCATACCTGAAGGAAATAAACTAAAAGAAATTACAAAAGACATCATCTTGCTCTTTACAATAAACTGGAAGAATAAAACCTTAAGAACTAATTACTATGAGGCAAGGATTAATTACAAGTGATATAAGGGTGTATTTATAGATGTTTAGAAGACCTAATTCGTTTTCTTGAGGAAGAGTTAAGGTAATGGACTTCTAGCCCAACTCAAATTCGTATGGAAATAAAGATAAACACTGCTGGACCGTTTTGAGCATATCTTCTTCGTTATTGGTCGGTTTGAGCTCCATTTAGAAGGAAATTACCAAAATTGGCCTATTTCTTAGGTAAAAACGCATATCTTTGGACGTGTATGCAGAATCCCAGATTTAGGCAGTTTTTCCTTTTCCATCTTTTTAGCTTTTATTTCCTTATCTCCAATTACCATGCAAATCTCTTTCCATAAGTTGTAATCTTTGACTTGGACTCTAATTAAGCTCCATAATTATCTTTAAAGCTACACACTAAATAAACAATTAAACCCAATATGCTCTAAAAATATTATTTCTACAAATCAAGACTCAAAATAGGAAAGTGCACTAAAACTCAAGAAAATCGACATTATTGACTTCTAAATCACCTAAAATGATGTCTCAGCCTAACATTAATCTATCACAAATGAGGAGACATCAGTAGAGCTGTCATGTAATTATTAATCGGGACTCTATAACCATTCCATATCTCACGAAGCTTTCACTAATGTTATATCAACATCGAAACTACAGTTTCACACAATATGTAAATGTATCTCTTCTCAAATACATGAAGAAAACTTTTCCTAATTTAGAATAAGAGGATAAATCTAGGGTTTGATGATTATTAGATTACAATTTGCCTAAAAAAACTCCTTAATAAGTGGAGACACAACATATCTTATGTTGTAGTGATAAAGATGATAAACTGGAGATTTAAATACAAATGAACTCTTCTAAATAATTAGTGGCGTGTGGATCATCTTGATGGGGGGTTTAGATACGGAATTAATTACAGAATATAGGATAGAAGTTATTTGACTCTGACGAGCGTAATTAATCTTATGGCCTATTGGGTATTTTTAGCTTAATCATTCGAAGATGGATCATAATCATCTTGACGGTGTTTGTGATACCCTAGAATAGCTTCGTAGTCCCTGACAGGGGTACGAAGATTCCCGAATCCCGACCTATGTTAATTGACCAATTTGTCCCTTAAACAACATATGGAATGAAATAGAGTTAGGAGAAATCCTCGCGTCTCACAAGTACTGCCTGCTCATATTTGCGTCTCACCTTTATTTACTTGCATCTAATTAGTTATTTGCATTTTTACATTAGTCTTTAATACTTAGGATTAGTAAAAACCAACCAATCAATTATCAAATCATTTACTGCTTTCATAAGTGCAATCATTCATTAACTGATAAGCATTGTAGTTAACCATACCGGCCCTGCTGTTTATCACTATTATTACTTGGGACGACCGTACACTTGCGGTTGTGGTTCTCTCTACTTATTACATTATTTTTAGAACACACAAAGGACCACCAAGTTTTTGGAACCGTTGCCGGGGACGGTACCGCGTGACCACGTGTTTATCCTTTAGTGGCTAGTTGCATTTATTTTTATTTTTATCAGTTTTACGCTTTTTGTTTGTTCATCTTTTTCAGGTTTTTAGGTTTGGTGTATGCGAAGGAGACTCTTTAAGGATCTTGATCCAACACCTCCGATCCTTAAAAATCCCGAATCATTAATCAGACTTGCTAACAAGAGAAGGAAAGAACAAGAAGCTAGAGAAGTAGAAGAATTAGGGAACATAATGGATAATATTAATCTTCATAACCAAGAGAACCCAGGAGTTCAGCTAAACGGAAATGGTCAGCCACTAGTGCCCCCAGGAATTCCTAATCCTCCGGTTCCACCTGTCATTCCCAATCCTCCATTTCAAGTTCAAATAGCCGACCCATGGTTTCTTACTGGTCCAGCAAAAGAACCATTCCTTGCCCCTCCTCTTTGGATTGGCCCAGCTAATATCAACGTTCCGAGATTCCGTCCAGATTCAGGTATGCTAGCTCAATTTCAGAATTTCGGAAACTTTCGTGGCAAGCCAGGAGAAGATCCACTTCGCGCAGTACAAAAATTTATGCAAATCTGCGATTCATACATTACGTAAGGAGTAATAAGGGAGCAATTGTATTATTCTACATTCAGGTTCTTCTTAATAGATGGAGCGAGTGATTGGCATGATTCGCAAGAACCAGGAAAGATTACGAATTGGGAACAGTTACAGGCTGCGTTTTTCTACAGATATTATCCGTTCAACATGAGGTTAGATGCTCAACTTGAGTTAACACATTTCAAACAAGAATACGATGAAGCGTTGGGTAGAAGTTGGTCGAGATTTCAGAAATGTTTACGAAGAGACCCCAATCATGACCTTTCAGAACAACAGCAATTGAAAATTTTCTATAACGGTCTTGAGGGAGTTCAAGAAAAGATTTAAATTTGTTATGTGGTGGTGCGTTTTTGCGAGTTCAACCTGCGTATGCAAGAATTATTTTAGATAGAACAGTTGATAATGAAGTAGGATGGAATACCGTAAGAACACCAGTTAAAGGAGGATTTAATAATGTCAACATTGAAGAAAAGTTCAACTCCTTAGAGAACAAATTAAAAACCACATTAGAACAACAGATGAGACAACTTACATTAGCCGTGAAATAATGTTTTTTGAATAAAAGAGTTGAGGTAAAGGTTGCGCAAGAAGTGTATGGATGTGAGTACTGTGGTGTGAATGATCACGATTGGGGGAATTGTCAGAATAATCAAGAATCCGTGATGTTTGTCTCCAATAGAGGGAACTTTAATTCGAGTGGTAATGGATATTAGCCTAACAGAAACCATCCTGGGTTTCAATATTCGAATCCTAATGGGGCTGCCAATCCTACTTATGCTTATCAGCCGCATCCCCAAGGTAACAACTTCAATCCAAGACCTCATAATAATTATCAAGGGGGACAAAATCAAGGAAACTATGTTCAAAGACAAGCTCCACAAGAATGTTATAACGAAACCATGAACCAAAAAGCCTTACCCGCCCAACCACAAGAAGGTGCGATTAACCTTTAGAAAACCGTTGAAAACTTAATTGCTCTCCTGACGCAAGCCATTCAGAATCAACAAGCGTCTGACGCACAAATTAAACTACTAGAGAATAAGCTTGCTCAAATCTCAAAACAACTTAATCAGCGTCCACAAGGGCAACTCCCTAGTGACACAGAAAATCCGAGACAACATGATGATTGCAAGGCTGTTACTCTCAGAAGTGGTAAGAACCTCCCTCCACCTCCTTTTCCTGTTATGAAAGAGAAAGAAGTTCCAAGAAAAGAAAAGTATGTGGTTGAGAAAGATGTTGAGGTTGAAGAAATAGAGAGGCCGATTGAGGTTCCAAAGAAGAAAGAGGGGGTCATAAGCAATCGCCCTCCTCCACCATTTCCATCTCGAGTTCAGAAAAAGGGTGATATGGTCGATTATCAAAAGTTATTCAATAGAGTGAGAGGCCTTAGTATTAACATTCCGTTGTTAGAAGCCATCCGAGATATTCCCAAATATACGAAGTTTTTGAAAAGAGCTCTCACTAATAAAAGGCCGTACTGTGACAATGAGATGATTGGTTATCCGGAAGAATGTAGTGCTATTTGTCAAAGCAAATTACCTCCAAAGTTACTTGATCTTGGGAGTTTCACAATTCCGATATCAATTGGAGAGGAATGGAAAGGTAAGGCACTATGTGATTTGAGTGCAAGCATAAATCTTATGCCCAAGTCAATCTTTGATAAACTGAAAATTGGACAAGCATGACCTACTTCTATGGTCTTCCAAATGGCGGATCGATCTCTTGCACATCTAGAAGGCTGAATTGAAGATGTCCTCGTGATGTCTCCTCATTTTTTTATAGATTTATGTTAGGATGAGACATCATTTTTAGTGATTTAGAAGTCATAATAGTCGATTTTCTTGAGAAATAGTGCACTTTCCTATTTTGAGTCTTGATTTAGTAAAATAATATTTTTAGAACATATTGGGTTTAATTATTTATTTAGTGTGAAGCTTTAAAGATAATTATGGAGATTGATTAGAGTCCAAGTCAAAGACTACAAGATATGGAAAGAGATAAGCATGGTAATTGGAGATAAAGGAAAGAAAAGCTAAAACCATGGAAAAGGAAAAGCTGCCTTAATCCTGAATTTCTGCACCTACGACTACAAATCAACTTATATCTCAAAAACGGTGTGGAAATTGGAGAAACGATCAAGAGCAAAGTTGAAGATCTTTCCGAGACGATGAATTTGGTATACTCATACGCGTCAAACGGATTAGTATTGAAGCTGCTAGGACCAAAGGAAAAACGGGCCTGATTGCATGTTTTTAGGGTTACGAATTTGAGTTTGGCTTGGAGTCCATTACTTACCTTTTCCTTCAAGAAAACGAATTAGGTCTTCTAAACACCTATAAATACACCCTTATATCACTTGTAAATCATCCTTGCCTCATAGTAATTAGTTCTTAAGGTTTTATTCTTCCAAGTTATTGTAGAGAGCAAGATGATGCCTTTTATTATTTCCTTTAGTTTATTTCCTTCAGGTATGAACTAAACTTCCCATAGCTTGGGTTTTGCATCATGTATAATCTATGAATTCTAATTTCTTTCTATCTAAGTTTCTTTGGGAATTACATGTTTTAATTTGATATTAGCTGCTTACCTTTATATTTGTTTATGTGTTTTGATTTAATGACTGTTTTCCTTGCGGTGCGCAACATTTAGGATTACCTTAATAGTAGTTAGATGATCACCTTAGATGGGTGTCTAATTATTGAAACACCACATAACGTCTAGTGTCGATATTAGTCCTGACAACACTGATTCTAACTAGATAGTCATTAGGGTATAATTTAATCACTATCACCATGTATGGAAATTGATTGCTTAGGGCCCTAGTGGCGTAGGATAACCCTATTTGAACCAGCCTCGTGGTGTGTCCGTAGCTCCCTTAGTCGCTCTCAAGGTCTAAGGTATGGGAATTTAGAATCCTGACTAAATGTACAAGAGCTAATATTCTCCCTTATTAACTAGATCTAATAGAAAGAATTAGAAGGATTAGTGCATACTAGCAAAACCTAAGCTATACTTCTCATCTCGTGTTCTTCGTATTTATTTTATTGTCTTTTATTTTCTTTAGTTTAATTTAAGAATTTCGAATTTACTCCCTTTAATTTTCTGTCTTTTAATTAATTATTGCTTACTCGTTATTGCTACCCATTCGACTAGCACACTAAGTCCCTGAGAACGAACTTTCTTATCATTAAAACTTGCATACGTCCTGCAATACTTGCAGTACTGTGCCTGTCTAGGGTGAGAGTGCGTAGTTTTCTTGACTTATATTTATCTTATTTTTATCACACCCTAGGCGACACCAAGTTTTTGGCGCCGCTGCCGGGGACTTGTGTTTCGTTAGCGTGTGGGTTATCTATTTCGAGTAGTAGTTTTTAATTAATTTTTATTTTTCAGTTTTTAGTTTTAGTTTTTCCGGATTTACGCTTGTGGTTTGCTTTAGTCTTTTTCGGGTTTCATAGTGTTTAATTCTTGGCCTCCGTTACCAGAGCCTGAGAGGAGCTTCAGATCTTATAACAAACGTGTTCGTGAGGAAAGAACCTTGAGAAGAGCTATGGCAGGCTTACAAGAGCAGTTAAATCCACCACTTGGAGTCCCACCTGAAGGATTACCATTCGTTCCACCAGGAGGACCACCACCACCACCTGCCCCCCTGGTGGACAACAACAAGGACAACATCCACTGGGACGAGGTAACAGGCAGAATCGAGTTGAGCAAGACCTTCTTGGTCTCCACGTGCCGTTTCATGTTCAACCAATAGGCTACCGTCCTCCAGAGATCCAGAATATTAAATTTAGACCCGATCCGGGTATGCTTAGTCAATTTCAAAGTTATGGACTCTACAGTGGTACATCAATTCAAGATCCGGTAAGAGCGATTCAGAAGTTTATGCAGATTTGTGATGCTTATGTTACTCCAGGCATTACACGCGAGCAACTGTATTGTCATATGTTTACGTTCTTTCTGACCAGTAGAGCTAGTGAGTGGCTAGATAGGCAGCCACCAGGAACAATCAATTCATGGACAGAACTTCAAGCCGCATTCTTTAACCGTTTTTATCCGAAGAGTATGAGACTCAAAGATCAAAGCGAGCTTGCAAGATATTGTCAAAAAGATGGAGAAACAGTAGGAGAATCATGGACAAGGTTTCAACACAAGTTAGCTAGATGCCCGCTCCATGGTTATACCCCCTCTTTAAAATTAGCTATATTCTATGAAGTTCTCAATGATAGAAGTAGAGAGAAGGTGGATAACATAGGAAAGGGAAATTTTGTGTCCATGAATCATAATGAAGTTTCCGAGGTTTTGGAAAATATTATTGAACAAGAAAGGAGTTGGCCTTTTATGCGAGCTCCTGTAGTAAAAACCCGAGGTACGCTTCATTTAGATGCAAAAACTGCAAACTCATCTCAAATATCCGCATTAGAGAATTAAATCAAAGAGCTTAAGCTAGAGATGTAAAAAATTTAGCTGCAACAAACGTAGTACAAGAAGCACAAGGTTGTCAACAATGTGGGGTTAATAATCATACTTGGGAAGAGTGCGAAGTAAATCCACAATCTGTTTATTTCATATCCAACAGAGGAGGTTATAAATTTGGTAACTGAAACCATCCGGGTATGCAATATTCAAATCCTCAGGGGGCCGCTAATCCTGGTCATTATCAACCGCGCCCCCAGAACAACTTTTTCCAACCAAGAGGTCAGTACCAAAATCAATATCGAAATAGACTTGATCCCCCTCAACAACCTGTTCAAGATGCCTAGACCGAATCATTAGATCCGAAAGCTTTACCACAGTTTCCTCAAGAGGGAGCTGTGGATAATCAACAATTAGTAAAAGCCTTGGACCGTTTGACCACGGATATGAACGCTCAGGACGAGAAGTTACGAGGACAAGATGCCACAATTCAGATTTTAGGTACTCAAGTTGAACAATTGAACAAAGTTCTTACAAATTTAATGGAACAAAAAGAATTGAAGGCTATCGAAGGAGGTGATGACAATGTTGGGTTCGAAGCTTGTAAGGCTATTTGCCTTGAAATTGAAGAAAAGAAGGAAGTACCACATGCTGCCATTAGTGCCATGGAGGTTCCGAGTACCGAAGAAGAACCAACCAAGTCTAGCCCCGTGGAATCTGACTGTTCTGAGGTTGATGTGGAGGACAATTCAGAAAAAGCCGAATTTATACAGCTTCCGAAGGATATGCAAGAAGAGATTCGATCGGTTATGGATTATCAAGCTGAGCTGGCAAAAGAGAAAGAGAAAGAAGCCTCAGAGGAGGAATCAAGAGTTGAAGTTGAAGTTGCACCTGCTGTGCAAGAAGAGAAAGAAGAAGAGAAGGTGGAACCGCCACCTGTTGTTCAAACAGTGTCATCAACTATTCCTGATACAAATCCTAAGGATGACACTGAACTCAAGACATTTGTAGAGGCGTATACACCTGAAAATATCAACGCCCAAATGCTTGAGATTGCGAAGAAAGGACTTACACCGCAACAAGTTTTTACGCAAGCTATTCCTGAGAAAGAGGCGAGTGTAGAGATCCCAAAAGAGAACCTGAGAGTCTCAAGAAGAAGTGAAAGAGAGTTACCAATGAATCTTAAAGATCCAGGAAGTTTTAACCTTCCTATTCAAATTAATGGTATGCTCAAGGTGAAAGCTATATACGATGTGGGTTCTGGTGTGAATCTTATGCCTAAGTCCGTGTTCGAGAGACTTGGACTTCAGAAATCATAGAAAACTCCAGTGAAGTTGCAGTTCGCTGACAACGCAGTTACCAGGACATGGGGAACAATGGAGGACGTCTTAGTCCGTGCAGGTAGTATCGCCATCCCTACTGACTTTGTTATACTTGAGTTTGATGCAGAGAAGCAGGTTCCAATCATACTTGGATGGCCTTTCATGGCCACAAGTCAAAGTGTCATCAACTTCCAAGAAGGGACCATTACCCTTCATGCAAAGAATGTATCCGAGACCTTCTATGTCTTGGGTAAGAAACCGAGGAAGTTAGATCCCACCGTTCCTATCATCCACAGCCTTTCACATCACAAAGTCCCTCCTGAGAAGATCCACTTAAAGCCTGTGGACACTGAGCCAAACATTGAGTTTGGGGTTGGCCATGAAGTACTATGGAAAGCTCACAAACGCGAGAATAGGCCACGTAGTTTCAAAGACTCGTGGATGGGACCATTCATTGTCACTAAGGTTGTTTCAGCCAAGGTGATTGAAATCCGACCCAAGAAGGGGATCAAGCGCAGATTAGTTGACGCTCATAGCCTAACTCGTTGTTGGGGAGGCTATATTCGCAAATCTTGATAGAGGTAACACGTCTAACTTTGAAAGATGTTAAATAAAAGTGATGTACGGGAGACAACCCGCAATTTTTTTTAAAGTTTTTATGTCTTTTACGTTTTTAGTTTATGTTTAGTTGTCTTTAGTTGATATTGCATGTTTGAGAAAGGTATTAGTGTTTTTGATGCTTAGGTATTGGAGAAATCGAGTTCGGGAGGAGAAAACAAAATTTTTTGCTTATGAGAAAGTATTGAAGGAAGAAGTTGGTACAGGAGAATAAAAGAGATTCTTAGAGCTTGGTGAAAAATTAGTTTGGTCTAAATTCATGGTAAGACATTTTGAATTATGTCATGAGTTAGTTTTGGAATTCTATTTAGGCCTTTTGAGCCGAGATTGTAAAGGTTGTGTTCCGATTAGAGGAAAGTTAGTTCCTTTCACAGATGAGGAGATTAGAAACCACTTCCTGTTTAAGAAATTAATTGGAGATTGCAAGTATAGTGAAGCGGTTGCTAAACGAAAAATCTTTGATGAAGAATTACTTTTTGTGCATGTTTTAGACAAGGAGAAAGTGCAATCACATAAGGGAGAATTGAAGGCACCGTGGCCTTACAAATATCTTCAAATTGGATGCGAGAATTTGGCTCAATTTCCTCATTCCTAATGTCTTTGGAAACACACGAACTTTGGATGTGACTAAAAAGAACGCTCTACTTTTGGATTGTATTTTGAGAGGAGAAGAAGTGGATGTAGCACAGTTGATCTATGAGGAGGTGATGCGATTTTCGGTCTCTCCCAAATCAGTTTTTAATTTTAAATTTCCTACTATGATCATGTGTCTTGTGCGAAAAGCGAATGTAACGTTGGGTGAAGAAGAGAAACTCGAAATTAAGGAGACTTATATTGATAATGCTTGGATCATGGATGTATTTCGAAGAGCGAGTGCTACCCAAGTCTCGAAAGAAGAAAAGGAGCAAAGTTGGCAAGAGAAGATGGAGGAGTGTCTAAACAAATTCGAAGCAACTCAAACTTCTTTAGCCAATGATGTGGCACAAATCAACGCGAATCAAGTGCACATCATGAAACTCCTTTAGAAATTAACGAAAGATCAAGAAAATCCGACCTTGGATGTCAATAATGCGTGGCAATAGCCTCGAGAGTATGTTATCTTTCTTCCTTAACATTTCTGTAAATGATTTTATCTGCTAATTTAAATTTTTGTTTCGAGTCTTTTTCGAGTCGTGGGGACACGACTCATTTTTGAGTTGGGGGTGTGGGGATTCGTTGTCTCTCATCTCCATTTTTCGGTTTTTAGGTAGAAATTAAAATTTTTGATAGATGGGAATTAGATGTAGAGTGTGTTTAATAGCTTGAAAGCATAAGCTCGGTGAGTTAATGATAGTAAGTAGTATTTTTATGAGCTATGTTATTTGTATGCTTTGAGTATTTGCAGGAAAACACACGTTGATAGTAAAGAAAAGATTAGTGAGCAATGCGATAGAAAGTATGTTCGATCTCAGGGAACCTTGAGAAGTGTGTAGGCCGTGAGATCCAAGCTAGTTGACAAACCCATTTGATGAAAGTTCTAAAGGTAAGAAAATAACGAAACTGCATAGTGTAGAAAGAGATTAAGGCAGTTCTTTCATATTGAAGCCACTTGAATCCTTTTTATACCTTCTCACCTTGTTATTTGATTTTATATGCTATATCCTTCTCAGCCACTTCTAGCCTTTCTAAAGCTTTTTATTGAAACACATTATAAGCCATATCCTTTTAGATTATAGGACTTTTCCATATGACCCGCACTCGAATCGCGATGCATGGACGGTTGTTTTAGAGCTTGAGTTTGGGGTGGTGGGTCCACCATTATTGGAATTGTTATTGGGTTGGGATTTTTTAGCTTATTAATTGTGCTATTTTCTTTATATTGATGATGATTCACAGATTTTTATTGTAACCCTTTGCCGGGGTAATAGTGAATGAAAAAGAAGCTACGAGCTAAAATTGCCAACAAGGGCATAAAAAGGAAAAAATATATATGTGAGAAAAATAGCGTGATATATCAACATTAAAAAAGAATCATAGCTATACAAAAGAAAAATTGATTTGAAAAAAATATATATATTTGGACCGGCAAAGTGGAATTTTGATGTGAACATCTTATGCTTTAATTGGGTTATTGGGGATGCTAAATTGTGCATCAAGGAATTCATTGGGTTGAGTGAGAAACATTTTATGAGAGTAACTCAAGCTCTAGGGCGATTCGTTGATGGCTAGTGAGGAGAGAGCCAAAATCTCACTCTAAGTTATCCAAATATACTATCATACCATCCCATTATTTTGGGAAGACCATTCCTAGCCACGGGGCGTACCTTAATTGATGTAGAGAATGGTAAATTGACGATGCGAATCCAAGACGAGGAGGTCAAATTTAATGTGTTCCGAGCTATGAAGTTTCCGGATTCTCAAGAAGATTGCTTTCGAATGTATGTAGTTGAGCATGCCACATAAGAGGTATATAATGAATTTACGTATGATGATATCTTGCAGGCAGCTTTAACTATTGATTCACCTGAGTTCATGGAAGAGATTGCCGAAACAGTGGCAACTCTTAATTCTGAGAATCCTAAGTATTGGCGTCCTGCCTATGAACCTGTGAGAGAACCGAGGGAGATTGTTCCTAAAAAGAAGCCTTCAATTGAATCTCCTCCGCAGTTGAAAGAAAAGCCATTACCATCACACTTGAGGTATGCGTATTTAGGTACTAATGAAACTCTACCTGTTATTGTTTCAGCAAATTTAACAGGTACTCAAGAAGATAAACTGTTGCATGTGTTAAGAGCCAACAAAGAGGCGATGGGATGGACAATTGCTGACATCAAAGGCATTAGTCCCTCCTATTGTCAACACAAAATCATACTTGAAGATGATAACGCACGCTCAGTTGAAGTTCAAAGGAGATTAATGCCTGCTATGAAAGAGGTAGTGAAGAAAGAAGTTATCAAGCTGTTAGACGCGGGGATTATCTATCTCATATCGAGTAGTGAATGGGTGAGTCCTGTTCAATGTGTGCCAAAGAAAGGAGGTATTACAACTGTTCTAAATGCTCAGAATGAAGCCATTCCTTCAATAACGGTTGTTGGATGGAGAGTTTGTATGGATTACCGGAAATTGAACAAGGCCACCAGGAAAGATCACTTCCCCCCTGCCCTTCATTGATCAGATGTTAGATAAATTGGCTGGTAGAGAGTACTACTGTTTCTTAGATGGCTATTCGGGGTATAATCAGATCTATGTGGCTCCAGAAGATCAACATAAAACAACATTTACATGTCCCTTTGGTACTTTTGCATATCGCAGTATGCCATTTGGGTTGTGTAATGCTCCTGCTACCTTTCAGAGATGTATGATGGCTATCTTCTGGGATATGATCGATAATTTTCTTGAAGTTTTTATGGATGATTTCTCCGTGTTTGGTGAGGATTTTGATAAATGTTAATATAACTTGGAGAAAGTGTTAATCATATGCAAGGAAACAGATTTGGTCATAAACTGGGAGAAGTGTCATTTCATGGTTCGCGAAGGTATAGTTCTGGGTCACAAGGTTTCAAGTGCTGGGTTAGAGGTTGATGGAGCGAAGATAGAGGTAATTAAAACTCTACCCCCTCATGTTTCCGTTAAAGTGGTAAGAAGTTTTCTTGGTCATGCTGGCTTTTATAGGCGTTTCATTAAAGACTTTTCTAAGATTTCTAAACCGCTATGTAACTTACTTGAAAACGATTCCAAATTCCTTTTTTATGAAGCTTGCTTAGCGGCTTTCCAATCAACCAAAGAAAACCTTATTTCTGCTCCTATAGTATTACCTCCGGATTGGAGTTTGCCTTTTGAAGTTATGTGTGATGCTAGTGATCTGGGTATGGGAGCTGTTTTGGGGCAAAGAAAAGATAAGATATTGGTGGTCCTTTGTGTGTTCTAAAATAAATGGAAAAGTAATCGAACCACAACCGCAAGTGTACGATTGTCCCAAGTAGTAATAAGTGATTCTAGGATCGTTCGCAGAGACAGTTTGGTTAACTACAATGCTTATCGAATAATGAGTGGTTGCACTTATGAAAGCAAGTAAAAGAAAATATGATTGATTGGTTGGTTTTCTAATTCCTAAGATATTAAGACTAATGCGAAAATGTAAATAAATAACTAAGACGCAAGTAAATAAAAGTAAAACGCAAGTATGAGCTGGCAGTACTTGAGAGACGCATGGGTTTTCCTAACTATCATTCATTTCAGACATTGTTTAAGGGACAAATTGGTAAATTTGTATTGGTCTGGATTCTATATTCTTCTTACCCCCGTCAGGGTGGACTAAAGAGAAACTCTCAAGTGCTACAAACCCCGTCAGGGTGAGTATAGTCCACTCTCAAGTTTTTAAGTTTAAATTACCCAATAGGCCATAGGTTTAATTAAGCTCGTTAGAGTCAAATAATTTCTAACCTACATTCGTTAACTAGTTCGGTACCTAAACCCCCCGTCAAGGTGATCCAATCGCCACTAATTGGAATAGCCGAGATACTAAGTCCTATTATTAATTGATCAGGTCAATAATAGTAATTAAACACAAATTAAAGAAAAATACGAATTACCCAATTTGATTTAAATAATAAATATCCTAAATTCAAACATTCGAAATGAAATCAAATTGGGATTAACCCATTATGCGTTCTCAAGCACTTAATTAAGTTTAGCTCATAATTATTAAAAAGACAAAAACTAAAGAAATAAATAAGTTCATCATGTTTTACAGAATAAAATAGAAGAACCTAATTATGGAATTGAATTGGCTGAGAATTGGAGATATAGACAGTCTCCAGCTCTTCCATCTTCTCTTCCTGCCTCTAACTTCTTTTTTGGTGTCTGACTCTTAAGCGTATGTTGTATTACGAAAAAGATGTGAAGGGTATGTGAAAATAGAAGTCTAAAGCCCTTTTATAATGTTAAAAACGGGTTAGGGCTTGGACTTAATAATAAAACACTAATTAAATGTCCAAGCCCAAATTCTAAGCCCAAAATCCCGTAACTGCTGATACACCTTCACTAAAACGGCTTTTCCCGCTTCGTTAAGACTCTGATTGACTTGATTCCAGTTGCTAAGGTTCCGTAACTCGATAAAGAATGTTTACTCTTCAAAGGTCAGCGGTTAAATCATCTTCTAAGCGCCTTGAAATCAGCAATCTTTGGCCTGGAAAACAGATTTGCAGCTCTAAAACAATTTCCTTCGGGATTTATCTTCAAGTCTTGACTCCATATCACGATCTTTGACTCTCTTCTCGGATTCCATTCCCAGCTAATAATTAAAACCTACAAACTTTTCACTAAAATACATAAGATTACGCGCAAAAGTTTAATAAATCAAAATTACTAGAAATAAAATGGAAATTCCGGATTATTGCATATTAGCACAAAAAATCTATCTAAATAGTCAAATAAACACAAAAAATGATGTGTCCCAAAGGTATAAAATTAGAACATTTAGGGAGACATCAAGACTCCCAAAGTCAAACCTTTGTCGTCCCGACAAAGCAAAACTAAAAACAAGGGGAATGAAGTAGATGCAAGAGAAAATAGAAGCTAGCAAATAAACCCTAAAGCAATGCTTAAGATAAATCTCATATAGCAAACATTAAGAACTAACATACACATACACTAATCATGCAACATCAAACATAAATAACTTCAATCATAAAATTAATTTTGCAATGCTAGAAGGTTACACTTGTACTTATCTCATTATGATGGATATAGTTTGTTCCTCGATCCTTACTCGCTTTGAACACTCCACTTAGTATACAACCTATTAACTTACCATGTACCTAGGAATCACGAGGACTTTACGGTTTTAGCGTAGGCTTAGGGACGGTGTGGTATGTATATTTGGTAAATTTGAAGTGAGCTTTTGGCTCTCTCCTCACTTACCATCAACAACTGTCCACGAGCTTGAGTTTACACTCATATAATGTTCTCACTCAACCCTTTTGACGCGCTAATGTTGCGTCCCCAATGTCAACCCAATTAATCTAAGATGATTTTTCAAAATATTCCACTTTGCCGGTTTATTTTATTCTTTCTTTCTTTTTATTTTCTTTTTCATTTATTTTTTTCTTGTACAAGATACCCATGACCATCATTTTGATGTGAAAGGTCATGTCTCTTATAATTTTTTTTCTTTTCTTTTTCTTTTTCAAATCCCGGCAAAGGGTTACAAATAATAATATCATCTTTTATTTTTGTGCCTCAATACAAACACATAAATCCCTTCCCAATGTATCTTCCCAAATGTGGACCCTCCACCCCAAACTCAAGCTCGAGACAGGTCTCAGGATCGTGATTCAAGTGCGGGTCATTTAGTCATGCCTAATAATCTAAGCGATAATGGGCTTATATCGTGGCTACAAAATAAAGGCTTAAGGCTCGAAATTGGGCTAAGACAGGTAAAATTAATATAAGGGATAGCAAGCTAAAAGGCTTCAAATGGCTAACAAATAACTGCCCCTATCATTTTCCTAGTTACATGGTTCGTCTCTAGTTCATATCTAAGTGGGTTCTCTGCTAATTTAGATCTCACATTCTACAAACCAAACATTTTCCTTAAGTACAAGCTTACTTCTTTTGCATTGTTCATTAATTTTTCCTATTCATTATCTATGTTTGTATGCAATTGTAAGTGCGTTTTATGTTGTTCTTCATCACCTCGAACTTCTTCAAATTTCCCACGTTTTCATTTATTACTTGCCCTCTAAGCATCATCTCTTCTATCAAAATCTTCCATCATTACCCAATCCTCTTTCTTCATCATGTTCTTTGTACCCTTTCCAACCTTCATGGTCATCTTGGATGACCCCAAACTCAAAGCTTCAAGACTCTCAAAAGTTTTGGATAAAATTGTGATTGTAGTGTTCTTGAAGGTTTGGATATGAATTATGGATTGTTTAGAGCTGGGTCATGGATATTTCAAGGTTTAGGAAAGGTTTAACGGCTAATTTTCAGCTTTGGTGAAAGAAAGATTTGGTTTAAAGTGTAAATCTTTGATATTTTGGAAGATTTATGGTATGATTGTGATCTTGGATGATGTTTAGAGGGAAGGATTGGTGGTATAATGTTGTTTTGATGATGATTTTAGGAGTAGTTGGAGGCTAGGACTTGTAATAAGAGGTAGGCTTGGTGAAAGAAGCTAAAAATATAGGGTTTGAACCCTTAAAACCGCCGATCACAGCAGCTGACCGGCTAGCCGGCGGCTGACCGGTATGCCGGTCACTGTGTCGACGAAAAATAAATTTCGAAATTGAAAAATTTACTTTTTTTTTCTACCCCTAACGCAGCTTCCTTGCGTCATTGCTGACGCAGTGACCAGAGAGTCCTTCTTCATCGGCGGGCTAGCCGGGCATTAGACCGGCATGCCGGCGGCATGTCGCTGGCGCAAATCGAGACGCAGCGTCCTTGCGTCCTTGCTGACGCAGTGGTCAGGTGCTTTGGGGGTCTTCAGCTCGTTTGGCCGGTATGCTGGCCAGCTCGCCGGCTAGCCGGTCAAACCTGGTGTTGACTCCATAATTTTTCGTTTTCTCATCGGTTTGACCCCAAACTCATGACCATTTTACCCCTGAAATCAACAAAAACAACTACCCTTCCTCATTTCTTGATAATATACACTAAATTAACGAAAATCAAACTAATTTAAACTATGAAGAATAAAAACTTAAGCTAATATACAAGAAATGGCTTTTGTTTAACGTCGTTAAGCTCGACGGGTTACCTCATTCTTTAGTCATTGACATAACCTCCCCAGCAATGAGTGAGGTTGTCAATATTTGCAACTCGAAATTTACATCCCGTAGCTTTTATTCCAACTAACTTATCCGAGATAACCTTTGCAACCACGAATGGTCCTAGCCAAGAGTTCTTTGATTCACATGTCTTTGGAGGAGGTTTAGGCTTTTTCATAGCAACTTCTTCGCCTACTTTGAACTCCTTTTTCTTTTCTTCCTTCTTAGGTTCCTTTGGAACCTTCGTAAACGTGTTTTCTCTTTCTTCTTTGCATGAATGAGTCGTGGATTTCCTTTAGGATTTGGAGGAACTTTGATCGGTGGTTTCTTTCTTAGTTCTTTTTCCTCCACTCCTAAGGTTTCCACAACCTTAGTTGGCTCCTTTGGTACCTGTTCAACTACATCTACACGAAAACAATCCTCCTTTGAATTTGGAAATTTCATTGGTCTGAACACGTTAAACTTCATTTCCTCGTCTTGGATTCTCATAATCATTTCTCCGTTCTCTACATCAATCAAGGTACGCCCCGTGGCTAGGAATGGTCTTCCCAAAATAATGGGGACATTCCTATCCGCGTCGTAATCAAGTATAACGAAATCAGCAGGACAAATTAACGTACCTGCCTTAACAAGGACATCTTCAATTCGGCCTTCTGGATGTGCAAGAGATCGATCCGCCATTTGCAAGACCATAGAAGTAGATCTTGCCTCTCCTATTTTCAACTTCTCAAAGATTGATTTGGGCATAAGATTAATACTTGCACCCTAATCGCATAGCGCTTTTCCTTTCCACTCATTACCAATAGATATCGGAATTTTGAAACTCCCAGGATCAAGTAGTTTCGGAGGTAATTTATTCTGACATATTGCACTACATTCTTCAGGTAAGCCACTCATTTAATTATCGCAATATGGCCGTTTGTTGGTGAGGGCTCTTTTCAAAAACTTAGCATACTTGTGTACATCTCTAATAGCTTCTAATAACGGAATATTTATGCTAAGACCTCTTACCTTGTTAAAGAATGTTTGATAATCAGCCATATCACCCTTCTTTTGAACTCTCGATAGAAATGGTGGAGGAGGACGGCTTATTATAGTATCATATTTCTTTTTCAGAATTTCACTAGACCTTTCCACTTCTTCTACTTCCACTTCTTTATCTTTATCCACCACCTCTCTTCCTTTTCTAGCAACTTCCTTCTCTTTCATAACAGGAAAAGGAGGTGGAGGAAGGTTCTTACCACTTCGGAGAGAGATGATTTTACAATCTTCGATTTGGATTGGATTTTCAGTATCGCTAGGGAGTTGCCCTTGTGGACGTTGATTTAGTTGTTTATTAATTTCCTTTATCTTATTCTGTAATAAATTCATGTTTGCGTCAGATGCTTGTTGACGTTCCATAGCTTGTGTCTGAAGAGCAATTAAACTTTCAACTGTTATCTGTAGGGTAACTACTCCTTCTTGTGGATGGGCAGGTAATGCTTTTTGGTTCAAGGTTTCATCGTAGGTGTTTTGAGGAGCTTGTCTCTGAACATAATTTCCCTGATTCTGTCCTCCTTGATAATTATATTGTGGTCTTGGATTGAAATTGTTACCTTGGGGGTGAAGCTGATATGCATATGTAGGATTGGCTGCCCCATTAGGATTTGAGTATTGAAACCCAGGATGGTTTCTGTTAGGCTGATATCCATTACCACTCGAATTAAAATTCCCTCTGTTGGAGACAAACATCACGGATTCTTGGTTATTCGGACAATTTTTCTCATCATGATCATCTACCCTGCAAATCGAACACATATAAACTTCTTGTGCAGCTTGCACATCTACCTTCTTACCCGAAAATCCCTCTTTTACAGCTAGTGTAAGCTGCTTCAATTGCTGCTCTATTGTAGTTTGAATCTTATTCTCAAGCGTAGCAAACTTTTCTTCGATATTAATATTATTCACTCCTTTAACCGGGGTTCTCACCGAAGTCCACCCAACTTCATTTTTTACTGTTCTTTCCAAGATGATTTTAGCATGATCGGGTTGAACTTGAAGAAATCCCGCACCACATAACAAATCCAATTTCTCTCTTGAAGTCCCATCAAGGCCTTTGTAAAATATTTTTAGCTGTTGTTGTTCTGTAAAGCCATGATCGGGAACCCTTCTTAAACACATCTGAAATCTTGTCCAGCTCTTACCCAAAGTTTCATCATACTCTTGACAGAAATGTGTTAACTCAAGCTGATCATCTAACCTCATGTTACTTGGGTAATACCTGTCAAAGAAAGCAGTTTCTAATTGGTCCCAGTTTGTTATCTTCGTAGGATCTTGTGTATCGTGCCATTCACTCGCTCCATCAATGACAAAAAATCGAAACGCATGAAAATACAATTGTTCTCTTGAAACCCCTTGTGTTATGTAAGAATCACATATCTTCTTGAATTTCTGTACAGCTCGGATAGGATCTTCTCCCGGTCTACCACGAAAGTTTCCAAAATTTTGGAATTGAGCTAACATACCCGAATCTGCACGAAATCTTGGAACATTGATATGTGGAGCACCTACTCCTAGGGCAAGAGCACGAAATGGAGCCTCTGGTGGACCATTAACAAACCATTGATCTTGATTCATCACTATCTGAACTTGAGGATTAGGATTTAGTGGTTGAACTTGAGGAATAATGCCTGGTGGCGCTATTGGTTGGTAATTTGCGTCTAGCTGACCTTGTCCATTATTTTGTTGATTCTGAAGATTGATATTCTCCATTCTGTTAATTAATTCTTCTACTTCTAAAGCTGCTTGTTCTCTCCTTCTCTTGTTAGCAGGTCTGATTAATGATTCTGGATTATTAAGGATCGGAGGTGTTGGCTCTAGATCCTTGAATAGTCTCCTTCGCATACACCAAACCTAAAAACCTGAAAAGAAATGACAAACAAAAAGCGTAAAACTGAAATAAAAATAAATGCAACTATCACTAAAGGATAAACACCGTGGTCACACGCTACCGTCCCCGGCAGCGGCGCCAAAAACTTGGTGGTCCTTTGTGTGTTCTAAAATAAATGCAAAAGTAATCGAACCACAACCGCAAGTGTACAGTTGTCCCAAGTAGTAATAAGTGATTCTAGGATCATTCGCAGGGACAGTTTGGTTACCTACAATGCTTATCGAATAATGAGTGGTTGCACTTATGAAAGCAAGTAAAAGACAATATGATTGATTGGTTGGTTTTCTAATTCCTAAGATATTAAGACTAATGCGAAAATGTAAATAAATAACTAAGACGCAAGTAAATAATAGTAAAACGCAAGTATGAGCAGGCAGTACTTGAGACGCAAGGGTTTTCTTAACTATCATTCATTTCAGACATTGTTTAAGGGACAAATTGGTAAATTTGTAGTGGTCGGGATTCATATTCTCCTTACCCCCGTCGGGGTGGACTAAGGAGCAACTCTCAAGTGCTACAAACCCCGTCAGGGTGATTATAGTCTACTCTCAAGTTTTTAAGTTTAAATTACCCAATAGGCCATAGGTTTAATTAAGCTCGTCAGAGTCAAATAATTTCTAACCTACATTCGTTAACTAGTTCGGTACCTAAACCCCCCGTCAAGGTGATCCAATCGCCACTAATTGGAATAGCCTAGATACTAAGTCCTATTATTAATTGATCAGGTCAATAATAGTAATTAAACACAAATTAAAGAAAAATACGACCCAATTTGATTTAAATAATAAATTTCCCAAATTCAAACATTCGAAATGAAATCAAATTGGGATTAACCCATTATGCGTTCTCAAGCACTTAATTAAGTTTAGCTCATTATTATTAAAAAGACAAAAACTAAAGAAATAAATAAGTTCATCATGTTTTACAGAATAAAATAGAAGAACCTAATTACGGAATTGAATTGGCTGAGAATAGGAGATATAGACAGTCTCCAGCTCTTGCTTCTTCTCTTCCTGCCTCTAGCTTCTTCTCTGGTGTCTGACTCTTAAGCGTATGTTGTATTATAAAAAAGATGTGAAGGGTATGTGAAAATAGAAGTCTAAAGCCCTTTTATAATGTTAAAAACGGATTAGGGCTTGGACTTAATAATAAAACACTAATTAAATGTCTAAGCCCAAATTCTAAGCCCAAAATCCCGTAACTGCTGATACACCTTCACTAAAACGGCTTTTATCGCTTCGTTATGACTCCGATTGACTTGATTCCAGTTGCTAAAGTTCCGTAACTCGATAATGAATGTTTTCTCTTCAAAGGTCAGCGGCTAAATCATCTCTTAAGCACCTTGAAATCAGCAATATTTGGTCTGGAAAACAGATTTGCAACTCTAAAACAATTTCCTTCGGGATTTATCTTCAAGTCTTGACTCCATATCACGATCTTTGACTCTCTTCTCGGATTCCATTCCTAGCTAATAATTAAAACCTACAAACTTTTCACTAAAATACACAAGATTACGCGCAAAAGTTTAATAAATCAAAATTACTAGAAATAAAATAGAAATTCCGGATTATTGCATATTAGCATCAAAAATCTATCTAAATAGTCAAATAAACACCAAAAATGATGTCTCCCAAATGTAAAAAATTAGAACATTTAGGGAGACATCAGATATTTCATTCAATTTATTATGCTAGTAAGACTTTCAATGGTACTCAAATTAATTATACAGTTACAGAGAAAGAATTGCTAGCAGTTGTGTATTCATTCGATAAGTTTTGCTCTTATCTTCTTGGAGCGAAAGTTGTTGTTTAGACAAATCATTCATCTATCAGATATCTTATGGATAAGAAAGATGCTAAACCGAGATTAATCAGATGGGTTTTATTGCTTCAAGAATTCGATTTAGAGATTAAGGATTGAAAGGGTTGTGAGAATCAGGTTGCAGATCATCTATCGTGTCTTGAAGGTTCAGAAACAAATGGTGGAACTGAAGTAGTTAGAGAAGAATTTCCTGACGAGAGTTTATTTGCTGTTTGTGATTATGAATCTCCTTGGTATGCAGATATTGCGAATTTAATTGTAAGTGGTTCTTTTCTTGAAGGATCCACTTATCAAGATAGAAAGAAGTTAGCTCATCGTGCTAGACAATTCTTTTGGGAGGATCCTTTCCTCTACAAAGTATGTGCTGACCAAATGGTAAGAAGATGTGTAGCCAAGGAAGAAACAGATGCGATTATAGCTGGGTGTCATGATTCACTCTACGGAGGACACTTCAAGGGGGATAGAACCGCTGCTAAGGTATTCCAATCCGGGTTTTACTGGCCTACACTTGTAAAAGATTGTCATAATTATGTGAAGAAATGTGAGAGATGCCTATGTACCGGAAACATATCCAAGAGGGATGAAATGCCACGTAATAATGTGTTGGAAGTTGAAATATTTGATGTTTGGGGTATAGATTTTATTGGTCCGTTTGTTCCTTCAAATGGTAACCTCTACATCTTATTAGCTGTTTATTACGTGTCTAAATGGGTAAAGGCTGTGGCTCTACCAACTAATGATTCACGAGTGGTGATTAAGTTCTTGAAATCACATATCTTTACTAGACATGGTACACCTAGGGTGATTATTAGCGATGGAGGATCTCATTTCGTTAATAAGTATTCGAAGACTGTTCTAGAAAAGTATGGAGTAAGACACCGTGTATCTACTGCATATCATCCACAATCCAATGGTCAAGCTGAAGTCTCGAATCGTGAAGTAAAGTCAATCCTAGAGAAGACTGTTGGTCCTACGAGAAGAGATTGGTCAATAAAGTTAGATGACGCGTTGTGGGCCTATCGTACTGCGTTCAAAACTCCAGTTGGTGCGTCTCCGTATTGTATGGTGTATGGTAAGGCTTGTCATTTACCTCCTGAGCTTTAAATGGGTGCCTATTGGGCAATTGCGCAGTTAAACTTAGATCCTACCTTAGCCGGAGAGAATCGTATGATGAAGCTTAACGAACTTGATGAATTCCGATTGAATGCCTATGAAAATGCTAAACTCTATAAAGAAAACACTAAGAAATGGCATGACAATCGGATTCGTGTGAAGAACTTTGAAGTGGGTCAACAAGTCTTGAAGTATAACTCAAAGTTCAGCAATTATCCGGGTAAGTTAAGGTCTAAGTGGTCGGGTCCATACATTGTGACCAAATTTACACCTCATGGGGCGATAGAAATAGAACATCCGCTCGAGAACCGCACCTTCATGGTGAACGGTCATCGTTTAAAGATATACCATGGAGGTGAAGATACCAACCGCTTGGAAGATCCACATCCCGGGGAGGTCATGTATCTCTTCGAAGCTCCTTAGAAGCGTGAGGTTACCCGTCGAGCTTAACGACGTTAAACAAAACCCAATTCATTGTATATTAGTTTGAGTTTTTAATTTTCGCAGTGTAAATTATTTTGATTTTCATAAATTTAGTGTTTATTAGTAAGAATTGAGGAAGGGTAGTTGTTTTTGATGATTTCAGGGGTAAAAAGGTCATGAGTTTGGTGTCGAAAGGCGAAAATAAAAGAAAAGTGGGTGGTTTTCCAGGGGCAAAACTGGGAACCCGGTTTTCACAAACCGGGAACCCAGTTGCGACGCTGTAACCCACCCATGAGCACGCAAGAGGTGGCATCTTGGTTCGCGAAGTCGATGCAAACCGGGGCCCTGGTTTTGCACAAACCGGGTAACCGGTTTTGAGAGCTGAAAATTTCGAATTTTCTGACCCAGCGTTTTGGGTCCCGCCATCTGCTGCGTCTCGTGCCTGCGTCTCCACTCGCGCTGTATACACGAACCGGGGCCCTACTTTTGCAAAAACCGGGTACCCGGTTTCATGAGGTGAATTTTATGACCCAGCGTTTTGGGGTCCAGCCAATTCTTGCTTCTGAGGTAAAAAAAATTTATTAAGTAATATTTTCGTGCCGACACAGCGACGCGAAACCGGGAACCCGGTTTATTCTGTGCTAAGGCGGTTTTTTCCTTTTTGACCTAGTTTTCTTAGCCTCTTCTGCAAGTTTTTACCAAAAACACTTCCTTAACCTTCCCACCTCCGAAAATTATCATCAATACCTATAAAAAACATCAAATCCTACCCTCTTTCATCATATTAACATAAAATCAACTCACCTCCTCTCCAAAATATCATCCAAACCTTACTTTTTCACCAAGATTGTTCTTCACCCAAGTCTTAATTTAAACCCAATTCTTGCTTCTCCCACATAAATTAACCATTACCCATCTCATATTCCACCTTAATCTTCAATTCCTAAACCTCAAAACATCAAACTTCTAAGCTTTTCTCTAGCTTCTCACTATTTGAAGTTTTGAGTTTGGGGTGGAAAGAGATGACTGACCGAACCAATGATTTTCAAAGAACTGCTCCTAGAAGAAGAACCACCATTGGTGGTACTCAAGAACAAGCTACTGAGATTCCTGATTCGCGTCCACAACGCAAGACTGAAGAGGTTAAGCTTGCTCCTAAAAGAAAAGAAATCACAGGTCACACTAATCCGAAGAAGAGAAGATTAATTGATGAATCAGAACGTGAGGAAGGAAGTGAAGAGGAGATTGGAAAAGAAATTGAGGATGACAGCGAACAAGAAGTTTCGGAAGTACCAGTTCAGCAGAACCCCCCCCCCCCCCCCCCCCCCCCCCCCGCAGAAAGATGTGTGTCCATAAGCGAAAGAGGGTTTACACTTCTTGGAATGATCAGGTTCGTGATAGAATTGAATTTTTGAAGTTTGGTGAGGAGATGGACCTTCCTAATGGTATTATGAGTAGTGCTTATAAAGATTATGATGTTGCCTGTGACAAGTTTAGTTGGAAAAAATTTAGAGAACGGAAGCTTGAGTTTATTCCTACCTTTGTGCGAGAATTTTATGAAGGTTTAGCCCTTTCCCGTGAGGCAATTGAAATTCGCAAAAAGGTAGTTCCGTTTTCTGTTGAACTTATTCGAAAATCATTAAAATTACCCAACTTTACTGGATTATGTCCGTTCCAAGAGTCCCTTAATGATCCTTCTTTCGATTATGAATCCATTTGGGGAACTGTGCTTATTAATGGGGCTAGCCCAATTCTGGATGGAGAAAGGTATCCTGGACAATTTTACAGCAGTAATTTAACACCTCGTGCTAAGGTTTGGTCTCGTTTTGTAATCCCTACGTTCTTTGGAATTAAACACACATCCGAGTTGAAGAATGAACATACAATTTTTATCAAGTGTGTTATTGAAGAGAAACCTATGAATGTTGCTCGAATTATTTATAACACCATCATGGAATTCGCGAAATCTTCAATGAAACAACAAAATCTCAAGTTTCCTTGTACTATCACTACTTTGTGGCTAGACGCAAAAATCCCGCGTAGGAACGCCGAGATTGATGGTGTTACAGTTGGAGTGAGCATGGCATTAAGTACAATTCAGAATATCCATGATGAAGCAACACGAGCTGTGAAAACTCCTAGAGCTCCTCCACCAAAGAAGAAGGCGAGTAATAATCATGAGTTGGAATCCAAAATTAGGGTGTTGGAAGAGAATCAAGAGAAGATGATTGCCACTTTAGGAAACGTTACCAAAGAGCTGGACCTTATCCTAAATTTAGTACTTGGCGTGAACACACTTCAAAACGCAATCTATGATGTTCTTACGCGAGATAAGGGTCCAGAACGCAACACTGTTAACCAGCCACGCGCTGGTTAAGATATGTTTTCTAATCCTTCCTTTTTAGTGTAGATTAGTTATCTGCTTAGAGTCTTTTTCGAGTCGTGGGGACATGGCTCATTTTTGAGTTTGGGGTGGGGTTCGTTGCCTCATCTCAGTTTTTATGTGTTATGTGTTTTATTTGCTTTCAATAAAATAATTTCGGAGTTGTGTTTGACTGTAGAAGATTTTAAATGTCCCTTTAAGCATACTTTTGGTAAATCTATGATAGTAAATAGTGGACTTTAGGGAATGATATATAACACATTTAGAATTGCATGCAAACATAGGTAATTGATAGGAAAATTAATGAAAAATGCAAATGAAGTAATTTTGTACTTAAAGGAATATGTTTGGTGTGTAGAAACGTGAAATCCTAATTAGTAGAGAACCAACCTAGATATGAACTAAAGACAAGCTATGTACTTAGGAAAATGATAGGGGCAGTTCTTTGTTAGCCATTTGTGACCTTTTTAGCCTTCTACCCCTTATCTTATCCGTCTTAGCCCACTTTGAGACTTTATCCTTTTCTTTTGTAGCCACGATATAAGACCATTATCCCTTAGATTATTAGGCATGACCATATGACCCACACTTGAATTACGATCCTGAGACATGTCTCGAGCTTGGGTTTGTGTTTGATTTTGCATTATAGATGTATGTGTATATTAGTTTCTAAGAGTTTGCTATATGAGATTTATCTTAAGAATTGCTTTAGGCTTATTTACAAGCTTCTACTGTCTTACGTTTACTTCTACCCATTTGTTTTGTTTTACTTTGTCGGGACGACAAAGATTTGAGTTGGGGGTCTTGATGTCTCCCTAATTGTTCTTATTTTAGACCCTTGGGAGACATCATTTTTTATGTTTATTTGAATATTTTGATAGACTTTAGGACCAAAATTACAATATTCTGAATTTCCTCTTTATTTTCTAGTATTTTTTATTTATTAAACTTTTGCGTGTAATCTTGTGTATTTTAGTGGAAAGTTTGTAGGTATTGAATATTAGCTATGAGAGGAATCCGAGAATAAAGTCAAAGATCGTGATATGGAGTCAAACCTTGAAGATAAATCCCGAAAAGAATTATATTTTGAAGCTGCAAATCTGGAAACCTTCCAAAGATTTCTGATTTCGAGGCACTTACGAGTTGATTTAGCCGCTGACCTTTTAAGAGATTATGTTCCTTATCGAGTTACGAAAATTTAGCAAGTGATTTGAGGTCAATCGGAGTTGTAACGAATCGGCTAGAGCTGTTTCAGTGGAGGTGGTACAGCAGTTACGGGATTTTGGGCTTAGATAATGGAATTGGGCCTTTAATATTTCATTTAACTTATCAGCTAGGTCCAAGTCCGTTTTTCACCTTATAAAAAGAGGTTTTGACTTCTATTTTACATACAACATATATTCTACAAGAAAAAGCATCAGAGAGAAGTCAACGTAAGAAGCAGAAGAAAGCTGAATAGCTGGAGAGTGTCTATATATCCATTCACAGCCGAATCTAATTCCGGATATTAGGTTTTTCTTATTTTTATTTCTGTAATACATTATGAGTTCAATTAATTTTAATTTAGTTTTATTTTCAATTAGCATGAGCTAAATCCATTTAGTACTTGTGAACGCGCATAATGGGTTAATCCCAACTTTGTTTTATTTCATATGATTGGATTTGGGATTTCAGTAATTTAATTCAAATTGGGTCTTTTACATGTTTCTGTAATTTGTGATTATTTACTGTTCTTGAAGTAGCTAATTAATAACAGGTATTAGTATCTAAGCTATTTTACATAGTGGCGTGTGGATCATCTTGACGGGGGGTTTAGATACCGAATTAATTACAGAATATAGGATAGAAGTTATTTGACTCTGACGAGTGTAATTAAGCTTATGGCCTATTGGGTATTTTTAGCTTAATCATTCGAAGGTGGATCATAATCACCCTGACGGGGTTTGTGACACCCTATAATAGCTTCGTAGTCCACCCTGACGGGGGTACGAAGATTCCCGAATCCCGACCTATGTTAATTGACCAATTTGTCCCTTAAACAACATATGGAATGAAATAGAGTTAGGAGAAATCCTTGCGTCTCACAAGTACTGCCTGCTCATATTTGCGTCTCACCTTTATTTACTTGCATCTAATTAGTTATTTGCATTTTCACATTAGTCTTTAATACTTAGGATTAGTAAAAACCAACCAATCAATTATCAAATCATTTACTGCTTTCATAAGCGCAATCATTCATTAACTGATAAGCATTGTAGTTAACCATACCGTCCCTGCGAACGATCCTGTTTATCACTATTATTACTTGGGACAACCGTACACTTGCGGTTGTGGTTCTCCTTACTTATTACATTATTTATAGAACACACAAAGGACCACCAATAAGCAGGTTCCAATCATACTTGGACGGCCTTTTATGGCCACAAGTCAAAGTGTCATCAACTTCCAAGAAGGGACCATTACCCTTCATGCTAAGAACATATCCGAGACCTTCTATGTCTTGGGTAAGAAACCGAGGAAGTTAGATCCCACCGTTCCTGTCATCCAAAGCCTTTCACATCACACAATCCCTCCAGAGAAGATCCACTTAAAACCTGTGGATACTGAGCCAAACATTGAGTTTGGGGTTGGCCATGAAGTACTATGGAAAGCTCACAAACGCCGAAAATAGGCCACGAAGTTTCAAAGACTCGTGGATGGGACCATTCATTGTCACTAAGGTTATTTCAGCCAAGGTGATAGAAATCTGACCCAAGAAGGGGATCAAGCGCAGATTAGTTGACGTTCATAGCCTAACTCGTTGTTGGGGAGGCTATATTCGCAAATCTTGATAGAGGTAACACGTCTAACTTTAAAAGACGTTAAATAAAAGTGCTATACGGGAGACAACCCGCAATGTTTTATGTTTTTATGCTTTTTACGTTTTTAGTTTGTGTTTAGTTTAGTTGTTATTAGTTGATATTGCATATTTGAGAAAGGTATTAGTGTTTTTTTATACTTGGTGTTCTGATGGTGGCTTGTAGGTGTTTTCAGAGCATGGTTTCGTCAATAATGGATTTTCTTGTATGAGAGTCTAAAGTAAAGGAAAGCAGCTAAATCTCATAAGGTTTAGGTCAAATTTCTGCCGACACGAATCAGGTTCTCGTTTTGCACAAATTGAATTCCTGTTTTTGCACATAATTGGGTTCCTGGTTTGATATCATGCCATTTTGACTTCTCCATTGTATTTATCTCAAAAAAATATGCGGTTTAGGTTCAAGAAAAATTTAATTCTGACATCCGAGCACGAAGTTTTGTCCTTTTGAAGTTTTGGACATAACTTTCGTTAATTAGCAACTCACAAATCGGGTACCCGGGTCGCTAAATTCGGGCTCCCAATTGAGGCACGTGTTTTCTCACTGACGCAACGCCGAGTTGCGTGTATGCATATTTTCTACAGAAACCTTGAGTCACCAAACCGGCTACCCAGTTTCCAGAATCCGGGGGCCCGCTCGCGAAGCTCCTCTTTTCGCTGATGCACGTGTATGTTGCGTCTACGTGGCATTTTAACATAAATGTTGCCTGGATAATAAAATGGGAGCCCGGTTTGCGTTTTTGTTTAACGACACTTTTTTCACGCAAACATGCTCCGGCTCTCACATATATCACCCCAAACTCAGATCTTAACCCCTGCAAACATAAAAAACGTCCAACCCTTCTCATTTCTTACAAATGTACACTAAAACACGAATTCAAACTTACTAATTTACACTAATAACATAAAATTAAACTAAGAAATAATTTTAAAACATGAGTTGTCTCCTAACTAGCACTTTTGTTTATTACGTCGTTAAGTTCGATGCGTTACCTTCCATGAAGATTGTATGCAGGCCTTTGCGGTACTCCTCTGCCTAAACCCGCTTCTCCTTTTATATGGAAGCTTTGAAACTTTCCCTCCTAAACTTTGATTCAATCGATCTTTGAAAGGGAGTGGGTAAGTTCCCCGTCTCACCTTATCACTTTCATGTGAAACTCATTCTCCTTTGCTTAATAATTGATGACCTACTTAAACGGTATAAGCTCACTGTTCTTCTTTCCAATCTCTCTTTCATCTTTGAAAGGCGGTGGGTAGCTACCTCTCATTGCCACCTTACACTCACGGTGTGTTACCTTACTTGCACAACATATGTTGATCATTTTTTGCGGTGGGGGTTGGTCATCAATGGTTGAGCTCTAATTTCATTCATGGGTTGTGATGATAATGGTGATAGGTAAACTTTTTGTGGTGGAGATTCAACTTCTATTTTGTCGTGAACCTTGAGTTCTTTAATTGACACCTCAACCACTTAAGATTCGTCTTCGTCTTCAACCCAATATTCCACTATTACCTCATCATATCCTGCTTCGAAACCTCTCTAACCTCGATCACCACCTATTTTGGTTTGCATTCTTTCTATTAATCATGTGCTTACTCCATATGAATAGAATTCTCTTTTTAAAATAATAGGATTTGTGTTGCTACTCCTTTTTCCACCATGATTGTAAAATTTCTAACCCACATGGTGGTTCCCATTCACATTCGGCACGGTGGTCATATCACTATCACAAGTGTCTTCTTTCAACACCTCCTACCCAACTACTTCTTCCGCTTGATCTATTCCCTCCCTCGATATAGTGGAATCTTGATAAGACTTGATATGGGTCATGTGAGGACTTACAAGTTGGTCAACAGTCTTTCATACTTCCTTCCATGCGTCCTCATTTTCCTCTCTTGCCTTACGCTCATGCTCTCTTTCCTTTTATTTTTCAAATTGGCGCATGAATTTATTGACTGTTCTATTCAGTTCGGAAACTTAAGGTCTCGGTGGAGGGTATTGAATGCTCAACCCACTGGTTGTTCCATCATTGCTCTTGATGATAGTGAAAAGGTGATTGTTGTTGATTGTTCCTGATACATTGGTTGTTCAATCCTTGCTCTTGCGGATATTGATAAGGTGGTTGGTACAAGTTACTACCCCATTGTTGATGTCCCAAAGATTCTTCCCAATACTCGAATGGACGAGGATTAGGATAACGTCCTCCATACATATTTAATGAAATTTCTTGAGCATTACCCTAAGTATAGATTTGTGATCAACAACAAAAACAAAACCAATCGTAAAATTAAAACAATTAACTCTACTAAATGAAATAAACACAAGAACTTAACGTTGTAATCCCGACAGCAGCACCAAGGACTTGGTCGCTCCTAGTGTGATATAATTCAACACAAAAGAAGAGAAGCAACTAACCGCAAGTTTATGGGTCCATCCAAGTAACATGTAGGTAAATATGGGGAATCCATCTCCACAGGGATTATGAGGTTATGATTAAGTGTTTAAATAGAAAGTAGAATTGATTGTTAAAACAAGTAAGGAAAATATCTGTTTGGTTTTTGTCTTTATAAGCTAGACGCAAGAAAGTAAATCTAAAGATAGACTAAATGTGACACTAAATTAACCACTAAGATGTTACCCAAATATGAGAGGTATACTTGAGTCTTGCTAGGGAGTCGCTAAAGTTAATAATCTAATGCATTAGTTTTAGAGTTAAAGTCGGTATTTCATTATTAGAAGGAACTCTTATATCTTCCTAACTCCGGTCAGGGTAGACTTAGGAAGCTATTCTACGGTATTACCGACCCTGTCGGGGTGACTATAAGCTACTTTAAATAATTAAGATTATTCCCAATTGGCTACATGTTAGTTAAGCTCGCCAAGCTCAATAATAAAGACCACATGTCTATATCCTAGTTTGGTATTTAGTCCCCCCTTCCAGATAATTTTTGCCACTAACAAACAACCTAATTACTAAAACCTATCCTTGATTAGCTAAGTCATTGATAGTAAACAAACACAAGAATATAGTCAATACAAAATACTTCAACATAATTTAGATTAAATAATCCCAAATTCAAAAAGCATTAAAGTAGAAAACTTAGGGTTCATCCCTTTGGATTCTCAAGTATAATAAATTTAGCACGTAAAAATTACAGGAATAATAGAATTAAATAAATACATGATTTAGTGCTGATCTGTTGAAGATTGTAATCGAAGACAAATATTCTTGTATCTGCTCCTGCTCCTAGCGTTGTTGGCTTTTAACTCTCTTAATAATAAGTAGTATAATGACGTGTACTAATTAAAAAGGTCGAAAAAATCCTTCTATAGATGTTAAAAATGGATTAGGTCTAACTTGCGGTTAATTAAGTGATTAAGGGGCCCAAGTCCGTTTTAATAAATCTGCACTATTGTATACTACTTCAGTAAAAAGGCTGTAACTTTTGCATCGTATGTCCAAATACACTGAAACAACTTCTCACATTTCTCTAACTCATAGGACCATCTTGTTTCATTTGAACCACTAAGTCTGAATTGTCAGTGTTTGGGCTCGGGAAGGACTACAAGTGACAACTTTCCACTTTCTAGGACTTATCCACCTTTACTAAAGTGATGTACTTTGCTCCTTTAACGCTTTTTCTTGTAATTGGACTTGAATTTTTACGTCTTCACTTCATCTTGATGCACCCTAGCATTAATATTCCTAATACATTCACACTAAACACACGAATTAACGCAAAAAATTTCTATAAGTACAAATTATTCAAATCCGAAGAAATAAAGTACATTATATCAAATTATGACAATAAATTGACTAAATAAGTCCAAATTCAACCTAAGATTATGTATCCTAAGGGTGTCTTTCTCTTAAAAAAAGGAAGACATCACATTTCTGCCATTTGTAAGACCATTTTAGTAGGACTCGTATTCCCAATCTTCAACTTCTCAAACAATGAACTAGGCATGAGATTGATAATCACACTCAAATCAAATAAAGCTCTCCTGGTCTATTCTTTACCAATAGATATTGGAATACTGAAATTTCGGGATCCTTCAACTTCAAAGGCAACTTAATTTGACAAATGCATTACACTTCTCTAGTATGTCAACCATCTCTCCCTTCAAGTACTTATGTTTGTTAAATAGCACATCCTTTATAAATTTAAAATATATTGACATTCTTTGGATGGATTCCAAAAATGGAAAATTTATTTGTAATTTCTTCACCTTGTCCATGAAATTCTTGTACTCTTTGTCGTTGTCCTTACTTTAGACACGCGAAGGGAATGGTGTGAGAGTTCAATTTTCAACAACAACTTCTTTCTTCTTCGTTTCTACCAGAATCTTCTCAACAAATTCATTAATGATTACCGCTTTGACTTCTTATTCAACAACTACTTCTTTGTCCTTCGGCTTGGAGAGCAATTCTTTCTCTTTCATAACGAAAAATATTGAAGGTAATTGCTTCCCACTCCTTAACACAATCGTGTTACACTCTTCATTATTATCAGTATTCTAGGAAGTTGACCATGTGGCCTCATATTCAAATGATTAGAAATTTGAGATACCTGATATTCGAGCATTTTTTATGTCGCAAAATGCTCATTCATCCTCCCGTTATTGGATTTCCACGCTTCTTGGTTTGACTTAAAATTTTCTTGAGTCATCATCTTGAATGAGTACAATTTTTTTCATGAGAATTAGAGTTAGCTTCTTGTGGATATTTGGGAAGTACTTTATGAGCAAGGCTCTCAGAATAAGCATCTTGAATGAGCTTTTGGCCTTCTTAAAATTTATTCTTAGGTTTTGATTAAAAAATTATTTTCTTGGGGGCATGGTTGATAATTTCCTTGATCTTCCTTATTAGGATATGACCATTGGAATCTTGGATGATTACGATTAGGTTTCATATAGCCATGACCACCCACATAGTGATTACATTAATTAGATATGAATGCCACGGATTCTGGGTTACTTTGGCACTCACCCAAGCATGATCATTAGATCCACAATTAGAACACCCAAACAACTCTTGTACAATTTTCACTTTATTTTCCCTTGTATTGAATCCCTCCTTCACAACCGTAATAAACTGTTTCATTAATTCTCTAATGTAGAAAATATGGCATCCATCGTGGTCTCACCATTAACATGTAACTGGTGGGGCTAGAGGTGTGATAAAATAATGATAATAAAAGATAAATAATAAGGACACACACCCGCAACTACCACGAGAAACTTACTGCAAGTATTACATACCATTTGCAAGTTTAGTTAGTAAGTAAGATTCCTTCGCGGGGAATCGTGTTTAGGAAAGAAAGCGTAGTAGAGATTAATTGCTAAATTAAAAGACAAATAATTAAAGAGATAAATAATGAAGAGAATAATTATTAACTACTAATGCAATAAATAAAACTAAATAGATTGGAGATGAGAGATATATCTTAAGTTTGCTAGTATGCACTTATCCTTCTAAATCTAAATTCCAGTTATAAATTTGATTGAAGCTCTTAGAGAGAAGTAGTCAGAATTCTATTTTCCTCCTAACACCCATCAAGGTGGACTTAGGTGGTAACCTAACAATTACCAGGGGACTTGGGTAAGGGGGACCATGCGCAATGATCAGTGGTTAATCTCAAACCCTAGTGGGTATCTAGTTAGGTAAGCCCGTCAGGATCACTACCACACACTAGACGTTTATGTGGTGTTTCTATAATTGAACACCCCTTCCGGGTGACCATCGAATTGTTAATGGGTAATCCCATACTCGTGCACTAACAAGGACTACAGTCATTAAATTAAAGCTCATAAAACAAATATATGAAATAGATAAGAAGCTTAATCAATCTTAAAGGTTAATCCCAAATAACATAAAATATAAGATATAGAATTCAAAGATTATACATGTGCAAAACTAAAGTTATGGGAGAATTAGTTCATACAAGAAAAATAAACTAAAAGACATACTTGACAACTCAAAATTAAGATACTGATTTAACGTACCCATATCCAGCTTAATGTTTGCGGCTTGAGTAGCTAGAGGGAAAATCCCCAAAGGTTGAACTAAAAAAGCCACTCCCAACTTAGGGATACATTGCACTTGATTATTCTGCCAATTCGGTGGTTGCCATTCAAATCCGCTCCGTGTTGATCTTTGTTTTGAACATCCCCAAGTGGATTGGCTACCACTGGTGGATTCACATGATTCTCATTGACCTCAAAATCAGGTGGTAGGTCAATATTGGCCATTACAACTTGCATTTTCCTAGTTATTTCTCTTTTTCTTTGGTCTTGAAGCACTTTCACAGGGTTCGAGAGTATACACCAAAACATGTTAAGCCATAGAGAAACAAATATAAAATCAAATAAAAAATAAACACTTCTACAGTAAAACAAAAAACAAAAATCTAACAATATACTACCCGACAGTGGTGTCAAAAACTTGTCGCGTCCTAGAGAGTGATGAATAAATCAACACCCTTCGGATCCACTTACTGCAAGTATACATGTCGTTGACAAGTAATAAAACTGATAAGTTTAAAAAGATTATCATCTCCACAGAGCCTATAAATGTTAAAGAAATGTGTTTCGATAGTATACAAATGCAAAGCTCGTAGAAGGATTAAATGGCTGGATCGTAAACAAATAATGTTTATTGGATTTTATAATTAAAGACTATAATGATTAACAACATACAACTTAAAATTAAATACAATAACACTAATTAAAAATATGGAGAAATAGATGATAGAGAGTTGCTTAAGTGTTGCTAGTAGTCCCATATGCCTCTAATCTAATGTTTATATGAATAAGGGTTAATTGGTAATTTCTCATTAGCTAGGATTCTATTATCTCTCTAACTCCTGGCTGGGTAGGTTAGAATGATCTTTTACGGCCCTTAGAGTCATCTTCCGAGTGTACCCTACGTATGCTTTCAAATAATTTAGGTTCAAATCTTAATGACTATCTAGCTAGGCAAGACTTCTTTGTTCACTACCGCACACTAGACGTCTATATGCTATATCCGCAATTAAACCCCGCATACGGTGATAGACTAAGTACTTGAGATACTCACTACTTACCCAAAGAACGGATAGTATTATAAGTTATTGAATGAGCTAAAATAAATCCAAGTTCATTTAAACATAAATACCAAATTCAGTAAAACATCAAATATGCTAAAATATACTTACATTTGCAAGCCTCAAGCAATAAGTGTTTAGTTCATAATGAAATTCAAATACTAATAAAAATAATGATGGAATCATGTTTAAAATGAAAAGAAAATAAAATTTACACTAAGGGATGGAATGAAATTGATGAATGGTTGGTGAAAAATTGTTGGGTATTGTGGAAAAACCCTTCTATTCTCTTCCTCTACTCTTTTGCTGCTCTCCTCTTGAAAAAATTGAAATGTAATGATAGATAATGAATTTGGAGCTGCTAATTGGCATAAGTACTAGCTAAAAACATTTGAGCATCCATGGGCACACTTAGGAAGGTTAAAACTAGCCCAACCTGTTTTTAGCTAGTGTTGGACTGGTTCGAGTTACAGTAGAAGTAAATGGCATAACATCTTCATCTCAACCCCTAATTTACTTCTATATCTTCTCACGCGTCACTGACTTCAAGGTCCATCTTAATCAAAAGGAATTAACTCCAAATATTTGACTAATTAATCTGGGTGACTTAAACAATATGACATCAAGATTTCTCTGCCGAACGATCTAACTTCCCAAAGTGACTTTCAGCTCTAGTTACGCCTTGGTTTGGGGTTTTACTTGAATTTCTGACTTCTTCTCTTAATATTGGAATCTTGTATAAGCCATGTACCTACAATATACACACTTAACACAAGATTAAAGCACAAAAACTATATAAATAGCAATATGTCCAAAACAAGAGAGAAAAGAACGATATATCAAATATTAGGGGTAAATCCCTAACTTAGGCCAAATAATGACCCGAAAATATTTCTTGTGAATGGATTAGTCCATCAAAAAAATAGAGACATCAATGATCAAAACAGAGGAGCCAGGCCTCCGAATTAGAAACTAGGCGGAATGCCTAAATCAGTTTGAGAATGAGCCTGGGACAGAGGGAAGACTCAGACCTCCGAGATGAAGACTAGACATAATGCCTAAAACAATTGGTGATTGGAGGCGTGAAGAACTAAAGACAAAACCTTAGAGAAGCATACTAGGCTTAATGCCTAAAAACCAAAGAGCAGCAGATTCTCGGGCACTTTATGATCAAACTTGGGTATTTGACCGAAAGTACTAAGTAGAAAGTTTAAAGTTAGGATATTCGAGCACACTCATAACGCCTATATATAATACACGAAATTATTCATTAATATATCATATGGAATATAGTAGTTAGAGACACAAAACTAGATATTCTTGATGTCTCCTCTTTTGTTATATTTATATGCCTTAGGAGACATCAAATTTGGTGATTATTTGACTAATTCGATAGACTTTTAGTGATAATTTGTTATATTTCATTTTCGCTCCTTGGATTTTAGTATTTTTCATTTATTAAACTTTTGCGCGTTAAATGGTTTGTTTTAGTGTAAACTTTTTAGGTTTCTAATAATAGAAAGGAGAGGAATAAACAATGTAAGTCTTGGATCGTGTAAAGAAGTCAAAGGCAAGAAGAAATATCCTGAAGAATTGACAAATTGGAGCTGCAAATCTGGAAGGCTGATGGAAATTGCTGATTTCGAGCTACTTAAACATGGATTCAGCCTCTGTGTTGTAAAGAAGATTCGTTCCTTATCGAGTTACAGATAATTAGCAAGTTGAATGAGTCAATTCAGAGTTAAATTGAGAATGTTATGGCCGTTTTAGTGGAGGGTGTACAACAATTATGAGATTTGGACTTGAAGAGTGGTCTTGGGCCATTGAATATTTAATTATTTCATTTAAAATAAGCCGAAGTCCGATTTTATTAGTATATATAGACCCTTTGACTTTATTTTTACACAGAATTCATATTAGCAAAAGTCAGAGTGAGTGTCAGAGAAAAGAACATATTCTATGAAAAGGAAGAAGCTAAGAGCTGGAGAATACATCTTCTCCAAATCAACAACCAAATCCAACCTCCTAATTAGGTTTATTTATTTTATTCTCTTTCTGTAAAACATGAATTCGTTTAATTTTATTTCTTTCGCATTTATTTCAATTATGAGCTAAATTTCCATTGTACTTGAGAATCGCAAATTGGGTAGAAACCAAACTAGACTAATTATTATTTTTCCGATTTGGGATTTAAGAATTTAATTTGAATTATTATTTTCCGTTGGATTTTACTTTATACTTATTTATTATCCTTAGAGTCATGAACTAATGGTGAGTTTTAGTATCTAGGCTATTCAATATAGTGGCGTATCGATCACCTTGACGGGGGGTTTAGGTACAGAAGTAGGTGATTGTTGTTGGTATCTGCTAATAACCTTGAGAGGCTTGACAGCCAATAGCCAATGTGGTAAGTTTTAATCTTCCGAAAGTGGTTTTAATCACCCTGACGGGGTTTAGAAGACCGTAGGAGAGCTTTTAGATCCACCCTAACAGGTCCAAGAGACTTTAGAATCCCGACTCACGTAATAATATTAATTCAGCCCTTTAAAGAAGACATTAATTAGGAAAGTTTGAGGTGAAACCCTAGCATGACTCAAGTACTACTTCCTCTCTTGCGTCCAACTATTCCCATTGCATTATTTTTATTTTAGTTTAATTTATTTAGTCTTTAATTTACTCATGCATTCTAGTTGATAAACAGAAACCCAAACCAATCTTTTATAACATATACTTTTCTGTAATTGAAATTATATCACTATTTGATTACATTAGAGTCAACCTAATCTGTCCTTGCGAACGAACTTGATTATCATATATTATTTGACACAACTGTACACTTGCAGTTAGTGGTTCTCTATTTTATCAGCATTATTTTATAACACACAAGGACCAACTAAGGACCCGTTTGGAAGTGCTTATTTTAGAGTAAAAAAGCGCTTTTAGAATAAAATTCAAAATTTCGAAAAATTATTAAAAATAATTTTGAAGTCTGAAATTATTTTAAGTGCTTTTTTTAAGAAGCACCTAATAGGTGCTTCTCATAAAAGTGCTTTTCAAAGTAAAAAAAACACTTAAAATACTAAAAGCACTTTTAAGTGCTTCTCCAAAAAAACACTTCCAAACGGGCACTAATTCTACCCGAAAAATATGGAACCGAAGAGCAACACGTGGCCAGAAACATTGGTGAGAACTTGCCTATTAATAGGGGAACTATGGGACTCCATTATTTCGAATCTTTATTTCCACACAATCAAATATTTTTAGAAACTACATTTATGAGAGTCCATCAACAATCCTCAAGTATTATTTTTATATCACTATTCCATATACATATATGTATCCAACTCATATAGAAGTTTAATGAATAGGCTAGGTAGATTATGGGGTAACTGTAAAACCTAGGGTTTTTTCTTGGTCTACTAAATAGGGTTTTATTTAAAGGCAAGACTATATTGAAGGAGTGCTAATGTAGGCAAAACACTTAACTTGATATTCTCACAGAGTTGAAGTTGTAGACAGGGGTAGAGATTGTCTACTAATTCTTATGTGGTGATACACAAGAAAAGGCTTTATATGAGTGTGGATACAGTTGTGAAAGATAATACCTAATAATTATTGTTTAATGATACACAAAAGACGCCTTCGAGGGCTTGTGAAGTTTTACATCACGAGTGGATATTGTATACTTGCTTTCCTAGTATTGAAGATACCATTAGTATTATCTTGAAGGGTTTTTTTGAAAAGGGTGTAAAGGTTTGTGGTCTCATCTTAAAAGACACAAGGAATTTTAGTGGAGGTAGTTTAAATCGTAAGGGTGATCATACCTTACCGAACCACTATAACTCTCGTGTTTGATCACTATCCCTTGATTCTTTAATTTGTGCATTTACTTAGTATAATCTTAACCTTTACTCTAAATAAATTGTTAGGCTTAGAATCTTGCATGATAGGTTCTTGTTGAATAATCTCACTTGATTCTTAACTAGTGTTTATCATAGAACATATCAACTTAAAGTTAGATTGAGTATTATTACTAATATATATCTTATCTCTGAGTGTTGCTTTAGTCTACTTATTTAAATTCTACCAAAATTGGACCTTTATAAAGAATCAAGTGTTTGGATTTCGGGTTAGACTTTATAATTCCACATGATCCTAGGCACCCAATCTAGATTATTGGGGTTTCAGGGTTCAATTCAGGCTAGTATAACATACCACTCTATTCAGCATGAAGAACCTTGTTGATAGTGTTAAGGCCAACCCAAACCTTCCATCTATTGTGATGCGTGTATTATTTAAAGCTTGTAAAAAACTAGTACTGTTGTGATTTTCCTCGATAAAGAAACAAAACACAGTAAAAAAATTATGGTATATATAAAATGTTGAGGGTGAAGCTATCATATTTCTTGCTACTTGGAGATTGGTGGTTGACCTTAACATTGAGGAGAAAGTAATAAAATATTTATCATTGGAATTTTTTAGGGCACAATTTCTTCTTCAAGTGCTACATGAAACATCAATCCCATCACGTGGAAAGATAACAATAGTTTTACAAATGTTTGCAACATGAGTATCCATCATATTCATTGCTCGACAAATGGATGGACGAATGGACTATCTATGTTTCTAGACAAACCCTCTTACCTCTTAATTAAGTATCAGCTCCCACTTTTCTAATATCCAAATTTCATAAAGACTGAATTTGTTTTTCAATCTTAGTAGTGTGGCTTGTTTATTTTTTTTAGTTTGTATACTCTTTTTATACAATTATAATATGTAACCTCTTTGAACAAAAAATAAATAATCTATATTATAAAGCAAAAAAAAATTCTACGCTCGAAATCCTCTACATAAGTGTGGAATCATTAAGACCATTAATTATTATTTTTTAAATCCTATTCAGACCATCTATATTACAATCAATTACCTAACATTTCTATTTTCCTCACCCAATTACCTAACATTGTACGGTGTAGACGATCTCGGACGCTCTTTATGTAAAGCATCTAGGAAGTAAGGTAAACTACGTTGATAACTTGAACTTTACCAAATCTTCTGACCTTTAAACCTCAATTGAAAAATTAATGTTAGGCAATTTGAGGTATGTAAAGAGGTGTTATTTAGATATCTTAAAACATACCATTATTAATCATCTTTAGGCTAAGAAGAGTAGCATGGTTTAGATCAAATAAATTAGTGTTATATAAATATTATAAAAATGTGTTTATTCTTTTATTGTTCATAGAGATGCTATAATTACAATGAAGTGTTTTGATAAGTGTTTTGATGAAATGGTGTCGGGGCTCAATGTGGATATAGAGAGGTGAATGAAAGTCCTAGAGGGGGGGTGAATAGGATTACTAATAAGATTAATGCCTAATTAAAAAATCTTTTGGATAATTAAGTTTAAGAAAGAAATTTCTAAGTCAACTAATATATCAAACTCCTAAGGGATCATACAATGGATAAGCTAAGAGGTTCGATATATAAGTGATACAAGTAAAACGAGTTTCTAATCTCTTACTACTCTAGATGACAATATGTTAGATAAACTAGATAATCAATATCACAATATTCATGCTAGCATATTATCAAACATATAAAGTGCGGAAAGTAAATAGAGTAGGGATAGAAAGATACACACGATTTATAGTGGTTCGGTTTCCCTACATCCACTACCTAAGGAAGCCTCCTTAGGATTTCAAGCTTTTCACTAAGCTCCCGTGTCTCTCTTAACCGGGTCGAGAACACAATAACCCTTACAACCTCTTCAATACCACGAAGGACAAACCACTTGTGTAATCACAACACAAGGATACCAAGTATACTCCCTATACTTGAATTCTCTCTTAATCTATCTATTACAAGACCTAGACTTAAGAGGATAGCAACAAAGTGTTTAAAGGGTTGCTTATAAAAGCTTGTAACTAAACTCCTAAAAGAGTGGATATGACTATAAGCTTGATTACTCCTCTTGAGTGGATAGAACCTTGTGGCTTAATTGATTAACTCCTTGAAAGGATTTATAAGCACACTAAGATTGATTTTGACTATGTATAGCACTTGACACCTTCTTGAATGATAGAAATTAAGCCCCTTAGTGTTTGTAATTAGTTTGGTGTAGTTGTAGCCTTCAAAGAGCTTCAATTTATAGTAGAAAATGGCTTCCAACGGTCATAAGACTTGAGTCTAACGGATCTATTAATCTTCCAACGGATATATTGCTTATGACTTGTCTTTTGTGCAGAAAAACCTTTCTTGCGGTGTACCGCAAGATTTCATGCGGTGTACCGCACTTCAATGGTTTGATTTTCTATCTTACTGACGGGCTAGCCTCTGCACCGCGCCCTGGTCCGCAATCTTGGTCCGGTGTACCGCGCCATTCGTCCGGTGTACCGCGCCAAGTAACTTTGAAAGATAATGACTTGGATCAATAAATCTTCTTCACGAAAGTTGTTGGAAACATCATTCTAAGAACCTTTGAAGTTGATCACTAAGGCTAATTCTCAATGTACACAAGAATAAGGTTAATCTTATTGTAAGAGGATTAGTTTCATAACATTTAACAATAAAGATATGATCAACATGATATAGATGAGCTTTTTGATGAAATAGAGTGCAAGAAGGAATATGTATAACAAGAGTAAATAACACACTAAACACAAGAGGATTTGTAACATTAAAACAACCTATTAAGGGAGGTTATATGCCAACAATCTCCCCCTTTTTGATGATGACAAATCCTTCACTAAAACACCTTAGGAATGATATGGAAGTTTAAGCACTAATGAAATTAAGCTCCCCCTCACAATAAGCATAAGATTTGAGATGCATTTGTGAGTGTTTAAAAACGTGCAAGTTTTGAAAGTTTTAGTGCACAGATTTCTCCCCCTTTGTCTTCATCAAAAAGACGGGGTTTAAATAAAAACAACTTAGGAAGAAGAGCAAAAACTCAAGTGAATAGATTTTAAGCAACAATATTTAGAGAGTGCAAGAGTTTTAGAGATTTGATAGTTTTGAAAGAAATGCACAAATATAGATAATTGAAGAGCAAGAGTTTAAGAGATAGAGACTTATTACCAACTCCTTGATCGATAGATTTATCATTTCATATGCTTTCTAATTGATACAAATGATTAGTTTCAATGTATGTGATAAAAGATTAGCCAAAGCATTAGAGTTTTTAATAAAAGCTCCCCCTTACAAGATGCATCAAGATTGTTTCAATTTTGTAAAAGTGTGATCTATAATTTGTCCCCAAAAAAATTTTGAAATCATTTTTAATAAAGTTAGGGGTAAAATGTAATTTTTGAAAAATATAGGGCCAAAAAGTCATTTGTCAAAAGGTTAGGGGACTAAAAGACAATTTTTTAAACTTATAGGGACCAAAGTGCAATTTTTCAAAAATAATTTTAAGGGACAAGAATGCAATATATGAAAGGATCAAGGATTAGATGCAATAGTACCTATATCATCAAAGAAAATGTTAGCAAAAACAATATCCAAAGCATAAAGTTTAAGCAACAAAAATTCAAGATAAAAACATATCATCCTAAAACAATTTTTTCAAGTTTAAACACAAAGCATCCTAAATCATTATCCAAATAAAACACATAGCAATAATATCCTAAATGTCCAAAACATGGACCCATAAGCAATTAAAGTAAAAGCAACACAAACTTAGTTCAAGACAATAAAAACACATAAAAACACTTAGAAGGATAAAAAAGAAGATTTTAAACCCAACACCAAACACCATACCACCAAATATCACAACCATTTAACGTAATTCCCGGGGAGAACGGCTTCTAGAGCGGCTTCTAGGATGTGAAACATCATCTTTGATACACGAGACATCGTTCTTCATGCAAGATAGCTCACTAGTAAGATGGCCTATTTTCTCCTCCAACACTCCAAATTTTCTTTCCAACTTTTCTTCTAAAACCTCAAATTTTCTACCAATATAATCCATAAACCGAGACATAGCACCTTCGAAACTAGAGGGATTAGGAGGATTCTCATGAGTGGGGTTTTGTGGAGGCTCATTTGGGATAGGATTTTGTTGACCCGGAATATCCAATAGCTCAAGTGTGTTAATCTCCGGACCAAAAGTTCCTCCCTTAGCTTGTAGGATACGATTACGAATAGCAACATCCGAAATACGATTAATAACCGAGACCGAAACATAAGAGTTATTATAAATAGCAAATTTCATCCTCTTTATTGTGCTATAATCGAAACACCATGCTTTATCAATAGTTTTCACATTTGTTCCTCCTAACGAAATTTCACTTCCCTCAAAGATTTTAGTAAGAAATATACCATATGGGACTTTATCTCTTGCGGTTCGAGCATGGTTCATCCATTTGAACATAATAGCAATAATGTTGATCGGACGCTTAGCAAAGATCAAGAATAGTAGATAAGCTTCATACGGGATTAACTTTGCATCATGTTTGTCCTTCGGAATTATGGTCGAAATAAGAAACTTATGAGCCACAATAAATTCCGGATCAAAACTACGCAAATTCCAATTACCATCGGGAATAACCATCCTACTATTCAACGAAATCAATAACCTCATTTTGACCGACTATATCAAGAGTGGAGCCATCCCAACCACTTGACCAAAAACCACTAAAACCATCGAACGGGATATCATAACGAGTACATAACACATGCAATTTTAATCTTAAAACGGTACCCGAAACGGATGATTTTACTAAGTTATTAGCACTATCAAATTCAAAGTTTTTGTAAAATTCTTCAATTAAACCACTTGCTAATTGAGTACCCGAATATGCAAATACATTATCACAACCTTGGAATTTAAAAAGATCAAGAAGAGAATTTTCACCCGTTGGAAAAGCCGAATCACTAAAAGTTCTACCCGGGAGAGGCTCGAATGGCCGGAGTGGAGGAGGTGTAGGTGACCTCGCCGGAGAAGGAGCACGGCGGCGGCTGGAGGAGGCTCCGGTGGTGGTTTTCTTCTTTGGAGCAGCTTTCTTTTCTCTCATGGTGAAGAGGCGAAGTGAGCAATGAAGGAGAGAGAGAGAGAAGTGATTTAAGGGGTGAAGATGGGTGTTTTGGTGGTGGAGACGGAGTAACGGTGGCCGGAAATCGCCAAAGAGGAGGAGAGGAAAAGTTTTAATGGAGGAATGAAGAGAATAGAATAGAAAACGGCCTACTAAAGCTGTCAAAAACCTAACCTGCGGTGTACCGCGGGAATCTTGCGGTGTACCGCACGGTTAAAATAAGCTGAGCGAAAAATAAAAAGAAAAATAAAACTGTTGAAACCCTGAGACGCGGTGTACCGCGGAAACGTCCGGTGCACCGCAAAAGTGTTCGGTTTGGACACAAAAAATGAAATTTTTGATTCTTTTAAAAACACCCGAAACACATTCGAAACTTCCCCAAACGATTCGGAATGGTATAAAATAATTTTGAGCATCTTTGTTTTGAAAAAGAAATACCAAGGAGAACCCGAAAACTTATAAAACAGTTTATATCACAAAAACCCCTATGTTTTCTAAAAGTACAAAAAGACCCAATATAAGAACAAAGCAACATTTAAGCATGTAAAGGTCAAGAAACACAAGATAATAGCACATAGTTGATAAATCACATAAAACACAAAAAAAAACATAAACATAAAAAGAAGAAAGGAAAGAATTTCACCGTATTTTCCTTTTATGAGGTTTGAACGTCCTTTTGCATAAAATTCCATTTTCTTGACGCTCAACACCTTCAATACATATTACTATGGTAACCGAGGTGGAATGGATCCGGAAATGTTGTTAGCATTTGTCACGATCCATATTGGTTTTTCCCATGAAGGTATCAAAGATCCACTATCGAGTTGTTCATGGTAATGGCACGTAGAAGCATGATGACCGGGTTTACCACAATAGTTGCAAGAACTTCTTTTTCGAATAGGGTTACCATGTAAAGGTTTTGAACAAGAAGTTTCCACATTCTTTCCAATATCCAAATAATCACTTAAATATAATTTTTCTTTAAAAAAGCCATTTGGATCAAAAGGAGTGATATTTGAAAAAGGATGATTTTTTAAAGTATCAAGAGCGAGGGAAAAAGCTTCATCCAATTTTCTAAAACCTTCTATATTTTTCTTCATAGGATGTTTCCATTTATTTAAAGAAAAAATGTTTTCAAAACAAGGGTTTTTAGTATTGCCAAGAATATCATCCAAAGTGATACAACATTTAAAACAATTCTTTAGCTCAATTTTACCCTTTTTTAACATAAGATTATTCAAATGGATTTGAGAATCAAGAATTTTGAGAAGGGATGAAATTTGCCTAATATCACAATAATTATAAGGAAGAGATAAAGAGTTAGGATAGAGTGCTACCTCATGATTTGGTTTAGAATTGTTATGAGATTCATCATGGATTGAGACTTCTTCTTCTTCGTCATTTTCGACAATTCCATATAAAAACTCCAAACGATTCCAAAGCTCTTTTGCGGATTTACAATCTAACATTTGTGAGAAAATTTCTTCGGAAATTCCACGAATGAGAGTGTACATTGGTTTTGCATTTTGAGTGAGCTTAGCCTTTTCCTCAATGGTAAGTTCATCAAAATCTTTTTCTTCTTGATTTTGCTTAAGAACTCCCGCTTCATTTAACTCCTCTTTATAAGGAACAAATGGACCTTCCTTCATGATTCTCCATTGATCGGGATCTTCGGCTTTGATAAATTCCTCCATTTTTGTTCTCCAAGCAAAATAGTAAGTTCCTACAAAAAGTGGAGGTCGAGTAGAAGACGACTTTTCCAAAAGATTAAATTCCATATCGTTTACTCTACTAACTATTAAGCTATTCACGTAGAGTTAGGCTCTGATACCAATTGAAAGTCCTAGAGGGGGGGGTGAATAGGATTACTAATAAGATTAATGCCTAATTAAAAAATCTTTTGGATAATTAAGTTTAAGAAAGAAACTTCTAAGTCAACTAATATATCAAACTCCTAAGGGATCATACAATGGATAAGCTAAGAGGTTCGATATATAAGTGATACAAGTAAAACGAGTTTCTAATCTCTTACTACTCTAGATGACAATATGTTAGATAAACTAGATAATCAATATCACAATATTCATGCTAGCATATTATCAAACATATAAAGTGCGGAAAGTAAATAGAGTAGGGATAGAAAGATACACACGATTTATAGTGGTTCGGTTTCCCTACATCCACTACCTAAGGAAGCCTCCTTAGGATTTCAAGCTTTTCACTAAGCTCCCGTGTCTCTCTTAACCGGGTCGAGAACACAATAACCCTTACAACCTCTTCGATACCACGAAGGACAAACCACTTGTGTAATCACAACACAAGGATACCAAGTATACTCCCTATACTTGAATTCTCTCTTAATCTATCTATTACAAGACCTAGACTTAAGAGGATAGCAACAAAGTGTTTAAAGGGTTGCTTATAAAAGCTTGTAACTAAACTCCTAAAAGAGTGGATATGACTATAAGCTTGATTACTCCTCTTGAGTGGATAGAACCTTGTGGCTTAATTGATTAACTCCTTGAAAGGATTTATAAGCACACTAAGATTGATTTTGACTATGTATAGCACTTGACACCTTCTTGAATGATAGCAATTAAGCCCCTTAGTGTTTGTAATTATTTGGTGTAGTTGTAGCCTTCAAAGAGCTTCAATTTATAGTAGAAAATGGCTTCCAACGGTCATAAGACTTGAGTCTAACGGATCTATTAATCTCCCAACGGATATATTGCTTATGACTTGTCTTTTGTGCAGAAAAACCTTTCTTGCGGTGTACCGCAAGATTTCGTGCGGTGTACCGCACTTCAATGGTTTGATTTTCTATCTTACTGACGGGCTAGCCTCTGCACCGCGCCTTGGTCCGCAATCTTGGTCCGGTGTACCGCGCCATTCGTCCGGTGTACCGCGCCAAGTAACTTTGAAAGATAATGACTTGGATCAATAAATCTTCTTCACGAAAGTTGTTGGAAACATCATTCTAAGAACCTTTGAAGTTGATCACTAAGGCTAATTCTCAATGTACACAAGAATAAGGTTAATCTTATTGTAAGAGGATTAGTTTCATAACATTTAACAATAAAGATATGATCAACATGATAAAGATGAGCTTTTTGATGAAATAGAGTGCAAGAAGGAATATGTATAACAAGAGTAAATAGCACACTAAACACAAGAGGATTTGTCACATTAAAACAACCTATTAAGGGAGGTTATATGCCAACAGTGAAGGGTACCTTGTATGTGTACTTATAACTTAGAGAGATAAGTGAAATTCTTTAGAAATTTATGTTTAAACTTTAAAGCATACTAAGTCGGGTTAAATAAGTGGGATTTTTCAAGTTTTAGATACATAATATATTCAAGAGCTATTACTTTGTGATTTGAAAAAATATTCAAGTAATATTTAAATATAGGAAAAGAGTTCTAGTCTTACGAATAATATTAATTTTATACTAATAATATGATTAATGATTTTTAACGTGAATGATTGAAATTTTGAGAGGTTTAAATGGAAGGAGGATGATAGTTCATGGATTTTTTTAAAGGTTTGAGGAGTTCTTGAGAGATTTTGGAGATGTTTTAGTGTTTTGTGGTTAGTTTGTTATATCTTCGTATGTAATATAGATATCTTTCATAAAGTTAAAGAAAATTATTTAATAATTGATTATAAATCAACCCACAATGGTAGATACCTTATTTTAAAAAGGGTAGAGTAAATAATATTGGATGGGAGTGAACATTAATTTCGTAATGTATCTAGATTTTTTTAAAAGAATCCAAAATTCAAAAATAAAGGCAAGAAATGAGAGCAACAGATGATAGTAGATCTTTTTTTTTGGACATTTGGAGGTGCCTAGGCACCGAATCGTAACTAAGACTATTAACCATTCCTAATTTGCAAAACCTAGAGGACAAGTCGAAAAAACTAAGCAAATTTCGACTAAAAAGCGTTGCCCCGTGCCCAGCTTCCTTTGCAAGCTTGTCCGCCTTGCTGTTGAGCTTCCTATTGATGTGGTGGAACGTGATCTGCCCGAGCTCCTCAACATTGTGGATAATATTACGCATGATGGGTTGGATATTCCAACGTGCTGCTGACACCTGCTTCGTAACTTGAATAACCTCAAGGTTATCTTAGTAAATTACGATTTTTTTCCTTGGAAAATTTGCGCCTAATTGTGTAGCTTTAAGAACCACGTTGGCTTCTCCTTCCAAGGCAGAATTACAATCAAGGTTGTAGCTGTGTTCAAAAGATGTATTACTATTGTTGTTTACTCCGATTATTGCTACCCCCGTAGGTTCCCATTTGTTGTTGAACGACGCATCACAAAAGAACGACAAATCTTGATTTTGCTCCTCCCTGTTCGTGTATGCGCTCGCTTCCCCGGTTTTCTTGAAACCTTTGTAATTTTCTGTTGTCCAGTTAATTCCGTGTATATCTTGCATTAATTTTTTTGATGCAATATTGATTCCTGTGCCACATACTGTAACCCCCTCGTGTATAGCTTTCATTTTTTCTTTCCAAATTTTCCAAAGGTTAATCATAATAAAGTCTCGTACTACATTTTCCTCCCATCCTCCCTTCGAAAAAGTTTGAATGATCTTCAGGAACCAATTCTCTATATTTTCCTCCCAATTGTCCTGGATTTTTATTTGTAGGATTGATCCAGCACATATGTCCTTACACATGTTGCAGTAGAAGAGTAGATGCTCTACATCCTCAGTACTATGGTTACACCATAAACAGTCTGTAGCATCCGCACATTTCCTCTTATATAAATTTTCCCTAGTCGGTATTGCGTTGTTTACTAATCTCCACATAAATAACTTGATTTTTTTTTGGGATGTTGGAACTCCATATCGTCTTCCATATTGGCGAGTCTTGCATTGCCTTAGTTCCCGTTGTTGTTGCCTTGTTCATAATTTGCTCTTCTGTTATAACCTTATATCCCGTCTTTGTATTGAAATTGCCATCTTTTGAGAACGACCAAATTAGCCTATCTTTAGTGTCTATTTCTTTAATCTTTGTTTTCTTTATAAGATGTATGATAGGTTCAGGAAAAAGATCATCCGATTTCTCAATGTTGATGTCTCCCTAATTGTTCTTATTTTAGACCCTTAGGAGACATCATTTTTGGTGTTTATTTAATTAATTTGATAGACTTTTGGACTTAAATTGCAATAATCCGGAATTCCCTTTTTATTTCTAACATTTTTAATTTATTAAACTTTTGCGCGTAATATTGGTATTTTTAGTGTAAAGTTTACATGTTTTAGATGTTATCTAGGAGAGGAATCCGAGGAGAAAGTCAAAGATCGTGAATTAGAGTCAAGACTTGAAGATAAATCCCGAAGATATTATTTTTAGAGCTGAAAATCCATTTTCCAGGCCATAGAGTGCTGATTTCGAGGTGCTTAAGCGATGATTTAGCCGCTGACCTTTGAAGAGAAAACATTCCTTATCGAGTTACGGAAATTTAGCAACTGGAATGAGGTCAATCGGAGTCATAACGCATCGGGAAAAGCCGTTTTAGTGAAGGTGTATCAACAGTTACGGGATTTTGGGCTTAGAAAGTGGGCTTGGACATTTAATTAATATTCTATTTTCTGGTCCAAGCCCTAGAACGAATTTATGCTTATAAAAGGAGGTCTGGACTTCTATTTTTCATACAATTCACATTCCACAAGATTAAACACCAGAGAGAAGCAACAGAAGGAAGAAAGAAGAAGCTACAAGAGCTGGAGTGGGTCTATAGCTCCGTTCGTAGTCATTCCAATTCCGGAAATTAGGTTCTTTTTATATTTTAATTTTGTAAACAATATGAATTCCCTTTCTTTTAATTTAGTTTTTAATTTTAATATGAGCTAAGCTTTTAATAGTGCTTGAGAACAAACAATGGGTGAATCTTAATTTTATGAAATAATGAATGTTGAATTTGGGTTTATGCTAAATTAAATTAGATTGGGTTTATTACTCTTTTCGATAATTTGTGATTATTTACTGATTTTAGAGTCGCGAACTAAAATTAGGTATTAGTATCTAAGCTATTCCACATAAGTGGCATGTGGATCATCCTGACGGAGGGTTTAGGTATAGAATTAATTATTCAATCTAGGATAAAAGCTATTGATTCTGACGAACTTAGCTAATTCTAGGGCCAATGAGGTAAAACACGTAATCATCCAACGGTGGATCATATTTACCCTGACGGGACTAGTGACACTTTAGGATCGCCTTATAGTCCACCCTGACGGGGGTATAAGTAATTTAGAATCCCGACCATTGTAATTGACCGATTTAGCACTTAAACAACATAAGTTCGGAAGTAAGATTAGGAGGATCCTTGCGTTCTCAAGTACTACATCTGATATTGCGTTTTCACTTATTTTACTTGCGTCTTAGCTTCTACTTGCATTTTACTATTTGTCTTTTATTCATTAGCTTTAATAAACAAAACCAAACAAACAATTTATTGTCTTTTATTTTCATAAGTGCATCAATCACTACTTTCTAAACATTGTGATCAACCATCCGTCCTTGGAACGAATCTGTATTATCATACATACTACTTGGGACAACCGTACACTTGCGGTTGTGGTTCGATTAGCATTTGCATTTATTTTTAGAACACACAAAGGACCACCAAGTTTTTGGCGCCGCTGCCGGGGACGGTAGCGTGTGACCACGGTGTTTATCCTTTAGTGATAAGTGCATTTATTTTATTTTATCAGTTTTACGCTTTTTGTTTGTTAGCTTTTTCAGGTTTTTAGGGTTGGTGTATGCGAAGAAGGCTATTCAAGGATCTAGAGCCAGCACCTCCGATCCTTAGTAATCCAGAATCGTTGATCAGACTTGCGAACAGAAGAAGAAGAGAACGAGAAGCTTTAGAGGTAGAAGAGTTAAGTAACAGAATGGAAGAGATCAATCTTCAAGATAATCAACTAGGCGCAAATGGCCAACCTTTGGCTCCAGGTGTTATTCCTCCAGTTCCACCAGCGAATCCTAATCCTCCAGTCCAGATAGTGATGAATCATGATCCGTGGTTCACTAATGGTCCTCCAGAAGTTCCATTCCGTGCTCCTGCTATAGGAGTAGGTGCTCCAGATATTGATGTTCCGAGATTCCGTCCAGATTCGGGTATGCTAGCTCAGTTCCAAAACTTTGGAAATTTTCGCGGAAGACCATCGGAAGATCCTCTTAGAGCGGTACAGAAATTTAAGCAGATATGTGATTCTTATATTACACAAGGGGTTTCAAGAGAACAGATGTACTTTGCTGCTTTTGAATTCTTTGTCATTGATGGAGCAAGTGAATGGCACGATACGCAAGATCCTACGAAGATTACTAATTGGGACCAATTATAAATTGCTTTCTTTGACAGGTACTACCCAAGTAACATGAGGTTAGATGCTGAACTAGAATTGACACATTTTCGTCAAGAGTATGAGGAAACTGTGGGTAAGAGTTGGACAAGATTTCAGATGTGTTTGCGTAAAGTTCCCAATCATGGCTTTTCAGAACAACAACAGTTAAAGATCTTTTATAGAGGCCTTGATGGAATTTCAAGAGAGAAATTGGATACGCTATGTGGAGCAGGTTTTCTTCAAGTTCAACCCGCTCATGCCAAGATCATTTTAGAGAGAACAGTTAAGAATGAAGTTGGGTGGAGCTCAGTAAGAACACCAGTTAAGGGAGTAAATAATGTTGACATGGAAGAGAAATTTGCTACGTTTGAGAATAAGATCCAGAATACCATAGAGCAACAGTTGAAGCAGCTTACTTTAGCTGTAAAAGAAGGTTTTTCGAGTAAGAAGGTAGCTGTGCATGCTGCACAAGAGGTTTATATGTGTTCAATTTGTAAGGTAGATGATCATGATGAGGAAAGTTGTCCGAATAACCAAGAATCAATGAATTTTATGTCCAATAGAGGTAATTTCAATTCAAGTGGTAATGGATATCAGCCTAACAGAAACCATCCTGGGTTTCAATACTCAAATCCTAATGGGGCAGCCAATCCTACTTACGCGTATCAGCCGCGTCCTCAAGGCAACAACTATAATCCAAGACCACACAACAATCATCAAGGAGGACAGAATCAAAACAATTATATGCAAAGACAAGCTCCTCAGAATACCTACGATGAGAATTCAAACCAGAAAGCTCTACCTGCCCATCCACAAGAAGGAGTAGTTACCCTTCAGAAAACCATTGAAAATTTGATTGCTCTTCAAACACAAGCTTTGGAACGTCAGAACGCAGCTGAAGCGAATATGAAGATTTTCCAGAATCAGCTAAGTCAAATTAATAAACAGCTGAATCAGCGTCCACAAGGGCAACTTCCTAGCGATACGGAAAATCCAACACAACGTGAAGATTGCAAGGCTGTTACATTAAGAAGTGGTAAGAACCTTCCTCCACCTCCTTTTCCCGTTATGAAAGAGAAAGAAGTTCCAAGAAAAGAAAAGGAAGTGGGTGTGAAAGCGAAAGAGAATGAGAAAGGTAGTGAGGTTGAAGAAATCGAAAGACCAAGAGAAGTTCTGAAAAAGAAAGATGAAATTGTAAGCAATCGCCCTCCACCACCGTTTCCATCGTGAGTTCAGAAAAAGGGTGATATGGTTGATTTTCAGAAGTTCTTTAATAGAGTGAAGGGTTTGAGTATTAATATTCCGTTACTTGAGGCGATTCGAGATATTCCTAAGTATACGAAGTTTTTGAAGAGGGCCCTCACTCATAAAACGCCCTACTGTGATAATGAGATGATTGGCCTTCCTGAAGAGTGTAGTGCGATTTGCCAGAGTAAATTACCTCCGAAGTTAATTGATCCGGGGAGTTTCACGATTCCGATTTCAATTGGAGAAGAATGGAAAGGAAAGGCGTTATGTGACTTGGGGGCAAGCATCAACTTGATGCCCAAGTCAGTCTTTGATAAGCTTAAAATTGGAAATGCAAGACCTACCTCTATGGTCTTGCAAATGGCGGACAGGTCTCTTGCTCATCCTGAAGGCCGCATTGAGGATGTCCTTGTTAAGGCAGGTACACTTATATTTCCTGTTGATTTCGTAATTCTTGAATACAATGCAGATAGAAATGTCCCCATTATTTTGGGTAGACCCTTCCTAGCTACAGGGAGGACATTGATCGATGTAGAGAATGGCGAATTAACGATGAGGATACAAGATGAGGAAGTTAAATTCAATGTATTTCGAGCTATGAAATTCCCAGATTCTCAGGAAGATTGCTTCAAAATGGATGTAGTAGAGCAAGCATCGCAAGAGGTATTTAATTGTTTAAATTTTGATGATATCTTGCAGGCTGCTTTAACATTAGATTCACCTGAGATGATGGAGGAGCTTACAGAAACAGTGGCAGCTCTCAATTCTGAAAATCCGAAGTATAGGCGTCTTGCCTATGAACCTGTGAGAGAACCGGGGGAGATTATTCCTAAAAAGAAGCCTTCAATTGAATCTCCTCCAGAGTTGGAAGAAAAACCATTGCTAGCACACTTGAGGTATGCTTATTTGGGTACTAATGAAACTCTACCTGTTATTGTTTCAGCTAATTTAACAGGTCCTCAAGAAGATAAACTGTTGCGTGTGTTAAGAGCCAACAAAGAAGCAATAGGTTGGACAATTGCTGATATCAAAGGCATTAGTCCATCTTATTGTCAACACAAAATCATACTAGAAGATGTTAATGCACGCTCAGTTGAAGGTCAGAGAAGATTAATGCCAGCCATGAAGGATGTGGTGAAGAAGGAGGTGATTAAACTTTTAGATGCGGGGATTATTTATCCCATTTCGAGTAGTGAATGGGTGAGCCCAGTTCAGTGTGTACCGAAGAAAGGAGGAATTACAACAGTTCTTAATGATAAAAATGAAGCGATTCCTTCAAGAACAGTAGTTGGATGGAGAGTTTGCATGGATTACAGAAAGCTGAACAAGGCCACCAGAAAAGATCATTTCCCTTTACCCTTCATTGATCAGATGTTAGACAAATTAGCCGGATGGGAATATTACTGTTTCTTGGATGGTTACTCCGGGTACAATCAGATTTACGTGGCTCCAGAAGATCAACATAAGACGACTTTTACATGCCCTTTTGGTACTTTTGCATATCGCAGAATGCCATTTGGGTTGTGTAACGCTCCCGCTACTTTTCAGAGATGCATGATGGCCATCTTCTGGGATATGATTGATAATTTCCTGGAAGTGTTTATGGACGATTTCTCCGTGTTTGGTGATGATTTTGATAAGTGTTTGGATAACTTGGAGAAAGTGTTGGTTAGATGCAAAGAATCAGACTTGGTGTTAAACTGGGAGAAGTGACATTTCATGGTTCGCGAAGGTATTGTTCTGGGTCACAAAGTTTCGAGTGCTGGATTAGAGGTTGATAGAGCAAAGATAGTGGTAATTAAAACTCTTCCCCCTCCTGTTTCTGTCAAAGGGGTAAGGAGTTTTCTTGGCCATGCTGGCTTTTATAGGCGTTTTATTAAAGATTTTTCTAATATTGCTAAACCGTTATGCAACTTACTCGAAAAGGATTGCAAATTCCTTATTGATGAAGCTTGTTTAGCGTCCTTCAAAGCAATCAAAGAAAAGCTTATTTCTGCTCCTATAGTGTTACCTCCAGATTGGAATTTACCGTTTGAAGTTATGTGTGATGCGAGTGATTTGTGTATGGGAGCTGTATTGGGACAGAGGAAAGAGAAGGTTTTTCATTCGATTTACTATGCTAGTAAAACTTTTAGTGGTGCTCAGATTAATTACACAGTTACAGAAAAAGAGTTGCTAGCAGTTGTATATTCGTTTGATAAATTTCGCTCTTATCTTCTTGGAGCGAAAGTTATTGTTTATACAGATCATTCCGCGATCAGATTTCTTATGGAGAAGAAAGATGCGAAACCAAGGTTAATCAGATGGGTGTTATTGCTTCAAGAGTTCGATTTAGAGATCAAATATAGAAAGGGTTGTGAGAATCAGGTTGCAGATCATCTATCGCGTTTAGAGGGTTCAGAGATGAATAGTGGTACTGAAGCAGTTAGAGAAGAGTTTCCTGATGAGAGTTTATTCGTTGTTCGAGATTATGAAGCTCCGTGGTATGCAGATATTGCGAATTTAGTGGTGAGTGGTGTTTTTCCTGAAGGTTCTACTTATCAAGAAAGAAAGAGGTTAGCTCATCGTGCTAGACAGTTCTTTTGGGAGGATCCGTTCCTCTATAAAGTTTGTGCTGACCAAATGATACGAAGATGTGTAGCAAGGGAAGAGACTCAAGCCATTATAGCTGGATGCCATGATTCATTATACGGAGGACATTTCAAAGGAGACAGAACTGCTGCGAAGGTATTTCAATCAGGTTTTTACTGGCCTTCTCTTATAAAAGATTGTCATGAATATGTTAAGAGATGTACGAGATGCCAGTTTACCGGTAACATATCTAAGAGGGATGAGATGCCGCGTAATAATGTGTTAGAGGTTGAGATATTCGATGTGTGGGGCATAGACTTTATGGGTCCTTTCGTTCCTTCAAATGGTAACCTCTATATCTTATTGGCTGTTGATTATGTGTCTAAGTGGGTAGAAGCGGTGGCTTTACCTACTAATGATTCACGAGTGGTGATCAAGTTCTTGAAATCACATATTTTTACTAGACATGGCACACCTAGAGTAATTATTAGCGATGGGGGATCTCATTTCGTTAATAAATATCTGAAGAGTGTTCTAGAGAGATATGGAGTTAGACACCGTGTATCTACTGCATATCATCCACAATCCAATGGTCAAGCTGAAGTTTCGAACCGTGAAGTCAAGTCAATCCTAGAGAAAACCGTTGGTCCTACAAGAAAAGATTGGTCAATGAAGTTAGATGATGCGTTGTGGGCCTATCGTACTGCGTTTAAGACTCCAGTTGGTGCATCTCCCTATCGTATGGTGTATGGTAAGGCTTGTCACTTACCTTTAGAGCTTGAAATGGGTGCCTATTGGGCAATTGCGCAGTTGAACTTAGATCCTATCTTAGCCGGAAAGAATCGTATGATGAAGCTTAATGAACTTGACGAATTCCGGTTGCATGCTTATGAAAATGCCAAACTTTACAAAGAAAACACAAAGAAATGGCATGACAAACGGATTCGTACAAAGAAATTCGAAGTGGGGCAAAGAGTGCTGAAGTATAATTCAAAGTTCAGCAATTATCCGGGTAAGTTAAGATCTAAGTGGTCAGGTCCATACATTGTGACCAAAGTTACACCTCATGGGGCAATAGAAATAGAACATCCATTAGAGAATCGTACCTTTATGGTTAACGGTCACAGATTAAAGATATACCATGGAGGTGAAGATACCAATCGCTCGGAAGATCCACATCCCGGGGAGGTCATGTATCTCCTCGAGACTCCTTAGAAGCGTGAGGTAACCCGTCGAGCTTAACGACGTTAAACAAAAGCCAATTACTTGTATATTAGCTGAGTTTTTACATTTTTGCAATTTAGATTAGTTTGATTTTCGTAATTTTATTGTTTTTATTAAGAAATGAGGAAGGGTAGTTGTTCTTGATGATTTCAGGGGTAAAAAGGACTTGAGTTTGGGGTCGATTTGGCGAAAACAGAAGAAAAAGAGGTTGGATGTCCAGGAGAAACCGGGAACCCGGTTTCGCAAAAACCGGGAACTCGGTTTTGGAGCTGGTACCAACCATTTTAACGCAACACTTGGCGTTTTGGGGTAATGTCACAGCGTCGGAACCGGGAACCCGCATTTGGCAAAACCGGGTACCCGGTTTTGGTGCTGTGATTTCTGAAAATCCCTGACCCAGCGTCGTGGTGGCTTGCGTTTTCGTGCGTTTTAGTTCACGCCATCGACACAAAACCGGGAACCCGCATTCCACAGAACCGGGTACCCGGTTTCGGAGCTGTAATCTTCCAAAAGTTCTGACCTGGCGTTTTGAGGTGCTGCGTTTTGGCGCGTTTTGACTCGCGCCATCGAGAAAATCCAGGAACCCGCATTCCACAGAACCGGGTACCCGGTTTCGGCAAGTAAAATCCCTGACCCCGCGTCTTGGGGTCCAGCGTTTTGGTGCGTTTAAAAAAAAAAAAAAAAAAGAGAGTCCACAATTGATTTTTCCGCGCCGTCACAGCGACGCGGAACCGGGAACCCGGTTTGCCAAAACCGGGAAGCCGGTTTGAAAGCTGTGAGAGTCGGTTTTGAGGTGTTTTAACCTAGTTTCTTAGCCTCTTTTCCAAGTCTTTACCTAAAACGCACCAATAGCCTCCACACCTCCGAAATTCATCTACCAAAACACTATATATCATCAAATCCTACCCTCTTTCACCACAAAAACATAAGATCAACTCACCTCCCCTCCAAAATAACATCAAATCCTTAGTTTTTCCCAAGATTCTTCTTCACCCAATTCCTTAAATTAAACCTAATTCTTTCTTCTCCCATACAAATTAACCAAGACCCATCTCATATTTCACCTAGTTCTTAAAGTCTTAAACCTCAAAACATCAAAATTCTAAACTTTTCCCTAAGTTTTTCATTATTTGAAGTTTTGAGTTTGGGGTGAAAAGAGATGACTAACAGAACCGGTGATTTCCGAAGAACTGCTCCTAGAAGAAAGACCACCATTGGTGGTTCACAAGATCAAGCTATTGAGATTCCTGATTCGCGTCCTAAACGAAAAATTGACGAAGTTAAGCTTGATTCTAACAGAAAAGAAATCACAGGTCAAAAGAGAAGATTAATTGATGAGATTGAAAGTGAGAAGGAACCAGAAGAGGAAATTACGAAGAACATTGAGAAGGAAACTGAACAAGAGATTCCGGAAGCACCCGTTCAAAAACCTCCGCGTATGAAGATGTGGGCCCACAAGCCTAAGAGGGTTTACACTTGTTGGAATACTCAGGTTCGTGAAAGAATTGAATTTTTGAAATTTGGTGAGGAGACGAATTTTCCTAAGGGTATTATGAGTAGTGATTACAAGGAATATGCTGTGACATGTGCTAAGTTTGGTTGGAAAGAGTTACAAGAAAGGAAGCTTGAGTTTATTCCTACTTTTGTGCGAGAATTTTACGAAGGTTTAGCTACCTCCCATGATGCCATTGATATCCGCAAAAAGGTAGTTCCTTTCTCTATTGAACGTATTCGGAAATCATTGAAACTACCCAACTTTTCTGGAACATGCCCCTTCCAAGAAATTCTTAATGACCCTTCTTTTGATTTTGAATCCCTTTGGGGGACCGTGCTTGTTAATGGGACTAGCCCAATTCCTGAAGGTGAAAGGTATCCTAGACAGTTTTACAGCAGTAGTTTGACACCTCGTGCTAAGGTTTGGTCTCGTTTCATAATACCCACTTTCTTTGGTATTAAACACACTTCCGAGTTGAAGAAAGAGCACATATTTGTTATTAAGTGTATTTTGGAGGAGAAACCATTTGATGTTGCTAAGATCATTTATGACACAATCATGGAGTTCGCGAAATCACCAATGAAACAACAAAATCTGAAGTTTCCTTGTACTATTACTCAGTTGTGTCTAGACGCAAAAATTCCGCATAAGAACGCATATATTGACATTGTTTCAGTTGGTGTGAGTATAGCTTTGAGCACAATCAAGAACATCCATGAAGAGGCAACACGAGCTGCAAGAAGTCCAAGAACTCCTCAATCAAAGAAAGCGAAAACTGTTCCTGAGTTGGAGTCCAAGATTCAGATGTTGGAAGAGAATCAGGAGAAGATGATTGCTACCTTGGGAAACGTTACAAAAGAATTGGACCTGCTTCGAAATTTAATCCTAGGCGTAAATATACTTCAAAACGCGATTTATGATGCTGTTACGCGAGATAAAGGTCCAGAACGCAACACCGATAACCAGCCTCGCGCTGGTTAAGATACGTTTTCTAAACTTTCCTCTTAGTGTAGATTAGTTTAAATGCTTTATTGAGTCTTTTCGAGTCGTGGGGACACGACTCATTTTTGAGTTTGGGGTGGGGTTCGTTGCCTCATCCCAGTTTTTTATGTGTTATTTGCTTTATTTGCTTTCAATAAAAGAATTTTCGGAGTTGCGTTTGACTGTAGAAATTTTTAAATATCCCTTTAAGCATACTTTTGATGAATCTATGATAGTAAATAGTGGACTTTAGGGATTGATATATAACGCACTTACAATTGCATGCGAACATAGGTAATTGATAGGAAAAATTAATGAACAATGCAAATGAAGTAAGCTTGTACTCAAGGAATATGTTTGGTGTGTAGAACGTGAAATCCTAATTAGTAGAGAACCCACCTAGATATGAACTAAAGACAAGCTATGTACTTAGGAAAATGATAGGGGCAGTTCTTTGTTAGCCATTTGTGCCTTTTTAGCCTTCTATCCCTTGTATTATTTATTATCCGTCTTAGCCCACTTTGAGCCTTTAGCCTTTTCTTTGTAGCCACGATATAAGCCATTATCCCTTAGATTATTAGGCATGACCATATGACCCGCACTTGAATCACAATCCTGAGACATGTCTCGAGCTTGAGTTTGGGGTGGTGGGACCACATATGGGGAATTTAATGGGTTGGGATCGATGTGCTTTGTATTGTAGCACAATTGCAGATGATATATACTTGTAACCCTTTGCCGGGGATGAGAAAAAGTGAAAAAGAAAAAAAAATGAAAAAAATAAAAATCCATACAGTAGGAACCGGGAACCCGGATTCATCAAAACCGGGAACCCGGTTTGCTTCTGTACAAAAAAAAAGAAAAGAAAAGAAAAGAAAAAGAAAAAAAATATGAATGAATAAAACATCCGGCAAAGTGGAATTTTCTGAAAATCATCTTGTTAATAGTGGGTAGGCAGGGGACGCTAAATTGTTGCGTATATGGGTGAGTGAGAACATCTTTTTGAGCGTTAACTCAAGCTCGAGGACACTGTTGATGGTAAGTGAGGAGAGAGCCAAAAGCTCACTTCAAATTTACCAAATATACATCCATACCGTCCTTGAGCCATTATTATAACCGTAAAGACCTCGTGATTCCTAAGTGCATAGTGAATTTATTATTCTGTTGATAGGGAAAACACTAGGTGGAGCGTTCAAAGCGAGTTAGGATTAATGACCACCCTATAGCCATCATACAGAGATGAGTACAAGTGTAACCTTTAAGCATTGCGACTTTAATTTTATGATTGAGATTATTTAGGTTTGATGTTGCATGATTAGTGTATGTGTATATTAGTTTCTAGAGTTTGCTATATGAGATTTATTTTGAGAATTTCTTTAGGGTTTATTTGCTAGCTTCTATTTGTTTATACGCTTACTTCTACCCCTTTGTTTTGTTTTACTTTGTCGGGACGACAAAGGTTTGAGTTGGGGGTCTTGATGTCTCCCTAATTGTTCTTATTTTAGACCCTTAGGAGACATCATTTTTGGTGTTTATTTAATTAATTTGATAGACTTTTGGACTTAAATTGCAATAATCCGGAATTCCCTTTTTATTTCTAGCATTTTTAATTTATTAAACTTTTGCGCGTAATATTGGTATTTTTAGTGTAAAGTTTACAGGTTTTAGATGTTAGCTAGGAGAGGAATCCGAGGAGAAAGTCAAAGATCGTGAATTAGAGTCAAGACTTGAAGATAAATCCCGAAGATATTATTTTTAGAGCTGAAAATCCATTTTCCAGGCCATAGAGTGCTGATTTCGAGGTACTTACGCGATGATTTAGCCGCTGACCTTTGAAGAGAAAACATTCCTTATCGAGTTACGGAAATTTAGCAACTGGAATGAGGTCAATCGGAGTCATAACGCATCGGGAAAAGCCGTTTTAGTGAAGGTGTATCAGCAGTTACGGGATTTTGGGCTTAGAAAGTGGGCTTGGACATTTAATTAATATTCTATTTTCTGGTCCAAGCCCTAGAACGAATTTATGCTTATAAAAGGAGGTCTGGACTTCTATTTTTCATACAATTCACATTCCACAAGATTAAACACCAGAGAGAAGCAACAGAAGGAAGAAAGAAGAAGCTACAAGAGCTGGAGTGGGTTTATAGCTCCGTTCGTAGTCATTCCAATTCCGGAAATTAGGTTCTTTTTATATTTTAATTTTGTAAACAATATGAATTCCCTTTCTTTTAATTTTGTTTTTAATTTTAATATGAGCTAAGCTTTTAATAGTGCTTGAGAATAAACAATGGGTGAATCTTAATTTTATGAAATAATGAATGTTGAATTTGGGTTTATGCTAAATTAAATTAGATTGGGTTTATTACTCTTTTCGATAATTTGTGATTATTTACTGATTTTAGAGTCGCGAACTAAAATTAGGTATTAGTATCTAAGCTATTCCACATAAGTGGCATGTGGATCATCCTGACGGAGGGTTTAGGTATAGAATTAATTATTCAATCTAGGATAAAAGCTATTGATTCTGACGAACTTAGCTAATTCTAGGGCCAATGAGGTAAAACACGTAATCATCCAACGGTGGATCATATTTACCCTGACGGGACTAGTGACACTTTAGGATCGCCTTATAGTCCACCCTGACGGGGGTATAAGGAATTTAGAATCCCGACCATTGTAATTGACCGATTTAGCACTTAAACAACATAAGTTAGGAAGTAAGATTAGGAGGATCCTTGCGTTCTCAAGTACTACATATCATATTGCGTTTTCACTTATTTTACTTGCGTCTTAACTTCTACTTGCATTTTACTATTTGTCTTTTTTTCATTAGCTTTAATAAACAAAACCAAACAAACAATTTATTGTCTTTTATTTTCATAAGTGCATCAATCACTACTTGCTAAACATTGTGATCAACCATCCGTCCTTGGAACGAATCTGTATTATCATACATACTACTTGGGACAACCGTACACTTGCGGTTGTGGTTCGATTAGCATTTTCATTTATTTTTAGAACACACAAAGGACCACCAAATGTCCCATTCATCCTTGTTGTCCTTCATTAGTTCGTTGACCTTTGTGATAGTAGTTCCTTCTGGTTTTTCTACTTTCCATTCAGTATCTATCCATTTTTCATCCCATATATTCGTATCTTTGCCATCTCCTATCATTTTTATTCCATGTTTCTTGACAAAGTCTCTACCCTCTATAATACTTGTCCAACTCCATGTCCTACTTTGTCTGAGTTTACAGTTTATTAAGTTAGATTTATTGAAATAAATACCTTTGAGCAATCTTGTTGCTAGATTATTAGGGCTGTTCATTAATCTCCAAGCTTGAGCTGCTAGTAGGACAGTGTTCATTTTTTTGAAGTCTTTGAATCCCAATCCACCTAATAATTTGCTTACTGCGATCTTTTCCCAAGCGACCCAATGTATCCTGTTTCGTTCACCTGAACTCCACCAAAATTAGAAATGGCTGAGACAAGTTTATTACAGAAACTAATTGGAAAAGAGAAAATAGACATGTAGTAATTCGGTATGGCTTGAAGAATAGCTTTAATAAGTACTTCTTTGCCGCCTTCTGAAAGTAATTTCGCCTTCCATCGTTTTGTGTTTTTGAATACCCTTTTTGCTATCCAATCCAGGGATTCTACCTTTGATCTTTTATGTCATAGTGGAATCCCTAGATAGTGTCCTAAATCCTCTGTTTTTGTGATATCCATTATTGTAGTTATCTCATTTTTAATATCCTCCGGTGTTTCTTTGCTGAAAAGAATGGCTGATTTATGTAAATTGATTTGCTGTCCTGACCCCCCACAATAGATATCAAAGCATTGTTCAATATTCATGTCATCCAATTCTAGAAAAAAAAGAGAATCGTCTGCAAATAGAAGGTGAGAAATCGTCGGGCAGTTTCTATTGATTTTTATACCTTTGATCAATTTATTATCTATATAATGGTCGATAATGCTAATCAGGGATTCCGTCATTATAGAGAAAAGAAAAGGTGAGAGGGGGTCACCTTGTCTGAGACCCCTACCTAGCTTAAAGTTTTCGAGTCTTTCTCCATTCAAATTAATATTAAACGAAATGGATGTGATACAATTTCTCATCCAGTTAATCCAAGTTTCACAAAAGTCCAGTTTGTCCAAAACTTTAAAAAGGAAATCCTATCTTACCTGATCGTACGCCTTTGCCATATCAATTTTTATAGCTGCCATATGTTTTTTGTTCTTCCGTTTCCTGCTCATAAAAAATGATATTTCGTGCGCTATGATAATATTATCCTGAATAGCCCTACCTTTAATAAAAGCCGATTGCGTAGGTGAAATTATATTATTCATAATTTCCCTTAAACGGTTAGACATAATTTTAGTAATAATTTTATAAATGAAATTGACACAAGATATCAGTCTAAAGTCTCCTAGATTCTCTTGTGTAGTTCCTTTCGGGATTAAAGTGATAAGTGTGTCATTAATCGTTTCTAGAGAAAATTTGTTATCAAAATAATCTTCTATAATTTTTAAAACATTTATCTTAATGATATCCCAGAATTCTTTATAAAACTTACCGTTTAGTCCATCGGGTCCTGGTGCTTTTGAGACTGATAACTCTGTTACAGCTCTTTCTATTTTTTCCATGGTATGCTTCTTTGTCAGTTCTTCATTCATATTATCGGTTACTCGTGGTTTAATGTATTATATCGCTTTCTGCATATTCTCATATATGCCACTGTTTTCTTTAAAAAGGTCTTTATAGAAATTTTGAAAGCAACTTTTAATATTTTCAGAATCATCAGTCCATTCACCATCCTTATTTTTTATCCTTGTGATTCGATTCTTTTTTCTACGCTTAATAGTGGCTAAGTTAAAAAATTTCGTGTTTTTATCTCCATAGACTAACCAATTCTGCATAGCTCTACCGCACCAATATGTTTTTTCTTTGTCATATTCTATTTTTATTTGCTCTTTATTATCATTCTCTTCCTTAGTGGTATCTCTATCATTATTAGCGCTATTTATTTTTATAAGTCTATTTTGTAGGTTTTTAATAGCTTTTTCATGATTTCTAAAGTTTTTGAACTCCTTTTTGTAAGTTCTCTTTTAGTATATTCCCTTCTCTTAATAATGTTTGGTAAGGGGATCAAGTCATGAGGAATTTTCCAACTATTATCGATAACTTCTCTACAATTGTTATTGTCTAACCACCTAGTCTCGAATTTAAAGTGTTTTATCCCTATTTTCATGTTCAAATTAAAATGGAGTATGAGGGGGGAGTATTCCGACCCTATAGCAGGAGGAATGAAGATATGAGATCTCGGGAACTTTTCCATCCATTCGTACGTTGCCATTCCTCGATCAATTCTTGTTTTGACATTCTTCTCACCTTCTATCCTGTTAGACCAAGTAAAGAAACATCCGTTAGAATCTATTTCTGCTAAGGAGTTAGTATGTGTAAAGTCTAAAAAAGCATTAATGTGGTTGATATTAGCTTGGTTTTTTCTCTGTTTTTCGTTGATGTTCAATATCTCGTTAAAGTCTCCTAAAATCATCCATGTTTCGTTAATTCCTTCACTCCAATTTGTCATATCATTCCAAATTTCTACTCTTTGATTAAATTCATTAGCGGCATGTACGAAAACCATATAATACGAAAATGACAATTCATTAATTAAAGCAACTACAAAGAAATTACAACTAAACACGATACTAAGCTGCACATTAGAGTGCCAAAAAACCTAGAACCCTTAGAGTGGAAAGAAACTCCAGAGGGTTCTACAAAAAAGGAGTTGTTGTAACCAAAACGAGCCACCACCTCACGAGAGTCCACCTCTCGCAGCATTGTTTCACAAAACGCGACCACACTAGGACAAAATTGAGCTATCATCGAGCTAATTCTTGATAATGTTAAGGGCACTCGAATTCCCTGAACATTCCAAAATAATGTCGTCATTTGAACTTCAGGGCTTTTTTGGAGTTGCCGCCTCCATTATTTTCCTCGAAGTGCTCTTCTTCTTCCTCCGCATCTGCATACTGAAAGTTCATATCCCGATCCTCCCCACCACCTTCATAATCTTTTTCAAGATAGTTCTCGCTGTTTTCGAAACTCCCTTCTTTTTCTTCTTCTAGTTCAAAATGTGAATCATAATCATCCACCATTTTTGACATGTTATAAGACTCATTCCTAACTTCTTTTACAAACACCACACTATCCTCGCCTTCCCTCTCATTCTCTAGAATACTAAACTTATTTTTTTTTACAAAGTTCTCAATTAAGTCAATAGAGTCTATAACCCTAAGTTTTTTAAAACTACCCGCTATTTTTGAGTTTACAATCATGTTTCCAGACTCAGCCCCTCTAGCTCTTCCTTCTCTCCTTCTTTTGATGTTTTGCAGGAGATTTGAAGATGTCTCCATGATGGGATCTGTAGTATCACTTTTATTTGCCACCTGCTTACCTTTGATTTTCCTCATTTCCTCCTCAAATGCCATCAATACTGCATATATATTCCCTTCATTTCTCTCATCTCCTTCTTCTGTTATACCACGTGTCCTTTTGAAAGCTTTAATTTTCTGGGTAGACTCATGTAATTCATTTCTAATGTCGTGCATCTTCTTGCTCCACGCATCCTACTCCTGGTCCTCCTTCTCTTTCTCTTCTCGTGCAGTTTTCTGATTCACCATCCTACTCGTACTCCCTTTTGTAGTGTAATTGAATCAGCTCAGGTTATTATTGCCCCTTCATTGATTTGGACTCCACTATTCATGGCAACACCTTTGTAGGTTAGACCTGCATTCTTAGCCACTTTTTCATTATATTGGAAAATAACAAACTCTCCATTAATTTTTAAGTGAAATCCGTATATAGGGTTGAAGGTAGGGAATTTAGCCACATTATCTATACTCCATGATACCTTCCTACGCTCATCAATATCTTCTATCTGTTTTATCTGCTTAACTGGGCAATCACCATATTGGTGCCCAATTTTACCACATCTGAAACAAAGGGAACCAGTATTCTCATATTGAAAAACCACCCACGCTGAACCTTCCTCTTGATATAGGTATGTCCCGAGGGGGAGTGGGAATTTAGTGTTTATCTTTGGTCGGAATCTGAGGATTTTGATGTCGCTGTTTAAATTAGTTGGAAAGTCCACTACTTCTATTTTTATAAAACATTCTTCCAGAGCCTTGACTGTGTTTAAGTTGTTCTGTTTGAAAGCTAATCCTCTTATCTGCACCCAAATTGAGGAATAATCTGTTGATAAGTCCTTAAATTCCACCACGTGTGGCCATATTGTCATACTTATGTGCATTTTTTGATATAAGCTCGGCCTCATTTCCCAAACTCGCTTAAACTCTCTATCATTGAAGATGTCAAGCTTAAACATTTTGTTCTTGACCTTTGAGAGCCTATGGTGGCCCTGCATTCCCTAACGCTCTTCGATAAATTTCCTCATCTATACAGCGTATACATTTGACTCTCCCACAACTCTGAGCAGAATTGCTTTTTCTTCTTTCATGCTCTCTGCAAGTCTGGCTTTCATTCCTATATCAATTACCCCGAGCTTTCGAGCCTTATGATCATTAAGTGGAACAATTGGTAAAGCGTGAAACTCCTTTGTTTCCATTGTGTATTTTGCACAGTGACTAAGAGCAACAAAACCTCTAAGGAGGTATAGATTAGTAGCAGGAAAAAATATTGAAACGAGAGAACCCCAGAAAGGTGAGGAAGAAAGTTGAAAAAACAGTAGAATTTGAGAGGGGGTAGAGAGGATGAAGTTGAGTAACGAATTTTCCTTAACCTTGTAGCTTATATATAGGTAATCTTCCGTAGAGTTATTGTTGTTCTTCTTCGATACGCCATGCTTCAACCGAGGTGACTTCTGGGCTTCTTGAGGGTTGTAAAGTGTTGCAACACAGTCAATTGCTCTCTTCCTAACAGTGTTATTATTACCTTTCCAATTAATTAAACTAAAAACCTTTCCTTTGTAATCATTGTTCTTGCAGCTCCACTCACCGCGTGCCCTAGGTAATCCTCTTCAGAAACCTCTTCGCATCCCCGATGTAAGAATTTGGGGATTAACATTCCTTTCCTGCAAGATTAAGAGAAACATACTAATTGAAGAGAAAGTAATGATGGGGTTTACCTTGATAACCTCGATAGGGTTTCCTGACTTAGGTTTTGATTTGGGAAAACTAAAAAATTGCTTCAAATCTATCTGAATGTTGTCATCATTAGCTTTGGCCTTCCCATTCACGTTCCAATCAACCTCTGTGGCCTTAATAGCCATCGATTTGTGTTTATTGTGATTTTCCCCAAAAAAATAGCTCGAAACCTAGGTCATAGTCTAGCTTCCCATCTGTTGAGATACCCATCCCTAGGGGTTGAGGTGGGTAGCGTAATTGTTTTGGTCCCGCGTGAGCTACCGCCACAGTGGTGATGGAGAAGACGAAGAGATTTCAAGAAAGAAAGACGAGAAAGTCGTGCCCTAGTAAGAGAGAAGTTAGAGAGCGTGTAAGATAGAGAGAGAAACCTTACTATACAGATGATAGTAGATCTAATCATCTGATTGTGATTGTGTACATATAATATCTTTCTTATTTTTTTAAATGATTAAGAAAGTGAAAAAAAAAGTTAGAAAAGCAGAGTAAAAATTAAAATAAAATTTCAAAATTGAATTTGTAGTTTGGAGTAATTTTAACAAAGAAAAGGATCTATCCATGAGAAGAGAAGGTAATCCAGTGAGGATTTTTTCACACAAGCCGACATAGGAAGTGGTTGCCATGTTGTATTCACTGAAAAATCAAGCTTTCCTTCCTCTCCAACAACTTGTTTTGGAACATCGAATTTATAAGACCACTTTCTCTTTCTCTTTCTCCCCAAAAATTAATATCTTTGGCATTTTGAGATGGTGAAGGAGCTTAGCCTATTTGATTTTATGTAATCAGCTTTGCGCCAGGGAGCAACTTGCATATATGTATTTTTAAGCTTCTCCTAGCTGCTTCAGAAATAATGGCAATGATTTGCGAAATTTGACCAACTTTCCCTATTAATTGAACTGTACCTATTTCAGAATTGGCATATAGATACTTGTCGATCTTGCTACCTCAACTTCAAACAAAAATCAACAGTGATCAGTATCCTCTTCCCTTCGACAATCACATCTACTCGCATTCACTCATATTCACATAAAACATTACATAATCATGACATTTAGGTCTAATCTATAACTACCAAGATAGATTAATTTTATATAGAGTTTTACCAGTTTAAATGAAGGAATATTTTTCCCATTTATATTTTCATATGGAGGCGTTGTAGTCGAGAGCTATGAGACCATCATTCATGAGTTTGCACATATTATTTTTTCGCTTGCAAGTTCTGTTTTTCTCGACAATATTTGAAGTGTCTGCTAAGATATTTCTACTTTCTCTTATTTCATAAGGTATTAAACTCTACAAAAAATGACAAATTAAGAAAAATTATTACCAATTGATTTAGTTTCACATATGCTTTCTTCGACCCGTCTCTTTCGATTTTCTGTAAAAAGTTAGCAAATTATTGAACTCAATATATAACAAATGCACTTTCTGTCAAATATCTTTGCAATATATAAAAATTAAAATTAAGACACTATCCAAGTCTAGGACAATTGATGTCTCCTTAATTGTTCTTATTTCCGACCCTTAGGAGACATCATTTTTGGTGTTTATTTGACTATTTAGATAGACTTTTGGTGCTAATATGCAATAATATGATTTTCCTCTTTTATTTCTAGCGTTTTTGATTTATTAAGCTTTTGCGCGTAATATTGGTATTTTTAGTGAAGATTTTACAGGTTTTAGATGTTAGCTAGAAGAGATCCAAGGAGAAAGTCAAAGATCGTGATATAGAGTCAAGACTTGAAGATAAATCCCGAAGATATTATTTTTAGAGCTGAAAATCCATTTTCCAGGCTATAGATTGCTGATTTCGAGGTGCTTAAGAGATGATTTAGCCGCTGACCTTTGAAGAGAAAACATTCCTTATCGAGTTACGGAACTTTAGCAACTGGAATGAGGTCAATCGAAGTTGTAACGCATCGGGAAAAGCCGTTTTAGTGAAGGTGTATCAGCAGTTACGGGATTTTGGGCTTAGAATTTGGGCTTGGACATTTAATTATTGATTTATTCTTAAGTCCAAGCCCTAATCCGTTTTTAACATTATAAAAGGGCTTTAGACCTCTATTTTCACACACTCTTCATATCTTTTTCAATAATACAACATACGCTTAAGAGTCAGACACCAGAGAAGAGCTAGAGGCAGGAAGAGAAGAAGTAAGAGCTGGAGACGGTCTATATCTCCACTTCTCAGCCAATTCAATTCCGTAATTAGGTTCTTCTATTTTATTCTGTAAAACATGATGAACCTATTTGTTTCTTTAGTTTTTATCTTTTCAATTATTATGAGCTAAACTAAATTAGTGCTTGAGAACGCATAATGGGTTAATCCCAATTTGATTTCGTTTTATACATTTGGATTTGGGATTATTATTATTTAAATCAAATTGGGTGAATTGTATTTTTCTTTAATTTGAACTTTATCTACTATTTTTGACCTGATCAATCAATGATAGGACGTAGTATCTAAGCTATTCCAATTAGTGGCGATTGGATCACCTTGACGGGGGGTTTAGGTACCGAACTAGTTAATGAATGTAGTTAGAAATTATTGACTCTGACAAGCTTAATTAAACCTATGGCCTATTGGGTAATTTACATTTAAACACTTGAGAGTGGACTATAATCACCCTGACGGGGTTTGTAGCATTTGAGAGTTGCTCCTTAGTCCACCCTGACGGGGGTAAGGAGATTATAGAATCCCGACCAATACAAATTTACCAATTTGTCCCTTAAACAATGTATGAAATGAATGATAGTTAGGTAATCCCTTGCGCCTCTCAAGTACTACCTGCTCTTACTTGCGTATCACTTTTATTTACTTGCGTCTTAGTTATTAGTCTTTCATTACTTAGGATTAATACAAAACCAAACAAACATATTATCTTTATTTGTTTTCATAAGTGCATCAATCATTAATAGATAAGCATTGTAGTCAACCATCCCGTCCTTGGAACGAATCTGTATTATCAGTTATACTACTTGGGACAACCGTACACTTGCGGTTGTGGTTCGATTATTTATTGCATTTATTTAGAACACACGAAGGACCACCAAGTTTTTGGCGCCGCTGCCGGGGACGGTAGCGTGTGACCACGGTGTTTATCCTTTAGTGATAGTTGCATTTATTTTTATTTTTGTTTTTATCAGTTTTACGCTTTTTGCTTGTTTAGTTTTCTCAGGGTTTTAGGTTTGGTGTATGCGAAGGAGACTCTTTAAGGATCTAGAGCCAACACCTCCGATCCTTAATAATCCAGAATCATTAATCAGACTTGCTAACAAGAGAAGAAAAGAACAAGAATCCTTAGAAGTAGAAGAATTAATTCACCAAATGGAGAACGTTAATATTCAGAACAATAACGGACAAGCTCAAATCGTGATGAATCAAGATCCTTGGTTTACTAATGGCCCACCAGAAGTCCCATTCCGTGCCCCTGCTATAGGAGTAGGTGCTCCAGATATAAATGTTCCGAAGTTTCGTCCAGATCCGGGTATGATAGCTCAATTCCAAAACTTTGGAAATTTTCGTGGTAGAGTTGGAGAAGATCCTCTTAGAGCGATACAGAAATTCAAACAGATATGTGATTCTTACATCACACAAGGAGTTTCAAAAGAACAGATGTACTACGCTGTGTTTAAATTTTTTGTTATTGATGGAGCAAGTGAATGGCACAATACGCAAGATCCGACGAAGATTACTAATTGGGACCAATTAGAGATTGCTTTCTTTGACAGGTATTACCCAAGTAACATGAGGTTAGATGCTGAATTAGAGTTGACGCATTTCCGTCAAGAATATGATGAAACTTTGGGTAGGAGTTGGACAAGATTTCAGATGTGCTTACGTAGAGTCCCAAATCATGGCTTTTCAGAACAACAACAATTAAAAATATTTTATAGAGGCCTTGATGGGACTTCAAGAGAGAAATTGGATATGCTATGTGGTGCAGGTTTTCTTCAAGTTCAACCCGCTCATGCAAAGATCATCTTAGAGAGAACAGTCAAGAATGAATTTGGGTGGAGTTCAGTAAGAACACCAGTTAAAAGAGTGAATAATGTTGATATGGAAGAAAAGTTGGCTACGCTAGAGACAAAGCTTCAGACCACACTAGAACAACAATTGAGACAACTTACTCTAGCCGTGAAAGAAGGTTTTTCGAATAAAAGGGTTGAGGTAAAGGTTGCACAAGAGGTATATGGATGTGAGTATTGTGGTGTTAATGATCATAGTTGGGAAAATTGTCAAAACAATCAAGAATTTGTGATGTTTGTGTCCAATAGAGGTAACTTTAATTCGAGTGGTAATGGATATCAGCCTAACAGAAACCATCCTGGGTTTCAATAATCAAATCCTAATGGGGCAGCCAATCCTACATATGCGTATCAACCACATCCCCAAGGTAACAACTACAATCCAAGACCACACAACAATTATCAAGGAGGACAGAATCAAAATTATGTTCAGAGACAAGCTCCTCAAGACAATTATGATGACACAATGAATCAAAAAGCCTTACCTGCTCATCCACAAGAAGGAGCAGCTACCCTTCAGAAAACAGTTGAAAGTTTAATCGCTCTTCAGACACAAGCTATGGAACGTCAAAATGCAATCGAGGCTAATATGAATTTGTTCCAGAATCAACTAAGTCAAATTAACAAACAACTGAATCAACGTCCACAAGGACAACTTCCTAGCGATACTGAGAATCCAATTCAAATCGAAGATTGTAAAGCTATTACTCTCAGAAGTGGTAAGAACCTTCCTCCACCTCCTTTTCCGGTTATGAAAGAAAAAGAAGTTAGAAAAGAAAAAGAGGTGGTGGATAAACCAGTTGAAGTAGAAGAAGTGGAGAGGTCTAGTGAAGTTCCGAAGAAGAAAGATGATACTATAATAAACCGTCCTCCTCCACCATTTCCATCGAGAGTTCAAAAGAAGGGTGATATGGCTGATTATAAAAAAATTCTTTAACAAGGTAAGAGGTCTTAGCATAAATATTCCGTTGTTAGAAGCTATTCGAGATGTGCCCAAGTATGCTAAGTTTCTGAAAAGAGCCCTCACCAACAAAAGGCCGTATTGTGATAATGAGATGATTGGTCTCCCTGAGGAATGTAGTGCTATTTGTCAAGGTAAATTACCTCCAAAGTTAGTTGATCCTGGGAGCTTTACGATTCCGATATCTATTGGTAATGAATGGAGAGGTAAGGCACTATGTGATTTGGGTGCAAGCATAAATCTTATGCCCAAATCAATCTTTGACAAGCTTAATATTGAAGCAAGACCCACTTCTATGGTCTTGCAAATGGCGGATCGATCTCTTGCACATCCGGAAGGCCGAATTGAAGATGTCCTCGTTAAGGCAGGTACGTTAATTTTTCCCGCTGATTTCGTTATACTTGATTACGACGCGGATAGGAATGTTCCCATTATTTTGGGAAGACCATTCCTAGCCACGGGGCGTACTTTGATTGATGTAGAAAACGGCGAAATGATTATGAGAATCCAAGACGAGGAGATGAAGTTTAATGTGTTCAGACCAATGAAATTTCCAGATGCAAAGGAGGATTGTTTTCGTGTAGATGTTATTAAACAGGTACCAAAAGAGCCAACTAAGGTTGTGGAAACCTTAGGGGTGGAGGAAAAAGAACTAAGAAAGAAACCACCGATCAAAGTTCCTCCAAATCCTAAGAGAAATCCACCACTCAATCATGCAAAGAAGAAAGAGAAAGCACATGCCACGAAGGTTCCGAAAGAACCTAAGAAAGAAAGAAAGAAAAAGGAGTTCAAAGTAGGCGAAGAAGTTGCTATGAAGAAGCCTAAACCTCCTCCAAAGACAGGTGAATCAAAAAGCTCTTGGCTAGGACCATTCGTGGTTGCAAAGGTTATCTCAGATAAACTAGTGGGCGTAAAAGCTAAGGGATGCAAATTTCGAGTTGCAAATATTGACAACCTCACTCACTGCTGGGGAGGTTATGTCAATGACTGATGAATGAGGTAACCCGTCGAGCTTAACGACGTTAAACAAAAGCCATTTCTTGTATATTAGTTAAGTATTTCAATTTCGTAGTTTAGTTTAGTTTGATTTTCGTTAATTTAGTGTTTATTATTAAGAAATGAGGAAGGGTAGTTGTTTTTGATGATTTCAGGGGTATAATGGTCATGAGTTTGGGGTCAAAACGATGAGAAAACGGAAAATTATGGAGTCAACAGCAGGTTTGACCGGCTAGCCGGCGGATACGCCGGCATACCGGCCAAAAACGCTGAAGACCCCCAAACTCTCTGACCACTGCGTCAGCGATGACGCAGCATTGCTGCGTCACCATTCGCGCCAGCGAGAAATCCACCGGCATGTCGGCGAATCCGCCGGCTAGCCGGCCAACTGGAGGAAGAGTTTCTGGTCCTTGCGTCAGCGACGACGCAAGGTTGCTGCGTCTCGAAATGCGCCATCGACATTTCGCCGGCATGCCAGCGTATCCGCCGGCTAGCCGGCCGAAGAAGCTGGACTTTCTGATCACTGCGTCAGCGACGACGCAAGAAGGCTGCGTCAGAGGTAAAAAAAAAACATATTTTTAGCCTCTTTCTCATGCTAAGCCTCCAGTGACGAATCCTAGCCTCAAACTACTCCTAAAATCATCATCAAAACAACATCATACCACCAATCGTTCCCTCTAAACATCATCCAAGATCACAATCAAACCATTAAACTTCCAAAATACCAAATCTTTACACTTTAAACCAATTTTTCTTTCACCAAAGCTAAAATTTATCCATTAATCCTTTCCCAAACCTTGAAATATCCATGACCCAGCGCTAAACAATCCATAATTCAAACCCAAACCTTCAAGAACACTAAAATCACAATTTTATCCAAGGGTCTTGAAGCTTTGAGTTTGGGGTCATCGGAGATGACCATGAAGGTTAGGAAAGGTACGAAGAACATGGTGAAGAAAGAGAATTGGGTATTGAGGAAAGATTTTACTATAGGAGATGATGCTTAGAGGGCGAGTAATAAATGAAAACGTGGAAAATTTGAAGAAGTTCGAGGTAATGAAGAACAATTTTAACGCAACCATTGATGAAGAAGAATTCAAAACCTCAACTTGGACGCAACACCGACACCAGCCTCGCGCTGGTTCAGATACGTTTTCTTTCCCTTCTCATTTAGTGTAAATTATTTTATTGCTTTGAGTCTTTTCGAGTCGTGGGGACACGACTCATTTTTGAGTTTGGGGTGGGGTTCGTTGCCTCATCCCAGTTTTTATGTGTTTATTTGTTTTAATTGTTTTCAATAAAATAATTTTCGGAGTTGCGTTTGACTGTAGAAGATTTTAAATGACCCTTTTAAGCATACTTTTGATGAATCTATGATAGTAGATAGTGGACTTTAGGGAAGAACATAAAACGCACTTACAATTGCATGCGAACATAGGTAATTGATAGGAAAAATTAATGAACAATGCAAATGAAGTAAGCTTGTACTTATGGAATATGTTTGGTGTGTAGAACGTGAAATCTTAATTAGTAGAGAACCCACCTAGATATGAACTAAAGACAAGCTATATACTTAGGAAAATGATAGGGGCAGTTCTTTGTTAGCCATTTGAAGCCTTTTAGCTTGCTATCCCTTATTATAATTTTATCCGTCTCAGCCCAATTTTGAGCCATAAGCCTTTTCTTTTGTAGCCACGATATAAGCCCATTATCCTTTAGATTATTAGGCATGACAAATGACCCGCACTTGAATCACAACCCTGAGACTTGTCTCGAGCTTGAGTTTGGGGTGGAGGGTCCACATTTGGGAAGATACATTGGGAAGGGATTATATGTGTTTGTATTGAGGCACAAAAATGTAGAGGATATTATTATTTGTAACCCTTTGCCGGGATTTGAAAATAAAATAGAAAAAAAAAAAAGAAGAAAGAAAAATTTATAAGAGACATGACTTTTCACATCAAAATGATGGTCATGGGTATCTTGTACAAAAAAAAGAAGAAGAAAAGAAATGAAACAAGAAAATAAAAAGAAAGAAAGAATAAATAAACCGGCAAAGTGGAATAGTTTTGGAAATCATCTTAGTTTTATTTGGGTTGACATTGGGGACGCAACATTAGCGCGTCAAATGGGTGAGTGAGAACATTTTTGAGCGTAAACTCAAGCTCGAGGACATGTTGATGGTAAGTGAGGAGAGAGCCAAAAGCTCACTTCAAATTTACCAAATATACATCCATACCGTCCTTAAGCCATCATTAAAACCATAAAGACCTCATGATTCCTAAGTGCATAGTGAATTTATGATTCTGTTGATAGGGAATACACTAGGTGGAGCGTTCAAAGCGAGTTAGGATTAATGACCACCCTATAGCCATCATACAGAGATGAGTACAAGTGTAACCTTCAAGCATTGCGACTTTAATTTTATGATTGAGATTATTTATGTTTGATGTTGCATGATTAGTGTATGTATATGTTAGTTCTTAATGTTTTCTATATGAGATTTATCTTTAGCATTGCTTTAGGGTTTATTTGCTAGCTTCTATTTTCTCTTGCATCTACTTCACTCCCCTTGTTTTTAGTTTTGCTTTGTCGGGACGACAAAGGTTTGAGTTGGGGGTCTTGATGTCTCCTTAATTGTTCTTATTTTCGACCCTTAGGAGACATCATTTTTGGTGTTTATTTGACTATTTAGATAGACTTTTGGTGCTAATATGCAATAATATGATTTTCCTCTTTTATTTCTAGCGTTTTTGATTTATTAAGCTTTTGCGCGTAATATTGGTATTTTTAGTGAAGATTTTACAGGTTTTAGATGTTAGCTAGAAGAGATCCAAGGAGAAAGTCAAAGATCGTGATATAGAGTCAAGACTTGAAGATAAATCCCAAAGATATTATTTTTAGAGCTGAAAATCCATTTTCCAGGCTATAGATTGCTGATTTCGAGGTACTTAAGAGATGATTTAGCCGCTGACCTTTGAAGAGAAAACATTCCTTATCGAGTTACGGAACTTTAGCAACTGGAATGAGGTCAATCGGAGTTGTAACGCATCGGGAAAATCCGTTTTAGTGAAGGTGTATCAGCAGTTACGGGATTTTGGGCTTAGAATTTGGGCTTGGACATTTAATTATTGATTTATTCTTAAGTCCAAGCCCTAATCCGTTTTTAACATTATAAAAGGGCTTTAGACCTCTATTTTCACACACTCTTCATATCTTTTTCAATAATACAACATACGCTTAAGAGTCAGACACCAGAGAAGAGCTAGAGGCAGGAAGAGAAGAAGTAAGAGCTGGAGACGGTCTATATCTCCACTTCTCAGCCAATTCAATTCCGTAATTAGGTTCTTCTATTTTATTCTGTAAAACATGATGAACCTATTTGTTTCTTTAGTTTTTATCTTTTCAATTATTATGAGCTAAACTAAATTAGTGCTTGAGAACGCATAATGGGTTAATCCCAATTTGATTTCGTTTTATACATTTGGATTTGGGATTATTATTATTTAAATCAAATTGGGTGAATTGTATTTTTCTTTAATTTGAACTTTATCTACTATTTTTGACCTGATCAATCAATGATAGGACGTAGTATCTAAGCTATTCCAATTAGTGGCGATTGGATCACCTTGACGGGGGGTTTAGGTACCGAACTAGTTAATGAATGTAGTTAGAAATTATTGACTCTGACAAGCTTAATTAAACCTATGGCCTATTGGGTAATTTACATTTAAACACTTGAGAGTGGACTATAATCACCCTGACGGGGTTTGTAGCATTTGAGAGTTGCTCCTTAGTCCACCCTGACGTGGGTAAGGAGATTATATTATCCCGACCAATACAAATTTACCAATTTGTCCCTTAAACAATGTATGAAATGAATGATAGTTAGGTAATCCCTTGCGCCTCTCAAGTACTACCTGCTCTTACTTGCGTATCACTTTTATTTACTTGCGTCTTAGTTATTAGTCTTTCATTCCTTAGGATTAATACAAAACCAAACAAACATATTATCTTTATTTGTTTTCATAAGTGCATCAATCATTAATAGATAAGCATTGTAGTCAACCATCCCGTCCTTGGAACGAATCTGTATTATCAGTTATACTACTTTGGACAACCGTACACTTGCGGTTGTGGTTCGATTATTTATTGCATTTATTTAGAACACACGAAGGACCACCAACAATATAAACACAACATACATTTAAATCTTCTTTCATGGAAGATGACTCGTTGCTTCATCAATTTGCGCACATCTGTCGATGAATGTTTTCGAGTCTATATCAACTTCCTAAAACATATACACACAATAAATTTGAAACTAGAATAATATGGTAAGTAAATAAATCAATTCAAATTGTAAAATGTAAATTATAAATAATTACCTCTCCTTGAGAGTTTGGAAGGCAGTGTCCATGTTTCCAACAAGTCAATTGTAGAGTGTCATCCTATTTTCAAACAAAAAATGAAAAATTAAAGAACATTAACAGTAAGGTAGAAAACTAATTTAACCGGTCTGGATCTTCAAGGCTCCCTTTAGTTCCTCTTAAAAAACATCCCTGAATACAGGTCCACATCATTATATCCGTCTTCAGTTTTACTTTTTACCATCATTTTCAACCAATCTAGAAGGTTTACCTATAATCGTCACAAAATATAAAAAAATTAATCACTTACATACTAGTGTGGATTCATTTATGTACTTATAGATATTAGGTTTTCAAGATACCTGCAATACATGTCCCTAGGACATGCAAAAAAATGCTCTACATGTCCTTATATTTTTTTGACATACATGGTAAAACTGGATCAATACAACTCATTTTGTTGTAATTCTTAAGATCCATTGATTAATTTACAGAAATATATATATGTATATAATAGACTTGTTCTAATTACGACTTCATTACTACTGTCCTGTTGTAAACATTCAACATCAATGTCCCAAATGAGAAAAGAAGAAAGCCTTGTACAAAGAAGTTTGAAAATAGTTTTGTATAAGAAAAATATATCATGGAAAAAGGTTTAATTGAATAAATCATGTCAAACTCATAACAAATATAAGGACCAATGATGCAAATTACATGGAAGACTCAAATGTAAACTAATCATATATAAATAGCATGCATAAAGAGAAAAATATACCTACATTAGATCTCTCATCTGACTTGTTAATCCCATCTAGTCCCATCTATAGGCACGTACGAAGTATGATAAAAAACAAGAAACAATAAATTCAAGCGCCTTTGAACGCAAAAATCCTATAAAACAAAGATTTTTGACATGATGATTACCCGTAATTATACATCAATGTACCTTCTTTCTAGACTCATTGACTGACTTAGTGACCTGAAGATACTTTTTTGATGAATCCAACTCAGCAACTTCTGTAAATAATCAATTAAATAACAATACTGATTCACATACAATAATTATTTTTTTCAAACTCTAAAACACCAATAGAATATGAATGTTTAATTCGATTCAATTAAAATTAGAGAAACCAAAGCTTACTAAGAGAATGGGAGAAGAAACAACACTGAGGTTGTTGCATTGGTTGCCATGCCTTAAGAATTGATGGGAACTCACATGGCATCCCCCTTCCATATACGCTAATTTTAGCACATCACTTCTCATACGGTAAAAGGCTTCCAACTATTAAAAAATGGCCATTGTAGGATTTGTAAAAATATAATAATTATACTTAAATAAGATAATTTTGAAAATTTGTAAAAGTGATAGAGACTAGAATTTCAATGGTAAAAATTAATTATTTTACCATAATTTAGGTTTCTCGACGGTTGATGGCGTAGCCAAGCCAAGTTGATGATAGTGGAGGATGGTCTCCCTAGTGGCGGCAACTCTCTCGTGCTGGAGAGCGGCTTAGTGTGAAGGTGAAACTGTTGTGTTTTATTTGTATAAACCAGTAAAACAATATAGAAACTAATGCACATATAAAATCAAAGTAAATAAATAACTTTATTTGTCGAGACTCGGATTCGATCCGATGTCTTTAAGGTATTTAGGCCACGTACATGTGTCTTACGTTTGCTGGCTTCAACCTCCAGGATACAACGAAAAAACTATTCAAAAGACTCTGATACACGAAATCTTAAGAATTTCAACGAACTTAATAATGCTGCTTCTTTTGATCTCTCTCTTATAATTTTAATTCTTATAAAAAAATGAATTAAGAAAATGGTGGCCAACTATTTATATAAAATGAAAAGTTGGCTTGCCAAAGGTTGTGATGTTTCATTTATAGAAGATACAACGTTTACTTAAAAAAAACCATAAACTTGGGCTGATCCAGATGGTATGAACCTAAGGCCCAAAAGCCCAACAAAGTTGATGGTCTAGGTTCATACCCCATCTAAGGCCCAACAAAGGTATGAACCTAAGACCCAAAATCCAAACAAAGCTAATGGTATAGGTTCAAACCCTACCAGACCTTTTTTTCTTTCTTTGCTTTATTACAAAAAGAAATAAAATAACATATATTGTTTTTTTCCTTTTAATTTCTCCAGATTACATGACTCAATTTCAAATTATTTTAACCAAGTGAATATATTACGTTAATCTTTACAACTTGAATAAACGCATTAATATTCGAATCATTTTATTAAATTGAGTCACCGACTAACATCGTAAACATGGTCAACACTTGAGTAGAATCCCATTTGTCCAACAGAAACTGAAGTGATTTTTTTGTTGTCCATTGTAGAATTTGTATAATAACAGGGTATCTGGGTTCGATTCCCGTCAACAAAACGTAATTGTTTATAAAGTTTCCACACCTATAAATTAGAAATTTTATGGAATAACATGTTGACCAATAGTGGTATTTATATTATGTTTATTAGTGTCATGGTTTAGTATGATAGTTTGGTTTAAATAAGTTGTGTTTATGTGATATTGTGCAAGAAAATCGAAAGAGAAAACAAGGATCAAAAGAATGAGAGAAAGCATATGGCAGCAACAAAAAGAACAAGATTCTCTTAGAATTTTTTTAATGGCTATATACAAATTCGAGACGGAATAATAAACACTGATGAAATATTAATTTACTCATCATCGTACTTTTTTTTTCGAGACTTTTGGATTGTGCCTTTGATTTTTTTAGTTATAAGCATGTCTTTTGTCTTTTCATTCCCTAGAGTGAGTTAAATGATATGGTGTTTTTTTTGGAATTGTCTTGACACACTTGGAGTAAAGTAATTTTTATAATGAGAAAAGAAACCAATTATGTATACTTTTTAACACTTTGGTCGTGTTCTTAATCATATATTAGTAAATTTTTATTCAATCAGAATCAAATATCTCTCAGGCGGTTTTGAGTAAAATTAAATTTTTCATTTACGGTAATCAGAAGACATAATTTCTATTTTTGATCAGATTAGTTTATTCCCTAATTGTTATGGATATAATATTAAACGAAGATAAACTAAAACTACCATTTACCTATAATATATAGTAAAAAATTGCATTATATGTATAAATTTTAGGAATTTTCCAAATTTTTTTATGTGTTTTCAAACACGGGTTATACCTAGTCATATAATATAGGGTAAATACCACTTTTGCCCCCTAGTTTTTCACGCGTTTGACAGTTTGCCGCCCATTGTTTGAAATGCAACTGGATACCCCATAATTTTTGTTTTCGTGACTCGGTACCCCCTACTAACGTTTTCCTTCCAATTCTGTCGTTAAGTGTCACATGAGTGGCACATGTTCGCTTTTTTAAAACGTTTGTTGACAGTTTACCCCTTAAATGACATTTTTTTTGACAAATCAACCCCTTATCTACATATATTTGACATTATATTTTTTTAACTTTACAGGTTGTTTGTGAATAGATAGAACTATTCTAGATGATTAAGAATGTAATTTATGGTTCTTTTTACTCAAAATTAAAGCATCAACTTATCTTGGCCCCCATATTGTGGTCTCAAGTTTCTAAAAAGAAGAGAGTGTCATATATTTGATATATAACCCGAGTCTACCACCAATTCGAGATCTAATTACTGTCAAACTATTATTCGAATGACGTATAAGACTTACCAATATAAGTGATCTTCGGAAGTTTATTGATCAAGCAAGAGCCTAAGAATTTCCTAGCCAAGAATTGACAGGTCCTATCTCAAACTAAGATTCCATTTTTAGTGAAAAAACCATCATGACAGTCTCTATTTCTTTAAGTTTTAAATATATAGCGTCATGAGGCTATTGGACTTGGACTACGTCATGAGGCTATTGGACTTGGACTAAAGGTATATTACAGTAATCCTCATCTGAGACCTTAAGATCGATTGTTTTACAGTGTCCAGAGTCAAAATGGTTGTTAAATATAGTGAAAAGAATTACACTATCAAACCCTATACCATTTGGCACAATTCATATACTTACATATATAAGCTAATACACAAAATGTGAAGGGTTATGGAGTTTAGTAATCTAAAAGTGAAATCGAATTCAAAATCACAGGCAGAGAAAGGCAACTACCTGTTGTCTCGTGCTTGAATTTGATATTCAGCAAAACGTCAATTGAGGCTCAGATAAGTTATTATATGGAGATACATAGAGAGTCTAACCAAGTCATTGCTGGATCTTCTCGTTTGCCTCGTAAATGGCTCTGAAAGAAAAAGATAGTCATCACAACCTTAAAAAAATATAAAGTCAATTTTTAAGGGGTAAACGGTTATTTAAGGGGTAAACTGCAAAAATGTTTTTAAAAAGCGAACATGTGCCACTCACGTGACACTTAACGGCAAAATTGGACAGAAAACGTTAGTAGGGGGCAACGAGTCACGAAAACCAAAATTAGGGGGTATCCAGTCGCATTTCAAACAATGGGCGGCAAACTGTCAAACGCGTGAAAAACCAGGGGGCAAAAGTGGTATCTACTCTATAATATATTAAGTATTATAGAGAAAAAAATATAATTTTATAAATACTTAGTTATTTATATATCTATTATTTTCAAATATTTATATATATATATAGATAAACTATTATCAATTAATTAATAGTCTTAATATAGATGGTATGTTAAGGCTTTTATTTAAAAAAAATTAATGAATGAATAATTAGTGGTTTTAATGATTAATGAGACCAGAAATGATTTAACCACCACTTATGTTAAAAATTGTGGACCACAGAAAAATGAATAATCAATGCTTTTAATGATAAGTGGGGCACAAAATGATCTTGACCATCACTTATGTTAAAACTTATGAACCGTAGATAAAAAACTATATATAATATAGATGTTTAGGATTTTATTTTTAAAAAAAATTAATAAATGAATAATTAATGGTGTTAATGATTAGTGCGGTAAAAAATGATCCCGACTACCACTTATGTTAAAAGTTATGGACTGTATATGAATGAATAATTAATGGTCATAATGATACGTGGGGTCAGAAATTATGTTGACCACCACTTATATTATAAATTGTAGACCATAGATCAAAAGTTTGTTATTGACAAAAAAATAAAAAAAAATCAAAAGTTTGTTATATAACATATATATATATATTCTCATATAATCCATACATTAATGAAAAAATAAAACAATGTACGTGTAAAATGGTAGCTTACGATGAGAATGGACTTGAGAAAAAAAGTTGAAAGATCTAAATATTTCGATACAATTAACTATAATTTTTATATGTATTCTTTGACAATAAATAAACAGATAAGTCATAAACTTAATTATTGCAATAAATTTCACATCATTTTATATATATTTATAATTATATTCCTCCCTAATAAATAAAGCTTACCAAATATATTTTGACCGAAATAAATAAAGATTCAACATTAAATAGTCAAAAGTAAACCTAAAAACATATATAAGATGAACTCATTGATGTTGTTTCTCAACACATTATTTATTCTTAATCGCTACCTAAGTACAATGGCACCAAAAAAAATTCTATCTTTCTTTGCACTATTTTGTTTTACTCTCCTTGCACTTATACCATTTCACAAGTGTAAGTCTAACTTTTCTATCTTATTTTTCCAAACTACATCCTCTATATCTCTTGTATTCATTAGTTATATGAAACACTATCTTACTATTGTGCAATTAATTATATCTTTATTGTTTCGTGAACGAATAAACAAAAGAATATGGTTTGGAGTCTCACCGACTTTAGGGTGAAGTCCAACATTGTTCTATATTTTCAAAATTAGGTAAATTAAACTAATATAGCAAGATTACTAAATTAATCTTGTCTCTAATAATTAAATTTTTAAAATTCAAAACCTATCCCTTATGCCATTTATGTTTTTTTTCATAATTAGTTACATAATAAGAATTCAAGTTTTCACTTCTTAGACTTCTATTAAGAAATTACATTACTACAAGAATATTGTTGAATAGGTTGCAAAGTCAATATACAATGATAGATGTGTTTTATATTTTTTGTAACTCCAAACATTTTTTATTACTTCAAATAACATATGGTCCCATAATATTATGCCAATAAAATTATGCCAATAAAATAAATTATTACTAAGTTTAAAATTCTTCCTTCCACCACATATTTTTGTCCCTTTATTTTTTTATATATTCCCTTGAATTTTTAGAATTGTGTTTTTGTAGTATTTATCAACTAATTTTATGCATTGTATATTTCACCAGGCATGATGGTTAACAATGTAAACAAGAACACAAGTTTGGTAGCTATCGATAAAATATACAACACAAGAGAATCCTACAACCCAATAAAATGCTTTGAGTGTGTCCAACAAAAAATAGATTCGTGGTGTTGTTGTGGTACTCATGCATGTTATAGAACTAAAATTACTTGTTCTCTTAGTTGCATTGATAAAGCTTAACCTAATAGATGTGCTTTTGTTGGGGATGAATGATAAGTAGAAGCTTTTCACTTATAATGTGAAATCGATTTTAATAAAATAATTATATATTTCTAATATCATACATTCTTGCTTCTAATTTATTTATCTAAGTTGAATTATGATTGAATAACTTTTTTATAAACTATTTATGCACCTACTAATATAGTGTTATTTGAAATGAAGAAAACAATAATGTACTAATATCAACTAAGAGAGAAAATTTAAAGTATACTTTTCGAATTAAATAAACACTAAATCAATAGAATAAAATTACATAAAATTGCTACAAGGCAGAAAAATAAAAACTCAAAATACCAGTTCCCTAAAAAGTATTATTGCATAAGTTGGATGCAAACTCTCTTTGATTTTTTATTTCTCAAGGTATAACCATAACATCTTTTAAACGATGCATACTCACAAACAGAGGAATGAAATTTTCTCAAAAACATTTTACTCAAGAAATAAATATGGTGAAAAGTGAGTTTATAATTTCATAATGTGTTATCCTCAAAGTGAAAAGGAAAGGTATATTTAGCTAAAGGGGTATATTAGCTTCAATGACCATTAAAGAAGAAAAAAGACCAGAATTAAAGTTGTTATACATTTTGTATGTTCAAATAAATAAATTGTAAGAGTAAAAGTTGGGTAAAAGGTGACAAATTTGGGAAAACAAAGGCTAGTATTGATGATGACACATGTTTGTATCAATTTTTAAGTGCGATCATATGACTTAAAGATAAAAAAAAAATCATCAAAATCTCAATAAAATCTACATTCAATCATGAAGATCACCACCGACAAGTCTATAAGCTAATCTTGGAAGATTAATATATAAGACTTGATTGAGCATACAAATTTACATAACAAGCGAGATTCAATTTTTTGTACGTATATAACTTATGAATCGACATACAAATATATTTTTCAAGTGATTAGAATTATACAATTATAGCCTAATTACTTTACTTTCGCTAAGTTGTATGAAACCACATTTAAATCTGTCTAGCACATGTTACTTAAGTTCAAAATCATTTTTATACCTGATCTTGCACCACATGGTGTAAGAGTTTCTACATATATTTATCACCCATGAGGGAAGGGGTTGGTCGATAGTATTAACTTTAGGAGGAGACTTTTTGATTTAAATATTATCTTAAATACTTATTATTGTATTTCCAATTAAAACCGAGAAAAAGAAAATCATATAAGCTATTCTAGGACATGTCTTTGATCTAATGCCAAACTTTGTAAGAGTCAAATATATGCTTGGTGTGTTCAAATTATCAATCCCAAACATAGACATGCCCCATAATATAAATACATTAACATTTAGTGTAACTATTCATGTTGATGTATTTTAACCAATATGGTAGGAAGAAAATAGATGGAGTAATATGTAATAATGCCAAGTAAATAGAAAGAAAGATATAGTAAAGAGACAGAGGTATAATGAGAGTCAATTTTAGCCAAGTTTCACCATCTTCTCTTTAAGAAATATTTTCTCTCTATTCTTTATGTGTTACCTGCCTCTGTCTCCTCCTTGCACCTCTGCCTTTTACATTTCCCCTCTTTTTCCAAACCTAAATTGGCATCATTACCTTGTAATTGATTCTATTTCAGTAACTTCATTGAAATAAGTTCTTGAAAAAGTGTGAAATAAAATCTATTTTTTGCATTCTTTTCCCTATTTTCTGATATTGTTAGGTAGTATGTGTCCTAGCAAGGAGGGGCTAATAAGTATCTCCATAATAAACCTTAACTAAATGATATTAGTCTAAATTCTTTTTTTGAAACAAGGTTATAACAATGTTGGTAGTCTAGGTTTGACAAATTGATAATGACATTAAAATATGAAATATTTTGTTTGGTTTTGATTTAGAACTAATGACGCAGTAAAATAAAGTACTTAAATGATTAACTAAAATAAAAAGAATGCAAATAAATAAGAGTGACGCAAGAATGAGAGATACACTTGAGTCTCGCAAGGGAATTCACCTAAGTCAATGCAATTACAGTTTCGTTTTAGGGTAGAGTTGTCATCTAATTATTAGTCGGGACTCTATAACCATTCAATATCTCACGAAGCTTTCACTGATGTTATATCAACATGGAAACCACAGTTTCACACAATATGTAAATGTATCTCTTCTCAAATACATGAAGAAAACTTTTCCTAATTTAGAATAAGAGGATAAATCTTGGGTTTGATGATTATTAGATTACAATTTGCCTAAAAAAACTCCTTAATAAGTGGAGACACAACATATCTTATGTTGTAGTGATAAAGATGATAAACTTGATATTTAAATACATATGAACTCTTCTAAATAATTAGTCATCAATGGATTTGAAAAATGGGTACACCAAGTGGTGATCACATGTTAAATTGTAATAAGAGTCCCCCAATGGTCATAATCCACGTGGCTATTTTAAAAGAAGTAGAATTCTCCTTGGTGGCTATGTACCATGTATTTAATGCTAGTTCGTGACTGGTAGATTGATGGGTCCTTGTGTTATAAAATAATGTGATATATGTTAAGGACTCACAAACCACAAGTGTACGGTTGTCCAAGTAATATCCGATAAATCGGGTTTCGTTCTTAGAGATTGGACTGGTATAACCCAAGTATTCAATAGATAAGTAGTAGTAATTGTAAGTACAAAAAATATAATATGAAAGATTTTTGTTAGGTTTTGATTTAGAACTAATGACGCAGTAAATAAAAGTTATCAAATGATTAACTAACATAAAACTAATGAAAGTAAATAAGATGGACGCAAGAATGAGAGATACACTTGAGTCCCGCAAAGGAATTCACCTAAGTCAATGAAAATGCTGTTTCGTTTAAGGGTAGAGTTGTCATTTAATTATTAGTCGGACTCTATAATCTCCTAACCTCCGCCAGGGTGGACTTAGGAGCTATCCTACGATATTATAAACCCCGTCAGGGCGGTTATACCTACTTTTGGATGTTGAAAATCCTTACCCAATTGGCTACGTGGTTAGTCAAGCCAGTCAAGATCATTGACAAATACCACACGTACCTAGGTCCGTAATTAAACCCCCTGTCAAGGTGATCACTTCGCCACTTAAGTGAATAGCCTAATTAATAAAACTTATTTCTAATTGATCAGAAAAAAAATAATAAACAAGTAGAAAATGATATCCAATAATAAGTACCCAACTCAGATTAAATTGTAAAATCCTAAATTCAAAAACAGAAATTGATTAACTATGACTTTAACCCATTATTTGCGATTCTTAAGCACTTAATAATTTAGCTCATGTTCGAAAGAAAAACTAAAATTCAATAAATAAAAGACATTATCCTAAATTACAGAAATAGAATATGAAACCTAATTGGAGGGATGAAAAGTCTATTCTTGGAGAAAAATGGATTCTCCAGCTCCTACTCTTGCTTGCGCCTCTTGACGTTCTCTCTAAGGATGATTTAATTTGAATAAAATATGAGAGGTGCTGAATAATGAGGTCTTAGAGGGCTTATATAGATGGTTAAAAATGGATTAGGTCTAATCATGGCTTAACTAAGTAATTAAAAGTCCAAGTCTAATATCAATAGATCTATCTATCGATAGAAACATATAGATCTCGATATGGATCTATCTCCATATCTAAATATGGAAGAACCAACACTTAAAGGGCGTAACCAACGGAAGGTTCTCACCCTGTCCCCGACATTGTTCTCCGACGATGTCCCATGAAAGGAGCCACCATTCTCTTTCTTTCTTCAATCGTTCCGATCAGGACAAGTGGCTTGGTTCGTTTCTTCCTCCTATCTACGAAATTCTTTGTCTTCGTTCGTGATCATGTTGGGCGAAAGGTAGTTGTAGAGGAGCGGCTGTGAAAGGGCGATTCCCCCCTTTCCATTGAAGTAGGGAGGGCCTCCTTCCCCACCATTCCGGCCTATTATTGATAGGGATTTTACCTATGCTGAAGGTAGTTTGCTTACCAAGCCACCCACTTGAGAAGCTAGTCGCCAGAAAGAAGCGACGAGGAAGCGAAACTGTCTACGAAGCTTTGCTTCTCCCCCTGTAGTCAAAATTTCGATTCTTCTTCTCCACAACTAGCAGTTTATATAGACTACACACTGATAAGACGACCTGAACTACTCTCAAGTTTCTCTCACTTCTTATCAATTTTCGAGAATTAGGAGGTATAAATCTCGGGAGACCAGTTCTTGTCAATGATACAAATATTTTGGAGTTTAGTTCTGACTTATCTCCACCGACGTATCTCATAGTCAGGAATGATACCTGCTTTAGATACTGTCCTAGGAAAAGCGGACCCGATTTTTTTGTTCGAGGTTCAAGTCTTGCTTGAATTCTTTAAACAGATATGACTTCGGTTAAGGCCTACAATGATCACCCCGGTGGAGAGCAGGCTGCTCCTCCAATGATGACGAACTTCATTCTTAGAGCAGAAAAATTTCAGCAAGGAATATGACTTTGAGTCTCTTCTCCTTGCTTGGGAGTTGTCAAGAGATGATTTGGACCGAGGCCTAGGTGTAGGATGGACACCTGGGTGGAGATCGGGACTCCTTTCTGTCTGTCACTGGATCTCCACTACTTGACTTGCGACTTGAACTAGCAGACTGAGCTTTAGATCTTGATCAACACCTCTTCTACAACCGCTAACTAAGAAAGGATTTTTTTTTATTTCACTACCCAAGGCTGATTTAGTGTCTAGGTGGCTCGAAAATAGCAATTAGTAACAACCTTCCAAATTTTCAGCTTTTTTAGTCAATTCTTCTTGGAAATCTTTTATCGCCTTTGACTCCATGATACCTTTGATACAAGGGTGTATCCACACTATCTATACTCCATGATACCTTCCTATGCTCATCAATATCTTCTATCAGTTTTATCTGCTTAACTGGGCAATCACCATATTGGTGCCCAATTTTACCACATTTGAAACTAAGGGAACCAGTATTCTCATATTGAAAAACCACCAACGTTGAACCTTCCTCTTGATATAGGTATGTCCCTAGGGGAGTGGGAATTTAGTGTTTATCATTGGTCGGAATCTGAGGATTTTGATGTCGCAGTTTAAATTAGTTGGAAAGTCCACTGCTTCTATTTTTATAAAACATTCTTCCAGAGCCTTGACTGTGTTTAAGTTGTTCTGTTTGAAAGCTAATCCTCTTATCTGCACCCAGTTAATTGAGGAATAATCTGTTGATAAGTCCTTAAATTCCACCACCTGTGGCCACATTGTCATACTTATGTGCAATTTTTTGATATAAGCTCGGCCTTATTTCCCAAACTCGCTTAAACTCTCTATCATTGAAGATTTCGAGCTTAAACATGTTGTTCTTGACCTTTGAGAGCCTATGGTGGCCCTGCAGTCCCCAACACTCTTCTATAAATTTCCTCATTTGTACATCGTATACATTTGACTCTCCCACAACTCTGAGCAGAATTGCTTTTTCTTCTTTCATGCTCTCTGCAAGTCTGGCTTTCATTCCTATATCAATTACCCCGAGCTTTCGAGCCTTATGATCATGAAGTGAAACAATTGGTAAAGCGTGAAAATCCCTAGTTGCCATTTTGTATTCTGCACAGTGACTAAGAGCAACAAAACCTCTAAGGAGGTATAGATTAGTAGCAGGAAAAAATATTGAAACGAGAGAACCCCAGAAAGGTGAGGAAGAAAGTTGAAAAAACAGTAGAATTTGAGAGGGGGTAGAGAGGATGAAGTTGAGTAATGAATTTTCCTTAACCTTGGAGCTTATATATAGGTGATCTTCCGTAGAGTTATTGTTCTTCTTCTTCGATACGCCATGCTTCAACCGAGGTGACTTCTGGGCTTCTTGAGGGTTGTAAAGTGTTGCAGCGCAGTCAATTGCTCTCTTCCCAACAGTGTTATTATTACCTTTCCAATTAATTAAACTAAAAACCTTTCCTTTGTAATCATTGTTCTTGCAGCTCCACTCACCGCGTGCCCTAGGTAATCCTCTTCAGAAACCTCTTCGCATCCCCGATGTAAGAATTTGGGGATTAACATTACTTTCCTGCAATATTAAGAGAAACATACTAATTGAAGAGAAAGTAATGATGGGGTTTACTTGATAACCCCAATAGGGTTTCTGGACATAGGTTTTGATTTGGGAAAACTAAAAAATTGCTTCAAATCTATCTGAATGTTGTCATCATTAGTTTTGGCCTTCCCATTCATGTTTCCAATCAACATCTGTGGCCTTAATAGCCATCGATTTGTGTTTATTGTGATTTTCCCCAAAACAATAGCTCGAAACCTAGGTCATAGTCTAGCTGCCCATTTGTTGAGATACCCATCCCTAGGGGTTGAGGTGGGTAGCGTGATTGCTTTGTTCCCGCGTGAGCCTCTACCACAGTGGTTATGGAGAAAGACGAAGAGATTTCAAGAAAGAAAGATGAGAAAATCGTGCCCTAGTAAGAGAGAAGTTAGAGAGCGTGTAAGCTAGAGAGAGAAACCTTACTGTACAGATGATAGTAGATCTAATCATCTGATTGTGATTGTGTACATATAATATATTTCTTATTTTTTTAAATGATTAAGAGAGTGAAAAAAAAGTTAGCAAAGCAGAGTAAAAATTAAAATAAAATTTCAAAATTGAATTTGTAGTTTGGAGTAATTTTAACAAAGAAAAGGATTTATCCATGAGAAGAGAAGGTAATCCAGTGATGATTTTTTCACGCAACCCGACATAGGAAGTGGTTGCCATGATGTATTCACTGAAAAATCAAGCTTTCCTTCTTCTCCAACAACTTGTTTTGGAACATCGAAGTTATAACACCACTTTATCTTTCTCTTTCTCCCCAAAAATCAATAACTTTGGCATTTTGAGATGGTGAAGGAGCTTAGCCTATTTGATTTTATGTAACCAGCTTTGCGCCAGGGAGCAACTTGCATATATGTATTTTTAAGCTTCTCGTAGCTGCTTCAGAAATAATGGCAATGATTTGCAAAATTTGACCAACTTTTCCTACAAAATTGAACTGTACCAATTTCTGAATTATCTTATAGATACTTGTCGATCTTGCTACCTCAACTTCAAACAAAAATCAACAGTGATCAGTATCCTCTTCCCTTCGACAATCACATCTACTCTTATTCACTCATATTCACATAAAACATTACATAATCATGACATTTAGGTCTAATCTATAACTACCAAGATAGATTAATTTTATATAGAGTTGTACCAGTTTAAATGAAGGAATATTTTTCCCATTTATATTTGCATATGGAGGCGTTGTAGTTGAGAGCTATGAGACCATCAGTCATGAGTTTGCAAAAAAAAAAAATTTCGCTTGCAAGTTTTTTTTTTCTCTACAATATTTGAAGTGTCTACTAAGATATTTCTACTTTCTCTTATTTCATAAGCTATTAAACTCTACAAAAAATGACAAATTAAGAAAAATTATTACTAATTGATTTAGTTTCACAGACGCTTTCTTCGACCCGTCTCTTTCGATTTTCTGTAAAAAGTTAACAAATTATTGAACTCAATATATAACAAATGCATTTTTTATCAAATATCTTTGCAATATATAAAAATTAAAAATAAGACACTATCCAAGTGTAGGACAATATAAACACAACATACATTTAAATCTTCTTTCAGGGAAGATGACTCGTTGCTTCATCAATTTACGCACATCTGTCGATGAATGTTTTCGAGTCTATATCAACTTCCTAAAACATATACACACAATAAATTTGAAACTAGAATAATATGGTAAGTAAATAAATCAATTCAAATTGTAAAATGTAAATTATAAATAATTACCTCTCCTTGAGAGTTTGGAAGGCAGTGTCCATGTTTCCAGCAAGTCAATTATAGAGTGTCATCCTATTTTCAAACAAAAAATGAAAAATTAAAGAACATTAACAATAAGGTAGAAAACTAATTTAACCGGTCTGGATCTTCAAGGCTCCCTTTAGTTCATCTTAAAAAACATCCCTGAATACAGGTCCACATCATTATATCCGTCTTCAGTTTTACTTTTTACCATCATTTTCAACTAATCTAGAAGGTTTACCTATAATCGTCACACAATATAAAAAAATTAATCACTTACATACTAGTGTGGATTCATTTTTGTACTTATAGATATTAGGTTTTCAAGATACCTGCAATACAGGTCCCTATGACATGCAAAAAAACGCTCTACATGTCCTTATATCTTTTTGACATACATGGTAAAACTGGATCAATACAACTCATTTTGTTGTAATTCTTAAGATCCATTGATTAATTTACAGAAATATATATATATGTATATAATAGACTTGTTCTAATTATGACCTCATTACTACTGTCCTGTTGTAAACATTCAACATCAATGTCCCAAATGAGAAAAGAAGAAAGCCTTGTACAAAGAAGTTTGAAAATAGTTTCGTATAAGAAAAATATATCTGGAAAAAGGTTTAATTGAATAAAACATGTCAAACTCATAACAAATACAAGGACCAATGATGCAAATTACGAGGAAGACTCAAATGTAAACTAATCATATATAAATAGCATGCATAAAGAGAAAAATATACCCACATTAGATCTCTCCTATCTAATCCCAGGCACGTACGAAGTATGTTAAAAAAACCAGAAACAATAAATTCAAGCGCCTTTGAACGCAAAAATCCTATAAAACAAAGATTTTTGACATGATGATTACCTGTAATTATACATAAATAATTATTCATCAATTTACCTTCTTTCTAGACTCATTGACTGACTTAGTGACCTGGAGATACTTTTTTGATGAATCCAACTCAACAACTTATGTAAATAATCAATTAAATAACAATATTGATTCACATACAATAATTTTTTTTTTCGAACTCTAACACACCAATAGAATATGAATGTTTAATTCGATTCAATTAAAATTAGAGAAAGCAAAGCTTACGAAGAGAATTGGGAGAAGAAACAATACTGAGGTTGTCGCATTGGTTATCATGCCCTAAGAATTGAAGGGAACTCACATGGAATTCCCCTTCCATATACGCTAATTTTAGCACATCACTTCTCATACCGTAAAAGGCTTCTAACTATCAAAAAATGGCCATTTTAGGATTTGTAAAAAGATAATAATTATACTTAAATAAGATAATTTTGAAAATTTGTAAAAGTGATAGAGACTAGAATTTCAATGGTAAAAATTAATTATTTTACCTTAATTTAGGTTTCTCGATGGTTGATGGCATAGCCAAGCCAGGTTGATGATAGTGGAGGATGGTCTCCCTAGTGGTGGCGACTCTCTCGTGCTGGAGAGCGGCTTAGTGGGAAGGTGAAATTGTTGTGTTTTATTTGTATAAACAAGTAAAACAGAAACTAATGCACAAATAAAATAAAAGTAAATAAATAAATTACTTTACTTGTCGAGGCTCGGATTGGATCCGATGTCTTTTAGGTATTTAGGCCACGTACAAGTGTCTTACGTTTGCTGGCTTCAACCTCCAGGATACAACAACAAAACTATTCAAAAGAATTTGACACACGAATTCTTAAGAATTTCAACGAACTTAATAATGCTGCTTCTTTCTATCTCTCTCTTATAATTTTAATGCTTTTAAAAAAATTAATTAAGAAAATGGTGGCCTACTATTTATAGAAAATGAAAAATTGACTTGCCAAAGGTTGTGATGTTTCATTTTGGAGTTACGTTGTATTAATTGAAGATACAACGTTTACTTAAAAAAACAATAAACTTGGGCTGGTCAAGATGGTATGAACCTAAGGCCCAAAAGCCCAACAAAGTTGATGGTCTAGGTTCATACCCCACCTAAGGCCTAACAAAGGTATGAACCTAAGACCCAAAATCCCAACAAAGCTAATGGTACAGGTTCAAGCCCTACCAGACATTTTTTTCTTTCTTTGCTTTATAACAAAAAGAAATAAAATATCATATATTGCTTTTTTTTCCTTTTAATTTCTCCAGATTACATGACTCAATTTCAAATGATTTTAACCAAGTGAATATATTACATTAATCTCTACAACTTGAATAAATGCATTAATATTCGACTCATTTTATTAAATTGAGTCACCGACTTACATTGTAAACATGGTCAACACTTGAGTAGAATCCCATTTGTCCAACAGAAACTGAAGTGATTTTTTTGTTGTCTATTGTAGGATTTTTATAATAACAGGGTATCTGGGTTCGATTCCCGTCAACAAAACGTAATTGTTTATAAAGTTTTCACACATATAAATTAGAAATATTATGGAATAACATGTGGACCAATAGTGATATTTATATTATGTTTATTAGTGTCATGGTTTAGTATGATAGTTTGGTTTAAATAAGTTGTGTTTATGTGATATTGTGCAAGAAAATCGAAAGAGAAAACAAGGATCAAAAGAATGAGAGAAAGCAAATGGCAGCAACAAAAAGAACAAGATTCTCTTAAAAAAATTTTAATGGCTATACTCAAATTCGATGGCTATATATGCTTATTTCGAGATGAAATAATAAACACTGATGAAATATTTATTTACTCATCATTGTACTTTTTTTTCGAGACTTTTGGATTATGCCTTTGATATTTTTAGTTGTAAGCATGTCTTTTGTCTTTTCATTCCCTAGAGTGAGTTAAATGATATGGTGTTTTTTTTTTTTAATTTGTCTTGACACACTTGGAGTAAAGTAATTTTTAAAATGAGAAAAGAAACCAATTATGTATACTTTTTAACACTTTGGTCGTGTTCTTAATCATATATTAGTAAATTTTTATCCAATCAGAATCAAATATCTCTCGGGCGGTTTTGAGTAAAATTAATTTTTTCATATACGGTAATTAGAAGTCATAATTTCTATTTTAGATCAGATTAGTTTATTCCCTAATTGTAATGGATATATTATTAAATGAAGATAAATTAAAACTACCATTTACCTATAATATATAGTAAAAAATTGCATTATAGGTATATATTATTGGAATTGTCCAAATTTTTTGATGTGTTTTCAAACACTGCTTATACCTAGTCATGTAATATAGAGTAAATACCACTTTTGCCCCCTTGTTTTTCACGCGTTTGAAAGTTTGTCGCCCATTTTTTAAAATGCGACTGGATACCCCCTAATTTTTGTTTTCGTGACTTGTTGCCCTACTAACGTTTTCCGTCCAATGCGTTCGTTAAGTGTCACGTGAGTGGCACATGTTTTTGATAGTCTCTATTTCTGAGGCTATTGGACTTGGACTACGTCATGAGGCTATTGGACTTGGACTAAAGGTATATTACAGTGATCCTCATCTAACCTTAAGATCGATTGTTGCATAGTGTCCAGAGTCAAAATGGTTGTTAAATGTAGTGAAAAGAATTACACTATCAAACCCTATACCATTTGGCACAATTCATATACTTACATATATAAGCTCATACACGAAATGTGAAGGGTTATGGAGTTCAATAATCTAAAAGTGAAATCGAATTCAAAATCACAGGCAGAGAAAGGCAACTACCTGTTGTCTCGTGCTTGAGCTTGAAATTCAGAAAAACGTTAATGGAGGCTCAGATAAGTTATTATATGGAGATATGTAGAGAGTCTAACCAAGTCATGGCTGGATCTTCTCATTTGCCTCGTAAATGGCTCCGAAAGAAAAAGAAAGTCATCACAAACTTAAAAAAATATAATCTCAATTGTTAAGGGGTAAACTGTTATTTAAGGGGTAAACTGTCAAAAAAGTTTTAAAAAAGCGAACATGTGCCACTCACGTGACACTTAACGGCAGATTTGGACGGACAACGTTAGTAGGGGGCAACGAGTCACGAAAACCAAAATTAGGCGGTATCCAGTCGCATTTCAAACAATGGGCGGCAAACTGTCAAACGCGTGAAAAACCTGGGGGCAAAAGTTGTATTTACTCTATAATATTATAAGTATTATAGAGAAAAAAATATACTTTTATAAATACTTAGTTCTTTATATATCTATTATTTTCAAATATTTTTATATATATATATATATATATATATATATATATATATATATATATATATATATATATATATAAACTATTATCAATTAATTAATGGTCTTAATATAGATGGTATGTTTAGGATTTTATTTAAAAAAATTAATGAATGAATAACTAATGGTTTTAATGATTAATGGGACCAGAAGTGATTTGACCACCACTTATGTTAAAAATTGTGGACCACACAAAAATGAATAATAATGGTTTTAATGATAAGTGGGGCACAAAATGATCTTGACCATCAATTATGTTAAAAATTATGAACTGTAGATAAAAAACTATATATAATATAGATGTTTAGGATTTTATATTTAAAAAAATTAATAAATGAATAATTAATGGTCTTAATTATTAGTGCGGTAAAAAATGATCCTGACTGCCACTTATGTTAAAAGTTATGGACCGTATATGAATGAATAATTAATGGTCTTAATGATACATGGGGTCAGAAATTATGTTGACCACCACTTATATTATAAATTGTAGACCGTAGATCAAAAGTTTGTTACTGACAAAAAACAAAAACAAATCAAAAGTTTGTTATATAACATAGATGTATAATATATATATATATTCTCATATAATGCGCACATTAATGAAAAAATAAAACAATATACGTGTAAAATGGTAGCTTACGATGAGAGTGGATTTGGTAAAGAAAGTTGAAAGATCTAAATATTTCGATACAATTAACTATAATTTTTATATGTATTTTTTGACAATAAATAAATAGATAAGTTATAAACTTAATCATTTCAATAAATTTCACATCTTTTTATAAATATTTATAATTATATTCCTCCCTAATAAATAAAGCTTACCAAATATATTTTGGCCGAAATAAATAAAGATTCAACATTAAATAGTCAAAAAGTAAACCTAAAGACATATATAAGATGAACTCATTGATGTTGTTTCTCAACACATTATTAATTCTTAATCGCTACCTAAGCACAATGGCACCAAAAAAAATTCTATCTTTCTTTGCACTATTTTGTTTTACTCTCCTTGCACTTATACCATTTCACAAGTGTAAGTCTAACTTTTCTATCTTATTTTTCCAAACTACATCCTCTATATCTCTTGTATTCATTAGTTATATAAAACACTATCTTTAGTATTGTGCAATTAATTATATCTTTATTGTTTCGTGGACGAATAAACAAAAGAATATGGTTTGGAGTCTCACCGACTTTAAGGTGAAGTCCAACATTGTTCTATATTTTCAAAATTATGTATAAAGTAAATTAAACTATTATAGCAAGATTACTAAATTAATCTTGTCTCTAATAATTAAATTTTTAAAATTCAAAACCTATCCTTATGCCATTTAAGTTTTTTTCATAATTAGTTACATAATAAGAATTCAAGTTTTCACTTCCTAGACTTCTATTAAGAAATTACATTACTACAAGAATATTGTTGAATATGTTGCAAAGTCAATATACAATTATAGATGTGTTTTATATTTTTTGTAACTCCGTGTATTTTTGATTACTTCAAATAACATATGGTCCCATAATATTTTGCCAATAAAATAAATTATTACTAAGTATAAAATTCTTCCTTCCACCACAGATTTTTGTCCCTTTATTTTTTTTAAATCTTCCCTTGAATTTTTAGAATTGTGTTTTTGTAGTATTTATCAACTAATTTTATGCATTGTATATTTCACCAGGCATGATGGTTAATAATGTAAACAAGAACACAAGTTTGGTAGCTATCGATAAAATATACAACACAAGAGAAGCCTACAACCCAATAAAATGCTTTGAGTGTGTCCAACAAAAAATAGATTCGTGGTGTTGTTGTGGTACTCATACATGTTATAGAAATAAAATTACTTGTTCTCTTAGTTGCATTGATAAAGCTTAACCTAATAGATGTGCTTTTGTTGGGGATGAATGATAAGTAGAAGCTTTTCACTTATAATGTGAAATCGATTTTAATAAAATAATTATCTATTTCTAATATCATATATTATTGCTTCTAATTTATTTATCTAAGTTGAACAATGATTGAATAACTTTTTTATAAACTATTTATGCACCTACTAATATAGTGTTATTTGAAATGAAGAAAACAATAATGTACTAATATCAACTAAGAGAGAAAATTTAAATTATACTTTTTGAATTAAATAAACACTAAATCAATAGAATAAAATTACATAAAATTGCTACAAGGCAGAAAAATAAAAACTCAAAATACCAGTTCCCTAAAAAGTATTATTGCATAAGTTGGATGCAAAGTCTCTTTGATTTTTTATTTCCCAAGGTATAACCATAACATCTTTTAAACGATGCATACTCACAAAGAGAGGAACGAAATTTTCTCAAAAACATTTTACTCAAGATATAAATATGGTGAAAAGTGAATTTATAATTTCATACTGTGTAATCCTCAAAGTGAAAAGGAAAGGTATATTTAGCTAAAGGGGTATATTAGCTTCAATGACCATTAAGGAAGAAAAAAGACCAGAATTAAAGTTGTTACACAATTTGTATGTTCAAATAAATAAATTGTAAGAGTAAAAGTTGGGTAAAAGGAGACAAATTTGGGAAAACAAAGGATAGTATTGATGATGACACATGTTTGTATCAATGTTTAAGTGCGATCATATGACTTAAAGATAAAAAAATCATCAAAATCTCAATAAAATCTACATTCAATCATGAAGATCACCACCGACAAGTCTATAAGATAATCTTGGAAGATTAATATATAAGACTTGATTGAGCGTACAAATTTACATAACAAGCGAGATTCAATTTTTTTGTACGTATATAACTTATGAATCGACCTACAAATATATTTTTCAAGTGATTAGAATTATACAATTATAGCCTACTTACTTTATTTTCGCTAAGTTGTATGAAACCACATTTAAATCTGTCTAGCACATGTTACTTAAGTTCAAAATCATTTTTATACCTGATCTTGCACCACATGGTGTAAGAGTTTCTACATATATTTATCACCCATGGGGGAAGGGGTTGGTCGATAGTATTGAGTTTTAGGAGGAGACTTTTTGATTTAAATATTATCTTAATTACTTATTATTGTATTTCCAATTAAAATCGAGAAAAAGAAAATCATATAAACTATTCTAGGACATGTCTTTGATCTAATGCCAAACTTTGTAAGAGTCAAATATATGCTTGGTGTGTTCAAATTATCACACCCAAACATAGACATGCCCCGTAAAATAAATACATTAACATTTAGTGTAACTATTCATGTTGATGTATTTTAACCAATATGGTAGGAAGAAAATAGATGGAGCAATATGTAATAATGCCAAGTAAATAGAAAGAAAGATATAGTAAAGAGACGGAGATATAATGAGAGTGAATTTTAGCCAAGTTTCTCCATCTTCTCTTTAAAAAATATTTTCTCTCTCTTCTTTATGTGTTACCTACCTTTGTCTCCTCCTTGCACCTCTGCCTTTTACATTTCCCCTCTTTTTTCCAAACCTAAATTGGCATCATTACTTTTTAATTGATTCTATTTCAGTAACTTGATTGGAATAAGTTTTTGAAAAACTGTGAAATAAAATCTATTGTTTGCATTCTTTTCCCTATTTTCTGAATTTATTGGGTGGTATGTGTCCTAGCAAGGAGGGGCTAATAAGTCTCTCCATAATAAACCTTAACTAAATGACATGAGTCTGAATTCTTTTTTTGAAACAAGGTTAATAACAATTTTAGTAGTCTAGGTTTGACAAATTGATAATGACAATAAAATATGAAAGATTTTGTTTGGTTTTGATTTAGAACTAATGACGCAGTAAAATAAAGTACTTAAATGATTAACTGAAATAAAAAGAATGCAAGTAAATAAGAGTGACGCAAGAATGTGAGATACACTCGAGACTCGCAAGGGAATTCACCTAAGTCAATGCAATTACTGTTTCGTTTTAGGGTAGAGTTGTCATCTAATTATTAGTCGGGACTCTATAACCATTCCATATCTCATGAAGCTTTCACTGATGTTATATCAACATGGAAACCACAGTTTCACCCATTATGTAAATGTATCTCTTCTCAAATACATGAAGAAAACTTTTCCTAATTTAGAATAAGAGGATAAATCTAGGGTTTGATGATTATTAGATTACAATTTGCCTAAAAAAAACTCCTTAATAAGTGGAGACACAACATATCTTATGTTGTAATGATAAAGATGATAAACTTGAGATTTAAATACAAATGAACTCTTCTAAATAATTAGTCATCAATGGATTTGAACAATGGGTAGACCAAGTGGTGATCACATGTTAAATTGTAATAAAAGTCCCCCAACGGTCATAATCCATGTGGCTATTTTAAAAGAAGTAGAATTCTCCTTGGTGGCTGTGTACCATGTATTTTATGCTAGTTCGTGAGTGGTAGATAGATGGGTCTTTGTGTTATAAAATAATGCGATAAATGTTAAGGACTCACAAACCACAAGTGTACGGTTTTCCAAGTAATATCTGATAAATCGGGTTTCATTCTTAGGGATTGGACTGGTATAACCCAAGTATTCAATAGATAAGTAGTAGTAATTGTAAGTACAAAAAAATATAATATGAAAGATTTTTGTTAGGTTTTGATTTAGAACTAATGACGCAGTAAATAAAAGTTATCAAATGATTAACTAAAATAAAAATAATGCAAGTAAATAAGATGGACGCAAGAATGAGAGATACACTTGACTCCCGCAAGGGAATTCGCCTAAGTCAATGAAAATGATGTTTCGTTTAAGGGTAGAGTTGTCATTTATTTATTAGTCGGGACTCTATAATATTTTAACCCCCGCCAGAGTGGACTTAGGAGCTATCCTACGATATTATAAACCCTGTCAGGGCGGTTATACCTTCTTTTGGATGTTGAAGATCCTTACCCAATTGGCTACGTGCTTAGTCAAGCCAGTCAGGATCATTGACAAATACCACACGTCTATTACCTAGGTCCGTAATTAAACCCCCTGTCAAGGTGATCACTTCGCCACTTAAGTGAATAGCCTAATTAATAAAACTTATTTCTAATTGATCAGAAAAGAAATAATAAAGAAGCAGAAAATGATATCCAATAATAAGTACCCAACTCAGATTGAATTGTAAAATCCCAAATTCAAAAAACAGAAATTGATTAACTATGGCTTTAACCCATTATTTGCGATTCTTAAGCACTTAATAATTTAGCTCATGTTCGAAAGAAAAACTAAAATTAAATAAATAAAAGACATTATCCTAAATTACAGAAATAGAATATGAAACCTAATTGGAGGGATGAAAAGTCTATTCTTGGAGAAAAATGGATTCTCCAGCTTCTGCTCTTGCTTGCGCCTCTTGACGTTTTCTCTAAGGATGATTTAATTTGAATAAAATATGAGAGGTGCTGAATAATGAGGTATAAGAGGGCTTATATAGATGGTGAAAATGGATTACGTCTAATCATAGGCTTAACTAAGTAGTTAAAAGTCCAAGTCCAATTGGTAATTCTCGTAACTAGGGTGTATGGCTGTTAGTAAAACGGCCATAACTTTTGCATATCAACTCGAAATCGACTCATTCTAGTTACAAAATCTTCCTAACTCAAAAAGGAATTTTTTATTTCACAACCCAAAGCTGATTCAGTGTCTAAGTGGCTCGAAAATAGCAATTAGTAACAACCTTCCAAATTTGCGGCTTTTTTGGTCAATTCTTCGGGAAATCTGTTATCGCCTTTGACTACTCCCCTCGATCTAAGAATTCAATTATAGATTCTCCTCCTGGACTTGGTGCTCCATAGAATCCATAGACCTAAGAACTTCTCACTAAATATAAAAAAAATTAACGTACTAAAGCTCTAAATATGAAATATTGTAAATCGAAGGAGAGAAAATGAAAAATAATGAAATAAGCCTAAAAGTCTATCATGTAGGTCAAATAATCACCTAAAATGATGTATCCTAAGGGAATATAATTAGAACAAAATGGAAGACATCAAGACCCCAAATTCAAACCTTTGTCGTCCCGATAAAGTAAAACAAAACATAGGCTCAAGATAAAAAGCAACATGCAGAACCTAAAGAATAAACCCAAAGCAAAACGAAAAATAAATTTCATATAGTACAATCTAAGAATCAATGCACACATACACCTATCATACAAAATCAAACACATAAATAATATCTATCCAATATTAATTTCATAATGCTAGAAGGTTACACTTGATACTTAGCTCCAGATGGTGGCTATAGGGTATTCATCAATCTTTACTCGCTTTGAACGCTCCACTTAACTTACTCCCTATTAGCAGAATTGTTAATTCACTATGTACCGAGGAATCACAAGGACTTTATGGTTTTAGCGTGTCTTAGGGACGGTATGGTACATTTGGATAATGAAAAGTGAGATTTTGGCTCTCTACTCACTTGCCTTCAACAAATTGTCCTGAGTTTGAGTTTACACTCACATATGATTTCACTCACTTGACGCACAAATTTTGCGTCCCCAGAATAAACCCAACCTATCAATATGATTACAAAAACATTCCTTTGTCATTTCTTTTATTTCAACATTATTTCAATCATTTTTTTGCAAGTTAAACATAACTTTCTTTTTTAATGTGAGATGTCATGCTAACTTATTTTCTCAATTTTTTTCTTTCTTTTTTTCTTTTCTTTTCTTTCTTTTTCTTTACTGAAATCGGCAAATGAATTTGCAATAAAGTGAATAATCATTCAAACACATCACAAATCGACCCAACATATGTAATAACATATTCCCTCACGTCAAACTCAAGCTCAAGGTCAACTAGTCTTAAGAAATCGTGATTCAAGTGTGGGTCATATGGTATAGTCCTAACATCTAATAGATAGGCTTATAATGTGGCTTAAAAAGAAAGACTGAAAGGCTAAAACTGGGTGAAGAAGGATATATCATTAGTCACGGGGTATAAGGCTAAAACGGTCTCAAGTGGCTATCAAAGAACTGGCTCTATCATTTTCCTAGTTACACAATTTACCTCTAGTTCATAGTTAAGTGGGTTCTCTACTCATTTAGATCTCACGTTCTACACACCACTCATTTTTACCAAGTACAAGCTTACTTCTTTTGCATTGTTCATTAATTATTTTTATCAATCGTCTAGTGTTTGCATGCATTCAAGTTGCGTTTTACATTAACTCTAAGTCTACTATTTCTATCATTAATTTACAAAAAGTATGCTTATGGGGACATTCAACAAACTCTACAGTCAAATCATTCTTTAAACTAATTTTTATTTGATTTTAAATTTTTTGAAAAGTCGTAAAAATATATATCAAATAAAATTAGGATTAGGCCACGATACCCCACCCCAAACTAAAAAATGAGTTGTGTCCCCACGTCTCAAACAGACTATGAAAGCCAAATAAAAATAATATACACTACTAAATGATAAAAGGGAGAAGGAAAACATATCTGGATCGACACTAGGCTGATTACAAGTGTCTCCTTTCAATACCTCCTACTCAACTACTTCTTCCGGTTAATCTATTCCATCCCTCGAGAGAGTGGAATCTTGATAAGACTTGCTATGGGCCATGTGAGGACTTACAAGTTGGTCAATAGTCTTTCGTACTTCCTTCCATGCGTCCTTATTTTCCTCTCTTGCCTTACGCTCATGATCTCTTTCCTTTTCTTCCTCACATTGGCGCATGAATTCATTAACTGTTCTATTCAGTTCGGAAACTTAAGGTCCCGGTGGAGGGTATTGAATGTTCTCAACCCACTGATTGTTCCATCATCGCTCTTGATGGTAGTGAAAAGGTGTTTGTTGTTGATTTTTCCCGATCCATTGGTTGTTCCATTCTTACTCTTGCGGGTATTGATAAGGTGGTTGGTACAAGTTACTACCCCATTGTTGATGTCCCAAAGAGACTTCCCAATACTCGAATAGACAAGGATTAAGATAGCGTCCTCCATACATATTTAATGAGATTTCTTGAGCATTACCCTAAGTATAGATTTGTGATCAATAACAAAAACAAAAACAAAAACAAAAACAATTCCAATCGTAAAATAAAAATAATTTACTCTACTTAATGAAATAAACACAAGAACTTAACATTGTAATCCCCGACAGCAGCACCAAAAACTTGGTCGCTCCTAGTGTGATATAATTCAACACAAAAGAAGACAAGCAACTAAACGCAAGTGTATGGGTCATTCCAAGTAACAGGTATGTAAATACAGGGAATCCGTCTCCACATGGATTATGAGGTTATGATTAATTGTTTAAATAGAAAGTAGATTGATTGTTAAAACAAGTAAAGGAAATATCTATTTGGGTTTTGTGTTTATAAGCTAGACGCGAGAAAGTATATCTAAAGATAGACTAAATGTGACGCTAAATTAACCACTAAGATGTTACACAAATATGAGAGGTATACTTGAGTCTTGCTAGGGAATCACCAAAATTAACAATCTAATGCATTAGTTTAAGGGTAAAGTCGGTATTTTAATATTAGAAGGAACTCTAATATATTTATAACTCCGGTCAGGGTAGACTTAGGAAGCTATTATATGGTATTACCAACCCTGTCAGGGTGACTATAAGCTACATTAAATAATTTAGATTATTCCAAATTGGCTACATGGTTAGTTAAGGTTGCCAGGCTCAATAATAAAGACCACATGCCTATATCCTAGTTTGGTAATTAGACCCCCCTTCCGGATGATCGTCGCCACTAATAAACAACATAATTACTAAAACCTATCCTTTATTAGCTAAGTCATTGATAGTAAACAAGCACAAGAATATAGTCAATACAAAATAATTCATCTTAATTTAGATTAAATAATCCCAAATTCAAAAAGCATTAAAGTGTTATATCATTAATTGTGATTCTCAAGTATAATAAATTTAGAACGTAATTATAGGAATAACATAATTAAATAAACACATGATTTGGTGCTGATCTGTTGAAAATTGGTCGAAGACCAATCTTCTCGTATCTGCTCCCTGTTCCAAGCGTTGTTTGCTTTTCCCTCTCTTAATAATAAGTAGTATAATGATGTGTACTAATTTAAGAAGTCTAATAATCCTTATATAGAGGTAAAAACGGATTAGGTCTAACTTGGTCTTAATTAAGTGATTAAGGGGCCCAAGTCCGTTTTAATAAATCTGCACTGTTGTATACTACTTCAGTAAAAAGGCTGTACCTTTTGATTCGTATGTCCAAATACAATGAAACTACTTCTCACGTTTCTCTAACATAGAGGACCATCTTGTTTCATTTGAACCACTAAGTCTGAATTGTCATTGTTTGGGCTCGGGAAGGACTACATATGACAGCTTCCCAGTTTGTAGGACTCCTCCACCTTTACTAAAGTGATGTACTTTTCTCCTTTAACGCTTTTTAGTGTAATTGGACTTGAATTATCACTTTTTCCCATAATCTTGATGCACCCTAGAATTAATATACCTAAGACCTTCACACTAAACACACGAATTAACACACAAAATTTCTATAAGTACAAATTATTCAAATCTGAAGGGAGAAAGTACATTATATCAAATTATGACAATAAATCGACTAAATAAGTCCAAATTAAACCTAAAATAATGTCTCCTAGGGTGATTTTCCCGCACAAAAAGGAAGACATCACATATCTTCCATTTGTAAGACCATTTTAGTAGGACTCATATTCCCAATCCTTCAACTTCAGAGGCAACTTAATTTGACAAATGCATTACACTTCTTTAGTATGCCAACCATCTCTCCCTACAAGGACTTATGTTTGTTAAAGAGCACGTCCTTCATAAATTTAAAATATATTGGAATTCTTTGGATGGATTCCACAAATGGAAAATTTATTTGTAAGTTCTTCACCATGTCCACGAACTTCTTGTACTCTTTGTCGTTGTCCTTACTTTAGACACACGAAGGGAATTGTGTGAGAGTTAAATTTTCAACAAAAATTTCTTTCTTCTTTTTTCTACCAGAATCTTCTCAACAAATTCATTAATGATTACCAGTTTGACCTCTTATTCAACAACTACTTCTTTATCCTTCGGCTTGGAGAGCAACTCTTTCTCTTTCATAACAAAAACGATTGGAGGTAATTGCTTCCACTCCATAACACAATCATGTTACACTCTTCATTCTTTCGCGAATTATCAATATTTCTATGAAGTTGACCATGTGGCCTCATATTCAAATGATTAGAAATTTGAGATACCTGATTTTCGAGCATTTTTTATGTCGCTGAATGCTCATTCATCCTTTCGTTATTGGATTTCCACGATTCTTGGTTTCACTTCAAATTATCTTCAGTCATCATCTTGAATGAGTACAATGTTTTCATGAGCATTAGAGTTAGCTTCTTGTGGATATTTTGGAAGTGCTTTATGAGCAAGGCTCTCAGAATAAACATCTTGAACGAGCTTTTGGCCTCCTTAGAATTTATTCTTAGGTTTTGATTAAAATCATTTTCTAGGGGGCATGGTTGATAATTTCCTTGATCTTCCTTATTAGGAATTGACCATTGGAATCTGGGATGATTACGATTAGGTTTCATATAGCCATGACCACCCACATAGTGATATATGAATGCCACAGATTCTAGTTTACTTTGGCACCTACCCTAGCATGATCATTAGCTACACAATTAGAACACCCAAACAACTCTTATACATCTTTAACTTCATTTTCCCTAATATGGAATCCCTCCTTCACAACCGTAGTAAACTGTTTCATTAATTCTCAAATGTAGAAAATTTGGCATCCATTGTGGTCTCACCATTAATATGTAACTGGTGGGGCTAGAGGTGTGGTAAAATAATGATAATAGAAGATAAATAATAAAGACACACCTGTAACTACCATGAGAAAGCCACTACAAGTATTTCAGCTCATTTGCAAGTTTAGTTAGTAAGTAAGATTCATTCGCAGGGAATCGTGTTTAGCAAAGAAAGCGTAGTAGAGATTAATTACTAAATTAAAAGACAAATAATTAAAGAGAGAAATAATTAAGAGAATAATTATTAACTACTAATGCAATAAATAAAACTAAATAGAATAGAGATGAGAGATATATCATAAGTTTGATAGTAGGCACTTATCCTTCTAAATCTAAATTCCAGTTCTAAGATTGATTAAAGCTCTTAGAGAGAAGTAGTCAGAATTCTATTTTCCTCCTAACACCCATCAAGGTCGACTTAGGTGACAACCTAACAATTACCAGGGAACTTGGGTAAGGGGACCATGCATAATGACCGGTGGTTAATCTCAAACCCTAGTGACTATCTAGTTGGCCAAGCCCGTCAAGATCACTACCGCACACTAGAAGTTTATGAGGTGTTTCTACAATTGAACACCCCTTTCGGGTGACCATCAAATTGTTAATGGGTAATTCTATACTCGTGCACTAGCAAGGACTACAGTCGTTTAATTAAAGCACATAATACAAATATATGAAATAGATAAGATTCTTAATAAATCTGAAGGTTTATCCCAAAGAACATAAAATATAAGATATAGAATTAAAAGATTATAGATGTGAAAAACTCAAGTTACGGGGGATCTAGTTCATACTAGAAAAAATAAACTAAAAGCTGGATACATACTTGTCAACTTGCTTCTCTCGATGATAAACTTGATACTATAGACTGATAATTAAGCGAGGACATGTTTACAACAATAGCTATATGTATTTATAGGTGCTAGCTAACCCTAGGTCGCAATCTTGGAGTGGAATGAAAGTTAAACTAAAAGATAGATACATACTTGTCAACTTGCTTCTCCCGATGATAAACTTGATACTAAAGACTGATAATTAAGCGAGGACATGTTTATAACGATAACTATATGTATTTATAGTTGCTAGCTAAACCTAGGTCGCAATATTGGAGTCCTTTTCCAATATAAATTCGTTTCCTAAAATATAGGACATGATAATAAAGTTGTTGATTGATTTGGTCATGTCTCCTCCGTTAGTTAGCCAATTTCAGCGTACTTTATATGGAAACAACTGAAATTTAAAGATTTATCTTCTCATAACAGGGCTACTCTAGATTCGCATTATATTTTCTTTAGTCTTCAAAACACTAGACGACTTTACAACTTAGACAGAGTTATTTGAAAGCTTTTTCTTTCCTAATTCAACATTGTTTCCTTTCGACTCTAGATTTCGCCTTGGATCTTTTTTCCTTAACTCCTTGATATATACGTGTCATCTAATTATTTCCTTTTACCTAAGAGCTTCATATTTATCACACAAATTATACCAAAAACTCAACAAAAGTAATAAATCTCTAAATCAATGCATGAAATAATAAATTATTTAATAATTGGAAAAAAATCCATTAATAATTAATGTAATGCACCTAAAATGATGTATCATGAGTGGATTAATTTGTCACAATATGGTGACATCAATAACACACCTCTTTGTGATCGCGATGTTGGCCAACTTCTTTCAGTATCTATATTTTTCTCCATTGAAGTGCAACATAGATAGAACCCACTGACACAAAACCACCACCACTAAGATAATTTACTCTTAACCTTGCACTCTCATCAAGTAACTTGTAAAACATAGATAAATTCATCAAAGGGGTATTCCCTTGCAGCTCTGGTAATAAAGAATTGGAACATGAAATAGTACATTTGTTCCCATGTAACGCCTTGAGTGATGTAGGCATCACATATCTGCATGAATTTCTGAATGGATTGTAGTGGATCTTGGTGTAGGCTCCACAATAATTCTCATAATTAAGGAACTGATTTAACATACCCATATCCAGCTTAATGTTTGCGACTTGAGTAGCTAGAGGGCAAATCCCCGAAGGTTGAACTAAAAAAGGCACTCCCAACTCAGGGATACATTGCACTTGATTATTCTGGCAATTTGGTGGTTTCCATTCAAATTCGCTCTGTGTTGATTTTTGTTTTGAACAACCCCAGGTGGATTGGCTACCACTGGTGGATTCACATGATTCTCATTGACCCCAAAACCAGCTGGTAAGTCAAGATTGGCCATTACAACTTGCATTTTTCTCGCTCTTTCTCTTTTTCTTTGGTCTTGAAGCAATTTCAAAGGGTTCGAGAGTATACACCGAAACATGTTAACCCATAGAGAAACAAAAATATAAACAAAAAGTAAAATCAAAGAAAAACTAAACAATTCTACAGTAAAACAAAAATCTAACAATATACTACCCGACATCGGTGTCAAAAACTTGTCACGTCCTAGAGAGTGATGAATAAATCAACACCCTTCAGATCCACTTACTGTAAGTATACATGTCGTTGAAAAGTTTTAAAATTTATAAGTATAAAAAGATTATCATCTCCACAAAGCCTATCAATGATAAAGAAATGTGTTTCGATAGTATACAAATGAAAAGCTCGTAGAAGGATTAAATAGCTGGAAAGTAAACAAATAATATTCATTGGATCTTATAATTAAAGAATATAATGATTAACAAAATACAAAAAATGAAATACATCCTTTTAAGTGAATATTTGACTTATTTGATAGACTTTTGTGCTTATTTCGTCATATTACACTTTCTCCCCTTGGAAATACACTATTTACATTTTAAGAGCTTTTGTGCGTTAACTTGATTATTTTTAGTACAAAGTTAGTAGGTTCTTGAATTTCATGAAAAACCAATCCAAGGAGGAGAAGTGAGAATTAAAGTCTTAGAGTATTTTTAGTGTGTTAGGAAGTATTTGATTCGAGTTTCTAATTTTAGAGTACACTTTCTTATTTCTAGTCTTGAATTATTGATTTATTAATTTTTAATGCATATGCGGTTTAGTTATTTATTTATTGTGAAACTTTAAAAGATATATGGTAATTAATTAGAGACCATGTCAAGTCTAAGAAGTAATGGAAAGAGATATACATGGAAATAAGAAGATTAAGGAAGGATATATGCAAAGAAGGAAAAGATAAAGCTGTCAAATAAATTTGAAATTCCAGCCACGTTCTAAAGATGAGCTCATAACTTAAGATTGGCTAGGAATCTAGGAGAATGGTCTGCACCAATGGATCCGAGACAAGTGGTTTCGACTATTGGAATGCATCAAACGGATAAGTATTGAATGAGATATGACCAAAACAAATTAGCAGCAGAATCTTACCTTTCCTAGATTTTAGGGCTCCGAATTAAAGAGTTCTTGCCTTGTCTTCCACTCCAAGTGAAAAACGAAATAGGGCTTTCTAACACCTATAAATGCACCCCTTAGCCTCCTCTTTTCAGACATTTCATAGAATTACACAAGAGGCTTAAGGTTTTCAAGTCGGAGCAAGAAGGAAAGGAGAAGCTAGTGCTAGAGGAATCTTGTTCTTCCATCAACAATCATCCTACCCTTTAGGTTATCAATTTATCTTTTGTATTTGAACATGAATTACTTTTATTTATTTTTAGTCTTTAATTTTATCATGAGCTAAATTTTTATATACTTGAGAATCGCATTAAAGGGATGAACCTTAATTAATAATCTATGTTTTGAATTTGGGATTGTTACGATTTAAATTGAAGTGAGTTTTATATATCAGATATTACTTTGTTTTCATTACTATTTCTTTTAGGAACAACTAGAAATAGCTTTTAGTATTTGGTCTATTCACTTTAGTGGCGAAGTGATCATCCGACAGGGGGCTAGGAGATATTAGAGTCCGGACTAATATTATAATTCCAATTATACCCTTAAACATAGCATAGATTATATTGATTAAGCGGATTCCTTGCGAGACTCAAGTATCTGTCTTATCTGAAGTTAGTCACTTTTATTTGCTTGATTTCTTTCTAGTTAATCTACTTTTAGTCTTTATTTTATTTGCATCTTTTAATTCAGAAAACCAAACAAAAAATCTTTTCTTTTATTTCTGTGTTAAGCAATTATTCTTGCTACTTGATTAATATTTGGGTTGAACCTAATCCGTCCCTAAGAACGAACTTGATTATCATATATTACTTGGGACAGCTGTACACTTGTAGTTTGTGGTTCCTCTATTTTATCTTTATTAATTTCTAACACCCTAGGACCCACCAAGTTTTTGGCGTCGCTGACGGGGACGGTAGCGTGTGATCCCGGTGTTAATCTTTAGTAGTTTAATTGTTATTTTAGTTTTAGTTTTATTTTTCAGTTTTACGCTTTGGGTTGTCTTTCATTCTCAGGTTTACAGGTTTTGGTATATGCTTGAAGATCTTGTGATCCTCCAGAATCCTGAAAACCTAGTTCGAGAAGCAAACAAAAGAAAGAGAGAAGCTAAAGCAAAAGAGTTAGAAGAGAGGTTATCTAGAGAAGTAGAGATGGAAGGAGTCGAAAATCATCAATTGAATCAATAGAATGGTCATAAACTTCCACAAGTTCAACCTCCTCTGAAAAATTATCCATGGTTCGTCAATGTCCCTGAACAAGCTCCATATCGAGCTCCTGCCCTCGGAATTGGCCCTGCAGATATTAACTTTGCGAGATTCAGACCCGATCCTGGTATGTTATCTCCATTTCATAGTTATGGAAATTTTTGAGGAACACCTGGCGAAGATCCAATCCGTGTTGTACAGAAGTTCATGCAAATTTGGGATTCCTATATTACGCAAGGAGTAACAAGAGATCAGATGTATTTTGCGAATTTTAGGTATTTCGTCATAGATGGAGCAAGTGAATGGCATGATTCTCAAGAACCTGGATCAATCACAACATCGTACGCACTGCAAACTGCGTTCTTTGATAGATACTACCCAACAAATATGAGGTTAGACGCACAAGTTGAGTTGACCTCGTTCAAACAAGATAAAGACGAGACTTTGGGTAGAAGTTGGACAAGATTTCAGATTTGTTTGAGAAGAGTCCCTGATCATGGCCTTACAGAAATTCAACAGATGAAGATATTTTACAGAGGCCTTGATGGCTCTTCTAGAAAAGACTTTGACATACTTTGTGGTGGTGGATTTTTACAAGTACAACCAGTCTATGCTAAGATTATTTTGAATAGAACAGTAACGAATGAGATGGGTTGGAATACCGTGAGAACACCTATCCGAGGTGGAAGAGAGAATAGTGCTTTAATTGAAGAAAATTTCACTGCCATGGAGAACAAATTTGAGCAACAATTGAAACAGCTTACTCTAGCTGTTACAAAAGGTTTTTCAGGAAGAAAGGCAGATGTTAATGTTACACAAGAAGTTTATGGGTATTCTAATTGCGGTGTACAAGATCATAATTGGGAGCATTGTCAAAACATTCCAGAAGCCGTAATGTTTGTTTCCAACCGAGGGAACTATAATTCAGGCTGTCAAGGTTATCAACCGAATAGAAACCATCTGGGTTTCCAATATTCAAATCCAAATGGGGCCGCTAATCCGACTTATGCATATCAGTCGCGTCCCCAAGGTAATAACTATCAACCAATACCACATAACAACTACCAAGGTGGACAACTTAAGGAAATCAAGCTCAGAGACAACCTTCTCAAGACACTTACACCGAGACCATGAATCAGAAAGCTCTACCGGCTCAACCTCAAAAGGTGCGTTAGATGTTCAGCAAACCTTGTTGACATTAATAAACATTCAAACAAAAGCTATCCTAGAGCAACAAGCTACATCCTCAACACTTAAAATGTTAGAGAATCAACTAGCTCAAGTGTCAAAACAATTGAATCAACATCAACAAGGACAACTGCCAAGTGACACTGAAGAACCCAAGCAAAGAGAAGATTGTAATGCAGTGACACTTATAAGTGGTAAGAATCTCCCACCACCTCCTTTCCCCGTGATGAAAGAAAAAGAAACAACTGTGAAAGAAAAAACGGTAAAAGATGTGGTGGAGAAAGAAGATGAACTTGAAGTAGTGGAAGTGGAGAAGATTCCGGAAAAGCCGAAGAAGCAAGATACTACAGTAACCCGTCCTCCTCCACCTTTTCCCTCGAGAGTTCAGAAGAAAGGCGATATGGCTGACTATCAGAAGTTCTTGAATGTGGTACGTGGTCTTAATATTAACATTCCATTCTTAGATGCCATTAGAGATATGCCAAAATATGTCAAATTCCTAAAGAGAGCTATCGCCAACAAAATACCATACCTTAAGAATGAGATGATATGTTTGCCTGAAAAGTGTAGCGCCATATGCAAAGCAAATTGCCACCAAAACTACTTGATCCTGGGAGTTTTACGATTTCTATTTCCATTGGAAATGAGTGGCAAGGAAAAGCTTTGTGTGATTTGGGAGCGAGTATCAATCTCATGCCCAAATCAATTTTCGAGATGTTGAAGATAGGAGAAGCAAGGCCGACATCCATGGTCTTGCAAATGGCTGACAGATCCCTTGCACATCCAGAGGGACGTGTAGAATATGTCCTCGTCAAGGCAGGTACTTTAATTTTTCTTGTTGATTTTGTTATACTTGAATACGACGCGGATAGGAATGTCCCCATCATCTTGGGACGACCATTTCTAGCCACGGGGCGTACTGTGATTGATGTAGAAAACAAAGAATTAACAATGAAAATCCAAGACGAGGAGGTAAAGTTCAATGTGTTTAGGGCTATGAAGTTTCCAGATTTCCAAGAGGATTGTTTCCGATTGGACGTAATTGACCTAGCCACACGAGAAGTATGGGAATACATGAATTTCAGAGATATCTTGCAAGTTGCCCTAACACTTGACTTACCAAAGCTAATAGAAGAGTTAGCTGAAACAGTGGCAGCTCTTAATTCTGGATATCCGAAGCATAAGCGCCTCACTTATGAACCTGTCAGAGAACCAGGGGAGATTGTGCTTAAGAATAAACCATTTATTGAAGCTCCCTCGAAATTAGAAGAAAAGCCACTTCCAACACACTTGAGGTATGCATATTTAGGTACTAACAACACTCTGCCTGTTATTGTTTCAGCTACTTTAACAGGTCTTCAAGAAGAAAAACTTTTGCGTATACTAAGAGCTAACAAAGAGGCGATTGGTTGGACTATTTCTGACATCAAAGGTATTAGTCCTTCCTATTGCCAACACAAAATCATTCTGGGCAATGAAACTGCACGCTCAATTGAAGGACAAAGAAGATTAATGCCAGCTATGAAGGAAGTGGTGAAGAAAGAAGTTATCAAGTTGCTAGACGCAGGAATCATTTATCCTATTGCTAGTAGCGAATGGGTGAGTCCAGTTCAATGCGTACCAAAGAAGGGTGGTATTACTACCATCTTGAATGAACATAATGAAGCCATACCCTCAAGAATCGTTGTTGGTTGGAGAGTGTGTATGGATTATCGTAAGTTGAACAAGGCCACCAGAATAGATCACTTCCCTCTTCCGTTTATAGATCAGATTTTAGACAAGTTAGATGGAAGAGAATATTATTGTTTTTTGGATGGGTACTCAGGATACAATCAGATTTATGTAGATCCAAAAGACCAACACAAGACCACCTTTACATGTCCTTTTGGTACCTTTGCCTTTCGAAGGATGCCATTGGGATTATGTAAAGCACCTGCTACTTTTCAAAAATGTATGATGGCGATTTTCTGGGACATGATCGATGATTTCCTTGAGGTATTTATGGATGACTTTTTTGTGTTTGGTGATAACTTTGATGAGTGTTTGCGGAACTTGGAGAAGGTGTTGATTAGATGCAAGGAAACTGGTTTGGTTTTAAACTGGGAAAAATGTCACTTTATGGTTCGTGAAGGCATAGTGTTGGGACACAAGGTTTCAAGTTCAGGTGTGGAAGTTGATCGCGCTAAGATTTAGGTAATTAAAACTCTTCCCCCTCCGATTTCTGTTAAAGGGGTAAGAAGCTTTTTGGGTCATGCTGGTTTTTACAGACATTTCATCAAGGAATTCTCTAAGATCTCTAAGACATTGTGTAACTTACTGAAAAAGGACGCCAAATTCCTTTTTGATGAAGCTTGCATGGTGGCCTTTCAAAATATTAAAGAGAAACTTATTTCTGCACCTATTGTATTACCTCCTGATTGGAAGATCCCATTTGAAGTTATGTGTGATGCTAGTGATCTTGCTATGGGTGTTGTTCTAGGACAGAGAAAAGATAAGGTATTTCATTCCATCTACTATGCTAGTAAGGTCTTTACAAGTGCTCAAGTAAATTATACCATAACTGAGAAGGAATTACTAGTTGTTGTGTATGCATTCGACAAATTTTGTTCCTACCTCCTTGGGGCGAAAGTTGTTGTGTTTACTGACCATTCCGCAATTAAATACCTTATGGAAAAGAAAGATGCAAAGCCGTGTTTGATCAGATGGGTACTGCTATTACAAGAATTTGACTTAGAAATTCGAGATCTAAAGGGTTGTGATAATCGGGTTGCAAATCATTTGTCATATCTTGAAGGTTATGAGTCTAATGAGGGACCTGAATTGGTAAGAGAAGAGTTTCCTGATGAGAGTTTGTTTTCAATTTATGCATTGGGAACTCCGTGGTACGCATATATAGCAAATCTTATTGTGAGTCGTTCTTTTCCTCAAGGAGCTACCTCACAAGAGAAAAAGAGATTAGTCCATCGAGCTAAACATTCTTTTGGGAGGATCCTTTGCTCTACAAAACATGCAGAGATCAGATGATAAGAAGATGCATACCAGATATGGATATTCAGTTAGTGGTTGCAAGTTGTCATGATTCACCATACGGAGGACACTTCAAAGGTGATCGTACAGCTGCAAAGGTACTACAATCTGGTTTTTATTGGCCTACTTTACATAAGTATTGCCATGAATATGTCAAGAAATGTCATAGATGCCAGTTTACTGGTAATATATCTATGAGAGATGAGATGATGCATAATAATGTTCTTGAATTTGAGATATTCGATGTATGGGGTTTAGATTTCATGGGTCCTTTTGTACCATCTATTGGAAATCTATACATCATACTAGATGTTGATTACGTGTCTAAATGGGTAGAGGTTGTTGCTCTACCAACCAATGATTCGCGAGTGGTGATAAAGTTCTTAAAGTCACACATCTTTACTAGACATGGCACACCTAGAGTTATTATCAGTGATAGAGGTTCACATTTTGTTAACAGATACTTGAAGGCTGTGTTAGAGAAGTATGGGGTGAGACATCGTGTATCTACTGTTTATTATCCGGAAGCAAATGGTCAAGTTGAGGTCTCTAATCGAGAGATCAAATCCATTCTAGAGAAGACAGTTGGTTCCACATGCAAGGATTGGTCAATGAAATTAGATGATGCGTTCTAGGCATATCATACGGCGTTCAAGACGCCTGTTGGTGAATCTCCGTATTGCATAGTTTATGGTAAAGCTTGTCACTTACCTCTTGAGCTTGAAATGGGTGCCTATTGGGCGATAGTGGAGATGAATATGTATCCTACTTTAGCCGCGGAGAATCGTATGATGAAACTAAAAGAACTTGATGAGTTTCGATTTCATGCCTATGAGAATGCTAAACTTTACAAGGAAAAGACGAAAATATGGCATGATAATCGCGTTCGTGAAAAGAAATTCAAAGTTGGACAGATGGACCTCAAGTATAACTCCAAGTTCAGTAATTATCCAGGTAAGTTGAGATCGAAGTGGTCTCGTCCTTACATTGTGACCAAAGTTACGCCGCATGGAGATTGAGCATCCAACTGAATACCGTACCTTTGTGGTGAATGGTCATTGTCTAAAAATTTATCATGGAGGCGAGGATACTAATCGCATGGTGGATACACATCCTGGGGAGTTCATGTACCTCCTTGAAGCTGAATAGTTGTTAGAGGTAACCCGTCGAGCTCAACGTCGTTAAACAAAAGCCATTTCATTGTATATTAGTTTATTTCTTTTTGTTTATCAATTCCTAGTGTATAATTCTAAGTAACTATCGAGTCATAGTGTCTACTTTTAAAAGAAATGAGAAAGGTAGTGTGTTAATGGTGCAAGAACTGAGATTGGGGTGAGGCAACGAAAAGGAGAAATCTGCTGCACTGGCCGGTACGCCGATCAGATTCCCGGTATGCCGGTGGAGGAAAAACACGAGCCCTTGTGTCTAAGGCTCGGGTTGTTTGCCGAGAGGGAGAGAAAAATGGATAGTCGCACTAGTATGCCGGCCAGAAGGAAAACACATGCCCTCGGGTTGCTCGACTTGGGTATTTTGATGGAGCGATTTTTTTCGAAAAAAGGCGCACCGGCATATGCCGGTGATACCGCTGGTATGCCAGAGCCCAAGAATATGAGGCCTCACGTAGTGGATTCGGGTTTAATGTTGAGAGTTACAAGAAGGGGAGACCTCAAACACCGGTATGCCGGTCCGTAGGTCGGTTTTGAAGAGTTTGTTTCCTATTACACTTCTTACCTTATCAAGTGCAAAACCTAGCCTCTCCAATACAAATTTTCCAGCTCCCAACCTTATAAATAGACCTTGAAGCTTGATTAAACCTCCACAACAAACACCATAATATCAATAATCCTCTCATCCTTCCTCCATAAACACATCTTCTTCATCAAATTCATCACACTACATGATTATAAACCATCAAGATCATCAAGCTATCAAGAATTATTCCAAGAATCATCAAGAAACCTTCTTCTTTCATCAAATCCAAGCAAGAAACTCAAGCTACAACAATATTTCTTAACTTTATATTATCTTTGGTGTAACTTGAGTTTGGGTCAATTTAAACATGACAAACAGAACAGATGCTATGGATCATAAGAGGAAGTGTTACATCCTAGGGAAGAACAAAGATTTGCCTGGATCAACAATTTAAAAGGCCATCAATATTTATGAGCCTATTGAAAAAAAGCAAAAGGTAGAGGCACCAACACAACCACTACACAAGAAATTCACAACTAGGATGAAGGTACCATCAAAGCCTAAAGAAAGACACATAATCAAGATCAAGGTTCTTCCTCTTCCTCTTCTTCTCTGAATAATTATTCCACACCCCCATGGGCTATCAAATTGCAACATGAAATCAATGATTTGAGAAAAGAAAACAAGTCACTTTGGGTGAAAATTGCACAGATTAATTCACAATTGGGTGAGGTAACTCAGATCATGGATATTGATAATTATTTTTCTTCTTCGGAGGAGGACATGATGGATCTTTATGGTCAGGTACCCCGTTCTAATTCTTCTTCTTAATTGATGGTAGGCACTAGGTAGTTTAAATTTATTGCTTTATTGAGTCTTTTTTCGAGTCGTGGGGACACGACTCACTTTTGTGTTTAGGGTGGGGTTTGTTGCCTCATCCCAATTTTTTGTGTTTTACATGCTTTCAATAAAATTAATCTTAGGGTTGCATTGACTGTAGAGTATTTTAAATTCCCCATCAAGCATTCCTTTTATGAATTTATGATAGAAAATAGTTGACTTTAGGAGTTAGTGTAAACTGCACTTAGATTGCATGCAAATATGAAGTAATTGATAGGAAGATTTAATGAACAATGCAAAAGAAGTAAACTTGTGCTTAAGGATAATGAGTGGTTTGTAGAACGTGAGATATGAATGAGTAGAGAACCCACTTAGGTATGAATGAGAGGCAAGCTGTGTAGATAGGAAAATGATAAAGGCAGTTCTTTGTTAGCCCTTTGAATCCTTTTTGGCCTTCTATCCCTGAATTAATTATATCCTTCTTAGCCAAATTTTTAGCAATTAAGCCTTTCTTTTGTCGCCACATTATAAGCCAATATCCCTTTAGATTGTTAGGCATGACCATATGACCCGCACTTGAATCACGATCCTGAGACTTCCTATCTTGAGCTTGAGTTTGGTGTGGTGGGTCCACTATATGGGAATTTACATTGGGTTGGGATTTTTTAGCGTATCAATTGTGCTTTGTTTATATTTTGATGATGATTCACAGGTTTATTATATTGTAACTGTTTGCTGGGGTAAGAGTAAATGAAAAGAAAAAAAAAAGAGATATCAAAAATTATGAAAAGAAATTTTTTATGAAAAAATAGCATGATATCTCAACATCAAAAAGAGAGTCATAGCTATACAAAAAAGAAAAAGAAAAATTTCATATGAAAAGATATATATTTGGACCGGCAAAGAGGAATTTTTTAGGTGAATCATCTTTAGTGTTTATTGGGTTAATTTGGGGACGCTACATTAACGCGTCAAATGGGTTGAGTGAGAACATTATTCGAGTGTAAACTCAAGCTCTTGGACAATTTGTTGATGGTAAGTGAGGAGAGAGCTAAAAGCTCACTACAAATTTACCAAATATACATACCATACCGTCCCTAAGCCTATATTAAAACCGTAAAGACCTCGTGATTCCTTGATACACAGTGAGTTAATAGGGAGTATGCTAAGTGGAGCGTTCAAAGCAAGTAAAGATTGAGGAACACCCTATAGCCACCATCTTAAAATAAGTAATAAGCGTAACCTTCTAACATTGTGAAATTAATTTTGGATTGATATTGTATGGTGTTTGATTTTGCATGATAAGTGTATGTGTATATTAATACTTAGATGATACTATATGATATTTGTTTTTAGTTGTGCTTTGGGAATATTTACTAAATTCTACCTTCTGCGTTCACCAAAAAGATCCTTTGTTTTTATTTTACTTAGTCAGGACGACAAAGGTTTGAGTTTGGGGTCTTGATGTCTCCCTATTTATTATAATTATTAGCCCTTTGGAGACATAATTTTAGGTGAATGTTTGACTTATTTGATAGACTTTTGTGCTTATTTATTCATATTACACTTTCTCCCATTCGAAATAGACTATTTTCATTTTTAGAGCTTTTGTGTGTTAAGTTGATTATTTTTAGTGCAAAGTTAGTAGGTTCTTGAATTTCATGAAAAATCAATCCAAGGAGGAGAAGTGAGAATTAAAGTCTTAGAGTATTTTTATTGTGTTAGAAAGTATTTGATTCGAGTTTCTAATTTTAGAGTACACTTTCTTATTTCTAATCTTGAATTATTGATTTATTAATTTTTAAAGCATATGCGGTTTAATTATTTATTTATTGTGAAGCTTTAAAAGATATATGGTACTTAATTAGAGACCAAGTCAAGTCTAAGAAGTAATGGAAATATATATACATGGAAATAAGAAGATTAAGGAAGAATATATGCAAAGAAGGAAAAGATAAAGCTGCCAAATAAATCTGAAATTCCAGCCATGTTCTAAATACGAGCTCATAACTTAAGATTGCCTGGGAATCTAGGATAATGGTCTGTACCAATGGATAGAGCTTTTCGAGACAAGTGGTTTCGACTATTGGAACGCGTCAAACGGATAATTACTGAAGGAGATATTACCAAAACAAATCAGTAGCAGAATCTTACCTTTTCTAGATTTTAGGGCTGCGAATTAAAGAGTTCTTGCCTTGTCTTCCACTCCAAGTAAAAAACGAATTAGGGCTTTTTAACACCTATAAATACACCCCTTAGCCTCCTCTTTTCACATACTTCGGAGAATTACACAAGAGGCTTAAGGTTTTCAAGTCAGATTAAAAAGGAAAGGAGAAGCTAGTGATGGAGGAATCCTGTTCTTCCATCAATAGTTATCGTACCCTTTAGGTTATCAATTTATCTTTTGTATTTGAACAGGATTTCCTTTTATTTATTTTCAGTCTTTAATTTTATCATGACCTAAATTTCTATATACTTGAGAATCGCATTAAAGGGGTGAACCTTAATTAATTAATTTATGTTTTGAATTTGGGATTGTTATGATTTAAATTGAATTGAGTTTTATATATTGGATATTACTTTGTTTTCATTACTATTTCTTTTAGGAACAACTAGAAATAGCTTTTAGTATTTGGGCTATTAACTTTAGTGGCGAAGTGATCATCCGACAAGGGGCTAGGAGATATTAGAGTCCCGACTAATATTATAATTCCAATTCTACCCTTAAACATAGCATAGATTATATTGATTAAGTTGAATCCTTGCGAGACTCAAGTATCTCTCTTATCTGAAGTTAGTCACTTTTATTTTCTTTATTTCTTTCTAGTTAATTTACTTTTAGTCTTTATTTTATTTGCAACTTTTAATTCAGAAAACAAAACAAAAAAATCTTTTCTTTTATTTTTCTGTAAAGCAATTATTTTTACTACTTGATTAATATTTGGGTTGAACCTAATCCGTCCCTGAGAACGAACTTGATTATCATATATTACTTGGGACAGTTGTACACTTGCAGGTTGTGGTTCCTCTATTTTATCTTTATTATTTTCTAACATCCTAGGACCCACCAAATAACACTAATTAAAATATGGAGAAATAGATGATAGAGAGTTGCTTAAGTGTTGCTAGTAGTCCCCTATGCCTCTAATCAAATGTTTTAATAAATAAGGGTTAATTGGTAATTACTCATTAGTTGGGATTCAATTATTTCTCTAACTCCCGGTAGGGTAGGTTCGAATGCTATTTTACAACCCTAGGGACATATTCCGAGTGTACCCTATGTATGATTTCAAATATTTTAGGTTCAAATCCTAATGACTATCTTGCTAGGCAAGTCTTCTTTGTCCACTACCGCACACTAGACGTCTATATGATATATCCGCAATTAAACCCCGCTCATGGTGATAAATTAAGTACTTGAACTACTCACTACTTGTCCAAAGTACGGATAGTATTATAATTTATTGAATAAGCTAACATAAATCCAAGCTCAATTAAACATAAATACCGAATTCAATAAAACATCAAATAAGCTAACATATACTTACATTTGCAAGCCTCAAGCAATAAGTGTTTAGTTCATTATGAAATTAAAATAATAATAAAACTAAGGATGGAATCATGTTTAAAATGAAAAGAAAATAAAATTTACAATAAGGGATAGAATATAATTGAGGAAAGCTTGGTGAAAAATTGTTGGGTATTGTGGAAAAACCCTTCTATTCTCTTCCTCTACTCTTCTGCTGCTCTCTTTTTAAAAAATTGATATGTAATGATAGATAATGAATCGGGAGCTGTTGATTGGCATAAGTACTAGCTAAAAACGTTTGAGAATCCATGGGATTACTTAGGAAGGTTAAAACTAGCCCAACCCGTTTTTAGCTAGTGTTGGAATGGTTCGAGTCACGGTAGAAGTAAATAATATTTTCATCTCAACCTCAAATTGACTTCTATATCTTCTCACGCGTCACTGACTTCAAGGTCCATCTTAATCAAAAGGAATTAACTCCAAATATTTGACTAATTAATATGGGTGACTGAAACAATATGACATCAAGATTTCTCTGTCGAACGATCTAGCTTCCCAAATTGACTTTCAGCTCCAGTTACGCCTTGGTTTGGGGTTTTACTTGAATTTCTGAATTCTTCTCTTAATATTGGCATCTTGTATCAGCCATGTACCTACAATATACACACTTAACACATGAGTAAAGTACAAAAACTATATAAATAACAATATGTCCAAAACAAGAGAGAAAAGAACAATATACCAAATATTAGGGAAAAATACCTCACTTAGGAAAAATAAAGACCCAAAATATTTCTTGTGAATGGATTAGTCCATCAAAAAAATAGAGACATCAATGATCAAAACAGAGGAGCCAGACCTCCGAATTAGATATTAGGCGGAATGCCTAAATTAGTTTGAGAATGAGCCTGTGACAAAGGGAAGACTGAGACCTCCGAGATGAAGACTAGACATAATTCCTAAAAAAATTTGTGATTGGAGGCATGAAGAATTAAAGACCAAACCTTAGATAAGCATACTGGGCTTAATGACTAAAAAACCAAAGAAGAGTGGATTCTCGAGCACTTTATGATAAAACTTGGGTATTTGACCGAAAGTACTATGTAGATGGTGGTCCTTTGTGTGTTCTAAAATAAATGCAATAAGGTAAAGAGAACCACAACCGCAAGTGTACCGTTGTCCCAAGTAATATAAGTGATAAAACAGATTCGTTCTCAGGGACGGAATTGTTGACTCTAATGCTTATCAAATAGTGGTTAATTGCACGTGAAAACAGATAAATGATTTTAAGATTTGTTTGGTTGGTTTTCTTCATGCTATAAAGTAAATTACTAAATTAATGCAAGTAAATGACTAGATGCAAGAAAATAAAGTGTTTACGCAAGATGAGAAGGCAGTATTTGAGAGACGCAAGGATTTCACCTAACTATCATTCATTTCATACATTGTTTAAGGGACAAATTGGTAAATTTGTATTGGTCGGGATTCAGAGTTCTCCTTACCCCCGTCAGGGTGGACTAAGGAGCTACTCTAAAGTGCTACAAACCCCGTCAGGATGATTATAGTCCACTCTCGAGTGATTAAGTTTATTTTACCCAATTGGCTATAGGATTAATTACGCTCGTTAGAGTCAAATAACTTCTATCCTACATTCGTTAAGTAGTTCGGTATCTAGACCCCCCGTCAAGGTGATCCAATTGCCACTAATTGGAAAAGCCTAGATACTAAGGCCTATTATCAATTGATCAGGTCAATAATAGTAAATAAACACAAATTAAAGAAAAATACGAATAACCCCATTTGATTTAAATATTAAATATCCCAAATTCAAACATATGAAACGAAATCAAATTGGGATTAACCCATTAAGCGTTCTCAAGCACTAAATTAAATTAGCTCATACTAATGAGGAAAACTAAATTAAAAGAAATAAATGTGTTCATATTGTTTTACGGAAAGAAATAAAAGAAAAACCTAATTGCGGAATTAGATTAGCTATGAATTGGAGATATAGACCGTCTCCAGCTCTCTAACTTTCCTGCTTCCTTGCCTTGACTTCTCTCTGATGTTTTCTTTTGTAAAAAGTGAATTCTCTTTAAAATAGAAGTCAAAACCCTTATTTATACTCCAAAATTCGGACTAGGCCTTAGACTAAAGATTAAATGAAATATTGAAGGCCCAAGTCCATTATATTAGCCCAAAATCCCGTAACTGCTGCACCACCTCCACTAAAACAGCTCTAACCGACTCGTTTCAACTCGGATTGACCTAATTCCAGTTGCTAAATTTCCGTAACTCAATGGGACACGTCTTCTCTTCACAAGTCAGCGGCTAAAGATTCACATAGGTGGCTCGAAATTAGAAAGCTTTGGCTACTTTCCAGATTAGTAGCTTTAAAATATCAATTCTTTCGGGATTTGTCTTCATGCTTTGACTCCATATCACGATATTTGACTTTAATCTCTATTTACTCTTCTAGCTAATAGTCAAAAACTACAAACTTTTCACTAAAAATACCAATATTACGCACAAAACCTTAATAAATTAAAAATGCTAGAAATAAAAGAGGAAAATCGGATTATTGCATATTTAACCCAAATGTCTATTAAAATAAGCGAATAAACACCAAAAATGATGTCTCCCAAGGGCATAAAATTAGAACATTTAGGGAGACATCAAGACCCCCAACTCAAACATTTGTCGTCCCGACAAAGCAAAATTAAAACAAAGGGGTAAGAAGTCATTGCAAGGGAAAGTATAAGCTAGCAAATAAACCTAAAGAAATTCTTAAAATAAATCTCATATAGCAAAACTCTAAGAACTAGTATACACATACACCTATTATGCAATATCGACCACAAATAATCTCAATCATAAAATTAAAGTAGCAATGCTTAAAGGTTACACTTGTACTCATCTCTGTATGATGGCTATATGGTGTTCTTCAATCCTAACTCGCTTTGAACGCTACACTTAGTATACTCTCTATTAACAGAATCATAAATTCACTATGCACTTAGGAATCACGAGGACTTTACGGTTTTAGCGTAGGCTTAGGGACGGTGTGGTATGTATATTTGGTAAATTTGAAGTGAGCTTTTGGCTCTCTCCTCACTTACCATCAACAACTGTCCACGAGCTTGAGTTTACACTCATATAATGTTCTCACTCAACGCATCTGACGCGCTAATGTTGCGTCCCCAATGTCAACCCAATGTATATACTAAGATGATTTCCAAAAATACTCCACTTTGGCGGATTTATTTTATTCTTTCTTTTTATTTTCTTTTTTCATTTCTTTTCTCCTTTTTTTTGTACAAGATACCCATGACCATCATTTTGATGTGAAAGGTCATGTCTCTTATAATTGTTTTCTTTTTTTTTTTTTAAATCCCGGCAAAGGGTTACAAATAATAATATCATCTACATTTTTGTGCCTCAATATAAACACATATAATCCCTTCCCAATGCAGTTTCCCAAATGTGGACCCTCCACCCCAAACTCAAGCTCGAGACAGGTCTTAGGATCATGATTCAAGTGCGGGTCATTTGGTCATGCCTAATAATCTAAAGGATAATGGGCTTATATCGTGTCTACAAAAGAAAAGCTTAAGGCTCGAAACTGGGCTAAGACGGATAAAATTATTATAAGGGATAGCAAGCTAAAAGGCTACAAATGGCTAACAAAGAACTGCCCCTATCATTTTCCTAAGTACATAGCTCGTCTTTAGTTCATATCTAAGTGGGTTCTCTACTAATTAGAATTTCACGTTCTACACACAAACATATTCCTTAAGTACAAGCTTACTTCATTTGCATTGTTCATTAATTTTTCCTATCAATTACCTATGTTTGCATGCACTTCTAAGTGCGTTTTATACTGTTTCCTGAAGTCCACTATTTACAATCATAGATTTACTAAAAGTATGCTTAAAGGGACGTTTAAAATCTTCTACAGTCAATCGCGACTCCGGAATTAATTTATTGAAAGCAAATAAAAACACGTAACACATAAAACTGGGATGAGGCAATGAACTCCACCCCAAACTCAAAAATGAGCCATGTCCCCACGAATCGAAAAGACTCAACGCAATTAAAATAAACTAAACCAAAACGCGGAAGGGATAGAAAACGTATCTCAACCAGCGCGTGGCTGGTTATCGGTGTTGCGTCAATGAACTTTATCATTCGTAAGTAGACCATAGGTGGCGTGTTGAATGGTGCTCACCCCCATTAGCATGTTTCGGATAAGTTCCAGCTCTTTTGTAACATTTCCTAAAGTAGCAATCATCTTCACTTGGTTCTCTTCCAACACCTTGACTTTCCCTTCCAACTCGTGATCGGTATGCATCTTTTTCTTTGGAGGAGCTCTAGGGGTTCTCAACGCTTTTATTATTTCATCATGAGCGTTCTGGATTGAAGTTATAGCCATGCTCTCTTCAACTACCACCACGGTCAATCTCTGCGTTCTTACGCGGGACTTTTGCGTCTAGACACAAAGTAGTGATAGTACAAAGGAATTTGAGATTTTGTTGCGAAGTCGGAATTCTTACAAACTCCATGATGATATCATAAATCACACAAGCAACATCCATTCTTTTCTCCTCAAGGATACACTTAATAAGCATAAGATGCTCCTTCTTCACTTCTGATATGTGTTTAATTCTGAAGAAGGTTGGGATTATGAAACGGGACCATACCTTAGCACATGGTAACAAATTACTGCTATGCATCTGTCCAAGATATCTCTCTCCTTCGGTAATTGGGCGAGCCCCATTAATAAGTACTTTCCCCCAAATGGATTCATAATCGAAAGAAGGATCATTAAGGGATTCTAGATAAGGGCATAGTCCAGTAAAGTGGGGTAATTTCAACGATTGTCGAATAAGCTCAACGGAGAAAAGAACTACCTTTTTGCGAACTACAACTGCGTCTTTCGAAAAGGCTATGCCTTCATAAAACCTCGCACCAAAGTAGGAATATACTCAAGCTTCCTTTCTCTCAATTCTTTCCAACCCATCTTGTCACAAGTAACACAATAATATTTAAAAGCACTAGTCATAATACCCTTAGGAAGATTCATCTCCTCACCAAACTTCAAAAAATCAATTCTGTCACGAACCTGATCATCCAAAGGAACGAAAACTCTCTTTGGCTTTTGAGCCCATACCTTTCTACGCGGAGGTTTCCGTTGTTGCACGGGTTCTTCACAAACTTCTTGTTCAGTTTCTTCCTCAATCTATTCTTCACTTTCTTCCCCACTTTCATCAATTAATCTACTCTTTTTCGGCTTAGCCTTGCTTGGATTTTCCTTCCTTTTCGGAGCAATTGGGATTTGTTCAGTATTTTTGGAACGCGAATCCGAAATCTCAATTGCTTGTTCTGGGCTAGCTCCAACATTGTTCCTATTTCTTGGTAAGTTTCTTCGATAGTTACACATGGAATCAGTTCTGTTAGTCATCTCTTCCCACCCCAAACTCAAAACTTCAAATAGTGATAAAGCTAGAGAAAAGCTTAGAACTTTGATGTTTTCAGGCTTTAAACTTGAAGAATATGGTGGAATATGAGATGGGTAAAGGTTAATTGATAAGAATTTTGGAAGAATTGGGTTTAATTTGAAAGTTAGGAAGAAGAAATTTTTGGAGAAACGTTGAAATTTGACGATGTTTTGGGGAAGATATGAGTTGATTGTGTGTTTTTGTGATGAAAGAGGGCTTCGTTTGATTATTTTATAGCTGTTATTTGATGATTTTCAGAGTAGGTGGACGCTAGGATTCGGAATAAGAGGCTAGCTTGGAAAAGGAGGCAAACAACTAGGTTAAAAGCTTCTCAAGACCGCCTCTCGCAACAGCTCGTCGGCGGCTGATCGGCATGCCGGTCGCGATGGCGGCGAAAAATTATTACTAAATTCGATTTTTTGTTTCTTTTTTTTCACCTCAGACGCAGGCCACCTTGCGTCAATGCTGACGCAGTGGTCAGAGAGTTCCTTCGCTGGCCGGCTAGCCGGTCATCTGACCGGCATGCCGGCGGTTCCTCGCTGGCGTATTTCGAGACGCAGTCATGTTGCGTCAAAGCTGACGCAGTGGTCAGAGAGTTGGGTTCTTCAGCTCATTTGGCCGGTATGCCGGCCAGCTCGCCGGCTAGCCGGTCAGACCTGCTGTTGACTCCATATTTTTTCGTTTTCTCGTCGTTATGACCTCAAACTCATGACTTGTTTTACCCCTGAAATCATCAAAAACAACTACCCTTCCTCATTTCTTAATAATACACACTAAATTAACGAAATATAACTATTATACACTACGAAAATCAAAATACTTAAACTAATATACAAGGAATTGGCTTTTGTTTAATGTCGTTAAGCTCGACGGGTTACCTCACGCTTCTAAGGGGCCTCGACGAGATACATGATCTCTCCGGGATGTGGATCTTCTGAGCGATTTGTATCTTCACCTCCATGGTATATCTTCAATCGATGATCGTTCACCATGATTGTACGGTTCTCGAGTGGATGTTCTATTTCTATCGGACCATGATGTGTAACCTTGGTCACAATATACGGACCCGGCCACTTCGATCTTAATTTACCTGGGTAATTGTTGAACTTCGAGTTATACTTCAATACTTTTTGTCCCACCACAAAGTTCTTCTCACGAATCTGATTATCATGCCATCTTTTAGTATTTTCTTTGTAAAGTTTAGCGTTTTCATAAGCATGTAATCGGAATTCATCAAGCTCATTAAGTTTCATGATTCGATTCTAACCGGCTAAATTAGGATCTAAGTTTAACTGTGCAATAGCCCAATATGCACCCATTTCAAGCTCAAGAGGTAAATGACAAGCCTTACCATAAACCATTCGATATGGGGATGCACCAACTGGAGTTTTGAACGCAGTACGATAAGCCCATAATGCATCGTCTAACTTCATTGACCAATCTTTTCTTGTAGGACCAACAGTCTTCTCTAAAATAGATTTTACCTCACGATTTGAGACTTCAGCTTTACCATTGGCTTGTGGATGATAAGCGGTAGATACACGATGTCTCACCCCATACTTCTCTAGAACTGTCTTCAAATATTTATTCACGAAATGAGAAACTCCATCGCTAATAATTACTCTTGGTGTACCATGTCTAGTGAAGATGTGTGACTTAAGAAACTTAATTACTACTCGTGAATCATTGGTTGGTAGAACAACAACCTCTACCCACTTAGACGTAATCAACAGCTAATAAGATGTAGAGCTTACCATTAGAAGGAACAAACGGACCCATAAAATCTATACCCCATACATCGAATATTTCTACTTCAAGAACATTATTACATGGCATTTCATCCCTCTTGGATATATTTCCCGTAAATTGACACCTTTCACATCTCTTAACATATTCATGACAATATTTCATAATAGAATGCCAGTAAAAACCTGATTGTAATACCTTAGCAGCAGTTCGATCTCCTTTAACATGTCCAACATAAGGTGAATCGTGACACCCAGCTACAATAGCTTCAGTTTCTTCCTTTGGTATACATCTTCTCACCATTTTATCAGCGCATACTTTGTAGAGGAAAGGATCCTCGAAAAAGAATTGTCTAGCACGGTGAGCTAATCTTATTCTTTCTTGATAAGTTGAACCTTCAGGGAAAGCACCACAACCAATTAAATTTACAATATAGGCATACCAAGGAGTATTCTCTAGGTGAATCGTGAATAACCTTTCATCAGGAAATTCTTCTCTAACTACTTCAGGTCCACCATTTGATTCTGATCCTTCAAGACGAGAGAGATGGTCTGCAACTTGATTTTCACAACCTTTTCTATCTTTAATTTCTAAATCGAATTCTTGAAGCAATAAAACCCATCTTGTCAACCGTGGCTTAGCATCCTTCTTTTCCATAAGATATCTAATAGCAGAATGATTTGTATAAACAACAACCTTCGCTCCAAGAAGATAGGAACGAAACTTATCGAATGAATAAACAACAGCAAGCAATTCTTTCTCTGTAACAGTATAATTAATTTGAGCACCATTGAAAGTTTTGCTTGCATAGTATATCAAATGAGATATCTTGTCTTTTCTTTGGCCCAAAACGGCACCCATAGCTAAATCACTAGCATCACACATAACCTCAAACGGTAAATTCCAATCCGGTGGTAAAACAATAGGAGCGGTAATGAGTTTTTCCTTGATAGCTTTGAAGGCCGCCATGCAATCTTCATTGAAAAGGAATTTGGTGTCCTTCTCAAGTAAATTACATAGTGGTTTAGCAATCTTAGAAAAGTCTTTGATAAACCTCCTATAAAAGCCAGCATGGCCCAGAAAACTTCTCACCCCTTTAACAGAAACAGGGGGTGGAAGAGTTTTAATCACCTTTATCTACGCACGATCAACCTCTAAACCAACACTCGAAACCTTGTGACCCAGAATGATACCTTCTCGAACCATAAAATGACACTTTTCCCAATTTAAAACCAAATCACTTTACTTGCATCTGACTAGCACTTTCTCCAAATTCTCTAGACGTTTATCAAAATCATCACCAAATACAGAGAAATCGTCCATAAATACCTCAAGAAAGTTGTCGATCATATCCTAGAAGATTGCCATCATACATCTTTGGAATGTAGCAGGTGCGTTACACAACCCAAATGGCATTCTGCGATATGTAAAAGTACCAAATAGAATGTAAAAGTTGTCTTGTGTTGATCCTCAGGTGCTACGTAAATCTGATTATACCCGGAATATCCGTCTAAGAAGCAGTAATACTCTCTACCAGCTAATTTGTCTAACATTTGATCAATGAAGGGAAGCGGAAAATGATCTTTTCTGGTGGCCTTGTTCTGTTTACGATAATCCATACAAACTCTCCAACCAACTACCGTTCTTGAAGGAATAGCTTCATTCTGATAGTTAAGAATTGGTGTGATTCCTCCCTTCTTCGGTACACACTGAACTAGACTCACCCATTCACTACTCGAGATGGGATAGATAATCCCTGCGTTTAACAGCTTAATCACCTCTTTCTTTACAACTTCCTTCATGGCTGGCATTAATCTCCTTTGACCTTCAACTGAGCGTGCATTGTCATCTTCAAGGATGATTTTGTGTCGACAATAGGAGGGGCTAATGCCTTTGATGTCGGCAATAGTCCAACCTATTGCCTCTTTGTTAGCTCTTAACACACGCAACGGTTTATCTTCTTGAGGACCTGTTAAATTTGCTGAAACAATAACAGGTAGAGTTTCGTTAGTACCTAAATACTTATACCTCAAGTGTGATGGCAAAGGATTTTCTTCCAATTGCAGAGGAGATTCGATTGAAGGTTTCTTTTTGGTTACAATCTCCCCCGGTTCTCTCACAGGTTCATAGGCTAGACGCCTATACTTTGGATTCTCAAAGTTAAGAGTTGCCACTGTTTCGGCAAGCTCTTCCATCAAGTCAGGTAGATCTAATGTCAAAGCTGCCTGCAAAACATCATCATAAGTAAATTCATTATATACCTCTTGCGTGGCATGCTCAATTACATTCATTCAGAAACAATCCTCTTGAGAATCTGGAAACTTCATAGCGCGGAATACATTGAACTTCACTACCTCGTCTTGGATTCGTATCGTTAATTCACCGTTCTCTACATCAATCAAAGTACGCCCCATGGCTAGGAATGGTCTTCCCAAGATAATGGGGACATTCGTATCCGCGTCGTATTCAAGAATAACAAAATCAACGGGAAATACTAAAGTACCTGCCTTGACGAGGACATCTTTGATTCGGCCTTCAGGATGTGCAAGATATCAATCCGCCATTTGCAAGACCATAGAAGTGGGTCTTGCTACTCCAATTTTCAACTTATCAAAGATTGACTTGGCATAAGATTAATACTTGCACCCAAATCACGTAGTGCTTTACCTTTCCATTCTTCTCCAATTGAAATAGGAATTGTGAAACTCCCAGGATCAAGTAGCTTCAGAGGTAGCTTACTTTGACAAATAGCACTACATTCTTCTGGTAAACCAATCATCTCGTTGTCACAGTACGGCCTTTTATTAGTGAGAGCTGTTTTCAAAAACTTCGTATACTTGGGTATATCTCGGATAGCTTCTAATAACGGAATATTAATACTCAAGCCTCTCACTCTATTAAAGAATTTTTGATACTCGGCCAAATCACCTTTCTTTTGAACTCTAGAAGGAAATGGTGGAGGAGGACGATTTACAACATCATCTTTCTTCTTCTCAATAGGCCTCTCCACTTTCTCAACTTCATCCTCTTTATTCTTTTCCACCACATCCTTCTCTTTTCTAGTAACTTCTTTTTCTTTCATAACAGGAAAAGGAAGTGGAGGAAGATTCTTACCACTTCTGAGAGTCACATCATTACAATCTTCTTTCTATAGAGGATTTTCTGTGTCATTAGGGAGTTGCCCTTGTGGACGCTGATTCAGTTGTTTTGACATTTGCGCAATTTGATTCTCTAACATCTTGATGTGTGCTTCAGAAGCTTGTTCTCTTTGGGCTGATTGTGTGTGAAGTACAATCAAACTTTCTACGGTTTTCTGAAGGTTATTCGCACCTTGTTGTGGTTGAGCAGGTAAGGCTTTTTGGTTCATGGTTTCGTTATAACTTTCTTGAGGAGGTTGTCTTTGAACATATTTCCTTGATTCTGTCCCCCTTGATAATTATTCTGAGGTCTTGGATTAGAGTTGTTACCTTGGGGACGCGGCTGATATGCGTATGTAGGATTAGCTGCCCCATTAGGATTTGAATATTGAAACGCAGGATGGTTTCTGTTAGGCTGATATCCATTACCATTCGAATTAAAGTTTCCTTTATTGGAGACAAACATCACGGACTCTTGATTATTCTGACAATTCTCCCAAACGTGATCATTCACACCATAGTACTCACATCCATACACCTCTTGTGTAGCATTTACCTCAACTCTTATATTCGAAAAACCTTCTTTCACGTCTAACGTAAGTTGTCTCAACTGTTGTTCTAATGGGGTTTGTATCTGGTTTTCTAGGGAAGTGAACTTCTCTTTAATGTTAACATTATTAACTCCCCCTTTAACTGGTGTTCTCACAGTATTCCACCCTACTTCATTATCAATTGTTCTATCCAAAATAATTCTTGCGTAAGCGGGTTGAACTCGTAAAAACGCACCACAACATAATAAATCTAAATCCTTTCGTGAACTCCCCTCAAGACCGTTATAGAAAATTTTCAATTTCTATTGTTCGGAAAGGTCATGATTGGGGACTCTTCGTAAGCATTTCTGAAATCTCGACCAACTTCTACCTAAAGCTTCATCATACTCTTGTCGGAAATGTGTTAACTCGAGTTGAGCATCTAACCTCATGTTGGACGTATAGAATCTGTCGAAAACCGCAGCCTGTAACTGCTCCCAATTCTTAATCTTCCCTCGTTCTTGTAAATCATGCTAATCAGTCGCTCCATCTATTAAGAAAAATCTGAATGTAGCAAAGTACCTTTGCTCCCTAGTTACTCCTTGCGTAATGTATGAATCGCAGATTTGCATAAATTTTTGTACTGCGCGAAGCGGATCTTCTCCGGGCTTTCCACGAAAATTTCTGAAATTCTGAAACAAAGCTAGCATACCCGAATCTGGACGGAATCTCGGAACATCGATATTAGTTGGGCCAACCCCAAGAGAAGGGGCAAGGAATGGTTCTTGTGCTGGACCGGTAAGAAACCATGGGTCAGCTATTTGAACTTGAACTGGAGGATTAGGAATGACAGGTGGAACTAGAGGATTAGGAATGACTGGATGCACTAGTGGCTGACCATTCGCGTTTAGCTGAACTCCTGGGTTCTCTTGGTTATGAAGGTTAATATTATCCATTCTGTTCGCTAGTTCTTCTACTTCTTGAGCTTCTTGTTCTTTCCTTCTCTTGTTGGCAAGTCTGATTAATGATTCCGGATTATTAATGATCGGAGGTGATGACTCAAGATCCTTAAAGAGTCTCCTTCGCATACACCAAACCTAAAAACCTGAAAAAGATGAACAAACAAGCGTAAAACTGAAAAATAAAAATGCAACTAACACTAAAGGATAAACACCGGGGTCACACGCTACCGTTCCCGGTAGGGGCGCCAAAAACTTCGTGGTCATTTGTGTGTTCTAAAATAAATGCAATAAGGTAAAGAGAACCACAACCGCAAGTGTACAGTTATCCCAAGTAATATAAGTAATAAAACAGATTCGTTCTCAGGGACAAAATGGTTGACACTAATGCTTATCAAATAGTGGTTAATTGCACGTGAAAACAGATAAATGATTTTAAGATTTGTTTGGTTGGTTTTCTAAATGCTAAGACAATAAAGCAAATTACTAAATTAATGCAAGTAAATGACTAGACGCAAGAAAATAAAGTGTTTACGCAAGATGAGAAGGCAGTACTTGAGAGACGCAAGGATTTCACCTAACTATCATTCATTTCATATATTGTTTAAGGGACAAATTGGTAAATTTGTATTGGTCTGGATTCAGAGTTCTCCTTACCTCCTGTCAGGGTGGACTAAGGAGCTACTCTCAAGTGCTACAAACCTCGTCAGGGTGATTATAGTTCACTCTCAAGTGATTAAGTTTATTTTACCCAATTGGCCATAGGATTAATTACGCTCGTCGGAGTCAAATAACTTCTATCCTATATTTGTTAACTAGTTCGGTTTCTAGACCCCCGTCAAGGTGATCCAGTCGCCACTAATTGGAATAGCCTAGATACTAAGGCCTATTATCAATTGATCAGGTCAATAATAGTAAATAAACACAAATTAAAGAAAAATACGAATTATCCAATTTGATTTAAATATTAAATATCCCAAATTCAAACATATGAAACGAAATCAAATTGGGATTAACCCATTATGCGTTCTCAAGCACTAAATTAAATTAGCTCATACTAATGCGGAAAACTAAATTAAAAGAAATAAATGTGTTGATATTGTTTTACAGAAAGAATTAAAGCAAAACCTAATTGCAGAATTAGATTAGCTGTGAATTGGAGATATAGACCGTCTCCAGCTCTCTAACTTTCCTACTTCCTTGCCTTGACTTCTCTCTGATGTTTTCTTTTGTAAAAAGTGAATTCTCTTTAAAATAAAAGTCAAAACCCTTATTTATACTCCAAAATCCGGACTAGGCCTTAGACTAAAAATTAAATGAAATATTAAAGGCCGAAGTCCATTATATTAGCCCAAAATCTCGTAACTGCTACACCACCTCCACTAAACAGCTCTAACCAACTCGTTTCAACTCGGATTGACCTAATTCCAGTTGCTAAAGTTCAGTAACTCAATGGGGCACGTTTTCTTTTTACAAGTCAGCGGCTAAATATTCTCATAGGTGGCTCGAAATCAGTAATCTTTGTCAACTTTCCAGATTAGTAGCTTTAAAATATAAATTCTTTCGGGATTTGTCTTCATGCTTTGACTCCATATCAAAATCTTTGACTTTATTCTCGACTTTCTCTTCTAGCTAATAGTCAAAACCTACAAACCTTTCACTAAAAATACCAATATTACGCGCAAAAGCTTAATAAATTAAAAATGCTAGAAATAAAAGAGGAAAATTGGATTATTTCATATTTAACCCAAAAGTCTATCAAAATAAACGAATAAACACCAAAAATGATGTCTCCCAAGGGCATAAAATTAGAGCATTTATGGAGACATCAGTAGAAAATCCAAAGTTAGGATATTCGAGCACACTCATAACGTCTATATATAGTACAGAAAATTATTCGTTAATATATTTGATGGAAAAGAGTAGTTAGAGACACAAAATAGATATTCTACCCAAAAATGTGGATGCTAAAGAAATTCAAATTGTAGCCAAACGAAGAGCAACACGTGGCCAAAAACATTGGCGAGAACTTTCCTATTAATAGGGGAACTATAGGACTCCATTATTTTAACTCTTTATTTCCAAACATTCAAAGATTTTTCGAAACTACATTTATGAGTGTCCAACAACAATCCTAAAGTATTATTTTTATATCACTATTCCACATTCATATATGTATCTAACTCATATAGAAGTTTAATGAATAGGCTAGTTAGATTATGGGGTAACTGTTAAACCTAGGGTTTTTTCTTGGTCTACTGAATAGGGTTTTATTTAAAGGAAATACTATATTGATGGAGAGCTAGTGTAGGCAAAACACTTAGCTTGATATTTTCACAGAGTTGAAGTTGTAGATATGGGTAGAGATTGTTTACTAATTCTTATATGGTGATACACAAGAAAAGGCTTCATAGGAGTGTGGATACATCGTGAAAGAAATTATCTAATAATATTATTTAATGATACACAAAAGACGCCTTCGAGGGCTTGTGAAGTTGTACATCACGAGCGGATATTGTGTACTTGCTTTCCTAGTGTTGAATATGCCACTAGTATTCTCTTGAAGGGTGATTCTGAAGATGGTGTAAAGGTTTGTGGTCTCATCTTAAGAGACACAAGGAATTTTAGTGGAGGAGATTTAAATCGTAAGGGTGATCATACCTTAACGAACGACTATAAATCTCGTGTTTGATCTATGTCCCTTGATTATTTAATTTGTGCATTCCCTTAGTATAATATTAGCCTTTACTTTGAATAAATTGTTAGGCTTAGAATCTTGCATGATAGGTTCTTGTTAAATAATCTCTCTTGATTCTTGACTAGTGTTCATCATAAAACATATCCACTTAAAGTTAGATTGAGTATTCTTACTAATATATATCTTATCTTTGAGTGTTGCTACTTGATGAAGAAACAATCGAGTTATTAAGTTGTAGGTGAGTGGACCATTGGATGCTATATTAGGACCTATGAATAACATATAGCCATTAACAAGAATTGAGTTGAAAACCTCTCGTTCTGGCATTGTGATGTCTCCTCATTTGTGATAGATTTATATTAGGATGAGACATCATTTTTAGTGATTTAGAAGTCATAATAGTCAATTTTCTTGAGAAATAGTGTACTTTCCTATTTTGATTCTTGATTTAGTAAAATAATATTTTTAGAGCATATTGGGTTTAATTATTTATTTAGTGTGAAGCTTTAAAGATAATTATGGAGATTAATTAGAGTCCAAGTCAAAGACTACAAGATATGGAAAGAGATAAGCATGGAAATTGGAGATAAAGGAAAGAAAAGCTAAAAACATGGAAAAGGAAAACATGCCTTAATCCTGAATTTCTGCACCTACGACCACAAATCAGCATATATCTTAAAAACGGTGAGGAATCTGGAGAAACGATCAAGAGAAAAGTTGAAGATCTTTCTGAGAAGATAAATTTGGTATACTCATACGCATCAAACGGATGAAAATTGAAGCTTCTAGGACCAAAAGAAAAACGGGCCTGATTTCATGTTTTTAGGGTTACGAATTTGAGTTGGGCTTGGAGTCCATTACTTAACCTCTCCTTCAAGAAAACGAATTAGGTCTTCTAAACACCTATAAATACACCCTTATATCACTTGTAAATCATCCTTGCCTCATAGTAATTATTTCTTAAGGTTTTATTCTTCCAGTTTATTGTAGAGAGCAAGATGATGTCTTTAGTTATTTATTTTAGTTTATTTCCTTCAGGTATGAACTAAACTCCCCATAGCTTGGGTTTTGCATCATGTATAATCTATGAATTATAATTTCTTTCTATCTAAGTTTCTTTGGGAATTACATGTTTTAATCTGATATTACCTTCTTACCTTTATATTTGTTTATGTGTTTTGATTAATTGTCTGTTCTAGAACTGATCACTTTAGGCTTTCTTAATTGTAATTAGATGGTCACCTTAGATGGGTGTCTAATAATTGAAACACCACATAACGTCTAGTGTAGATATTAGTCCTGACAAAACTGATTCTAACTAGATAGTCATTAGGATATGATTTAATCACTATCACCATGTATGGAAATTGATTGGTTAGGGCCTTGGTAGCGCTTGATAACCCTATTTGAACCAGCCTCGTGGTGTGTCCGTAGCCCCCTTAGTCGCTCTCAAGGTCTAAGGTATGGGAATATAGAATCCTGACTAAGTATACAAGAGCTAATATTCTCCCTTATTAACTAGATCTAATAGAAAGAATTAGACGGATTAGTGCATACTAGCAAAACCTAAGCTATATTTCTCATCTCATATTCTTCGTATTTTATTTTATTGTCTTTATTTTCCTAGTTTTAATTAGTTATTTTCGAAATATATTCCTTTAAGTTTCTGTCTTTTAATTATTTACTCCTTACTCGTTATTGCTACCTATTCGACTAGCACACTAAGTCCCTGAGAACGAACTCAACTTATCAACTAAAACTTGCATACGTCCTGTAATACTTGCAGTACTGTGCCTGTCTAGGGTGAGAGTGCGTAGTTTTCTAGATTTAATTTTATCTTATTTTTATCACACCCTAGGCGACACCACATTGCAAAGTTAATCTGAACTTGAATTTATGGATTGTTGATTATGTGTATATTAAGCATACGTGTGCATTATTTCTTTAGCACTATTACATGAAACTTTTTAGATATTTTACTCTAGGATCATTCATTGTGTTTTATTCTTCTTCTCCTCCTACTTCTCTTTCTCTGTTTATTAATTGACTACCCTACTGTTCTTTATCTTTATTGTATCGGGACGATAAACCTTTGATTGGGGGTTGATGTCTCCCTGTTTGTTCTAATTATTAGCCCTTTGGAGACTTCCTTTTAGGTGAATATTTGAATTATTTGATAGACTTTTGTGCTTATTTTGTCATATTACACTTTCTCCCCTTGGAATTAGACTATTTACATTTTTAGAGCTTTTGTGCATTAATTTGATTATTTTTAGTGCAAAGTTAGTAGGTTCTTGAATTTCATGAAAGACCACTACAAGTAGGAGAAGTCAGAATTATAGTCTTAGGGTATTTTAGTGTGTTAGGAAGCATTTTTATTTTAGTTTCTAATTTAAAGTGCACTTTCCTATTTTTATTCTCGAATTATGGATTTATTATTTTTTAAAGCATATGCGGTTTAATTATTTATTTATTGTGAAGATTTAAAAGATATATGGTGATTAATTAGATACCAAGTCAAGTCAAAGAAATAAAGGAAAGAGATATACATGGAAATAAGAAGATTAAGGAAAGATATATGCAAATAAGGAAAAGATAAAGCTGCCAAATAAATCTGAAATTCCAGCCACGTTTCAAAGACAAGCTCATAACTTAAGATTGGCTAAGTATTTGGGAAGTGGTCTGCACAATGGAAAGAGCTTTTCGAGAAAAGCGGTTTCGAATAATGGAACGCGTCAAACGTATAAGTATTGAAGGAGATATGACCAAAACAAATCAGCAGCAGAATCTTACCTTTCCTAGATTTTAGGGCTACGAATTTAAGAGTTCTTGCCTTGTCTTCCACTCCAAGTAAATTCGACATAGGGCTTTATAACACCTATAAATACACCTCTTAGCCTCCTCTTTTCACACACTTCAGATAATTACACAAGATACTTAAGGTTTTCAACCCAGAGCAAGAAGGCAAGGAGAAGCTAGTGCTGGAGGAGTCTTGTTCTTCCATCATCAGTCATCCTACCCTTTAGGTTATCAATTTATCTTTTGTATTTGAACATGAATTCCTTTTATTTATTTTTAGTTTTTAATTCCATTAGGAACTAATTTTCTTTGTACTTGAGAATCGCTATATGGGTTGGACCTAATTCTATTTAATTTATGTGTTTTGGATTTGGGATTTAATAGTTTAAATTAGACTAGGTATTTTGTGTTGACTATTATTCTGTTTTAATCACTAATTTTGAAGTCATGAATCAAACTTAGCTCATAGTAATTATGCTATTCCATATAGTGGCGTATGGATCACCTTGACGGGGGGTTTAATTACAGACTTAGATAATAGACGCATAGTATCCGTTATTGACCCTGACGGGCTTAACTAACCATGTAGCCAATGAGTTAAATTATTATTCATCTGAAAGTAGCTTACATTCACCCTGACGAGGTTTGTAATACCGTAGGATAGCTCCTAAGTCCACCTTGACGTGGGTTGGGAGATATTAGAGTCCCGACTAGCACAATAATACCAGTTTAGCCCTTAAACAGAGGCATGAATTAGATAGGTTAGGTGAAACCCTTGCGAGGATCAAGTACTCTCTCTCTCTCTCTCTCTCTCTCTCTCTCTCTCTCTCTCTCTCTCTCTCTCTTCTGAAGTTTAAAGTCTCTTTTACTTGCTTTATTTTATTTTCGTATTTTATTTTCTTGCATCTCTTATTTTATAAAACCAGAACAAAAATCTTTATTTTATTTTTTAGTCAAGCAATTTCTACTACTATCTGATTAATACTAGAGTTATACCTAATCCGTCCCTGAGAACGAACTTGATTATCATATATTACATGGGACAACCGTACACTTGCAGTTTGTGGTTCCTCTGTTTTATCATTATTATTTTCGAACACACCAGGACCCACCAGGGTTCTTGATGTCTCACTTTTTTTGATGATTTAATCTTAGTTGGAGACAACATTTTAGGTGTATTAAATAGGATATAGGTCGATTTTAACATGATTTATTACATTTTCCTATTTCTTGTCTTGATTTGATTATTTATTATTTTTAGAGCCTAAATTGTTTGATAATTGTGAAACTTTAAAGATATATGATAATTAATTAGATGTCAAATCAATTCTATTTAATAAAGGAAAGTGGATATGCATGAAAATTGTATATAAAGGAAAGAAAGGATAAGTATGGAAAGATAAAGTTGCCAAGTAAATCTGAATTCCACCAGCCATGTCCACAAAAGTGATCATAACTCACAATCGGCTGGGAATTTGGAAGAATGAAATGAAGCAAAGTGAAAGAGATTTCCGAAACGACGAGTTTCGATATAAATAACGCATCAAACAGATAAGTATTGAAGGTTTTATGACCAAAACAAAACAACAACCGTTTATTACCTTTTCTGTATTTTAGGGTTATGAATTTGAGTTGGGCTAGAAGTCCAATACTTGTCTTCTACTCCAAGAAAACATTTTAGGGTTTACTATAACCTTTAAATACACCCTCTATTCAAAAGAAATATATCCTTGGCCAATTCTTAAGCCAAGAAGAAGCTTACATCAATAGAAGAGAAGTCTTGAAGGAGCTGGACACCATATTATGTCTTCACAAGCCTTCGAATTTGTAATTGTTTTTTTTTCTTTCTTTAGTATGAACTAATTTACTTTTAGCTTGAGATTTAAAATATATGTATAAACCCTAGACTTGTTTTACATCTATCTAATTTGGGATACCTTCGTATTTAAATTGAATTCATGTTTTATTCACTGTTTTATGTGCTTTGACTTATTGACTGTTCTCTTTGCTAGTGCACGGGTATCGGATTACCTTAATGGTAGTTAGATGGTCACCCGGAAAGGGTGTCTAATTATTGATACACCACATTAACATCTAGCGTAAGGTAGTAACCCTGACAAGATTTGTGTAATTAGATAACCATTATGGTTTGATTTAATCACCGATCATCATTAGAAGGTCAGTCTTACTTAGGAACCTAGTTGCGTAGGAACACCCTAATTAAGTCCTCTCGTGATTGTGAGGTCGCCACCCTAGTTCGCTCTACGGGGATAGGGAAGAATTTAGAATCCTGGTTATTGAAATTTTACATGATTCACCCTTACATGCTTAGAATAAACAAGGCTAGTGGGGATTACTTGCTAGTTTCTCGAGCTAAACTCTCATACTATTGTTCTTTCTCTTTGTATTTAATTTTCTGTCTTTAATTCATTTAGTTTAATTTCTAATTACCAAAACCAACAAAAATCTCTTTAGTCTTTTACTTTCTTGCGTATTATTTAATCTAGCTTTTATATTTTCACTTGATAATTTACATAAGTTCTCTCTAACTTTCGTAGTCTCTGAGGAACTAATCTTATTTATCATTAAATCTTGCATATGTCATGTAATACTTGCATTACCGTGCAAGGCTAGGGTGTCTATTTTTGCACTTATATATATATATATATATATGATATTTTTATCACACCCTAGTCGACACCAAAAATCTGATAAATATGTCTTTTACTTTATCTATTTAGTCTAACCAATAATATTTTCTACGCTTCCCTCCTAAACACGAGTTTGAGCTAACTGATATATCCCTGAGAACGGATCTTATTAATCAACTATTACTTGCGAACAATCTGTAAGCTTGCAGTTAGTTTCTCATAGTCGTATTAGGTGTGTGCTTTCTTATCATTTATCATCACACCTTTGCAACCACAAGTTTTTGGCGCCCCTGCCGGAGATTTTTATAGTTATTTATTGTGTTTAGTTTAGTGTATTAGTTTTTATATGTTTCAGTTTTATGCTTGTTATTGCTCTTGTCTCTTTCAGGTTTTAATAGGTATTGGTATATGCTTCAGATCCTGGAATTTTTTTCTGAGCTTAGGAAAAGAGAGAGAGAGAGAGAGAGATAGAGAGAGAGAGAGAGAGAGAAAACGAAGTTAGAATCAATGGCCAATAAAACCAATTTACTCTTGAATCTTAAAGATGTACTACTTGAGGATAACAATTAACAAATTCCCATACCCCAAGTAGTACGAGCACAAGGAGAACCACAAGGAGGAGATCCACCTGTTATTAAACGTCACAAACAAGGTCTTCATGGTCAGTGAGCAACTTTCCGAGTACAACCATCAGAGGTTCTCCCTCCAGTGATACAAACCGAGAGGTTTAAGCCCGATCGAGATATGCTTAGTTAGTGTATGCGATTTGGACACTACTGTGGTGCAGCACGCCAAGATCCGGTGAGATTGATTCAGAAGTTTATGCAGAGGTTTAAGCCCGATCGAGATATGCTTAGTTTTATTACTTCATGTTTTTGTTTTTCTTGACTAGAGGTGCTAATAAATGGTTTGGATAGTCGACCACCAGATTTGATTAGTCATGGGATGAGTTGCCAGTCAAGTTCTTTGATTGTTATTATTCACAAAGAATGATAATGAAGGATCAAATGGGGCTTGTAAGTTTTCTCTAGGAGAATGATGAGAGTGTAGGAGAAGCATGGACAATATTTCAACAAAAATTATGCAGATGTCCACTACATGGTTATACCCTATCACTTCAATTATCTATGTTCTATCAAGGCATCAATGTCAAGTAAATATTGAAGGTATATGATCTTCGTCGTCCCCATTAAAGAAAATAAACAACTAAAAATTGGGGGATCGATTCCGTAGAGTATGGATCGCAGATATCAAGAAATGATACGTATAGATTCGTTTGCATTGATGGATTTATGATTATTGGGTTTCAAGATAATAAATGCATAAAGTATGAATTCGATTAACAAAAAGAAATTGGTGGGTTTTGATATGAATTATAGCTAAGATTAATCAAAAGTAAATGAAATTAAAAGTAATGATTATTAACTAATAATAATGCAATAAACCACTAAATAAAAGAGAATTAACTTGATGATAAAAGATCTTGAGGATATTTCTAGATAAAACTTTGTGTAGATAATTGACTTTGCTACTACTAAGGGCGAATTGGTTTAATGTTCTCACTAGTCAGAACTCTACTGCGATGAAATCTCAACAAGGGAAAACTTGGAAAACTTAATTCTATACTTACTTGTCTCTTGGCTTCAGGTTGGTTCACGTTCATATTACTTATTGGACTACCTACCGTGCTAATATCATCTGATAAAAGGTACTAAATATTCATATCCTAGTTCAATAATCCTTCCCCCTACCCGGGTATTAGTCAGATTACAATGGCTCATGCTACTATAGCCACAAGCATAGGAGTATTTAATACACGAATACAAAAAATGTAATTAAAGGAAAACCCAATTCAATTAAATATTAAACACATATCCCAAATGTAATTAATAAGAATAAAAAAGCTAACACAATGTATTATCACAGCATCCTCAAGCAAAAAGTGTTTAGCTCATAATCAAATTAATATTGAAAAAATAAAACTAATTAAACTAAGAATGAAATCATATTTGAAACTTAAAAGAGACAGAGTTGCTATTGAAGCTAAGACAATCGAAGCTTTGTTGAAGAGGAATAGATAGGTTCATGGACAAACCAACCTGCTTCTTCTTATTCTTCTTTCTTCTGTCGCTTCCCTCCCTTCTTTTGAAATGTTTGGATAATGTTGCGTACTGATTGGTATCAAATGGAGGCTGGAAAATAAGCTTTTATACCTTCTAATTTGTTGGGATCTATATAGGATTAAGGAATAGGTCAAAATGATCCCAACCAATTTTTGCTTTAACCAGATTTCTGGTTCAAACCACGACAGGTGCAAATATCACAACATTTTTGTTTTAACTCCATATTGAGTGTCGTCACTTTCCACGTGACCTTGATTTCACGATATTTCCAACCAAAAAGGTTTCAGGTCCAAATATCTTACCCAAAAATCGTAGTAACAGAAACACTCATGTGCAATAAATCTCTAAAAAAAGCTCTAACTCTCCGATATGGCTCTAAGCTCAAATTCACCTTGGATTGGGGTTTCTAATAATTATTTTACTTCTCCTCGTCATGTTGGACCCTTGTATCAAGCATGTACCTAAAGCTACACACTAAACACACTATTAAAGCATATAATTATCTATAAACAGTAATAAGTCCAAAGCTAGGGGTAAAGTGTAATATAGAAAATAATAGGGAAAAATCCTTCACTTAGGCCCAATAAACTCCCAAAATACCTTAAGTGTAATTTCTCATTTTTGGTAGAGAAAAAATAAGAAAAAATTATTCAGTGGATTAAGTGGGGGCAAATGAACCTAAATAAGACAATGGGAGGTACAGGATTTAAAAATATGCACTCGAAGAACAAATCTATGTTGACAAGAAATGCTTGGAAAATATTTCAAAAATCCAAACTCCATATTAGCTAGAACGCTTTGAGGTATATATTTTAACTCTTCTTACTTTTGTACAACTGAATTGGGATATCACCCTTCTTGGGGTTAGAGAATGTTACTTGAGGGGAAAATGATTTTAAAAAGGACCTCATTTGAAAAGTATGCAATGGTTCATATATAAATATCTAGAGGGATAGTTGGATCCCATGCATGAATACTCTGAAATGCCTCATATACTGTCCTCTAAATTTTTTTTTGAACTTTGTTTCCCTAATTCCAACATTTGGGATACACATATCCTAGATAAATACTTCCCTACTGAAATAAGAAAAAAAGATCAAAATGATTATGACACCTTATATTGTTAGAGAGGATGCTACAAGTTGGAAAAACTCTCGTGATGGAGAAGGTACCTCTTAAGGTATGTACTGGTTTCTAAAAAATGAGGATATTGAAAAAGAAAAACAAAAGGAGCTTTTTAAACAATCTGGTCATGTGTTACTCCAAATATGGTTTGGAAAGAAGTTTGGAAAATAAAAGTACCTCCAAAGATAAGAAACTTTTTTGGGAGACTATGTAAAGGTAGACTATCTACTAAAGAAAATAAATTTAATAAAAAATGTTCTCTTGATAAATTGTGTTAAATCTGTGGTAACTGTACATAAACACTTGAACACTTACTATTTGCATGTGACTGGGCTAGAGCTCTATGGCTAATATCTCCTATGCAACTACACTCAAGGTCTCCTGGTACATGCAGGTTTAATTCCTGGTTCTTAGACCTTAAAACAAACCATAAAGGGGATTACTTGAGAGGTAGAAGGCAAAAAGAAGATGTTATATTTATTCTATGGAATATTTGGAAAAGTATAAACAAGTTTATATTTAAAGAGGTTCCTCTTGATCCTCATCTTTCCTTGTCCATATCCCTAAAAGCCTATAATGAGTATAATAATTATATAAATATTAACTCTAATGCTAATATATATAAAATACCAGATCCTCACAAGGATAAAAGGAATCCAAGGGATCTTAATACAAAGGATGAAACTGAAAAAATGAAGGATATCATTGAGAACCAAAGAACCGGGGAAGAAAATAGTAACACTAAAGAAGTATGGCAGGAAAATATATCTGAAAAAACTTGTATTGTTTATAATGATGCATCATTATTAGCTAATAAAACTTCATCATCATCTTGTATGATTAGATATTCTTATGTTAAACTAATTCATGGATTTTATATCTCATTCTTATCCAATAGTGTTGAAGAAATTGAACTACTAGGTGTGCGCAATGGAGTGGCCTTAGCAATAAACTTCCATCTTGAAGATATTCGGATCTTATGTGACAACAAGATGGTGTTGGACTTGCTCAACTCTTCTAGTATGTTTAGTAGATAAGCACAAGATTTTGTTAATGATATTAGATCTATTGCTTGTAATAGATTAGTTTCCTTCTTTTATATTCCTAGAAAGAAGAAGGTATTAGCCGATTGGGTCACAAAGCAACAGCAAAATGGTATTTTGCCTAATGATACGATCTCATCCCTCCCCCTAATTAGCAAGGTTACTGCTAGAGTTTCCCATTCCTTGTATAATTGGTTGAGGTGTTTTTTCTTAGTTGTATTAGTTCCTTAAACACTATTTATTTTAATGTAAGTCTTGACAAAAAAAATCTAAGAACCTAATTAGAACTCAATTTAAAAGAAATAAAAGACTAAAAACACCCCACTCTCTTTTATTATCAGTGAAAAAGTAAAACCAGAAAATAAAACTACATTAGGGTTTAATTTCATACTCTCTCTCTCTCTCTCTCTCTCTCTCTCTCTCTCTCTCTCTCTCTCTCTCTCTCTCTCTCTCTCTCTCTCTCTCTCTCTCTCTCTCTCTCTCTCTCTCTCTCTCTCTCTCTCTCTCTCTCTCTCTTCTGCAAAATAAAATCTGCGGCACTAGTGGAACATTTCCACGGTCGCAGGTTTCCCAAGAAAAAACGCCGCCACCAGTAGACCATTCTTCTGTCGTCGCTATTCTACACAAGGAACCCTTCCCGCCGTCGTTATTGATGTCTCCCTATTTGTCATGAATTAATCCTAGTTGTAGACATTATTTTTAGTGTTTTAGAAGACTAAATAGTCGAATTTTATATGCATTAGCGCACTTTCCTATTTCTTGTCTTGATTTAATGAATTATTATTTTTATTGCATATTGGGTTTAATTTATTTATTTAGTGTGAAGATTTGAAGATATATAAAAGAATTAATTAGAGATAAATATACGAAATCAAGTCTAGAGATATGAAGGAGAAGATATGCATGGAAATTGGAGGAAAAGAAGGAAAAGATAGGATATGGAAATAAAAAGATACCAAGTAAATCTGAATTCCAGCACCCACGACCATAAAAGGTCTTATATCTCAAGATTAGCTAGGTATTTGGAAGTATGGTCTGAAACAAAGTTATAGATCTTTAGACGATCAGTTTCGACTATTGGAACGCGTCAAACAAATAAGTATTGAAGCAGTTACGGCCAATACAAAAACGGGGCTGATTATTACCTTTTCTAGATTTTAGGGTTACGAATTTGAGTTCGAATAGAAGTCAATTACTTGTCTTCTACTCCAAGAAAACGAATTAGGTCTTCTAAACACCTATAAATACACCCTTATATCACTTGTAAATCATCCTTGCTTATATTCAAGGCATAGGTTTAATCCTTGCCTCCCATTAATTAGTCTTTAGGTTTATTATCATTAGAGTTATTGTAGAGAGCAAGATGAAGTCTTTTATTATTTCTTCTAGTTTATTCCATTCTCTTACGAACTAATTTTCCCATAGCTTGGGTTTTGCATTATGTATAATCTATGAATTCTATTTTCTTTCTATCTAAGTTTTTTGAGAGTTATATGTTTTAATATGATATTAGCTGCTTACTCATATATTTGTTTATGTGGTTTGAATTATTGTCTGTCCTAAAAATGATCACTTTAGGCTTTCTTAATAGTAGTTAGATGGTCACCCGGAAGGGGTGTCTAATTATTGAAACACCACATAATGTCTAATGTCCGATATTGGTCTTGACAACACTGATTCTAACTACATAGTCATTAGGGTATATTTGAATCACTATCACCACGTTTGGAATTGAATTGCTTAGGCCGTTGGTAGCGCTTGATAACCCTAAGTTTAGGCTGCCTCGTGGTTGTGTTGTAGCCCCCTTAGTCGCTCTCAATGTCTAAGTTATGAGAATTTAGAATCCTGACTAAGTATTTAAGAGCTAATTATCTCCCTTATTAGCTAGAATTGTTAGAAAGAATTAGAAGGATTAGTGGATACTAGCAAATACCTAAGCTATATTTCTCATCTCATATTCTTCGTATTTTCATTATTTGTCTTTTAATTTATTTAGTTTAATTAAATCTCGAATTATTCCTATTTATTTTCTGTCTTTTAATTAATTACTTGCTACTTGATTTATTTGCTCATAAGTGTAACACACTACGTCCCTGAGAACGAATCTAACTTATCATTAAAACTTGTATATGTCCTGTAATACTTGCAGTACTGTGCTTTTCTAGGGTGAATTGTGCATCGTTTTCATATCTTTTATTATATTATTTTATCACACCCTAGGCAACACCAAGTTTTTGGCTCCGCTGCCGGGGACTTGTGTCTCGTTAGCGTGTGGGTTATATTATTTCGAGTAGTAATTTTTAATTAATTTTTATTTTTCAGTTTTTATTTTTATTTTTCCAGATTTACGCTTGTGGTTTGCTTTAGTCTTTTTCAGGTTTCAACAGTGTTTTGATTCTTGGCCTCCTTTACCGGAGCCCGAGAGGAGCTTCACAGCTTATAACAGACGTATCCGAGAAGAAAGAGCCTTAAGAAGAGCTATGGAAGAACAACAAGATCCAGTAGATCCGAGAGTACTTGGTCCATTAGAACATATACCACCACCACCGGTATGAGATAACGGAAATAAAAATAATCACAACAGAGTGGAACAAGACCTCCCAGGCTTGGGAGTACCTTTTCATGTTCAACAATTAGGTTATCGTCCTCCAGAGATCCTGAATATCAAATTCAGGCCCGATCTAGGCATGCTTAGTCAATTTCATAATTTCGGACTCTATAGTGGTGCAGCAGTTCAAGATCCGGTAAGAGCGATTCAGAAGTTCATGCAGATTTGTGATGCCTATATTACTCTAGGCATTACACGCGAGAATCAGTATTGTCATATGCTTTTGTTCTTTCTGACCGGCAAAACTGGTGAGTGGCTAGATAGGAAACCACCAGGTACAATAAATACATGGACTGAACTTCAAGCCGCATTCTTTAACCGTTTTTATCCGAAGAGTATGAGACTCAAAGAACAAAGCGAGCTTGCAAAGTTTTGTAAAAAGATTGGAGAAGAAGTAGGAGATGCATGGATAAGGTTTCAACAGAAGTTATCTAGATGTCCACTCCATGGTTACACCCCGTCTTTACAGTTAGCTATATTTTATCAGGGCATCAATAGAGAAAGTAGATCGAGGGTAGATAATCTTGGAAAGGGAAATTTCGTGTCCATGGATCCTGCAGAAGCCACCGAAGGTTTAGAAAATATTATTGAAACAGAAAGGAGTTGGCCACTTTCGTGAGCTCCTATTACAAATACCAAAGGTACGCTTCGATTAGATGCAGAAACTGCAAACTCATCTCAATTATCCACATTAGAGAATCAAATTAAAGAACTTAAACTTGAGATGCAGAGAAATTTAGCCGCAACGAATGTAGTGCAAGAAACACAAGGTTGTCAACAGTGTGGGGTTATAAATCATACATGGGAAGAGTGCGAAGGAAATCCAGCATCTGTTTATTTCATATCTAACTGAGGGAATTATCAATTTGGTAACGGAAATCATCCGGATATGCAATATTCAAATCCACAGGGGGCTTCTAATCCAGGTCATTATCAACCTCATCCCCAGAACAATTCTGTCCAACCAAGAGGTCAAGTTTTATATCAAGGAAACCATAATTATAATCGACCTGCTCCTCCACAACAACCTATTAATGACACATATTCCGATACGTTAGCACATAAGGCATTACCACAGTATCCTCAAGAAGGATCTATGGGTGATCAACAATTGAAGAATTTTATGGATCTTATGACCACTAATATACATTCGCAGAACGAGAAGTAAAGAGAACAAGAAGTTTCAATTCAGATTTTAGGTACGCAAGTAGAACAAATGAATAAAGTTCTAACTAATATTATGGAAGCAAAAGAATTGAAGGCTATCGAAGGAGGTGATGGCAATGTTGGGTTCGAAGCTTGTAAGACTATAGGCCTTGAGATTTAAGAAAATAAGGAAGCACCGCATGCTGCAGAAATTGTCGTGGAAGTTCCAAGTATCGAAGATGAACCAACCAAGTCTAGCCCAGTGGACTCTAACTGTTCCGAAGATGATAAGGATTAAGATTCAATAAAATCCGAATTTATACAGCTTCTGAGGGATATGCAATAAGAGATTAGATCGGTTATGGAGCTACAAGTTGAGAGAGCTAAAGAGAAAGAGGAATAAGCCTCAAAAGAGAAAGTTGAAGTTGCACCTGATGTGCAAGAAAAGAAAGAAGAGGAGAAGGTGGAATCGCCACCAGTTGTTCAAATAGCGTCATCAACTAATCCTGATACAAATCCAAAGGTTGACATTGTACTCAAGACATTTGTAGAGGCGTATACTCCTGCAAATATCAACGCCCAAATGCTTGAGATTGCGAAGAAAGGGCTTACACCGCAACAAGTTTTCACACAAGTTATTCCAGAAAAAGAAGCGGTGGTAGAAGCAAGAAAAGAGACTATGAGAGTATCAAGAAAAGAAGAGAGGGAGAGTTACAACTAAAGCTCAAAGATCCAGGAAGTGTAAATCTTCCTATTCAAATAAATGGTACACTCAAGACAAAAGCTATGTACGATGTGGGTTCAGGTGTGAATCTTATGCCAAAGTCCGTGCTCGAGATACTTGGACTTCAGAAATCAGAGAAAGCTCCAGTGAAGTTGCAGTTTGCTGACAACTCAGTTACCAAGACATGGGAAATAGTGGAGGACATTCATGTCCGATCAGGTAATATCACCATCCCTACTGACTTTGTTATACTTGATTTCGATGCAGATAAGCATGTTCCAATCATACTTGGGAGGCCTTTCATGGCCACCAGTCAGAGCATAATCGACTTACAAGAAGGGACAATTACCCTTTATGCTAAGAATATATCCAAGACATTCTATTTCTGGGGAAAGAAACCAAAGAAGTCAAATCTCACCATTCCTATCATCCACAAGCTTTCACATCACAAAGTCCCTAAAGAGAAGATCTATGAAAAACCTGTGGATACTGAGGCAAACATTGAGTTTGGGGTCGACCATGAAGTTTTATGGAAGGCACACAAACCAGAGAATAGGACACGAAGTTATAAAGACTCGTGGATGGGACCATTCATAGTCACTAAAGTTGTTTCAGCTAAGGTCATAGAGATCAGGCCTAAGAAGGGCATTAAGAGAAGATTAGTTGACGTTCATAGCCTTGCTCGTTGTTGGGGAGGCTATATTCACAAATCTTGATAGAGGTAACGCGTCTAACTTTGAAAGACGTTAAATAAAAGTGTTGTACGGGAGACAACCCGCAATTTTTTTATGTGTTTATGTTTTTAATTCATGTTTAGTTTAGTTGTTTTTAGTTGATATTGCATATTTGAGAAAGGTATTAGTGTTTTTGGTGTTCATGTATTAAAGAAATCGAGTTACAGAAGAAAAACGAATTTTTTTGGGGAACATTAGGACCTCTGACCGGTATACAGGCCATATCGGCGGTATGCCGGTAGGTCAAAAAGGGGAGCCCTCGTGTATAAGACTCGTGTTCTTTGCCGAGGCATGCAAATCAAAAGTAAAGTGCATCGGTATGCCGGCCAAACCGGCGATATGTCGGCCAGAAGAAAAATACCATCCCTCGGGTTCGTGACTCGGGTTATTTGACTAAGCATGACTTTTTCGAAGTGCAGTACCGGCATGCCGGGCCATATAGGCGGTATACCAGCCCTTCACCGACAAGAGAGAGAAAAAGTGTGTTTTTTAGGTTATAAAGAAGAGGAAGGTTAGTCTATTACAAAATTACAAATCCTTAAGCCTCTCTTTCTTCTCCAAACCTCTCCCAACTCCATTAAAGCTTCATCAAAGCTTCCCCAAACATAAAAACTCTACACAATCACCATAAAAACACATTAAATCCTTTATCCACATCATTACAAAAAAGATTCAACCACCCAAATCATACCAAAACCCTTTAATCCAAGAATAAAAAGCCTAACTTTTCAAGATCCATCCTACAATTTCTTAGATCCATACCAATCCATCAAGAATCCATCTTACCCATATATAAATTCATCATCAAAACATCCTTCCTAACCCAAATAAAGATTGTTCAACCAATAATCAAGAGTTTCAAATTTCAAGAGTAGTTAAAGCCTTGAGTTGGAGGTCAATTGAGATGACTAAGAGAACAAAAACATTATCTACTAAGAGGGAGATGAAGAAAAGCAAGGTATTGGGTTCTATTGATAAGAAATAAATTGAGAAAATTTATATATCCAACACAAAGGGTAAAATAGATTATGTAAAGAGAGGCGAGCTAGCTTCGTTTGATCTTAATGGCAAAAGGGTTAATCGTTATGTCAGGAAGACAACAAAACCTCTCCAAATCAAAGGTCCTACACCTGAAGACATAGAGAAAGCTTCAAAGGCCATGATAGCGTATGCAGATAAAGAATTAAAGGAACTACCTTTTGCTTACGGGATAGTATTTGATGAAGAAGTTGGTAAAGGAGAATTCAAGAGATTCTTGGAGTTTGGTGAAAGATTGGGTTGGTCTACGTTCATGGTAAGACGTTCTAATTTATGTCATGAGTTAGTTTCAAAATTGTATTTAGGCCTCTTTAGCCGAGATAGTAAAGGTTGTGTTCCAAGTAGAGGAAAGTTAATTGCTTTCAGAGTTGAAGAGATTCAAAATCACTTCCAGTATAAGAAATTGATTGGACATTGCAAGTATAGAGAAGCGGTGGAAAGACAAAGAATATTTGATTGGGATTTACTTTTTGAGCATGTTTTAGACAACGAGAAAGTGCAATCACATAAGGGAGAATTAAAGGCACCTTGGCCTTACAAATATCTTCAACCGGATGCTAAAGTTTGGCACAATTTCCTTATCCCTAATGTCTTTGGAAACACACAAATGTTGGACGTAAGTAAAAAGAACGCTCTACTTTTGAATTGTATTTTGAGAGGAGAAGAGGTGGATGTGGCACAGTTGATCTTTGAGGAGGTGATGCGATTTTTGGTCTCTCCTACGTCATTATATAATGTTAAATATCCTACTATGATCACGTGTCTTGTGCAAAAAGAGAATATAATTTTGGGTAAAGAAGAGAAATTAGAGTTTAAGTTGAATAATATTGACAACGCTTGGATCATGAAAGTCTTGAGAGGAGCAGGAATTACGCAAGTCTCAAAGGAAGAAAAGGAGCAAAGTTGGCAAGAGAAGATGGAGGAGCAATTAAACAAATTCGAAGCAGCTCAAACTTCCTTAGCCCATGGTGTGGCACAAGTCAAAGCCAATTAAGTTCACATCATGACACTCCTTGAGCAATTAAAGAAAGATCCAACAAATCCTATCTTGGATGTCGATAAGGAGATGCAATAACCTCGAGAGTATGTTCTCTTTCTTCCTTCCCATTTTGGAAATGCTTTATCTGCTAATTTTTTTTTTCGAGTCTTTTACGAGTTGTGGGGACACGACTCATTTTTGAGTTGGGGTGTGGGGATTCGTTGTCTCTCATCTCCATTTTTCTGTTTTTATGTAGAAAATAATTTTTTGGTTACATGGTAATTAGATGTAGAGTGTGTTTAATAGCTTGAAAGCATAAGCTCAGTAAGTTAGTGATAGTAAGTAGTATGTTTATGAGCTATTTTAATTATTTATGCTTTGAGTATTTGCAGGAAAACACACATTGATAGTAAAGAAAAGATTAGTAAACAATACGATAGAAAGTATGTTCGATCTTAGGGAGCCTTGAGTAGTGTGCAGGCCGTGAGATCCAATCTAGTTGTCAAACCCATTTGATGAACGTGTTAAAGGTAAGAGAATAACGAAATTGCATGGTATAGAAAATGATTAAGGCAATTCTTTCATATTGAAGCCACTTGAAGCCTTTTAACTTTCTGACCCTGTTATTTGATTTAATATTTTATATCCTTCTCAGCCCCTTCTAGCCTTTCTAAAATCCTTTTTATTTAACCATGTTATAAGCCATATCCCTTTAGATTATAGGACTTTTCGATATGACACGCACTCGAATCGCGATGCATAGACAGTTGTTTTAGAGCTTGAGTTTATGGTAGTGGGTCGACCATTATGGGATTTGTTATTCGGTTGGGAGTTTTGAGCTTATTAATTGTGCTCTGTTATTATTTAGATGATGATTTACAGGTTTATATTGTAACCCTTTGTCGGGGTAATAATAAATGAAAAAGAAGCTATGAGCTAAGAAAAGAAAAAAAAAGTATATGAAAAAAATAGCGTGATATCTCAACATTAAAAAGAGAGTCATAGCTATACAAAAAAAGAAGAAAAAATTGATATGAAAAGATTATATATATTTGGACCGGCAAGGAGGAATTTTTATGTGAACATCTTATGCTTTAATTGGGTTATTGGGGATGCTACTTTGTGCATTAATAAATCATTGGGTTGAGTGAGAAATGTTTTATGAGAGTAACTCAAACTCTAGGGCGATTCGTTGATGGCTAGTGAAGAGAGAGCCAAAAGCTCACTTCAAATTATCCAATTATACTTATCATACCATCCCTAAGCCTACATTACAACCTTAAAGACCTTTTGATTCTTTGCTATGTGATCTAGATGTGACTGAGCCAATAGAGAGTAGTTAAGTGTATCTTCGGATACTAGTAAAGTTCGATGAACAATCTATAGCTTCCTTGGTGATCTGAGTAAAGTTCCTCTCCTTCTTACATTATGAAACTAATCAGATCTTGATTTCAAGTTGTTTTCATTGTAGATATGAAAAGTGTGCAGGTATGTAGTTTGTAAATATTATTACATGAAATTTACTGAGTAGTTGGTTTTATGTCTATTCTATATATTTTGCTCTCTTCTTTCCCATTGTGCTTAATTGACCTAGGTGTGTATTTATAGATTTCCCTTTGTTTTTATCTTTATTGTATCGGGACGATACAACTTTGTGTTGGGGGTCTTGATGTCTCCCTATTTGTCATGAATTAATCCTAGTTTGAGACATCATTTCTAGTGTTTTAGAAGTCTAAATAGTCTAATTTTATATGCATTAGTGCACTTTACTATTTCTTGTCTTGATTTAATGAATTATTATTTTTAGAGCATATTGGGTTTAATTTATTTATTTATTGTGAAGCTTTAAAGATATAAATAAGAATTAATTAGAGATAAAGATACCAAATAAAGTCTAAAGATATAAAGGAAAGAAGATATGCATGGAAGCTGGAGGAAAAGAAGGAAAATATAGGATATGGAAATAAAAAAGCTGCCAAGTAAATCTGAATTTCAGCACCCACGACCAAAAAAGGGGTTATATCTCAAGTTTGGCTAGGAATTTAGAAGTATGGTCTGAAGAAAAGTTATGGATCTTTCCGAGACGATGAGTTTCGACTTTTGGAACGCATCAAACGGATAAGTATTGAAGCGGTTACGGTCAATACAAAAACGGGGTTGATTATTACCTTTTCCAGATTTTAGGGTTACGAATTTGAGTTGGGCTAGAAGTCCATTACTTGTCTTCTACTTCAAGAAATTTAATTAGGTCCTCTAAACACCTATAAATACACCCTTATATCACTTGTAAATACGCCTTGCTTATATTCAAGGCATAGGTTTAATCCTTGCCTCCCATTAATTAGTCCTTAGGTTTATTATCATTAGAGTTATTGTAGAGAGCAAGATAAAGTCTTTTATTATTTCTTCTAGTTTATTCCTTTCAGGTATGAACTAATTTTCCCATAACTTGGGTTTTGCATTATGTATAATCTATGAATTCTATTTTCTTTCTATCTAAGTTTCTTTGGTAATTATATGTTTTAATTTGATATTATTTGCTTATTCATATATTGGTTTATGTGTTTTGAATTATTGCCTGTCCTAAACTGATCACTTTAGGCTTTCTTAATAGTAGTTAGATGGTCACCCGGAAGGGGTGTCTAATTATTGAAACACCACATAACGTCTAGTGTCCGATATTGGTCTTGACAACACCGATTAAACAAGATAGTCATTAGGGTATATTTGAATCACTATCACCACGTTTGGAATTGAATTGCTTAGGACCTTGGTAGCGCTTGATAACCCTAAGTTTAGGCTGCCTCGTGGTTGTGTTATAGCCCCCTTAGTCGCTCTCAAGGTCTAAGGTATGGAAATTTAGAATCCTGACTAAGTATTTAAGAGCTAATTATCTCCCTTATTAACTAGAGTTGTTAGAATGAATTAGAAGGATTAGTGGATACTAGCAAATACCTAAGCTATATTTCTCATCTCATATTCTCCATATTTTCATTATTTGTCTTTTAATTTATTTAGTTTAATTAAATCTCGAAATTATTCCGACGTGTTTTCTGTCTTTTAATTAATTACTTGCTACTTGATTTATTTGCTCATAAGTGTAACACACTAAGTCTCTGAGAACGAATCTAACTTATCATTCAAACTTGCATACGTCCTGTAATACTTGGAGTACCGTGCTTATCTAGGGTTAATTGTGCGTCGTTTTCATCTCTCTTATTATATTATTTTATCACACCGTAGGCAACACCAGCTACGCTGCACAAGAAAACCGTCGACGTTGTGGCCCATTCTCCACCATCTGGTATGATGCACAAGAAAACCGTTCAAACTGAAACAAAAAAAAAATCTGTTCAGATCTCTTTTGGCACGAAGGACCCAAAATTAAGGTAAAATCGATTTATTTTGACCCAGATTGATTGTTTTTCAACATTTACTTTTTTTTATTTGTTACAGCGATTCGTTTTTTTGTTTCAATGGTAAGTATGACAAGATTTTTTTTGTTACAATGTTCCATGTGTGAAGAGATTTGATTTTGTTTTTTGTTCCAATGGTTGGTGAGTTTGATGAGTTTTTTTAATTTTTTGTTCCAAGACTGTGAAGAGATTTAATTTTTTTTTTCCAATGGTGAGTCTGAAGCGAGAGTTTGAAGAGATTTTTTTTTGCTTTTTGTTCCAAGACGGTGAGTGTGAAGATATTTCATTTTATTTTTTTCCCATGCTATCTCAGGCCATTCTTTTTTTTATTATGAAATTTTTAATGTTTCATTGTTTTTCCACATTTTTCCACGTTTTTTTCTTATACTGATGTTCTTGAATTGTTTTTGTAGAATTTGGCATAACTTTAAATTCAATGCGTGTTAATTGGATCTGATTGGTACATACCAATTAGATCTAACTGGTACGTAGCAATTGGATCCGACTGGTACATACCAATTGGATTTGACTGGTACGTACCAATTGGATCTGATTGGTAATTGCAGACTTGTAAAGGAAAAAGGCATGGTTTCAATGTTTGGTACCTAATATTGTAATGGGTACATACCAAGTAGATTGTGGACATTGACACTTAAGTTTGGATTGGGTTATCTAAATATTTACAGACTCATCTCCCCTATTGTGAATTGCGTACGTACCAACTTGGTACAAATCCAACACGGATATTAACCTTCACATGGATAAAAACCATTTGAGTTTATAAACAAATGTTATTAGGGACCTATCATGCAATTATATAAAAAATGACTGTATAACAATCATTAAAAAAACATATATATATGTGCCTAACCAGATAGTCTTATAAAAGTAGTAATATAAAAAAAAGGGTATAGAAATTACTTGGTACGTACCAAACATAAATTATTGGTACGTACTAAAAGACAAAGCTGAAATAGGGGTATAAGGGTCAAAAAAACAGACAGAAAAAAATCAATTTTAGGCATTTTATAGAATTTTTTTTGGCCTTTATAAATAATTTTTTTGAATTTGATGCCTTTATTAGTAGATACCTCTTAACTTATTATGTTGGTTGTCCGCGAGGTTAGCTTGAAGATAGTAATAAAATTCTAGGAAAACCACCACTCTTACCTAGAGGTTAAGGCATGTTTAGTTTGTGAAAATATTTTCTATTTTTATTTTCAAAATATATTTTTAGAAAATTGTTTTTGTTTTTTTCAAATATTTTCAAAAAATATTAAAAACGACGGTCTTCAATATAACAGTGTTTTCATTTATTTTTCTAGAAAATTGTTTCATTTTCTCTAGCCAAACATGTTTTTATTAATATTCTGCAAAATACAGAAAATGATACCAGAAAATACACATTATTTTCACAAACCAAACAAGGCCTAGTTTCTCAATTCTTGCATTGCTTTGAAGGTTTGTTACTTTTAGAGCATTGTTTGTATAATTTTGTGTGTTAAATGTGAAGCTCTTAGGTATAATGATTATATTAGATTCAAATAAATGTTATGGAGTTGAGGAAAGAAGATCCAAGATGAATCAAAAGTTAAACGGAAATAAACAAGTTTTAGGAAAGTACGAAAACTGCCAAAAGTTGTTATCCAGTTGTGAAGACGTGTAGTATTTTCAATGATGCATAAAATCTACAAGTAATTTAAAGGATCACACACACACACACATACATATATATATATATATATATATATATATATATATATATATATATATATATATATGTGTGTGTGTGTGTGTGTAGAGGTCTTTGAATTTCGGTCATTTGATACCAAGATCACTAGATTTGGAGTTGTAATGAAGGAGTTATGATTTTTACAAACTATATGGGTCAACCAGTCCACTTTTTAAGGAAAACAAATTTGAGTTGGATTAGGACTCCAAAACCTAATCCATGACTTAGATATTTCGTCCAACACCTATATAATATCAGTATGCGACCTTAGAAACTGGTACTTGCCTTCATAGCCTTCATATTATATACTAGAGAGAAAGCAAGTCGACCTAGAGAAGAAACAATAGAGCTATAACATCACAAAATCAATTTTGCATCTCTCCTTCTCTATAATTAGGGTAATTAGCTATTGATATGTGGCTTAACCATATATCTAAACTTTTATTATTTAGTTTTATATATGAATTAATTGGGTTATAATTTTGTCTAAATCCTAGAACACTATTTTGCTATTTTAATTGTATTAAGATTTTACTTATATATTTGTATTTTGTGCTGGCCTTATTCCACCCCTAATATTGATCACATTAGGACTGTTGTTAGTAGTTAGATTGTCACCCTGTCAAGGATTTAATTATAGACAACACCACATAATCGTCAAGTGTGTGGCATTGATCTTGATGGGCTTGTCAATAGGCTAGATTTTTATTACCGATCTCTACGCAGTCCCCTTACCCAAGTCCCTTGGTAGTGTCGAGGCTGCCTTCTAATATACCATGGCGGGAAGTAGAAGGACTATAGAATCCTAGCTATTTATATATTGTTCAATTCATCCTTATAATTAGAATAACAACTTAGTAAGATAGGCTCATACTAGTAAACCTAAGTTATCTTATTTGCATTTGTATTTAATTATTCGCGCTTGATGTATCCCTATTTGTGATATAATAATATAGGTTGGAGACATCATTGTAGGTGTATTTGGTTAATTTATTATATATTTGTATTCATATTTTTATAAATTCTTATTTCTTGTCTTGATTTGATGATTTATTATCTTTAAAGCATATTGGGTTTAATTTGTTTGTTAAGTGTGAAAATTTTGAGATATAGGTAAATGAATTAGATGAGAAATAAATTCTAAAGAGATAAGGAAAGAAGATATGGATGAAATTAAGGGATAAAAGGAAGTAGAGATAAAATAGGAAAGGAAAAGTTGTCAAGTAAATCTGAAATTCTGTAGCCTCGTCCACTAAAGTAAAGATAACTTAAAATAGGATGGGAATTTGGAGGATAAATCTAAAGTATAAAGTGTATATATTTTCAACGCAATTGTTTTGATATAAACTACGCGAAAATCGGACCAATAATGAATGAGTTACGACTAAAAGAAAACAACAACAGTTTTCCCTTCTCCTATTTTAAGAAACGAATGGAGTTGGATTTTGAATAAAATTACTTGTCCTCTACTCCAAGATTTCGACCTAGGGTCTTCTAAGCCCTATAAATACACCCTCTTGTCATTAGAAAACACATCCTTGGTCAGCCTTTAGACCAAGAAGAAGCGTACATCAAGAAGAGAGAAGATTTGAAGGAGTTGGACAACAAATCATGCCTTCCCAATCCTTCAAACTTGAAATTTATTTCTTTTATTTCAGTAGTATGAACTAATTCAGTTTTAGCTTGAGATTAGCATATGGGTATGAACCATATACTTGTTTTTACATCAATTTTAACTTGGGATGTTCGCATTTAGATTGATACTAGTGTTTTATCCTCTGATTTATATGTTTTAATTTATTGTCTGTAGTTCTTGCTAGTGCACGAGTATAGGATTAACTTAATAGTAGTTAGATGGCCACCTGAAAGGGGTGTCTAATTATTGAAACACCACATAAACGGATAGTGTGTGGTAGTGATTCAGAAGGGCATTCCTAATTAGATAGTCATTGGGGCTTGAGAATTAAATACCGATCATTATGAAAGGTCCCCTAACCCAAGTCTTCTGGTAATTGTTAGGTCGCCACCTAAGTCCGCCCAGAAGGGGTTCATGAGGAATATATAATCTGGCTAGATCACACAGTTCTCCCTTACATGATTAGAATAAACAAGGCTAGTGGAAATTACTTGCTAGATCTCGAGCTAAACTCTCATACTATCTTCTTCTCTTTATTTATTTTACTGTATTAATTTTATTTAGTTATTTAGATTCTTAAAAGCCAAACAAAAAATTTATAGTCTTTTATTTTTAGCGTATTATTCTTCTAGCTTTTTTATTTTCACTTTATATTGCATAAGTTCTTCCTAACTTTCGTAGTCTATGAAGAACAAATTTTATTTATCATTAAACTTAGATACGACCTATGATACTTGAAGTGAGAAACATGTTTCAGTTGGGGTGTTTATTTGCATCTTATTTATCTTTATTTTATCACGCCCTAATCGACACCATGTTTTTGGCGCCTCAACCGGGGACTACATCGTTAGTCCTTGTGCATTTATTTAGTGCTTACATTTCAGTTAGTTCTTTTTTACGCTTTTTGTTTTTAGTTATCTTATTTCAGGTTATTCAGATGGCAAGTCCGAGGAAATTCTTTCTTCCCGTCTCATTCAGAGTGTAACCTAGAGGAATCCGTACTCCAGAATTCCAATCCGCTAAATTCAGGCCTGATCCAGGCATGATTGAACAATTTGTGAGTTATGGTCGATTTAGTGGTGTTGCACAACATGATCTGGTTCGTTATGTCCAGAAACTCATGCATATTTGTGATGCCTACATCATCAAATGTGTTACACAGGAACAAATGTAATTTGTTATGTTCCAATTCTTTTTAACCGGAAGTGCAAGCGATTGGTGTGACTACCAACACCCTGCTTGAATTCAAGATTGGGATAAACTCCAAGCCAAATTTATAGATCAATTATATCTTATTAGTAGACGCTTAAAAGATATGGTGGAGTTAGAACAATTTATGCAAGAAGTAGGAGAATGTGTTGGTGAAGCATGGTTACGCTTTAATGAGAAGGAAGCGAGGCGTCCATTCCATGTTTCCTCGCCCGAATATCAACTAACCATGTTTTATAAAGGACTCAAAATCGAGTCTAAGGAAAAGGAAGTTATATTAGGATATGGAATTTTTGTGTTATTAGATCCTGAAGACGCTCATACTATTTTGGAAAGAGTTCTTGATACCGAGACAAATTGGCCTTTAGAATCAGAAAAAGAAGAAGATACCTTAGAAGCTCTAAGGATCGAAGAATTAAACTAACAACTCAAGGAATTACAAGATAAAGCAGGTTTAGAGAGAAGATCAGCAACTCAGGTAAATCTAGTACACACTTTACCTTCATGTCCTGGTTGTGGAGCAAGAAACAATTCATGGGAGAATTTCGTTAATAATCCAGCTTTGATTTCCTTCGTATCTCATTGAAGAAACCATTACTCTAATGGTTATTATCATCCTCAAGGACGTCCCGTTAATTATTATTCCCCACAAAATCAAAATTGGGTAAAAAATAAAGGTAACTATTATCCAACTCAACCTCAACATCATCAACCACAAGCTATCTATCAATAAGAGCCGAATTATGAAGAGTATTATCAAGAACCACATTCGTATTCAACGCAACAAGCTACGCAAGAACAACCTTCGAGTTCGGATCCCAAGCTAGTACGACTTATAGGAATGTTGGAAGAAAACATGAAGATAAGTCGGCAATGATTTCAAACACACGCAAAGGTCATTAAAAATCTCGAGAATACTATCTCACAAATGGCGAGTGCAATCCTGAACAGGCCAAAAGGGAAACTCCTAAGTGATACTATTACTCCTCAAGATGATGTGTGTCATACTGTTGAATTAAGAAGTGGAAAACAATTACCTCCGCCTAGAGTGGAAGAAACATAACAACCAAAAGAACCAACCCCTATTCCTAGAAATGAGGTTGAAGAAACAGTTGAAGACAAAGTTGAATAGGTAATTCAACCAAAGGGTGTCCCAGAGAAGATACCAGAAAAGAAGAAGAGCTCAGTGGTAAACAATACACGTCCTCCTCCACCATTTCCATCATGTGTCAAAAACAAGAACAAAGAAAAAGAATTCAAGAAGTTCCTTGAAATGGTGAGCATATTAGATATCAACATACCGTTTGTAAAAGCTCTCAAGAGGATGCCAAAATATCTAAAATTCATGAAGGACATTCTTTCTAACAAGCAAAGCTTAGAAACTGGGGAGATGATCGGATTACCTGAGGAGTGTAGTGCTATTCATCAAAGAAAGTTGCCACCGAAGCTACAAGATCCCGGAAGTTTTACAATTCCCATTGCTATTGGTGAAGGATGGACCGGGAAAGAATTATGTGATTTAGGCGCGAGTATTAATCTCATGCTAAAGTCCCTGTTCGAGAAGCTCAACATAGGAGAGGTAGTACCTACTTCAGTACTATTACAAATGGCAGATCGCTCCCTCTCCCAACTAGTAGGTAAAATTGAAGATGTTTTAGTTAAATCTAGTAGTTTTACATTTCCTTGTGATTTATTTTTCTTGATTACGACGCGTATAAGAATGTCTCTATCATCTTGGGTTGACAATCCTTAGTCACGTGGCGTACACTAATAGATGTTGGGAATGGTGAATTGATCATGAGGGTCCGAGACGGACATGTATGATTCAATGTGTTTAAGGCTATGAAATATCCAGAAACGAAAGATCAATGCTTGAAAAAAGATGTCATAAGCAAAATTACACAAGAATTTTTTAATGAATCGAGCTTCGGTGACACGCTAACAGCAGCCTTGGCACTTGAATCCCCAGAGATATATGACGATATAGTTGAAGAAGTTGTAGCATTAGATTCAGTAGATGGTAGACCAAGAGAAATTTGCGATCAACTTTGAGAATCAGGAGACATTGGACCAATGAAGAAACCATATATCATCTGTCCCCCCGTTCTCGAGGAAAAACCGCTTCCAGACCATCTACATTATTAGTATTTAGGTATTAACAAAAATTTGCCTTTTATTATTTAAGCTAACCTTTTTCAGGTCCTCAAGAGGATAAACTACTACGTATGCTTCGCGCTAACAAAGAAGTAATTGAGTTGACTATAGCCGATATAAAAGGAATTTAGTCCTACCATTTGAAAACATAAGATCATTCTTGAGAGAAGAAAGGAGGGCGATCTATAGAGGGGCAGAGAAGACTTATATGAAAGAGGTGGTAAGGAAATAGGTGTTCAAGTTACTAAATGCGGGTATTATCTTTCCGATTGCAAATAGTGATTAGGTTAGTCCAGTGCAATGTGTGACAAAGAAAGGAGGTATCACTATCGTCCTTAATGATCAAAACGAAACCATTCCATCAAGAACACTTGTGGGGTGGAAAGTATGCATGGATTACCGCAAGCTCCAGAAAGCCACGAAGAAAGATCAATTCACTTTACCGTTCATTGATCAGATGTCAAACAAACTTGCAGGGAGAGCGTATTACTGCTCTCTTGACGGATATTCAGGCTATAATCAAATTTGTGTGGATCCAGCCGATCAACACAAAACAATTTTCACTTGTCCGTTTGGCACCTTTGCTTATAGGAGAATGTTGTTTAGTTTATGCAATGCACCTGTCACGTTCCAAAGGTGTATGATGGCAATATTTTTGGACATGATAAATAAATACTTGGAGCTTTTTATCCATGATTTTTCGGTATTTGGAGATAGTTTTGATGAGTTCCTCAACAAACTTGAAAAGGTACTTCTTAGATGTAAAGAAATATATCTAGTTCTTAATTGGGAAACATGCCACTTCATGGTTCGAGAGGGAATTTTGTTGGGACACAAAGTTTCGAGTGCAGCAATGGAGGGTGATCATACTATAATGGATGTTATAAAAACCTTACCACCTCTGGTTTCTGATAAAGGAGTGAGAAGTTTCTTATGTCACGCAGGACATTACAAAATATTTATTAAAGATTTCTCCAAAACAGCAAAACTGCTTTGTGCTCTACTTGAGAAGGATACTCAATTCAATTTTAATGATGACTGTCTTAACGCGTTTTTGACGATAAAAGAGAAACTCATCTCCACACCAGTTGTCATACCTCTAGATTGGAACGCTCCGTATGAACTTATGTGCGATGTAAGTGATCACGCAATGGGTGTTGTGTTAGGCCAGAGAAAAGAGATGATCTTCCATACAATTTATTATGCAAGTAAGACCTTTAACGCTGCCTAATTGAATTAAACAGTGACGGAGAAAGAATTATTAGTCGTAGTATATGCTTTCGGTAAATTTTGTTCCTATATTCTTGGAATGAAAACTATTGTATACACAGATCATTCAACAATTAAGTATCTTATGGAGAAAAGGGACGGCAAGCCGCGTCTTATTAGATGGGTAATATATTTACAAGAAACCGACATACATATTTGAGATCGAAAAGGATGCGAGAGCCAAGTAGCTGATCATTTATGTAGGCTCAAAGGATCTAATGCCAACAAAGAACCGGAATTGGTTAAAGAGGTATTCCCCGATGAACAACTTCTTACGATCAAAGATGTGTTTGTGCCTTAGTATGCACATGAGGGAGGAACAAGAAAAATCATTGCAAGCTGCCATGGTTCACCATATGGTGGTCATTTCAAAGGCGATAGAACCGCAGCTATAATTCTTCAATCTGGATTCTATTAGCCTACCCTACGCAAATATTGTCATCGATTTGTCCAAACTTGTCAAAGATGCCAATTCACTAGTAATATATCGAAAAGAGACGAGATGCCACTTAACAATGTATTAGAAGTATAAATCTTTGATGTATGCGGAATAGATTTCATGGGACCGTGCATATCTACCCGTGGTAATCTTTATATTTTGCTAGCAGTAGATTATGTGTCTAAGTGGGTAGAAGCAATGGCAACACCGAAGAACGATGCCAAGATAGTCATCTCATTCCTTAAGTCAAATATATTTTCAAGACATGGTATGCCACGTGTTCTCATTAGTGATAAAGGTACCCACTTCATAAATTTTCAGTTGAGAGCTGTCCTTCGATAGTTGAGGGTGAGACACCGCAATTCAACAGGTTATCATCCCCAAAATAACTGTCAATCTGGGGTTTATAACCGAGAGATTTATCTATCCTAGAAAAGTCCGTGAAAGAAATGAGAAAGGATTGGTCATTAAAACTAGATGATGCTCTCTAGGCTTACAGAACAACATTCAAAATACCAGTTGGGGCATCTCCCTATCGCATAGTCTACGACAAAGCATGTCATCTTCTTATAGAGATTGAATCTAAACCCAGAGTTAGCGGGTAAGCAAAGGATGATGCAGTTTGATGAGTTGGATGAATTTTGTTTTCATGCCTATGATAATTTGCGTCTCTACAACGAGAAAACAAAGAGATGTGGTGTTGACTAGGGCGTAATAAAATAATTGATAAAATAACTGCAAATAATCACCTGATGCCTCCCTATTTGTGATGATTTAATGTTACTTGGAGACATCATTTTAGGTTTATTTAATAGGATATAAGTATATTTTTACATGATTTATTATATTTTTGTATCTCTTGTCTTGATTTGACTATTTATTATTTTTAGAGCATATTGGGTTTAATTGTTTGTTAATTGTGAAGATTTAAAGATATATGGTAATTAATAAGATACCAAATCAATTCTAATAGATACAGGAAAGAGGATATGCATGGAAATTGGAGATAAAGAAAAGAAAGGATAAGTATGGAAAGATAACGTTGCCAAGTAAATCTGAATTTCACCAGCCACGTCCACAAAAGGGATCATCACTCAAGATTGACTTGAAATTTGGAAGAATGGTACGAAGAAAAGTGATAGAGCATTCAGAGACGATCAGTTTCGATATTAAAACCTGTCAAACAGATATGTATTGAAGAAGTTACAACCAAAACAAAATAGAAACAGATTATTACCTTTTCTATACTTTAGGATTACGAATTTGAGTTGGGCTAGAAGTCCAATACTTGTCTTCTACTCCAAAAAAACGTTTTAGGGTTTCCTATACTCTATAAATTCACCCTTTATTCAGAAGAAACACATCCTTAGCCAATCCTTAAGCCAGGAAGAAGCCTACATCAAGAGAAGAGAAGGCTGGAAGGAGTTGAGCATCATAATATGTCTTCACAAACCTTCGCAATTGTGATTGTTTTATTTTATTTCTTTAGTATGGACTAATTTACTTTTAGCTTGAGATTTACCATATATGTATGAACCCTATACTTGTTTTACATCTATCTAATTTGGGATACCTTCGTATTTAAATTGCATTCATGTTTTATTCTTTGTTTTATGTGCTTTGACTTATTGACTGTTTTCCTTGCTAGTGCACGAGTATAGGATTACCTTAATAGTAGTTAGATGGTCACCCGAAAGGGGTGTCTAATTATTGAAACACCACATAAACATCTAGCGTACGGTAGTAATCCTAACAAGATTTGCGTAACTAGATAACCATTATGGTTTGATTTAATCACCGATCATCATTAGAAGGCCAGTCTTACTTAGGAACCTAGTAGCGCAAGAAAAACCTACTTACTCCTCGTGATTGTGAGGTCGCCGCCCTAGTTCGCTCTCCGGGGATAGGGAGGAATTTAGAATCTTTGTTATTGCAATTCTACATAATTCACCCGTACATGCTTAGAATAAACAAGGCTAGTGGGGATTACTTGCTAATTTCTCTAGCTAAACTCTCATACTATTGTTCTTTCTTCGTATTTAATTTTCCGTCTTTAATTTATTCAGTTTAAATTCTATTTAAAAAAACCAAACAAAAACCTCTTTAGTCTTTTACTTTCGTGCGTATTATTTAATCTAGCTTTTATATTTGCACTTGAAAATTTTCATAAGTTCTCTCTAACTTTCGTAGTCTCTGAGGAACGAATCTCATTTATAATTAAAACTTGCATACCTCGTGTAATACTTGCATACTGTGCTAGGCTAGAGTGTCTATTTGTGCACTTATTTATATCATATTTTTATAACACCCTAGTCGACACAACACCCTAGCCTAAACATGTTACTCACTGCAAGTATCATAGATTGTATGCAAGTTTTAATGATAAATAGAATTCGTTCCTCAGAGACTACAAACGTTAGAGAGAACTTATGTAATATAAAGTGCAATTAAAGAATCTAGAATAATAATACGTAAGAAAGAAAAGACAAGTAGATTTTTTTGATTTTTAAATAGGAAAATTATCTAGATAAATTAAAGACAATAAAGTAAAAAAGAGAAGCAGATAGTATGAGGGTTTAGCTTGAGATATAGCAAGTAATCCACACTAGCCTTGTTTATTCTAATCATGTAAGGGAGAATTATGTAGAATTGCAATAACCAAGATTCTGAATTTCTCCTAACCCCCTTCTGGGTGGACTTAGGTGGCGACCTCACAATTACCAAGGGACTTAACTGAGGTGCTCCTACGTCACTAGCTTCTTAGATGAGACTGGCCTGCCATAATGATCGGTGGTTAAATCAAACCCTAATGGCTATCTAGTTAGACACCCTTTCGGATCACTGACACACACTAGACGTTTACTTGGTGTTTCAATAAACCTAGTGGTTAATTGTTCACCCGTAAGGGGTGTCTAATTATGGAAACACGACATAAATGTCTAGTGTGCGGTAGTGATCCGGAAGAGCTTGTCTAACTTGATATTTATTAGGGTTTGAGATTTAATCACCAATAATTATGCAGGGTCCCCTTAATCAAGTCCCCTGGTAATTGTTAGGTTACCACATGAGTCCACCCGGAAGGTTGTTAGGAGGAATATAGAATCCTGGCTATTGCATATCACACGATTCTCCATTACATGATTAGAATAAACAAGGGTAGTGGGGATTACTTCGAGATCTCAAGCTAAACTCTCATAATATCATATTCTCTTTATCTATTTTCCTCTCTTTATTTTATTCTTTTAATTAGATTTTTAAAAACAAAACAAAAATTCCATAGTCGTTTATTTTCAGCGCATTATTCTTCTAGCTTTCTTATTTTCACTTTATAGTGCATAAGTTCTTCCTAACTTTCGTAGTCTCTGAGGAACGAATTCTATTTATCATTAAAACTTGCATACGACCTGTGATACTTGCAGTGAGTAACGTGATTCGGTTGGGTTGTTTATTTATAAAGGATAAGGCTTATAACATGGCTAATGAAAAAGATACAAAAGTAAAATAAGAGGCTGAGACGGATAATAAATCAATTAATATGGATAACAGACTAAAGGGCACAAAGGGCTAACAAATAACTGCGTTAATCATGCCCTATCCTATAAAAATTATTCACTTCCTCGCTTTAAGGATGTTCATTAAATAGTTAATATGCTAACTTGAATCTCACATTCTACACACCACACATGCTCCCTAAGGTCAAACCTCTTTCTACCGCATTGCTCAGTAATCATTTCTTTACTTTCAACATGCATTTCATAAAAAACCTCTAAGCATACACAAGACAGGTCTATAAATCTACTATTTACTATCATTAAATCATTAACAAATAGCTTAAAAGATACATTCACTAATTTCTAGCTAACCTTGACACTTTTTAAAAGAAATAAACACATAAAAATGGGGGTGAAAATAACAAGTTTCTATACACAAATCAAAGTTGAACCGGGTCTCGGCTCGAAACAAACTCAATAAACTTAAAGAAAAATGACTAATATACAAGTAGAGTAAATGGTAGAGAAGAGAGAAATCTATTCTTGAGGATATTGCCTCGCGTGATCATCAAAGATAGGATGACATGGATCCTTCGTAGCATCCTGTATTATTTGCTCCAGGAGTGTCGTGATGTGAATTTGATTAGACTTGATTAATTCCACATTATTGGCAAGGAGGATTTGAGTTATTTCAATCTGTTTAAGTTGCTCACATACCTTCTCCTGACAAGGATATTACCTTGACTGTACTCCTTTCATGATATTCTTGATCCATTCATCATCTAAGATGGAACTCGACCTGATAATTAATTTCTCTTTCTCCCCAATAGTCACATCTGCTTTCATCACTAGGCTAGTAATCAGCAATGGGTTTTTCAAGTAATAGAAAGTTATAGGTTTGGCAATGAATTTTATTACCTTATTGAAGATTAATTGTTGCATATACACTTCTTCCTCTCTCATAATACAATCCAACATGATGGCCGATTTCTGAGGTACATCCACAACTCGCACATTCCCAATAGCTGAAGGTGCAAGGAAATGGTACAAAATTTTAGCACCAGGTTGAAGATACTTGTAAGGCCAAGATGTCTTCAACTTCTCATTTTCATTTTGTAATAACAAGTCTTCACTAAACACCTTTCTGTGTAGTATATTCCAATCGAAACTCTTTATGATCTTCACAACTAATTGGTACCTGCAAGGTCCCACCAATTTCCTCAGTTTGAAATGGACTCTGATATCTTTAACTGTGAAGGGAATCAACTTACCCAAGATAGGAACTCTACCACTACTATCAAGGCTAAAGAGTCCAAGATCCATTGAAATAACTTTCAGGCCAAACCAGCATGGAAAGGACAAGCTTATTATAGAGGAATAAGGTCGAGCTGATTTATATTTAAATTGCGACAGATGAAGAAATGGGAGCGAGAAGAAAAACGAAAGAAAAAGGAAAAATGGTTCTCATACCACGGCACCCTTCAAACGTTCCATTGTGTATTATCACATACCTATACGTCTTTTTTGTTTTATTATATATATTTATATTTTAAAAAATTATGTTGTTAATGTAATTACGAGCCCGTACCGAATCGAAATAAGTTTTTTAACACTAGTTATATACACGGGTCGGTCAAAGCAAGTTATAAGCTCAACCGGTCATCATACGGGCCAAGTTAAGTATTCATGTTCATTGCATGGGTTGAAACGAAACGACCCGATCCCTTTTATATAAAATCACATTCCAAATATCTCAGTTACATACTACCGATGTAGGACAATTCATGTGCATAAAAAATCAACAGATGACGATAAACGTATGCATCTTACGAGAGATGTGTGATACAGATTGCATATCCTAAAAAAATGCCAACATGCTTATGAGAAACTTGTGTGCAACTATTGATATCTCTCTCATATTTACATGTTTTTCTCGCATAGCTCGCATATTTTCCATTTTCTCACACAAATAACACTTTAACAAATCTGACCTTCTTACCTTCACCCAATGCCTTTTTCGTAAGGATTTGCTAAGTCCTGCCTATGAATCTAGATTGTAGACCTCCAATCTAGTCAAGTACATTGTGACCCTTCTATCACCTCCCCCCTTCCTTAACCCTTTTTGATGAGTTATGGTACAAGTGGTGGGTTGTTTCATATTATATTTTAAATTCAATTATTTTGGTTGGATTTTAATTCAATATTTTTATTTAACCACAAGAATTGTTTATGATTCATATTTAACTCTCTTGAGTAAAATTAGAATTTTGATGTTCATAAGGTAAATTTATATTTAATACTTCATATTTTTCATTATGGATCGAGTTTTAGTTTAATATATTATAATTTGAATTTTATGGAGTTGAATTAAGTTTAATATATTATATTTCAAATTTTTAGGTTGGTTTTTAGTTTAATATTTTATAATTTTGGATGGAATTATGTTTAATATTTTATATTTAACCAATGTGAGAAAATATATGGCATAAGTGTGTCAAATTTGAACTAATTTGGTGCGAGTCGGAGGAAGGCGTAACCATCATTGAGAATTCCCTTAGTCCCTACGCAACATACTCCTTTTAATGTCTGGTCCTTAAAGTTTAATAGAAACTGAACTCATGCCAAAAGCTTCTACTTCGGTGAAAATAATTATAGCTCCAAAAAAAAATAAGTGACATACTGATAAGCCATCTAAGGAACTTGGCACTATTCCTGATCACCCATTAGACACTCTAGCAGCCATTAGTATATGGTGGTCTCTTGAATAGAAATATTGGGCTATCATGGCTAATTATAAGTTGGTGAAAGAGGGAGATTGGAACAATAAATTCTTCCATACCTTTCGAAGATTTGTTGTGCCTTATAATAAATCATTTTCTTAAATATATCTACTATTAATTGGGTAGTGGACATGCATAGATTTTTTATTTAACTACATAATTTTATGTCGACCTCTACAAAATTAAAGGACAAGGGTGCCTCAAAGTCATTCTTGAACTACATTCCTAGGATTGTATCTCATTGCTGACAACGTCCCTTTAACTTGATACATTTATATGGTAGAAATAGAAAAGGAAACTCAGAGCTTGAGGTAAACCCAGTAAGCTGGTTCAGATAGCGTCAATGGAAGATTCTACCATCGATTTGGATACTTCCTAGCACATAATATTCTAGCTTTGCCAAGCTTTTGTATTTGGGCCGCATGATCAAGGACATAAACAAGGCTATTATAATAATCATTTTGAAAGTTCATCGTCCTACTTCGCTGGGTGATTTTTGACTCATTATACTAGCTAATTTTATTTACAAGTGATAGGAAGAAAATTATAGGATCGTACACTTGCATGGAGACAACATTATTCCTCTCCCTTGTCTATTGCGATATGATCGCCTAATTTGGCCATATTCTAGGAACAAGGTATATTTGGCTAAGACCCGGTATAACAATGCACTAATGTACTTACAACATACAAATTCATGCTCAAGCTGTCAAATAAGAGGCCCTCCACCCCCACCTTAGGATGTTTGGATAAATTATAGAAGGGTACACATCCTTTGGAACCAAAATCTGTGATATGAGAATTGTGCCTCAATGGTTCTCCACAAAGAATATAAGTTCCATAAAAAATGTGTTAAATCTCTCATCTACACCATTTTCCAGTTCTCTAACAAGTGAATTAAGCCAATGTTCTTTTAATGCGCTTAGACTAGACAACTCTGCCTTAAGGGTTCCCTACTAACCAAGGGGCCTTTCCCTAAGGAGTTTCTGTTTAATTTGTGTTTCATGGACCTTGTGTCAAACTGTGCAAAATATGGTGTTTAGAAATAATAAATAATACCTAGGATAACATTGACTTGTTGGACTACCTGGTTGCACTAAATAAATTTGTTATGGAACTGAAAAATATAAACGTGTCTACTATTCTCGATCAACCGATTAATAAACCAGATTATTTTTTACTCATATATTGCATGCTTCCCACTCAACTTGTTATTTTCCGTGATTATTTGGTTTCAACTGACATCGCTACTTATGTGTTTTTTTTGCTGGATACCATTAAACTCTACAGAGGCGCAGTCATGGCCCTCATAGGGTTGGTGATATCATGAATGCTATTTTGTTTGTCATACAATCATTTTTTGTTCGCGTCACGTTGAAAGTGATACTCTGACCAACAAAACCTCTTAGATTTCTTCTATATATGAGGCTACATGTTTAAAAACAAATAATATAATTAAATAATTTTTTTTATATATTTATTTATTCAATCCTAATAACTCGTATTATCTAAATTTGAAATGTAAAAATTAGTTCAAATTGGTTTAATTTGTTTCTAAGAGATTGTTTGGAAGTTCTTATTCTAAAGTAAAAAAGAGCTTGAATAGAATTTTAAATTTAAAAAAGTATTAGAAATAATTTTGAAATTTAAAATTATTTTAAGTTCTTTTGGTCAATTTTAAATCTAATTGTGTGTATGCCTTTAGGTTCTGAGTTCTCTCATGTATCATTTTTCTTGAAATATATCAGTTGTTTGATAAAATTAGGAAAAAAAATTATTTGTTTGATAAAATCACACCCAATTTTCTAATCGTGCAGCCTCAAAGCCCCTTCTTCACAGATCCACTACTAAGTGCAACGCCACCAAGTCCTTCCACAGATCTGGTGCCCTTACAAAGAGTTGAGTGCACCGCCACAAAACCCTTTCATTATTCAAGTGCACAACCACCAAAATCTTCCATATATCCACTTTTTGAGTGCACTATCACCAAGCCCATATCTATAGGTCCACTATTTGAGTTTCTAGTGCACCACCACCAAGACATTCCATAAATCCAGTGGTCCGCACCACCGCAGATCCAGTAATCGAGCCGCAACCAAACTCTTCCACAAATTCAGTATTTGAGTTCACCGCCACCAAGCTTTTCCATAAATTCACAGTTTCGAGTACATGATTTAAACGGAAAGCTTACATGAAAACAGCAAAGGTATAAATTTTAAATAACTAATATTGTCCTATTAACGCAATCACCACTAATTTACTTACAATTATTTTAAGAAAAATATTTTGATAAAAAAGGTAGAAGCTTAACATGATGGGTGCATTACATCTTCGAGTAGCTATTCTAGTGAGGTATATATTATTTATGTTTTTTTAGATATTAATGGTGTAATTAAATTAGGGAGTTAATTATTGATGTGATTTGTGATTATAAAAATGTCAGCAATTTCCTTGCTCAACTGTTAGATAAAAATATCCATAACCTGGTTTTGAACACAAAATCAAAATTATAAGTGTTTTCCTTACTTGATTACCCACATGAGCATTTTTTTTGTTATTACTAAATTTAAATACCACATATAATTGAGAATGAAAGAACTTTTATTAAAATTTTTGTGAGATTGATACTTTACTTGTTAAATTATTGTTGAAACATTTTATAGAGAATTGTTGTGTTTAATTTACAGGATATAAATCATTGGTCGTGGCATTTCAATATAAAGAAACATATTATATAATTAAGATGGTAAGTTTCTCTAAATGTCAATTCTCTTTACACTTCCTTTAGTCTAAACTTATCTAAATCATCTCTCCGAGTGCAGAAGATTCACACTTCTTATTTGGATTCAACATTATCACTATTTAAAAATGTCTCTTTTTAAATTTATTTAATGATTATATGAAAGATATTTTAGTCTTAAATGTAAGAATATCTAGTGAGATCCAAATTTAAATAAAAATAGTTAGCCAATGTATGGATTAATTATATTACTAGAATTCTAAAAAGGCTTTGAGTTAAATTATCAGGATTTGACCCTCAACATTTAGAAGCGTTACTTCATACATTATATATTTAAGTTGTCATATGAATGATAATTTGTTCATAAATCTAATAATTATATTTCACAAAATCGCTCAGAGTCAAAGTGTCTACTCGATGTATTAAAATAATATTATTTCACATTACTTTGTTCTTATATTCTATTATTGATTTTAAGTCATTGGCATGTTAAATGTATAATCACTATAATTTACCTTTAGAAAAATAGTGGAGTACACTAGCAAGAGATATTAAATGTGTTAACTATCTAATATTTGGGTGACTTATGACCATATTCCCTATTCTTCAATTCTATAAAAGGTGTAAATGATCTTTTATATATATCTATATAAATAAATATATATATATATATATATATATATATATATATATATATATATATATATATATATAAACATTTGGTAGTAAAATTAGGGGGTAATTTGATATTTTACCTTAAAGTATTTGTTGAGCTAATTTACTGTATTTAATGGTCACTGGCATTTCGTTAGGACACAGTGCTGCAAGATTGTAGTACAAGATTGTATTAAGATGCAAGTTTAACCACACAGTAGAAAACTTACCTAATTTAGTAACTTCTACCCTCGTGCCATTTTTATACTTTTTAAAGATTGTAAATTGTTTTCTGAAAATTAATTACAGATTGATCCTGAGGAGATGCTGATGTCGCGGCATTATCAGAGACCATCTGAGCAACAATATGTGGTATGAAATTTTAATCTGAGCAAAACCATGTGCAATATATATATATATATATATATATATATATATGTGTGTGTGTGTATGTATGTATATCACTATAAAAAGTATTGAATACCTCAAATTTTGTAACTATTTAACCAGTTCTATATGAAGACTGGGACACGCAAGTAGGTCATAGGTGCAAACATCACCACCCAAAAGATATTCAAATACCAACATCTAGTTTACCACTCTTTTAGGGAAAGATGAAAATTCAACTAATTTACATTTTAGCCCTACAACTATGAACAATTTCAAAAGCGTCCTTATTAGCCTGGTAATAATTTATTTTCAGTAAAAGATAAATTATTTAATAATATATTTTTCAATCTCATTTCAGGATAAAGTTGATTGTCCTTTTTACCTCAAAACAGGAAGGTTAATTTATGAGATATTTTTTATCTCTTTTATTTGTTACCTACATATAATCACTCCCTCTCAATATCTTATATAGTGTTACTACTTATATGGTATTTTAACTGCTTTATTATAAATAATGATTTATTTTTGCAATTACATAATAAATTTAGGTAGAGAAGATAAGTTAATTAAAAATATATCAAGACCTCATTTATATTTTACAAAAAACCAAACATGATTTTATGAATATTTACTTCTCTTCTCTTTGTATATTCTTGAAAAATGGTATTAAGAAGAAAACTTGGAAAACTTTATGGTTACTGCCTAAACCAAAGTATATGAATGTAAATCGATATGTCTACTATTATATTATTGAGCTAAATATCTACATTTTTGTATTGATATCTGCATTATAGAGGATATAAATGTGACATACTATAAAATTTTAACTATAATACATTTTTTAATTGTTATTTACATTAAAAACATATAATCTCTTAGGATGTCATCATCTTTTTCAGTATTAATTATCTCATATTATTTTTACATTTGTTTCCTATGCATGCAAGAGTAAAAGAATCGTATCAATCTTGTTTAATAAAGATTCTCTAGATTAAAGAATTTCAAGAAGTACATACCCAAGAACAATCTCACAAAAATTTCAATTCCCTTCATAGAATCAAGTAGTTGCTTATAAAAAAAGATTAGGTACTCCTTTGCAACCTATTTTGGTTCTCCCGAAAGATTTGAAAATTAACTACAAGCTTTGATGGTGTCCGTAAATAGCAATATACAAAAACAAAGGGTGAAATGTTTGTATTGTATTATAATTCTTTTCTTACAAAATAATATATTTTATTAATTAGATTTAGAGCAAATTGTAAAAATATGCCATTAACTCATAAATTTAGACCATATGGACCTTCCGTTGATTTTTTAGTGCATGGGGATTATAGGACTTCTATATTAGAGACCACAGAGAATGTTTAATTTATTCAAGTGTGCCGAATTTCGGTTGATTTTTCCAAATTAGACATTAATGATTAATTTATTCAGATGTGCCGAATTTAAGATGATTTTTTTTAAATATTCATTCAAGCATTCAGTTAATGGGCAGCAAATGTTGTGGCTTAACAATTCTGACCACTTCCATTCTTTCTTCTAAACCAAGCTTGATTAAGTTTGCGCTTATTATTATACCCATAATTTTCCAATACCCATTAAAAATCTCCATGGTGACTTTTTCTCTCAAGAATTTCTCGAACTTTTTTCCACCATCTCAAAATTTTTCATAGTTCTACCATACATTCAACTATAACTTCGGATAATCTTCTCTATCTACCTCTATTATTCATATATCGATCCCATATAATCCAATAAGGCATATAGTATCATTCACACTAAGAAGTTTGGAAAATGAATTCAACGTTCGACTGGGTTCAACATAACAAGAGTATGCAAATAAATAAGTTCTCATACGTCTTTCTTTTCAATTGTAACAACTTTTGTATCAAGAAGATTTCCAATTATTTAAACATTAATAATGTAAAAATAACTAAAAGTATAAGTATCAATTATTTTTTGGTTCGAAGCATATAATTATTGTTGGAAGGAAACTCGGAAGAGAAGAGTATGACTCCAATATTCATTACAAAGGAGTGAATAAGGTCTATCGCATATTGAATAATAAACGTATGTTGATTAAAAGTATTCAATACTATCGACCTTTGCTTGATTATTGGAACCTTGACTATCAACGTAAAGGAAATAAGACCTCGATTTGGCTAGATAAAAAGATTACAAATAGGGATAACATTACTAAGTTTACCAGAGTAAACAAACTTCTTGACTACATAACACATAAGTATAATAATTATTATAAGATACAAACGAGATATGTTAAGCACTATTTTACCCATCATAATAACATATATATATATATAGTATAATTTATGAAACTAAGTTCCCCGTTAAGTGTAAGAATCATAAGCTCGTTCATATTAACCACAACATCACTCAAAGAGATTGTTGGCACCCATGCAAAATCTGTATAGTTCATTACGAAGACTTTCAAAATAGAGGGGAATACACTACCAAGAGATATTGAAGAATTGGGAGGAGATGTGGCAAACTTACATGCTTGCATGTGAATACAAATGGTAATTTTTTCTCCCATTTATACTATATATAACATCACAACCCACACATTTTTAACAAGAAATTATGCTCAATGCTTTCTGTTAAGCAAGTGATTTTATTTTGCGCTATTTTTTCCTTTTCATATGCTTTAAGTTTTAGTCACTCACCTTCTGCTTCTGAGTATGTGTTGTTTTGTATACGTAATAATTATAGCTCAAATTATAAATTGGAACAAAAGAAAATGTTATAGTTCAGTTTGCCATTTTATTCGCAAACTCTTTCTTGTTTAGTTTTTCAATCCTCAAATTAATTTTCATAGATATTATAGGATTTATTATCGTTTCAAAATTATATTACTGGCTACCCATGAAAGGCACGCCTTGCCTCTAATAAATCTTAATAACCGTGACAAGAGGTATTTTAGGGTACTTAGTATTGGGACAAATACACGTGATCCCCTCAAGTTTAGGAGGGATGCTCACTTGTTTTGCAAGTCCTCATGGGAGAATAGGGTTTTTGTTTCTTATTTTTGTAAACATATTCGAGAGATGGAATGTTGGAGGAGACTATAGACTCGCTCAAGTTCGAAGAAATGAGTTTAAGCTTGAGGTGTTTGAGGATGAAGAATTTCAGAGTCTAATGTGTTCAAGGCGGTGGGTTTTCCCTTAGATTAATGTCGACATCCCTCAATGGATTTCAAGACCTCTATCATGATTATTCATACAAAGGCTTGGAATTTATACAAAATACTATATATATATACCATTATAACGGTAGCAACGTGCTTCTTTAAGCTGGAAGATATCGATTTCTTGAAGATCTTTACTAAATATTTAGACTCATTGTTTTTAGTATGTTTTAGTATCAAAAAAAAATTCCACCTGGTACATATTTGTTACAAGAAGATGGCGTTGGATGGCTTAACTCATGTATGAAAATGTCGAGTCACTATGTGCCCGTTTGGGATTGCTTTTTAAAATAATCTCTAAAAGTGATTTTAGATTCATAGTAATATTTTAGACTCCAAAAATCACTTTTAGGAAAAGCACTAGATTAGTGATTATTAAAATAATCACTTAAAGTGATTTTGGATGTCAAAATATTTTTAAATATTTTTTACAAATAATTAAATTTTAATAAAAAAGCACATTTAGCTCCAAAATAATCAATCCCAAACGGGCTCTATGTCTTACGTGTGAATGTATAAGTCACCACTTTGATAATTCTGGGGATCCTTTGGAGAAAGGACAGGATGATGTGGATCATCTTGTGATGAAGATATAGACGGTGGATAATGTTAGACTTATGACCCAAATTATTTTTGGTAAAGTATTGCCTATTTAGTTAATAACCTTAATTCCCTGACTTTCCAATATATATATCCGCTACTACATACGCGCTGAATAGCGACGATCCGTGTCGTCGCTAAACAACACTTATTCTTCACTAAACGATCTTCGCTAGATCTTCGTAACTAAATTAGATCGTGGCGACGAATGCAATGGCTTTTGCTGCTTATGACTGGGTGTGTTTTTCAACAAGTTATATCGTAAGTACGTTTTGTTAGAGACGAAAAATTTCGTCGCTAACCGTATAATTTAGCTACGAAAATGTTTGTCGCTATCACGAAATCAAACAGCACCAATACTTTTCGCCGCTCTTTTTTCTAACCACTATGTTCATTTCCGGGGATGAATTTTTTCGTCACTATCATTTATTTTTTTCATTTTCTGATTTATTTTTTATTTTTTCTATTTTTATTTTTATTTTTATTTCGATTTGTATTTTATTTTTATTTGTTTTTTAATTCTATTTCTGTTTTAATATCTAAATTTATACAAATTTGATAACTAATTAATAAAAACATTAAAATATTAATAACAAAAACAATATTAAATTAAAATATAATTAAAGTATTCATTGATAATAATAATAATAATAGTAAAAGTCAAATATCGGAAATAAAAATTATAATAAAGTCAAAGCATTCAAAATATGTCAAAATGAACAACTAACACCAACTAAGGATCATCCAACCGAGGGGAATCTTCGCTTCTATCTCTTCTTCTTCTCTCGGTTCTTGTCTCGCTCCTTGTGGGGGATGGTGGATCGGGTCAAGTCCTTGTTGGACCCTCATACTATTCAACGCCTCCATATATGTGTCTATAATGTTCATCTAGTAACGACCACCCTGAGTAGTCCTAGAGGTACTCGATAAAGCAGCAGGGTCAATAATAGGAGGAAGACCTTGAGTTGCGCGAAGCTCGTTCATAGTTGTCATCAAAACGTTTAATGTCTCCTTGTTCTGCATAGCCAATGGATCCGGCTCGTAAGTATGGGCTTTCTTGTGGACCATACCAACTCCGGATCCCCAGAATGTCTTCGAAGGGCCCACCTCTTCCTCAATTGCTTCTTTTAAGGCATCCATCTCCTCTTCAAAGCTGGGCTCTTCAAAGATGGGTCTCGAATACCTTTAACTTTAGCTTTTCCCGATAATTGTTCTGTTAAATAACAATATTAAATAATTATTAATTAATCAATCTAAAATACATCAAAAAAAGGAAACTTTTTCCTTTTTAAAAAACATTACATTTTTGGAAAATTTCTAAAAAATTCTAAAAATGAAAGTTTCCTTTTGTAGAAACATTCCAATTTCAGAAACATTCTAAAAAAGGAAACCTTCTTTTTTTAGAAAGTTTCCGAAATAAAAGAAATAATAAATTAAAAAAACTAAAAAGGTTTAAATAAAAATACTTACGTTACACTTTTTATATTTTGGGTTCCTCTACTCATCCTTATCCGAGTCGTAGCCCATATACTCGATAAACCCCCAAAATCTGGAAGCTCCCTCTCTCCTCCTAAGTAGCCTCGTCCACATATGTCAGTGACTCATTCGTCTACTTTTTCATCCCACATGTTCAATAACACATTGTAAGTCAATTATATTAATAATTATGTAAAGTGATTAAATATTATTTTTAATATAAATATCGTACCTTACTAATTTCCTGAGTCCGGAAGATACTTCTCGATCCAGCCTTGCCCGATTTTTTTTGCTTTCTGGTTTTATTTGTTAATCTTCGCTTGGCTCTGTTTCAATTCAATTTAAAAAAATTAAATACAAATATTTTTTAATAGTTATAAAATTTTAATTTTATACATGGGCGTCCTTGTCATCCCACATGGCCCAACATCTTCTCCAAATATCCGGGTCAACATCAAAGGGTGTTAGGCCCGGAAGATAGTAATCGATGTTTAGGTCCCACTTCCAAGCCCTATACCTAGTCGATTGGCTTGTCCTTAGTTTTTTCTGATCTCGGGCCAGTCTTTACTCCGTCTCCACCCCTCGATATCAAAAAACTCCATGAACCGGTGCAGAATTGTCTCTTTCAAACCCTAAGGCACGTCTTTCCATCTTTTGTAGTAGGGCGAGACATTTTCACGAACAGTTGCCCCAATAACTTGTGACATGTGGGGCCCGTACTCCCCACACGGGTTCCACGTGTCATCTAATGTGGAAAATTCTACGGGTAGAGGGTGCCCTTGTTTTTTCAAGGCATCTACATCTGTCTTAGGGGAAAAATTATTCTACTAATTCTGAAAATGAAAAGTTTCCTGTTTTGAAAAAGTTTCCAAAAATGAAAACTTTAACGTTTTTTTCTACCAAAAAAATCCCTAAGGCTTACTTTGTTCTTTTAATTATATAAACTCATTAACAGTAGTTTCTTTCTTCCATTTTAATCCAAATCTAAATATTTTATTTAAGACCCTAAATATTTTCAAAAAATACAAGATCACTACACACAATATCACTATTATAAACAACTAATTTAAGTACTAATCATAACAATTTTGGTGTGTTAGATAAGAAGAAATGAGCTCTTGGTACGGTTTTATATATTTAATTGTTTAGAGACGACCCATTTTCGTCGATAACCATTAAAAATTTGTCCCTATTATAGACATGTGTCACGCGTCGTACGCACGACTATTGTGTGTCCTCATTTATCGAAGAAAATGTCGTCGCTAAGTCTAAGAGGCGGCAAATTGGACCGCCCAAATTGACCAATCGAAATTTTGGGCGAGTTTAGGGACGAATGTTTTCGTCGCTATGCATATGAATGTTGTCTCTAATAATTAGCGACGAGTTCTTGCGCTTGAATGTCGTTACTAAGTTCTGCGACGAGTTCTTACGCTTGAATGTCGTCGCTAAATAGTTTTTCTTTTTTTTTTCTTTGTTCCATATTAACATTTTAATCTTACTTTTTACATCTTAACATTTAAAAACACTTTGGAACATCTAAATAAATCAAAAAACAATATTTTAACAACCTTAAAATTCAAATCAAATACAATTAAATATATAAATTAAACAAAAAAGTAAAAAAAACAAATAACTAATCAGTTTCGTATTCGCTAGTGTCGAAAGGTTCATCATCACTATCGACCACAATAGGTTCCTCGTCTCCATACTCCTCCCATGTGTCATCATAAATCTCCTTGTCTACATCAGAAACTAGTTCAACCCGCAAATGAGATGGGTAAAACTCGATCTCTTCGGTAGTTGCCAAGTCCAGTGGTGAGTAATCAGTCAGCGTGTTAACCAAAGGAATCGTGATGCGCTCGTTGTCGTTAGATACTGACTCTGCACCCCATAATTCGGGACTCCATCCGCAACAATCGTTTATTAGACAAATGACTTTCCATCCTTTCATTGTTTTCTTTGTATTGATCTCGTTAATGTAAAAAAAAATTTTGCTTTGGTTGCTAAAATGTATGGTTCATCCACCTACCAAAAAGAAGATATGTTGATGAAGGTTACCCCGTGTTCTTTCTTCACCTTCGTCTTGTTATACCACCTACAAACGAATAACATAATTAACCAACCACCGTTGAATGTAACCTCTATGATTTTCCCTAATTCACTGTAAAAAGGTGTCCCATTATATATGGCAAATACATCGTAATCTTGGGTCACTCCTTTTTCTTCTTTTTCTCTAGTAACCCATTTCACACCATTCACAACACATGAATCGTATGTATGAACCAGACCATGAGACATGCTGTCCAAGTAAATCATCTCGGGGGTAGCTAATGCATCACCAGCCTTGTGCATTGCATGAACCTATTAAAAATAATAAGATTTACTCCCTCAGTTCCATTAAATTTGCCCACTTAGCTTTTCACATATATTAAGAAACATAATAAATGCATTCACCATTACAAAAAACTCCTAATAAAGTATCTTAATATTTGAAATGTGTATGAGAATTATAAATTTCAATATTTTAATAAGGGTAATAGTGGAAAAAGTAGGAAAAAAAGTGTCTTAAACTCCTAAATGGACAATATCTTTGGAACATTATTTTTCGTAAGTGGACAATTTAAGTGGATAATTTAAGTGGAACAAAGGGAGTGTAATTTTGTAAATAAATGTTTAGCTTACAAATAACAAAAAGTTTCCAAATAAAAAAGGTTTCCAAATATGGAAGATTTCGAATTATGGAAGGTTTCCAAGTATGGAAGGCTTCCAAATAAGAAAAATTTCCGAATATGGAAACCTACTAAAAATGAAAGTTTTTAAAAAAGGAAAGTTACTAAGGAGTGTACAAGTTACATACCTTTTCCAAAAACCATCCTTTAAACGTTTGCCGGTGCATCGTCTCTATAGCTTTAGCCATTCTCGATAGCGTCGATTTGTGTTCACTAAAATTTAAGAAAATAATAAAACACAATAAACAAATAAATGAATAAAATAAAATTACTATTACTTACAACATGTATGGTTCGATCTTGTCACATTTATACAGAATATGCCAGTTGATTTGATCCTTCTCATTATGTGGTAAATGACCAAACTTTATCTTACCAATTGGAGTACACTGACTCATTAACACGAATAGCTCTTTCTGTATGGTTAATACCTTGTATCTACCCTGATCGTTGAAATTTGTTTTTTTTCTCGAAGATATCGTGATATGAATGTCAACATCTCTTCCACCACATAACCCTCTGCGTTTGAGCCCTCTGGCCTAGCCAGGTTTCGAATATAATCTTTTAACTTTTTCAAATACCTTTCAAATGTATACATCCACCGCATTTGAACCGGACCCCCTAATAATGCTTCATCGTATAGGTGTATCACTAAGTGGATCAATATATAAAAAAACGGGAGGTAAAATCATTTCTAGTTTGGGCATCACTTCAACCACTCCCGCCTTACCAATTTCCAACTCTCTCCTACTCAAGTTCTTGTTACAAACGACTCTAAACACGTTAACTAACCCAGTGATCGCATCACTAATCGATTTGTCATCAATAAGAGCAGGGATACTAGCCACGCAAAGATACGACATCAGTACAAGACAATTGTGTGATTTCATTCCAATAATCTTTGCTGTATCACTTTGAACATTGTTCCTCAAACTATATGCAAAACCATCAGGGATCTTCTGTGCCTTCAACCAATCGAGAAATTTTTCCGCTTACCCGTTGACAACGTATACTTTCCTTGGTTGAGTATCTCTTTACCTCATCTTGATGTCAACCACAACTCTTTCTTGATTTTCATATCTTGAAGACCCGTCCTCGCCTTCGCGTTATCTTTGTTTATTTTCCTATCAAGTCCAATAACTGTACCGAGCAAACTGTCTCACACATTCTTCTCGCGATGCATTACATCGATGTTATGCTTTAATAAATTTTATGACCAATAAGGTAAACGAGAAAAAATATTATTTTTCTTTTAGTTGGACTCACGAGGACATGTTTTCTTCGTCGCCTTGCCCACAAAATTCTTGTTTTTACCGGGAAACACAATGGGAAACCAATTTATCTGTGTCTGAATATCGGTCGGACTATGTTCCCCGGTGGGGCCCTAAAATCGGTTCTCGGATACAAAACTATGTCTTTTCTACATCGATGCCTAGGAGGTAACCTACGTCTATGATCAAAATAAACCACCCCCTTTCTTCACCCTCAATGATGGAATAGAATCCATGCATTCTGGGCAAGCCATGTAACCTTGACCTTGCCGCCCCGAAGTGTATGAACGAGCGGGGTAATCATTGGTCGTGGACAACAAACAAACTTTTATTGTAAAGTCTTGCTTCATATGGGCATCATACGTAAGGATCCCTGTTTCCCATAACATGTCTAACTCATCTGCAACAGGGCGGAGAAAGACATCCATGTCCTTACCAGGAGAACGAGGACCCAGAACCAACAAACAAAGCTGAAATGTGGTATCCTTCATGCATACCCATGGTGGAAAGATGTAGACGGTCAGTGTAACTAGCCACATAATGCACAAGTTATTCTACATAGAAAACAGATTAAAATGATCAATACCCAGGCCCAAATATACATTTCGGGGTTCACTAGCAAACTCAGGATGTAGCTCTGCGAATATTTTCCAGCTATCACCATCAACAAGATGGCGTAAAATATCTAGATCGGTACTCTTTCCGGTATGGTGTTAGATCATATCTTCGGCAGTATGCTTCAAAGCGTATAGTAACTGCAACCTCGGGGAAATCGGAAATATCGAACCTTTTTATGGGGTACTTTCTTACCCTTCTTAGGATCCCATCTAGACTCCCTTCATACTGGAAACTTGTCGAAGCATTCATTCTAAGAAATGTCACAATCATTCAAGCAAACATCATTAGTAGTGTAACCCATACCCATACTTTTCAACTTCTTATTGCATTCATCGTAAGATACAGGCAAATTGTGAGGTTTAGGCAAAACACGACCAACCAATTCCAAGAGCTCAGTGAAAGACGTGTTAGTCCACTTGTTCTTTACCTTTATGTGCATAAGCTTGGAAAAGAAGTTCAAATAATTCATCACTGTAGATCCAGGATATAATTCGGTCTCCTATTCCTCAAACAAAGCTTTGAAAATTCCACGGCTTGTTTGGTTTGCGTCTCTTATCTCTGTATCATCCAAAATGACCATCAATATGGTAACCGGGTCTCAAATCGTCATACACATTAAACATTTCATTTTCTATATTTGGCACGGGTTCTTTGGGAGTTACTAATTTCTCACTGTGTTTTGTCAAAACATCATAATTGGACAAAATATCGTTCTTTAAAAGGTGACCCATAACCGTTTGGGTTTTACATCGACGATTATTTAAACATTTAGTACACGGGCAAAACATCCATCTATTAAAACCATCTATCTTTTCTGCAAAATCAATAAAATCTGTCACACCAAATATATATTATTCCGTAACAAGATCGGTCGCTTTGATCAAACTCTTATCAAGACCCGAATTCATCTTTTAATAGCGATTTGATATAACTAGGAAACTACATAAATATTATAATAAAATAAATAGATTATTGCAACTCAATTAATAAGTAAATTAAAAATTAAAACCCAAACGAATGAAACAATACAAATTACAAACCATTGAATGAATTTAAATTATAAACAATTAATTAAATAGATAAACAATTACAAATAACTAATTAAACAAAAACAAATATATATTACGAAAATATAAATACATGAATAGCATGAATTACAACATACTAATAAAAATAAAAATCATAACACAAGTATTTAGTAACATAGAATATAATCACATATATATTAACAATTATAATAAAAAATATCAAATTTTCAAAAGTTTAAAATTTATTGAAAATATCTTGAATTAGATGGGAGTATTGAAGATTGACCATGCCCACCTTGAATATTGACCCGGTAATGGTGCAACAATTAGTTATTACCCTAATCAATCATTAAATCATGTAATTCGCCATTATATTCAACAAAAACAAATTTTAAGAAGTATGAATTTATAGGATAATACCTTTATTTGGTTGGAGGAAATGAATATTGACCTTGAATATGGACCCGGGAATGATGTTAGATGACTTGGAGAAACAATTGTTAAATATTTCGGCAAATAAGGGTTAGGGTTTTGAGAGAAAGTGGGTGAAAAAAATTTTGTTGGGTATTTTCTAGTTTAAAAAACATGTTGTCTTTTTATTTTACGTTTTTTTAGCGACGACATGTTTCATCGCAAAGTATTTGAAATTTCGTCGCTAGAACGAGTAAGAACGACGACTTAATTCGTCGCTGGTACTAAAGAACTTTAGCAACGAAATTTTTTTGTAAAAAACATAATCGAAAAGGAAATAAGAACTTTGCAAAGAAACGCGTTTGTTTCATAGACAAATATCATTTGTCGCTAACTAATTCTGCTATTAGCGATGAATTTTTATTCATCTAGCGACGAACAAGGGTTGTCGCCGTTATCCAAGTTTCGTCGCTAATAGTCTATTTTAGGGACGAAGCGCTTTTTGGCCCTAAAAAATTCACCCTTAAAGAACAGATGTGTAGTAGTATTTGTATTGTACAGGTTATTAGTTAACTCGTTCAATTGGCAGCAGCCACTGTACTCCTTTGTAATCAATCCTTATCTTCTCCTCTTCCCGTGGTTTTTTCCGATTTCGGTTTTCCATGTATATCGGTGTTTCTTCGATTTCTTGTTACTTATTACATATATTATTACGCGATCTTAATTCTACCAAAAGTGGCATCAAACTTAAGGATTAAAAGAACGAAATAAAAAATATTAGGGTTGTTGCTAGAAGAGGAGAAGATCGGAAAATAAGAGTAGGTATTATTGAAAAAATTGTCAAATTGTGACGACTTTTTATTTGAAATATATATTCTTATTCTTTTTCAAGAAACGAACTTTTTGGGTCTTAATTTTGCCTAAGTTTTTTGAAGAGTTTGGTCGAATTTATAATAAAAATCAAATCAAATATTAGGGTTTTGAATTTTCAAAAATAATTCGATTTTTTTGGCTCATAATTACATGTTTTTGGATAATTTGGTTACAGAAAGTCCTACTACTCGTCAATAGGAGCAAACCGGGGTTGAGATTTTGGTCAAGTATAAGTCGAATAATTCAAATTCGGGTTATGTGAAAATTGCAATATATACGATTTTTTAGTTCTGTACCGATGTTTTTTGGATCAATTAACTAGTCAAAGATTTTATATATATTACCAGGACATTGGTTTATTTTTTTTTTAATGTGGTCATAGGAAGACCACATGCCCTAATGTTGTCCTTCATCTTTAAGCGAGTAATGATGAATGCATGTACTTTCATTGGGATAGTTCCCATGATATTCATTTTCTCAAAATCTATTAGTAGGTATCAGGAGGAAACAAGTAACGGATACTTAGAGTTTACAACTTTCTTCACATGGAATCACAATAGTGATCAATCACCACTACTAATGAGAGAAGGGGCATGAGTAGGCTCAGGTGATGCACCACAACAATAAATTTTATTTGGATCCATTGAAATGACTTTCAGGATAGACCAGCGTGGAAGAGGACAAGGTTATTATGGAGGAACAAGGTCGAGCAGATGTATGTATGAATTGTTACAGATGAAGAAATGGTAGCGAGAAAAAAAAGGAAAGAAAAAGGAAAAATGATTCTCATACCCAGTACCCTTCAAATATTCCATTGTGTATCATCACATACCTATACATCTTTTTTATTTTATTATATATATTTATATTTTAAAAAATTATGTTGTTAGTGTAATCTAGGTTCGAGAAAAAATAAGTTCAAAACAAATTACGAGCCAATACCAAATCGAAATAAGGTTTTTAACACTAGTTATATACACGGGTCGGTCAAAGCAAGTTATAAGCTCAACCCGTCATCGTATGGGCCAAGTGATGTATCAGGTGCATTGCATAGGGTAAAACTAGACAACCCGAGCCCTTTTATCTATAAATAATATTCCCAATATCTCCATTACATACTACCGATGTGGGACAATTCATGTGCATAAAAAGTTCACAAATGACGACACACATATGCAGCTTACGAGATATGTGTGCTACATATAGCATAGCCTCAAAAAATGCCAACATGCTTATGAGAAACGTGTATGCAACTCTTGATATATCTCTCATATTTTACATTTTTTTTCTCGCAAAAATCGCAAATTTTCCATTTTCTTGCAGAAATAGCACTTTAACAAATTTGACCTTCTTACTTTCACCCAATCCCTTGTTTGTAAGAATTCGCCAAGTCTTTCCTATGAATCTAGTATTATAGACCTCCAATCTAGTCATATGCATTGTGACCCTCCTCTCACCTTCCCCCTTCCTTAACTCTTTTTGATGAGTTATGGTACAAGTGGTTGGTAGTTTCATATTATATTTTAAATTCAATTTGTTTGGTTGGATTTTAATTTTAATATTTTTATTTAACCACAATAGTTAATGATTCATATTTAACTCTCTTGAATTAAATTTTAATTTTGATGTTCATAAGGTAAAATTGTATTTAATATTTTATATTTTACATTTATGGATTGGATTTTAGTCTATTATCTTATAATTTGAATTTTATGGGGTTGAATTAAGTTTAATAGATTATATTTTAAAATTCCAAGTTTTGATTTAGTTTAATATTTTATATTTTGGGTTGAATTAAGTTTAATATTTTATATTTAACCAATGTGAGTCAATATATGTCATAAGTGTCTCAAATTTGAACTAACTTGGTGCGAGTCAGATGAAGGTGTAGCCATCATTAGGGATCCCCTTGGCATTACGTAGATAAGCCATCTACGGAACTTGGCATTACTCTTGATCACCCATCAGATCCTAATATCACCCAGCGATATAGGGACACTCTAGCACCCATTAGTAAACGGCGGTCTATTGAAGAGAAATATTGGGCCATCAAGGCTAAATATAAGTTGGTGAAAGAGGGAGATCGTAAAAATAAATTCTTCCATACCTCTACGAAGATTTGTTGTGCCTTAAAAACAAATGATTTTCTTAAAAATCTCTCCTAGTAATTGGGTAGGGGAAATGCAGAGCTTGATCAATTAACTACTTGTTTTTATGTAGACCCCTACGAAATTGAAGGACAAGGATGCCTAAAAGTATTTCTTGAACTGCATTCCTGGGATGGTATCTCATTGCAGACAACGTCCCTTTGACTCAATCCGTTTATATGGTAGAAGTTGAAAAGGAATATCGGGGCTTAAGATAAACCCAATCACCTGGTCCAGATAGCTTCAATGGAAGATTCTACCATCAATTTGGATACTTCCGAGCACATAATATTCTAGCTTTGCCAAGCTATTGTTTAAGGGTCGCATAATCAAGGACTTAAATAAGGTAATTATAGTACTCATTCAGAAAGTTGATCATCCTACTTCGCTGTGTGTTTTTTGACTTATTAGCCTAGCTTATTTAATTTACAAGTAATAAGAACAAAATTATAGGGTCGTACACTTGTGAGGATACAACACTATTCCTAACCCTTTAACCTTACTAATCCCTTGGGATACGATCTTTGTTTACTTTTTATTACTTCGACAAACCATACACTTGTGAGGAAACACTATTCCTAACCCTTTAACCTTACTAATCCCTTGGGATACGATCTTTGTTTACTTTTTTATTACTTCGACACACCGTACACTTGTGAGGAGGCAACACTATTTCTCTCCCTTGTCTATTGCGATATGATCGCCTAATTTGGCCCTATTCTAGAGACAAGATATATTTGGCCAAGACCTAGTATAACGAAGCTCTAATGTACTTATAACCTACAAATTGATTATCAAATTATCAAACAGATCCCCTCCACCCCCGTCTTAGGAATCTTGGATAAAATATGGAAGGGTACACTTCCTTTGGAACTAAACTCTTTGATATGAGAAGTGTGCCTCAATGGTTCCCCACAAAGAATAATATGTTTTATAGAAAATGTGTTAAATCTCTCATCTACAACATTTGTTAGTTCTCTAACAAGTTAGTCAAGCACATGTTCTTTTAATGCACTTGGACTAGAAAACTCTAGCTTAAGGGTTCCCAACCTAACAAGGGGCCTTCCCCTAAGGAGTTTCAGTTTGATTGGTGGCTCATGGAACTTGTGTCCAACTGTGCAAATTATGGTGTTTAGACAAAAGATGGCTCATGGAACTTGTGTCCAACTGTGCAAATTATGGTGTTTAGACAAAAGAAATAATAAGTAGGATAACATTGACTTGTTGGACTATCTGGCTGCACTAAATAAATTTGTTATGCAACAAAAAATATAAATGTGCGTACTATTATTGAACAACGGATTAATAAACTAGATTGTTTTTTTACTCATGTCTTGCATGCTTTCCACTCACCTTTTTATCTTCCGTGATCGTTCGTTCTCTACTGACATCATTACTTAGAAGGTTTTTTTGATGGATACCATTAAGCTAAATAAAGACGTTGTCGTGGCCCCATGGGGTTGGTTTATGTGGGAAAACATGTGACAAAACCCATGTGTCATTTTTAATAATGAGTAGTTGCCTATCAAGAATGTTACTTTCTTTTTCATATAATTGTTTACCGTTGAAAGTGATACTTTGACCTACAAAACCTCTTAAATTTCTTCTATATATGAGGCTATATGTTTAAAAACAAATAATATAATTAAATAATTTTTTAAATTTTTTATATAGTGCCCTTACTCAGAGTTCGAGTACACCCGCCACCAAGCCCTTCAAATAATCCACTATTCAAGTGCACCCCACAAGAACCCTTACAAAAATCCACTTTTTGAGTGCACCTCCACGAACCCTGCCACAAATTCACTGTTTGAGTTTTGAATGCACAGACACCAAGCTATTCCAGAGATCCATTGCAGACCCAGTGGTCCAGTGCACCTCCACCAAGCCCATCCACAAATCCAATTGAATGCACATCCATCAAACGCGGTGAAAACAATAAAGGTAGAAATTGTTAATAACTATTATTGTCCCATTAACACAATCATCACTGACTTACTTACAATTATATTTCTAAAAATATTTTGATGAAAAAAATATAGAAGTTTAACATACTGGGTGCATCAAATTTTCGAACAACTACTTAGTGAGTTATATATTATTTATGTTTTTAAGGGATTTATAGTGTAATTGAATTAGGGAGTTAATTATTGCTGATTTGTGTTTCGATAATAAAAATGTCAACCATTACCTTGCTGACTGTTGGACAAAAAAATCCATAACCTAAATTTGAACACTAAATCAAAATTATAGGTGATTTCCTTAGTTGACAAACATGTTAATAATTTATTTTTTCTTATTAATAAATTTATATACCATATTTAATTTAGAATGAATGCACTTTTATTAAAATTGTTGTGAGATTGATACTTTACTTGTTAATTTATTGTTGATGCATTTTATAGAGAATTGTTGTGTTTAATTTACATGACAGAGATCATTGGTCATGGCATTTCAATACAAGAAAACATATTATATAATTAAGATGGTAAGTCTTTCTAAATGTTGCTTCTCTTTACACTTCTTTTAGTTTAACCTTATCTAAATCATCTCTCTGAGTGGAGAAAATTCAAACTTCTTATCTGGATTCAACATTATCACTATTTCTCTTTTTAACTATATTTAATGATTAATTTATATATATTTTAGTCTTAAAATTAAGAATATCTAGTGAGATTCAGATTTGAATGAAAATAGTCAGTAAATGTAGTTACCACTTTGGGATGAATTTTATTACTAGAACTCTAAAAGGCCTTGAGTGGAATTTTCAAAATTTGACCATCAACATTTAGAAGCATTAGTTCATAAATTATATATTTATGTTGTCATATGAGTGAGTATTTCTGTATAAATCTAATAATTTTATTTCACAAAATAACTTCGAGTCAAACTATCTTCCTGGTGTATTAAAAATTAGTCTTATTTCTCATTACCTTGATCTTATGTTATATTATTAATTTTAATTCACCAGTTAAGTGTATAATCACTATGATTTTACCTTTGTTAAATTTTATATTCATATACGTGGTTTTTGTAGAATAAGCAAATGGAATCGACCATGTACGAATTTCTTGTAGAAAAGGTCTACTTCAAAAGTTCTTCTCGCAAGAAAATCCCATAAGAAGCCACGACGCAATATCTTTCCACTATCATCATATGACGATAATTTTAAAGACAAAATGTCTGATTTATCAACAAATTCATTCTGTAAAGTGATATTCAAGTGGGATGGAGAAGCGGGAAAAAGTGATAACAAATGGTTAGCTAACCGAATGTGGCCGCTGGAAACAATGGTACAAAATATGTACAACAAATTGAAAAAGGAAGACAAGATTTATGTGTTGAATGTGTCATATTTCAGATAGTCGGAAGGAGAAAAATAGTCAATCTTGAGTTGGGTCCATCTTTTGATGGATGGAAATTTGATAATATGGGAGAAAATATTGCACTTTCTTTGACTAAAGAAGAAGAAACAAAACTCAGTGATAGAGGCTCGAGGAAACCAAGCATAGATAGTCCTCTAGAGAAAAAGAAGGTAGATAAGAGGAGGCAACATATGATGATCATATGAACGCAACATAGCGAGATCCGGAGCAAGAGAACCATGAAACATAAAGGTTTGGTCCCTGCAAATAAAACATTAATATAAACCACCGTAAAATGAAATTAAAACTTGTATTCTTTTGCTGCCTAATTTGGCAAATTCTTCATCAACAGGATTAGGTGGAGACTTGTCAAATTCAAATTTTGGGAATACTCTTGTGATTCTTCCGCAAAATTTCACAAAGTTGTGCTATAAACAAGACTTTTAAGGTGTTTTACAATAATTTTGAGTAATACTTTATATTCTTTTAGTGTTGTTGTTTTGTACTCTCTATATATAGACGACACCTGTAAATAATTTTGATGTACAAAAAGAAAGGAATAATGATGTGCATTTTATTTTAATTCTTTCACTTATAAGTAGATTAGTTTTCTTAATTAATTTTGGAACAAGTTACATAAATATGCCATTAACTCATAAATATAGACCATATGGAACTTCTGTTTTATTTTTTGAACACATGGAATATTGGAATTCTAGTTCAGAAACCACACCAAAATGACTAATTGTGCAACTAACCCATTTTAATATTTAAAACTGAAATGATTAACTTACTCAAAGGTGAGTTATTCATGCTTTTTTAGGAACAAAAGCACTTGGGTAGAAAATTGTAGTGTCTAAACAATTTTGAGCACTTCAATTAATCACTCAAAACCAAGCTTTGTTTAAGTGTTCACTTACCATTGTACAAGTAATGTTTCAAAAATTTCCAACGAAAATACTGATCAAAGGAGATTTAAGATAATGCGTATGGCATCGTGTTTAGGTACTTACAGAAAAATAGACTTTTTAGGTTAGATATTAATTTAAAAATTCAATGACTAATAGTTTTTTGAACGACAATTAATGAAAAAACATGAGTGATAGGTAGATGGTAGGGTCGTGCAAAATAAAATCAAAAAGTCAAGAAATCGAATTAAGAAAACCACTGAGTTAGGTAAACCCTATTTTCAAAACCGAGATAAGTCGTTTAAGTTTTTCTATGTTAAATCATACCAAAATACCAAGTCTGCCCAAATTTCACTACACTATAAATTTTTCATGTGTACAAATTCGAAAATGAGAATTTAATTTTATACATTTATTTATTTTTATAATTTACTTTGTTAAATTATAACAAGATATTTTGTCTAATCAATCACACCAAGTATGTATTGCATATTGTCGTTGTTGGAGAACATATAATACATTAGTATCCGAATAGAGATCTATTTCAAGAGATATGGTAAAATTAAAAAAAATTAAGAAAAGATTGACAAATCCTATTAGTCCGAACACTAAAATCGATATACACATAAATCTTTTTCCATCTTTTGCCAACTCAGCGGAAAATTTAGAAATAAAAACGATAAGAACAATGTTAGGTTTCAAGTATATAAGGATTCCAGATAACAGCCATGAAAATATATTTTTTCCATTTCACAAATAGTGACAAATTAGACAAATTACTTTATGACAAATGGAGTATATAGTAAAGTAATGAAACATTATGACAAATTAGATTATTTTAAATATACATTAATAATCAAACAAATAAAGAATTAAACTAATATTACACAGGTAAATAAAATAGTTAATGGATGAAATGATGCACAATGACATAAATAAGTAAGGAACCATCATAAATATACCATAAATAATTTTTGTTTATAATAGGTTAAATTAAGAATCTGAATATATGTTTAAAGAAATTACAATGAGATACATATTCAATCAAATTAGATTATAAAGTCAAAGTAAATTAAAAAATTAATTTGAGGGTAGACTTAAGCCCATCTTAAGTCAACATGGATTCGCTGATGCATGGACCATGTGTGCATATATGCAAAGAATTACTTTAGGACAAAAAGAAATTAGTATAGATTTTACATGTTGGTCTATATGACCTAAATAATTTTTTACTCATCTATTGCATGCTCTTTTACTCCACACTTGTTATTTTCAATGCTTGATTCGGTCTCAATTGACATCTTTACTTGGATATTTGTTTATAGGTTACAGTTAAACTCAACATAAACCTAGTTGTGAGCCCTCATGGAGTTGTTAATGGTTGTCATGCAACCTCTTCCGTCGTTTTTAATATCGGGTGTTTAACCATCAGAATTGCTATATTTGTTTAACAAACAATTATTTTTTGTTCGCGGCATCTTAAAAGTGGTGATTTGATTGTTACATAGAAAAACTTTTGATTTTTTTTATTTTACATTCAAATATCACTGTTATTATATATAGGGATAAACATTATTTTTTATATATATATGAGATTTCGTTCTTTATATAAAAATATTATTATTATTTTTTAAAACATTTTATATATTTATCTATTATAAACTATGATTTTTGGATAGTACGACCTAATATCTTAAAAAAACCTTGTCGACATTAAAAGTCATCTTATTCACAATTGGGAGTGTATTGCAGCCGAAACCTTTTGCAGCTCTACTATAGAGTCATGAATGAAACTTGAAGCTGACAATAAAAGTAGTCTAAAGATAAAAATTGTTGATACCAACTATAGTTTGAGTAACATTATCATCATTGATTTACTTACCATTACTATGATGGGTGCACCAAGTAGGTGTAATATTCTCGAGCAAGTTGTTCTCATGAGTTATATAATATTTATGTTTTTCTATTAGGAAATCATGGTGTAATTAAATTTGTGAGATAATTGTTGATGTGATTTTTGATATGTGATACGATGATATGTCAAAAATTAGTTGGACAAAAATATTCAAAACCCAGATTTGAACACTAAATAAAAATCATAGGTCATTTCCTTAGTTGACAACTTAGGAAAGAATTTACGTTTTCTTGATAAAGAATCTAAATACTATACATCAATGACAATGAAAAAAAAATCTACAGTTGTTGTAAGATTGATTATTTACTTGTTCATTTATATTGATGCATCTTATAGAGGACAATTTTGTTTGATTTACAAAACTAATGGTTGGTCGTGAAATTTTAATACAAAAATATATACTATATAATTAAGTTAGTTCGTCTTTACTTCTCTTTATAATTCTTTAAGTTCATCAAGATCATCTCTCTCAAAATATTACATATTTACGTAAATTTAGTTATCAAATGACATATTTTAGTCTTAAAGTAAAAATATATAATGAGATCCAGATTAAAATGAAAAAAGTTAACCAATGTAGTTACCACGTTGGGATTAATTATTTTACTCGAATTGCAAAAAGGCTTTGATTGGGATTTTCAGGATTTGACCCTCAACATTTAGAACCACTTCATTTAAATGTGAACACAATCACATTAGATAACACATAAAAAGAAATAAAATTAAGCTCTAGTTTGTATATATATTTTTGTTATCAAGTATTCTTTAATATGTAAAAATACTCTTTAAAAATTGTTCTCATCCTTTGCATTTCATAGTAGTGGATAAATTAGTTTGACATGAATAGACATATTTTGGAATATCCGAATATATATTAGTGTTCACTGTGTAATATTTGGGGGATTTACGACCCTATTCCAAGTTCTTCAATTATGTTCTAAAAGGTGTAAATAATCCTATATATATACACACTAGAAAGTGAGCCTTACCTGAAGGTATTTGGGCTAAAATTAATTTGAAAAATTATATTAAATTGTGAAAAATTCGTATATAATAAAAGAAGTGCAAATCACTCTGTTACTTGTAAACATTAGCTTAAAAATGATAAAATATACCATTACATATACTTACCATCTCCAGTACTTCACTATGTTATAAAATATTTATGTAATTCAGTTTTGGACAATATTATACGTGTGTTTTATATAAGACGTTGCAAAGATTATCATTTTTAAGTTAATTCTAATGAATACCTCGTACCTAAAGGTATTTGGAAAAAAATCAATTTAAAAAATTATAACAAATAGTGCAAAAAATTCATGATTTAATGCATATAATTATTTGAAAATCATATACAAAATATGTTTCCCGTAAATATTATAAAAGAGTCTTTTTTAAATAAACTACTTTCTTCGTGTTTCTAGTTGTAAGGTCTAGTCAGGAAAAATCTGTAGTAAATTAGTCAATTAACTAAACTGACTATGATATTGGATCATACGTAAATAAAACCATTTGAATATGATATTTATACATAAATTAATTAATTTAAAATAAATTACTTTAATATTGACTTATTTTTATTCAGATACTAATTTTTTATTAAAATTTTTATGTAAAAATATTAAATTTGAATATATTTAAATTATATTTAAAAATTGAAAAACATATATTTAAATTTAAATTATATTTATTTTTTATTTGATATCATATTTATTTATTGTTATTTTATCAAATATATAATTTTAAAACTAAAACTTAAAAATCTCTTATTAAATAAATCATATTACCTATATAAATAAATAAATAAAACATAATATAATTTATTAATTACGTAAATTCATACCACTTTAATTTATTAAACCACTCTAACCTATTTGTTTTTAATCAATTAATTTACTACTTAATTTTTTTATTCAAAATTAAATAAATCTCTCTAATCTATCATATACTAATTTACATTAATAATGCAATCTAATTTAACCCATAATAATTTTTTTAAAATTAAAACCCATTATAATCTAGTCCACTTAAATCATTTATTAAATTATTAAACTAAATAAATAAACAAAAAATTTCGTTTGTTAACATTATGGTCAATGGCCTATAAATTATTTCCTCTAGCAGTTGAGAGAGTATTTTCCAACCAATTAAGATCACATATCACAATATTCAAAACAATATATAATCACTAATTTGATTTTTCAAAAATCGATATGAACTTTCCAAAGTGTACTCTACCAGCTTCATTTTCATTTTGATGATGAGCTCCTTCATCTTTTTCAAACCCGTGTTCAAAATCATCACCAACTAATGATAAATCTTGATCAGCAATTTCTTCATTTTTCCCAAAACCAACTTCATTAACAGGAAGAGATAACTTTTGCATCCTTTATGGTTCAAAGATGTTCATTGCTTCTTTACCTACAACCATAAAAAAGAGTTAAAAATAATAGATAAAGTAGATTCTAAAAACACGTTCAAATTTGAAATTTGGTCTTACCGGTGGGTATCTGAATGATAGTTAATACTAATCTCTGAAGAGATATAGCATTCTTTGTAGCAGAAATATGTATAGGCAAAGCATTCTCAGTCTCATCAGTGCTAGTTTCATTACTGCTCTCCATAAGAGCTTCATCATTGCTCAAATGCTGCTTATTACCACTGCTACTTTCATCAATATTACCCATGACAACTTCAGGTTGTTAAGGAAGCTCTTTGAAATAAAAATATTTTCTTCTTTCATTACTCTAGTAAATAGAATATTTAATGCAACATCTTTTTAACGCACACTTTGTTGCTTTGGAAAGGAGCCTCAACACCAGCTTCTTCTTCTTCTTTAACATTTTCATTTATACTTCGTTCCCTCTTTCGAGCAACATTAAGATCTCCATCTTTTTTTTCTTCAGCTCTTGGAGATTCTGGCCTAGGAGTACTTCCACAATTTTTTCATCAATCATAGCCTTGCTACATTGAGACCTCCTAGAATTTGGCTTCGAAATCTTATCATCTTCTTTCACATGAGAATCAGCTTCCAATTCTAAAGTTTCTGCAATATTTCCAACTTTCTCAACATCAATTTCCTCAGATTTTTTTGCCTATTGCTTCTTCTAGATGGAAGATTCTTCATTTTTTCTTATTTTTCTTCTCAAGTTTTTGCTTATTTTCAGTTCTCCTATTACTTATTTCCAGTTCTACAACTTGAATATCAACTTCATTTTTATCTGGTTCTACAACCTGAACATTATCTTCATCCTTTGGCTTTACAACTATAGCATAAACTTCAGCCAATGCTTTTTTTGTTCTCCTTGACCTTCTTTTTTCTACAACTACTTCATCTTTTGTAACCATCGAAGATTCCTCTTCTTCAGCCACAGTTTTTTTGTTCTCCTTGACCTTCCTTTTTTCTACAATTACTTCATCTTCTTTAACCATCAAAGATTCTTCTTCTTCAGCAACTGCTTTCTTTTTTCTCCTCGACTTCCCTTTCTTCACTTCACGATATTTGCAGCATATCTCATATCAAAAAGCTAACTATCACATATTAGAAACCTCTCTTCACTAAGTTTATTGTGAATTCCGTATATAGTGTTGTCATGGATGGAAAAAATGGCTTCAGATACTCATAATCTTAGTATATTATTTAACCTAAAACAATTCCACTACAATTCTCTCGTCTAGCGCTTGAAAACAATCACCACACATATATCATCATCGTCAAGTCTTCACAATATTTCTCATTAGCATCATCTACTAGCTTCGTCAAATTGTCCTGAATCAACAGCTTCTCCATACCTTAGATTCAGATCCACTTTATATCGCTCCGATGAGATGACATATAAAACTAGTTAATTTTGGTGATATGCGATAAAGTGAAATATATGTTTATGAAAGGTAATATTCTACCCAGTTTATTCAGGATATTTGCTTCATATAGACTGGAAAATGAAGAAACTATTAATATCAGTATTTATCTCTACAAACCATGGCCAGTTGTACACTGATTTTGTGAAGGACTGGAAAGTTTATAAAAAGAATTCACAAAATCGTTCTCAAATTGCAAAATTTAATAGCTCTGATCAAATTTCGATCACTCTAGTATACCATCCTAAATTATTATATAGATAGTAAATATACCCCTATACTTCAAAAGTAACATACAAAAGTACACTACAGGTCCCTATATTATGCAAAATTGCACTGCAAGTCCCTATATTATGAAAAAAATGCACTACAGGTCCCTATTATGCAAAACAATTCAAAAAATACAGTATAAGACCAAATTGCTCATACTAACATGAAAAGGCTATTCTTAACACATCACTTCTCATATTGTAAAAGGCTTCCAACGGTCTTATTAATGGTCATTGTAGGATATGTATAAAATATAATATATATTTAAATAAGATAATTTTGAAGAATTCTTAAAGTGATGAGATTAGGTTAAAAATAATTAAATTTTTTACCTTAATTTGGGTTATTTTCCAAGCCGGTTGATGATGGTGGAGAAAGGTCTCGAGTTGCGTTGGTTTACTTATGCAGGAGCGGCAATGTGGAGGTAGTGTGGCGGTGGAGGGTGAGGCAAATAATCCATCCTTCCCTATGGAAAATAAGATTTGAGATTTCAAACAATTTAATATTATAGAGAATTCAATCAACAAATGTAACATGGTAAAAAAAGTTTAACCTCAAGGAAACTATTCCAATGCTGTAAATTTTTCAAGTCATGATTCTATCAGACATTTGATTGAACACCTGGTGTGGGATTAGAGCTGTTCAGCTTCATGACACAACCATCGCTACTTCCCAAAGGATACAAATTATTGATTCCAAAGAATACAAAGAGAGGTTGAGCAACCTAGAGGCATGGTGAATTGCTCATTGACAGAGTTGCTGAAGCCATCTAATCCGCCACATCACAGTGACAGGGGCTTTTAGGTTTCACAGATACAATTGATGAAACTTGAAGATGTTAGAAGAAGGAGAGACGTGGTGATGGTGATGGTGATGGTGATGGTGATGTCGACGGGGGAGTAAGTGGGAGGTGAGGCGGTGAACTTTGTGGCGCCGGTGTGTAAGCCGTGAGTGTGTCTATTTAGATGAGAGTAATGATATTTGTCACCCTTTTTGTATCACCCTTTTATCACCTCCTACGTGTAAACCTACATGTACCAATGAATAGATTTCTCTATCTTATTTAATTTTTTTCTATCTTCTATTCAAGGAAATCAAAACATATATATAGAAGGGTGATAAAAAGGTGACATGAAAAGGGGTGACATATATCATTACTCTTTAGTGGAGTGGAGTGTTTCATTTTTATAATTTTTATTAACTAGCTTATATATATAGTCAGGGTAGTTTAAGAAGTTTTAAATTTTTTAAGTAACGGATTGATCTCGTGACATATTTATAGCTAAGAATCGATTGGGACCTTTCTTTATACCCCCTATATATATATATATATATATATATATATATATATATATATATATATATATATATATATATATATATATATATATATATATATATATGAAAACTCTTGGTATTGAGATTAGGGGGTAATTTGGTATTTTACCTTATAGTATATGTCGGGCTAAGTTTATGTTCAACCTCCCTCCATCTACAAATCTCAGCCTCCACCTTTAACCCTCCTAACTGCCTCCTCCTCTCAACCAACAAGACCACCTCCTCCACTATCCCCACCATCTCCATCTATCTTCAGACTGCACAATCTACCAAACAGCCAATGTCGTACCAAGCAGCCATCTCTTACACCGTAGCAAACCAACTCATTCCATCCCTTTCAACTTCGGCCGCAGATCATCTCACGACGCCGAACCACCGCCTTTTCCGTGATCTAGTCCTTATGGATCTTGCTGGTTTTGGTCGATTTGCTGCTGAAGATTTGGATCTGGAATTACAATATCCAGTACATACCCGCTGGAACATTGGATCTCGAATTGCAGACAAAATCCAAGCCTTATGGGCCTTCGGTGAGATTTTGAATCTCTTTGTCTCGAAGGCTGATAGTTTATATAACTTAGTAGGTACATTATTAAACTTTATAAATAAGGATAAAACTTTTATTTATGAAATCTGTAAGTGTAAACGGTCTCTTTATGAATGTTTGCATCAACTCGCTGCCGCTGATTCCGAACATTATACACCGACTTGCGCGTGTAAAAACTACTCTCCTTTAGATGTAAGTATATTTTGATTAATGCATTTCATTTTTCGACCAAAAAAAGTTAATTTTATGTATTTAATAGTCACTGTTATTTTGTTAAGACACAGCGCGATAAGGTTGGGGTAAGATACAAGTTTAACCACCGATAAGAAAACTTACCTAATTTAGTAACTTCTTACGGATTGATTCTCAGGAGATGTTGCTGGCCTTTTAGTCTAAGCAAAACCATGTGCAATACCTCAAATTTATAACTATTTAACCAGTTCTATATGAAGAACGGGACATGCAAGTAGGTTCTAGGTGCAAATATCACCACCCAAAAGATAGTCAAATACCAAAATCTAATATACTACTCTTTTAGGGGAAGATGAAAATCCAATTAATTTCATTTTAGCCCTGCAACTATGCACAACTCCAAAGGCATCCTTCTTAGAATGGTAATAATTTACTTTCAATAGAAGATAAATTATCTAATAATATATTATTTCAATCTCTTTTCAGGGTGAAGTTGATTGTACTTTTTCCCTCAAAACGGAAAGGTCAATTCATGAGATTATTTTTTTATCTCTTTCATTTTTTACCTACATATAATAGCTCCCTCTATATATCTTATATAGTGTTGCTTCTTATATGCAACTTTAGTATTTTAACTGATTTATTATAAATATTACTTCAGGTCTATAATGATTTGTTTGTGCAAAAGTAAAGAACATTAGTAATGATTACATAAAAAATTTAGGTAGAGAAGATAATTTAATAAAAAAGATATTTAAACCTTATTTACATTTTTCAAAAAACCAAACATGATTGCATGAATATTTACATCTCTTCTCTTCTCTCCTCTTTGTATATTCTCGAAAAATGGTATGAAGTAGAAAAATTGGAATAATTTTATGGCTACTTCCGAAAACAAAGGGTATGAATGTGAATAGATATGTCTATTACTATATTATTGAGCGAAATATCTACATTTTTATTGACATCTGCATTATAGAAGATATAAATGTAACATACTACAAAAAAATTATTATACTACATTTTTAATTGTTATTTACATTAAAAAAAATATAATATTTAAGTATTAATTATCTCCTATTATTTTTACACTTGTTTCCTATGCATGCAAGAGTAGAAGAATCGTATCAATCTTGCTTACTAATGATTCTCTTGGTTGAAGAAGTTCATGAAGTACATACCCAAGTACAGTATCACAAAAGTTTCAATTCCTTGCATAGAATCAAGTAAATGCTTATAAAATAGGAATAGGTACTCCTTTGCAGCCTATTTTGGTTCTCCCAGAAGATTTCACAAATCGCTACAAGCTTTTGATGGTGTATGTAACTAGCTTTGATATACAAAAACAAAAGGGCGAATGGTTTGTATTGTATTGTATTATAATTCTTTTCTTACAAGATAATTAATTTTCTTAATTAAGTTTAGAGCAAATTTCGAAAATATGGGATTAATTCATAAACTTCGACCATATCGACCTTTCGTTGATTTTTTAGTGCATAGGGATTATAGGGCTTCTATATTAGAGACTACAGTTAATCCATTAAAATATTTGGAATGTGAATGTTTAATTTATTCAAGCGTGCCAAATTTTGCTTGATTTTTCCAAAATATTCATAAATGTTTAATTTATTCAAGTGTGCAGAATTTGGATGATTTTCGTAAATAATTCCTTCAGGCATTATGTTAGTGGGTAGCAAATGTTGTGGCTTAACACTTCTGAGCACTTCCATTCTTTCTTCATGAACAAGCTTGATTACGTTTGCACTTACTATTATACCCATATTTTCCAATACCCATTTAAAATCCCCATGGCAGACTTTCTCTCTCATGAAGTTCTTGAACTTCTTTCCACCGCCTGAAAACTTTTCATAGATCTAACTTACTTTAACTATAACTTTGGATAATCTTATCAATCTACCTCTATAATTCATATATCGATCCCATATAATCCAATAAGGCATATAGTATCATTCACACTTAGAAGGGCTGGAAGATGAATTCAACGTTAGATGGCTATTGGGTTCAACATAACAGGAGTATCCAAATAAGAATGTTCTCACACGTCTTTCTTTTCAATTATAACAACGTTTGTATCAAGAAGATTTCCAATGATTTACACATTAATAATGTAAGAATAACTAAAATTATGAGTATCCGTTATTTTTTGGTTCGAAGCATATAATTATTGTTTGAAGAAAACTCCTAAGAGAAGAGTATGACTCCAATATTCATAAGAATAGAAGAGTGAATAAGGTCTATTGCATATTGAATAATAAAATTATGTTGATTAAAACTATTGAATACTATCGACATTTGCTTGATTCTTGGAACCTTAACTATCAACGTAGAGGAAATAAGACCTCGACTTGGCTAGATAAACCGATTCCAAATAGGGATAATGTTACTAAGTTTACCAGAGTCAACAAACTTCCTGACTGCATAACACATAAGTATAATAATTATTATAAGATACAAAGGAGATATGTTAAGCCTTGTTTAACCAATCATAATAACATATATAATATAATTTATGCAATTGATTTCATTGTTAAGTGTAAGAATCATAAGCTCCTTCATTTTAACCACAAAATCACTTAAACAGATAGTTAGCACCCATCCAAAATTTGTAGAGTTCATTAGGAAGACTTTAAAAAAAGAGTGGAGTACACTTGCAAGAGATGTTGAAGAATGGGAGGAGATGTGGCAAGCGTACATGCTTGCATGCAAATACAGATGGTAAATGTTTCTCCCCTTTTTACTATATATAACATCACAACTCACTCATTTTTTACAAGAAATTCTCCTTAATGCTTTCTGTGAAGCAAGTGATTTTAGCTTGGGCTGATTTTTTTTTTCTTTTCATATGAGTTAAGTTTTAGTCACTCACATTCTGCTTCTGAGTATGTGTTGTTTTGTATACATAATCATTACATCTCAATTTATAAGTTGGAAGAAAAAAATTATAGCTCAATTAGCAATTCTATTCGCGAACTCTTTCTTGTTTATTTTTTCAATCCTTAAATTACTTTTCATAGCTTTTATAGGTGTTATTATTATTTCAAAATAATGTTATTGGCTACCCGTGAAAGGAACCCCTTGCCTCTAATAAATCTTAATAACCGTGACAAGAAATCTTTTGGGGTAAATAGTATTGGGACAAATACAAGTGATGCCCCTCAAGTTTAAGAGGCGTGATCACTTGTTTTGCAAGTCATCAGGGGAGAATTGGTTTTATTGTTTCTTGTTTTCGTAAACATATTCGAGAGATGGAATGTTGGAGGAGACTATAGACTCGCTTAAGTTCAAAGAAATGTGGTTAAGCTTGAGGTGTTTGAGGATGAATTTTTTTAGAGGCTAATGTGTTCAAGGCATGGGGTTTCCTTGGGATACATGTCGATATCCCTCAATGGAGTTCAAGACCTCTATCACGATTTCTCATTTCAGGCTTGGAAGTTATACAAAGTACTGTAGATACCATTATAACGGTAGAAACGTGCTTCTTTAACCCGGAAGATACCGATTTCTCGATAATTTACAGAAATTTCAGACTCATCGTTTTTTAGTACGTTTTAATATAAAAAAAACATTTCCACCGAGTACATATTTGATGCAAGAAGATGGCGTCGGATTACCTTCAGGTATGAAAATGTCGGGTCTCAATGTTTTACGTGTTAATGTATAGGTCACCGTTTTGATAATTCTGGGGACCCTGTGAAGACAGGACATGATGATGTGGATGAACTTAGGATCAAGATATAGACGGTGGATAATATTGGACTTATGACCTAAATTTTCTTTGTAAGGTATGGCCCATTTAGTTAATAAATATAGTTCCATTTTCTTATAAATATATTGTATTGTATAGGTTATTAGTTAACTCGTTCAACTGGCAGCCATTATGCACTCCTTTGTAATCAATCCTTATCTTCTCCTCTTCGTGTGGTTTTTTCCGATTTTGGTTTTCCATGTATATCGATGTTCCTTTCCTTTCATGTTTCTTATTATATATATTATTCTGCGATCCCGATTCTAACAAAGTGGTATCAGAGTTAAGGATTAAAAGAACGAACAAAAAATTAGGGTTGTTGCCAAAAGAAAAGAAGATCGAAAAAAGAAAAGCACTTATTATGGAAAATTTGTCATATCGTAACGATTTTTTATTTGAAATACATATTCATGTTCTATGTCAAGAAACGATCTTTTTTGGTCTTAATTTCGCCTATGTTTTTTTGCTGAGTTTGGTTAAATTCGATAAAATAATAAATCAAATCAAAGTTAAGTGTTTTGAATTTTCCAAAATACATCAATTTTTCGGGCTCTTAATCTCACGTTTTTGGATAATTTGTTTACACAAAGACATGCTACTTGTCAATCGAAGAAAAACAGGGTTGAAAATTTGGTCGAGTATAAGTCGAATAATTCGAATTAGGGCTTTCTGAAAATTTCAATATATTCGAATTTTTAGTTCTGTAATCCAACGTTTTTTGGATCAATTAGCAAGTCGAAGATTTTATATCCATTTGATGTCTCCCTATTTGTGATGACATAATCTAGGGTGGAGACATCATTTTAGATATATTTAGGAAGTCATTAGGCGATTTTTATTAATATTTATAAATTATTATTTCTTGTCTTGATTTGATGATTTATTATTTTTAGGGCATATTTGGTTTTATTGTTTGTTAATTGTGAAACTTTAAAGAAATAAGGTAATTAATTAGATTTTAAATCAATTCCAAGAGATAAAAGAAAGAAGATAATAATAGAAATTTGAGATAAAGGAAGTAAAAGATAAAATAGGAAAAGATAAAGTTTCCAAGTAAATCCGAATTTCAACAGCTACGTCCACTAAAGTGATCATAACTAAAAATCTGCTGGGAATTTGGACGAATGGTCTAAACCTAAAGTGTAGAGCTTTCTGATTTGGAGTAATATTGAAGACGTTACGACCAAAACAAGACAACAACAGTTTCTTATCTTTTTTATATTTAGGGCTACGCATTTGATTTGAAATAAGAGTCCAATTGCTTGCCTTCTACTCCAAAAAATACGAATTAGGGCTCCTATAAATACACCCTTTAACTATTGTAAACATGTCCTTGCTCAGTGCTAAACCTTAAGTATCATAGAAGTCATTCAAGAGAAGCAACAAGACCTGTAGAAAGGAAGACAAGAAGTTGGAGAATAGCAAACTCCTCTTCTCCATCATCTCCCTCTATAATTAGGGTAATTTGTATTAAATTCTTTAGCTTATCTATGTTTCTAATTATTTTTATCCATAGTCTATTTCTATGTCTTTAGATATGAACTAATTTTTCCATAGCTTGGGTTTGCATATGTATAATCTTTGATTTCTAATTTTTTTTTGTTTTTATGTTATTTGGGAAAACCTTTTTAAATTGCTTCTGGTTTCTTAACCATATATCTGTTTTATGTTCTTTGATTTATTGACCATAGTTCTTGCAAATGCATGCGTATAGACTACCACATTAATAGTTGTTAGATGGTCACCCGGAAGAAGTGTCTAATTATTGAAACTCCACACAAAAATCTACTGTGCGGTAGTGATCCGGAAGGGCTTGCCTAACTAAATAGTCATTAGGGTTTGATTTAATCACCGATTAGAATTTGCAGGCCAATCTCATCTAAGAACCTAGTGGCGTAGGATCCCCTTAGTTAAGTCCCTTGGAAATTGTGAGGTCACCACCTAAGTCCACCCGGAAGGGTGTTAGGAGGAATTTAGAATCCTGATTATTTATCTAAGAGCTTTCATCTCTCTTATAACTGGAATATTGATTAGAAGGATAAGTGCATTCTAGCAACCCTAAGCTATACTTCTCATCTCCATTATTTGTTATATTATTTATTTGCATTACTATCTTTTCTATCCGAAACCAAATAAATATTTTTTTTATTGTCTTTTTATCAAACAAGTAACTTCTCCTACACTTCTTTATATACATAAGTAGATCTAACAGATAAAATCCCCGCGAACGAACTTGTACTTACTAACTAGACTTGTGAACGATCTGTAATACTTGTAGTGAGTTTCTCGTGGTAGTCAAATGTGTGTCCTTTATTATTATCTTTATTTATCTATTTATTTATCATACCTCTGCCTCCACCAAGTTTTTGGCGCAGCTGCCGGGGATTTATCTTTAAGATAGTTTTATTTGTGTTTATTTAGTGTAGAAGTTTTTATTTGTTTTAGTTTTACACGTATTCTTTTTAGTCTCTTTTCAGTTTCCTTAGGTATGACAAATTTTCTTACATCTATGGATAGATGTTCACACCGTGGGTTTCCAGGACTCCATTGGAAAGAGTGCGCGTTTCCAAGATCAATGTTTAGGAAACCCACATATCAAAATAAATTTCCGCAACCACAACCAACCTGGTTACGCCCTTGGGACCAGTAGTAGTACTCAAATGGAGTTGACAATTGATAGAATCTTAGAAATATCGAAGGCAGAACTCACCCAAAGCCGTAGGATTTCTGATGACGCTCGAGCTCCACCACAGCTCATGGATAAGCCGCAAGAAGATTCAAACAATGAGCTCTCACAAAACCCTAGAAAAAGTTCATGGAATCAACATTAACCAGCTTGAAAACATTATATAAAAAAGACATAGAGCACTCAACTAAATCAATTCGTTCAAAAGATTCTCTTGCAAAGTTTATCAAAGATTCAACCGATAAAAGAAAAGAAAGGTGATGCAAAGCTCAATGCTGCCATATCAACAATACAACTCATGCACCAACCAATTCAAGAAATGGAGCAAAGATTGACGCAAGTCACTATGATCAATCAACATTTACAACAAGAATTACAGATGAAACTCTGATAACAATGTTGGGTTCCAAAGTATGAACCATAAAAGAACCAACCAAGCTTAGCTTAGAAAAAGTAATTGTTAAAGATCAGAATGCGAAAGAGGTTGAACAAGAATTCAAGCTTGTGGTTAGAGAAGATGAAATAGAGACTGAGAAAGAAGAGACAACAACACAAAAGGTGCAAGAAGAAGAATGTAAAGTGGAACCGCCACCTACACAACCATCATCACCAATCGAGTTTCATATAGACAGGGTAACAATTGAAGATTGGGAGAGTGAGGATGAGGTTGAAGATACAACTACAAGGAGTGTAGTAGAAATTCCAACAATTGAAGAACCCACAAAGCTTAATTTTGACAAACTAACAATCAAAGATAGGGTTAAAGAGGTTGGAAAAGAAGAGAACAAGGCAGAGATACCGCCTACACATCCGCTACTATCACCACCTTAGCTGCAATGAATTACATATCCTAGTGGTGATACTGAATTTGAAATATCAAGCCCAGAAAAAATCATTGTTCTCGTACTCAAATTAATTGATAAATATCCTACAACACCAAAAGTCTTCAAAGAGATTCCATCCAAGAAGAGTAAGAGTGTAGAGGTTGAGATCGAGACTGTGGACCTTACTAAAGAAATCTTGACAACAATTCCAAGGAATCTACCACAAAATATACAAGATCCAGGAGCCTTATACCTCGAAATCAGTATAGGTGGTAACTTCGAAGCTAAAGCGATGTGTGACTTGGGTTCAGGAAGGAATTTCATGCCCCAGAATATGTTTGAAAAGTTAGGCATAGGAGATACCAAAAGAAAAGATGTCAATTTGCTGCTCCCAAATAACTCCACGATAAAGCCATGGGGAGACATTGAAGACGTGCTTGTCCAATTAGGTACTTTAGCTATACCTACATATATCTTTATTCTTGATAGCATTACAGGTCAACACGTTCCATTGATACTTGGACGCCCATTCCTAGCAACAAGTCACATCATAATTCATGTTTACAAGGGAACCGTGACTCTCCAAATTGAAGAAGAACCTGAAACATTCCACTTTGTGGATAAAAAGCATGAGGAATCACGTGAAGTTCCAACAGTCCTAGTTGTGAGAAAGGAAGCTAAATATAAAGTCCACAATATACAGTGAATAAGAGGATCAAAAGTGAGTTTGGGGTGGTGACGAGGTTTCATGGAAAGCCTCCAAGAGAGAAAATAGACCAAGGAGATTCAAGAATTCGTGGATGGGTCTGTTTGTAGTTATAAGAGTTGTTTTGGCAAAACATATTGAAATACAAGCTAAGAAGGGTCACAAACTTCGGATAATAGATGTGCATAGCCTAACCCGCTGTTGGGGAGGCTATATAATTAAGAAATAATCGAGGTAACGCGTCTAACTTTGAAAGACGTTAAATGAAAGTTATGTATGGGAACCAACCCGCAATTTTGTATGTTTTTATGTTTTTAATTCATGTTAAATTAGTTGATATTGCGTATTTGAGAAAGGTATTAGTGTTTATGATGTTCATGTACTTATGAAATCGAGTTAGAAATAGAAATACGAAAAGTCGGCGAAAACCAGACCACTCCCGCAGTGTACCGCGTGAGAGGTCTAGTGCACTGCATGAAGAAACCAGTGGCGATGGTTTGCGCTACGGTTCATTTCCGAGACGAAGGGAGAAAAACTGTGTCGAAAATTAGTGACCACAGTCTGAGCACGTGGGAGGTCCGGTGCACCGTGCCAACGCTTCGATGTACCGCATGTCCAGAAATCGTGGAGACGGTTTTCAAATACGGTACATTACCGAGGCCACATATAAAAAACTGTGTCGACAACTCGCGACCACGGTTTCCAACCCTTGAGTCCGGTGTACCATGCCTCGGGTCCGGTGTACTGCACGGCACCGCCAGATCCAGAGCCAAAAGGTTATAAGTTGGGTATTGACGAAGAGGTTTGTTTTTACATGAATTTATCAATCCTTAAGCCTCACTTTCTTCCCCAAACCTCTCCTAACTCCATCAAAGTTTCAACAAACCTTCACCAAACATCAAAACACTACCCAATCGCCATAAATCTACATCAAATCCTTTCTTTACATCATTACAAAGAAAATTCAACCACCCAAATCATATCAAAACACTTAGAATCCAAGAATAAAAATCTAAATTTCCAAAATTTCATCCAACAATTTATTAGATCCATACCAATCAAGCAAGAGTTCATCACACCTATATAGAGAATAATCATCATAACACCCTTCCTAAACCAAATAAAGCTTGTTCAACCTAAGATCAAGGGTTACAAATTTCATGAGTGTTTAAAGCTTTTAGTTGTAGGTCAATTGAGATGAAGAAAATAATAGAAACATTATCTAATGTTAGGGAGATGAAGAAGAATCAGAGTAAGGTATTTTGTTCTATCGATAAGAAATCAATTGAGAAAAGTTCAAGTTCTAGGGTTATAAAGAAGGGTAAAACAGATCAAGAGAATAGAGAAATCTAGTTGTGGTAAATTCAAAGAGTAAAAAGGTTTCATCTTTCATAAAGAAGACACCACAACCTCTACGAATCGAGAGTCCTTTAACTGAGATTGATGAAGCTTCAAAGGCCTTGTTAGCTTCCACGTAAACGTATTTATTGGACTTACCTTTAGCTCATGAGAAAGTATTTGAAAAAGAAGTGGGATAGGAGGAAAAACAAGAGATTTCTAGAGTGTGATTGACTGTGATGGAGCATAAAAGGATGTGAGGAAAAGCAAAGTTGGTGATACAAAAGGTTACAAACAAGAAAGCACTGTACCCTATTTCGGGTATTAATCAAGCGAGTTAAATATCCTCGAATAGTATGTTTTCTTTCTTCCCTTCCATTTTTCTGTACTTGCAATATTTGTTAAATTTTAGTTTTTATAGAGTCTTTTCGAGTCGTGGGGACACATCTCATTTTTTATTTTGGGGTGTGGGGATTCGTTGTCTCTCATCTCCATTTTTATGTATTTTACTGTTTTTAGGAACAAATTAAAAAAATTTGATAGAGGGGATTAGATGTAGAGCATGTTTACTAGATTGAAAGTATAAGCTTAGTAAGTTAATGATAGAAAGTAGTTATTTATGAGTTGCTTTATTTTGTATGCTTTGAGTAGTTGCAGGAGAACACACATTGATAGTAAAGAAAATATTAGTTAGAATTGTGATAGAAAGTGTGTTCGATCTCAGGGAGCCATGAGTGGTGTGTAGGCCGTGAGATCCAAGTTAGTTGATAAACCCATTTAATAAACGTGCTAAATGTAAGAAAATAACAAAATTGCATATTTTAGAAAGTGATTAAGGCGGTTCTTTATAAGCCACTTGTTACCTTTTAGCTTGCTAGCCATTTTATATTATATATCCTTCTCAACCCCTTCTAGCTTATCTAAAGCCTTTTTATTAGCCACATTATAATCCATACACTTTAGATCTTATGACTTTCCCATATGACCCACACTCGAATCGTGATGCATAGACAATTGTTTTAGAGCTTGAGTTTGGGGTGGTGTATCCACCATTATGGGAAATATTATTGGGTTGGGATTTTTGAGCTTATTAATTTTGTTCTATATATTGATGATGATTCACAGATATATTATATTGTAACACTTTTCCGGGGTAAGAGTAAATGAAAGAAAAAAGCTATGAGAGCATGAAAAAGAGAAAAATAGCATGATATCTCAACATAAAAAAGAGAGTCATAGCTATACTGAAGAAAAAAATAAAGATATGAAAAGATTGAAAATATTTGGACTGGCAAAGTGGAATTTTTATGTGAACATTTTTATGCTTTAATAGGGTTATTGGGGATGATAAGTAGTGCATCAAATCATTTGGGTTGAGTGAGAACATTTGATGAGAGTAACTCAAGATGTAGGACGATTCGTTGATGGCTAGTGAGGAGAGAGCCAAAATCTCACTCTAAATTAACCAAATATACTATCATATCGTCCATAAGCCAACATTACAACCTTAAAGACCTTATGATTCTTTACTATGTAATCTACAATTGATTGAGCTGTTAGAGAGTAGTTAAGTGGATCTTTGGATACTAGTGAAGTTCGATGAACAATTTATAGCCTCCTTGGTAAACTGAGTAAAGAACCTCTCCTTCTCGCATTGCGAAGCAAATCTAATCTTAGATTTAAGTTGTGTTGATTGTGGATATGACAAGTATGCAAGTATGTAGTTTGTAAATATTATTACATGAAATTTTCTGAGTAGCCTCTTTGAGTCTAATCTATACATTCTGCAATCTTCTTTCCCACTGTGCTTAATTGACCTAGAGGTGTATTTAGAGACTTCCCTTTGTTCTTATCTTTATTGTAACGGGATGATACAACCTTGAGTTGGGGATCTTGATGATACAAACTTTATTGTATTTGTGTTGATTTAATCTAGGGTGGAGACATCATTTTAGGTCTATCTAGGAAGTCATTAGTCAATTTTTATCAATATTCTTATACATTCTTATTTCTTGCCTAAATTTGATGATTTATTATTTTAGGGCATATTTGGTTTAATTGTTTGTAAATTGTGAAGCTTTAAAGATATATGGTAATTAATTAGATGTCAATTCAATTCCAAGAGATAAAGGAAAGAAGATAATGATGGAAATTGGAGATAAATGAAGTAAAAGATAAAATAGGAAAAGATAAAATTGTCATGTAAAGCTGAATTTCATTAGCTACGTCCACTAAAGTGGTCATAATATAAAATTCGCTGTGAATTTGTAAGAATCATCTGAAGCTAAAATGTAGAGCTTTCCGATTCGGTCGTTTCGATATAAAGCATGAAAGAATCGGAGCAATATTGAAGAAGTTACGGCCAAATCAAGAGTACAACAGTTTCTTACATTTTTTATATTTTAGGGCTACAAATTTGATTTGGAAAAGGACTCCAATTGCTTGCCTTCTACTCCAAGAAATCCGAATTAAGGCTTCCTAGACTTCTATAAATACACCCTTTAAATATTGTAAACATGTCCTTGCTCAGTTTTAATACTTAAGTATATTAGAACTCATTCAAGAGAAGCAATAAGACCTGTAGATGTAGAGAGGAAGACAAGAAGTTCGAGAATAGCAAACTCCTCTTCTCCCTCATCTCCGTCAATCATTAGGGTAATTTGTATTATATTCTTTAGCTTATCTTTGTTTCTAATTACTGTTATCAATAGTTCATTTCTATGTCTTTAGATACGAACTAATTTTTTCATAGCTTGGGTTTGCATATGTATAATCTTTGATTTCTAATTCTTTATTTGTTTTTATTTTATTTGGGAAAACCTTTTTAAATTGATTCTACCTTCTTAACAATATATCCGGTTTATGTGCTTTGATTAATTTACCGTAGTTCTTGCGAATGCATGCGTATAGACTAACCATTAATAGTACTTAGATGGTCACCCTGAAGGGGTATCTAATTATTGAAACATCACATAAGCGTCTAATGTGCGGTAGTTATTTGGAAGGGCTTTCCTAACTAGATAGGCATTAAGGATTGATTTAATTACCGATCATTTTTGCAGGCCAGTCTAATCTAAGAACATAGATGCGTAGGAGCACCTTAGTTAAGTCCCCTGGTAATTGTGAGGTCGCCACCTAAGTCTACCCAGAAGTGAGTTAGCAGGATTTTAGAATCATGCCTATTTATCTAAGAGCTTTAATTGCCCTTATAAATAGAATATTTATTAGAAGGATAAACGCATACTAGCAACCCTAAGCTATACTCTCATCTCCAATCTTTGTTATATTATTTATTTGCATTATTATCTTTTCTATCCGAAACCAAAAAAATATTATTTTTTATTGTCTTTTTATCAAACAAGTAATTTCTTCTACACTTCTTTATATACATAAATAGATCTAACGATCAAATCCCTGCGAATGAACTTTTACTTACTAACTAGATTTGTGAACGATTGGTAATACTTGCAGTGAGTTTCTTTTGGTAGTCAAGGGTAGGTCTTTTATTATTATCTTTATTTATCTATTTATTTACACACCTTTGCCCCCACCACCATTACAAGGACATTTGTTTATTTTGTTTTGAATGTGGGAATAGGAAGACCATATGCCCCCTAATGTGGTCCTTCATCTTTAAGAAAGTAATGATGAATGAATATACTTTCATTGGGATGGTTCTCAATATATTCCTTTTCTTAAAAACTATAATTAGGTATCACAAAGACTGGATACTCAGATATTACACCTTTCTTCACATGAAATCACAATAATAATCAATCACCACTACCAATGGGAGGATGGGCATGAGTTGGCTCTGGTTTTGCGCCATAACAATAAATTTTGTTTGGATCCATTTTATTGACTTTCAGAACAGACCAGTGTGGAAGAGGACAATAAATTATGGAGGGATAAGGTATAGCAGAAGTATGTATGAATTGTGACATTGAATAAATGGAAATGAGACGAAAAACAAAAAATCAAAATAAAAGGAAAAATGGTTCCATACCCCGGTACCCTTCAAATGTTCCATTGTGTATTATCAAATACCTATACGTCTTTTTTTCATTTCATTATATATATATATTTATATTTTAAAAAGTTTTGTTGTAAGTGTAATCTAGGTTTGAGAAAAAATAAGTTCAAACCAAATTACAAGCCCATATACCGAATGGAAATAAGGTTTTTAACACTAGTTATATACACCGTTCGATTAAAGAAAGTTAGGAGCTCAACCCATCATTGCACGGGCCAAGTGAAGTTTATGGGTGCATTGTATGAATTGAAACCAAACAACCTGAGCCCTTTTATCTGTAAATCATATTTATAATATCTCCATTACATACTACCAATGTGGTATAATTCATGTGCATAAAAAATTCAGAAATGATGACAAACGTATGCAGTTTACGAGATATGTGCGCAACCGATTGCATAGCCTAAAAAATGTCATCTTGCTTACGAGAAACGTGTGTGCAACTCTTGATATATCTCTAATATTTTACAGGTTTTTCTCGCATAGCTCGCAGATTGTCCATATTCTCGCACAAATAGCACTTTAACAAATTTGACCTTCTTACTTTCACCCAATGCCTTGTTTTTAAGGATTTGCCGAGTCTTGCCTATGAATCTAGTATTATAAACCTCCAATCTAGTCATGTGCATTGTGACCCTCCACTAACCTTCCCCTTCCATAACCTCTTTTGATGAGTTATGGTATAAGTGGTTAGTTTTATATAATATCTTTATTTCAATCTTTTTTATTGGATTTTAATTTTAATATTTTTTATAACCTTAAGAGTTATTAATGATTCATATGTAACTCCCTTGACTTAAATTCTAATTTTGATGTACATAAGGTAATTTTATATTTAATATTTAAATTTCACATTCATGGATTTGGTTTTAGTTTATTATTTTATAATTCGCATTTTATGGGGTTGAGTTAAGTTTAATATATTATATTTCAAATTTTTGGGTTGGGTTTTTAGTTTAATATTTTATAATTTGGGTTGAATTAAGTTTAATATTTTATATTTAACCAATGTGAGTGAATATATGTCATAAGTGTATCAAATTTGAACTAACTTGGAGTGAGTCGGAGGAAGGTGTAGCCATCATTGAGGATTCCCTTGGTCCCCAAGCTACATAATCCTTTCAATGTCCAGTCCCTAAAATTTAATAGAAACTGAACTTATGCCAAAATCTTCTACTTCGGTGAAAAAAATTAGAGTTGCAAAAAAATAAGGGACATATTGATAAGCCATCTAAGGAACTTAACACTATTCTTGATCACCCATTAGATCCTAATATCTCCCAGCTATATAAGGACAGTCTAGCACCCATTAGTAAACTAATATCTCCCAGCTATATAAGAAAACTCTAGCACCCATTAGTAAATGGTGGTATCTTGAAGAAATATATTAGGCCATGAAGGCTAAATATAAGTTGGTAAAAGAGGGAGATCGGAACAATAAATTCTTCCATGCTTCTACGAAGATTTTTTGTGCCTTAAGACAAATCATTTTATGAAATATCTCTCCTAGTAATTGGGTAGAGGACATGCAAAGCTTGATCAATTAACTACTTAATTTTATGTTGGCCTATACAAAATTGAAGGTCAAGGGTCACTCAAAGTCTTTCTTGAACTGCAAACCTGGGATGGTATTTAATTATTGACAAAGTCCATCTGACTCGATTCATTTATATGGTAGAAGTTGAAAATGAAACTCGGAGCTTGAGGTAAACCCAGTCAACTGGTCCTGATAGCTTCAATGGACAATTCTACCATCGATTTGGATACTTCCGAGCACATAAAATTCTAGCTTTTCCAAGCTTTACTTTAGGAGTCAAATGATCAAGGACTTAAATAGGCATATTATAGTACACATCCCAAAAGTTGATCATCCTACTTCGCTGGGTAATTTTTGAATCATTAGCCTAGATAATATTATTTACAAGTGATGAAAGAAAAGTATAGGTCCTACACTTGTGAGGAGACAACACTATTCCTCTCCATTTAACATTACTAATCCCTTGGGATACAATCTTTGTTAAACATTTAATTACTTCATCAAATTGTACACTTGTGAAGAGACAACACTATTTCTCTCCCTTGTCTATTACAATATGATCGCCTAATTTGGCCCTATTCTAGGAACTAATTATATTTGGCTAACAACCGGTATAACAAAGCTCTAATGTATAACCTACAAATTGATGCTCAAATTGTCAAACAAGAGCCTCATCCACCCCACCTTAGGAATGTTGGATAAAATATTGAAGGGTACACTTCCTTTTGAAATCTTTGATATGAGATATGTACCTCAATGCTTCTGCACTTAGAATAATAAGTTTCTTAGGAAATATGTTAAATCTCTCATCTACAACATTTGTCAATTCTCTAACAAGTCAGTCCAGCACATGGTCTTTTAATGCACTTGGACTAGACAACTCTGGCTTAAATGTTCCCTACCTACCAATGGGCCTTTCAGTAAGGATTTTTAGTTTATTTGGTGGGTCATTGAACTTGTATCCAACTATGAAGAGAATGGTGTTTAGACAAATGAAATAATACCTAGGATAACATTGACTGGTTCAACTATCTGGTTCTACTAATTAAATTTGTTATGGAACAAAAAAGTATAAATGTGCCTATTATATTCCGTGATGATTCGGTCTCAACTAACATCACTTCTTAGGAACTTTTATTTATTGGATACCATTAAACTCAACAGAGGCGCAGTCGTGGGCCCTCATGGGTAGGTGTATGTGGGAAAACTAGTCGCAAAACCTCATGTATCATTTCTAATAATGAGTGGTTTCCTATCAAGAATGTTGTGTTGTTTGTCATACAGTCGTCTTTTGTTCGCGTTACCGTTGAAAGTGATACTTTTAACAACAAAACATCATAGATTTCTTCTATATATGACGCTACATGTTTTAAAAAATAATTTAATTAAATAATTTTTTAAAAAACATTTTATATATTTATCTATTCACAACACTAATAGCTAGTCTTATCCAAATTCGAAATGTAAAAATTAGTTCAAATTGATTTACTTTGTTTCTAAATGTCATTAATTTATCAATTTTAAATCAAATGGTGTACAACATAGGTCCTGAGTTCTCTCATTTATCATTTGTCTTACAATAAATCATTTGTTTGATAAAATTAACAAAAAAAATTATTTGTTTGATAAAAACCACACCTAATTTTCAAATTTTGCACAACCGCCAAGCCCTTTCTCCATTTTTGTTCTAATTATATGCCCTTAGGAGAAATTTTTTTGGGTGATTATTTGACTAATATGATAGACTTTTAGTATTATTTCGTTATATTTCATTTTCCCTCCTTAGAATTTATTATTTTTCATTTATAAAGCTTTTGCACGTTAAATGGGTTGTTTTTCGTGCAAAGTTTGTAGGTCCATGGATGCTAGGGAGCACAAATATAAGGAGAGTAATCAAGAATAAAAGTTTTAGATCGTGTAGAGAAGTCAAAGGCGAGAAACGATATTCCAAAGAGTTTACTAGAAAAGTTACAAATCTGGAAGGCTGGTGTTAGATTCAACCTTTGAGCCATGAAGAGGATTTATTCCTTATTGAGTTATGAAGATTTAGAAATTGAACGATCATTTTGGAGTTGATTTGAGAAAGTTAATGCCATTTTATCAAGGACTGTACACCAGTTACGGGATTTTAAATAAAAGATAGGACTTCGACCATTTAATTTTTCACTAATTCACTTAGTAAAGCCCAAGTCCGATTTTGAACTTATAAATAGACCTATTGACTTTTATTTTCCACACAACGCAATTTACACAAGTCAGAAACGCCATAGAGAAAGTCAGAAGCAAGGAAAAGGAGAAAGCTAAGAGCCAGAGAAAGTCATCTTCTACAAATCACAGCCAAACTCAATCCTTAATTAGGTTCTTTTATCTTTTATTTCTGTAATCAAACATGAGTTCATTTAATTTAATTTCTTGGCTTTTAATTCTGTTATGAACTAAATTCATTTGTGCTTGAGAATCGCTTTAATGGGTGGAGCCCCAATTTATTTGATTAATGTTTTTGAATTTGAGATTGAAAGATTTAATTTGAATTGCGTAGCTTAGTATTGACTATTATCTTGAATTTATTTACTGTCTTAGAAGTCATGAATAAAAAAATAGAAATTAGTAATTAAGCCATTCATTATAGTGGCGTAATGATCAGCTTAACGTGGGGTTTAGTTACAAAACTAGATAATAGACGCAAGGTATAAGTCATTGAACATGACGGGATTGATTAACCTTATAGCCGATTGGGTAAAACACTTGAACATTCAAAGGTAGCTTATAATCACCCTGACGGAGTTTGTAATACCCTAGGATAGCTCCTAAGTCCATCCTGACGGGGATTAGGAGAAACTAGAATCCCGACTAATACCAAATCCCGATTCAACCCTTAAACGAAAACATTTATTAAATAAATTTAGGTGAAACCCATGCGAAACTCAAGTACTATTTCTCATTCTTTCGTCTACTCATTTTATTTTACTTGCGTCTCAGTTGTTTTCATTAGGTAATTTAGTATTTTATATTTTTTGCACTTTAGTCCTTAAACAAAACCCTAACCAATATCTATACATTTACTTTTTGCATCATATTACAATTATCTTCACTTACTGAATATAATTTAAAAGTCATATCCATTCCGTCCCTGAGATCAAAATCCCGTTACGTGTCTTTCCTTTTTTGGGGTGTTATTTTATAACACACCAGGATACACCAAGTTTTTGGTGCCGCTGCCGGAGACAGTTGCGTGTGACCACGGTGTTATTTGGTTGTTATATTTTATTTTAGTTTTATTTTTCGGTTTTACGCTTTTCTTTGCGTTGTCTCTTCTTAGGTTTTACAGATTAGTGCATGTACTCAAACCCCGAGAGGTTTCTCCGAGATAAAAACAAGAGAGGGAAAGAGAGAGAGAGAGAGAGAGAGAGAGAGAGAGAGAGAGAGAGAGAGAGAGAGAGAGAGAGAGAGAGAGAGAGAGAGAGAGAGAGAGAGAGAGAGAGAGAGAGAGAGAGAGAGAGAGAGAGAGAGAGAGAGAGAAAGAGAGAGAGAGAGAAGCCAGAGAAGAAACAAATAAAGAAAGAGAAATGAAGGATCTAAACATTCATAATGTTGATGATCCTGGACTTGAGTTGGTTGAAAATGGCAACCCGATATTGGAACCAGTTGTGCAAGATCCACCGGTAGGAGTTTAGAACGCTCAATTCCAAATCCCTCAGGGAGGTGTTATACCGCTCAACAATAATGGTGTAGGAATTCAAGAAGATGTCCCACAATTCATCCAACCTAACGAGTATAGACCTTTTCTTCTACCACCACTAGGACTTCGTCCTCCTGCAATTCAAGGAATCTGATTCAGACCAGACGCGGGTATGATTAATCAGTTTATAAATATTGGATAATATAGTGGTGCAACTCGGGAAGATCCTATTCGAGCTATCTACAAGTTTATGCAAGTCTGTGATGCATATGTCACTCCAAGAGTAACCCAATAACAAATGTACTTCCATATGTTTCTGTTTTTCCTCACCGGAGGAGCAAGTGAATGGTATGATCAGGAACAACACGGTGAGATTTTGACTTCGAATCAACTTCAGACATCATTTTTTGACAGGTATTATCCTCAAAGTGTTAGACTTAGTGGGCAATTAGATGTTTCTAGTTTCCGTCAAGAACAGGGTGAGACTGTAGGAGTTGCTTGGACTCGTTTACAATCTTTGTTACGAAAATGCTATTTCATGGGTGCTTACTTGAATTACAGCTTGGGATATTTTATCGAAAATTAGATGAAGCTTCAAAAGAGAAGGTAGATACTATGTGTCAAGGTGGCCTCATGATGGTCACAACAAATCAAGATTTAGCTATCATGGATAGAATTGTGAAGAATTAAATCAGTTGGAAACCCTTGAGATCATCAGTTAGAGTTTCTAGAAATAGCTATTTTGAATGTAGACGCATAAACAACTTTGAATGCTAAAATTCCGCACTTTAGAATAAGTGTAAACATATATCTATGTCGAATATGCAAGCTATTGTGAATGTGGTAAAAGAACCAGAGATATGTCCTAGTTGTGGGGTAGTTGATCATAGTTAGGAAGAATGTGCTAATAACCCAGTATCCATGTTTTTCGTCAATAATCGAGGTAATAATTATTCAGGTGGTCAAGGGTATGGTAATCGATATAAGAGTCTTACAGGCTTTCAATATTCGGACCCACATATGGAAGCCAATCCAGGAAATTATCAATAGAGGCCCTAGGGGAACAATTATCGATTCAAGCCGCAGAACCAATACCAAGGAAATCAACCTAGAGTTGATCATGAAGCTTATTCTGATACGCTAGCTCAAAAGGCACTTCCGTCTCGACCTCAAGAAGGTGCACTCACTGCAGCTGACTTAGCCCTTAACTTTACGCAATACATGGCATCCGCCAATAGTAGGTTAGTTATCTAGAGTCATGGCCACTACTTCAACTAACGAGAATAAGATGGAAGAAACGTTAAATTCACACACCGCTTCATTGAAAATCCTAGAAAGTCAAATATCGAAGATCGCTAATAGATTAAATGTTCGAGGCCAAGGCTAACTCCGAAGTGACACAAAGTTCCTAAACAAAGGGAGGATTGTAACGCGATCAGAACCAGAAGCGGTAAGCAATTGGAACCACCACCCTTTCCTGTTATGAAAGAAAAAGAAATAACCAGAAAAGAAAAACCGGCGAAGGAGGTGGTAGAAAAAGATGATCAAGTAGAGGAAGTGGAGAGGATTCCGGAAATACCCAAAAAGAAAGATGTTGTAGAATCCCGTCCTCCTCCACCTTTCCCCTCAAGAATTTAGAAGAAAGGAGATATGGCCGAGTATCAAAGATTTTAAAATATGGTGAGAGGTCTTAACATTAACATACTGTTCTTAGATGATATTAAATATGTACCAAAGTATGTGAAGTTCTTGAAGAGGGTCATCACCAATAAAAGGCCATATTGTGATAATGAGATGATAGGATTTCTAGAAGAGTGTAGTGCAATCTATCAGAGTAAGTTGACACCCAAGTTACTTGATCCTGGGAGCTTTACAATTCTGATCTTTATTGGTAATGAGTGGCAAGGAAAGGCTTTGTGTGATTTGGGTGCGAGTATTAATCTCATGCCCAAATCAACTTTTGATAAACTGAAGATAGGAAATGCAAGATCGAATTCTATGGTTTTGTAAATGACTGATAGATCCCTCGTATATCCCGAGGCACGAATAAAAGATGTCCTTGTCAAGGCAGGTACTTTAATTTTTCCTGTTGATTTTGTTAATCTTGAATACGACGCAGATAGAAATGTCCCCATCATTTTAGGATGACCATTCCTTGCCACGGGGCGTACTTTGATTGATGTAGAGAACGGAGAATTAACTATGCTAATCCAAGACGATGAGGTAAAGTTCAGTGTGTTCGGATCTATGAAGTATCCAGTTTTCCAGGAGGATTGTTTCCGAATGGATGTAGTAGATCATGCCACACAAGAGGTATATGATTGTTTTAATTATGATGATGTCTTTCAGGCCTCTTTGACACTTGACTAACCTGAAATGATGGAAGAGCTTGCCGAAACAGCGGCAACTCTTAATTATGAGAATCCAAAGTATAGGCGTCTAGCCTATGAACCACTACGAGAAGCAAACCTCATACGAAACCATCTATTGAGTCTCCCCTGAAACTAGAAGAGAAACCACTTCCGTCACACTTGAGGTATGCGTATTTAGGTACAAATAACACTTTACCTATTACTGTTTCAGCTACTTTAACAAGGCCTCAAGAAGAAAAAATGTTGCGTATATAAGATCTAATAAAGAGGCGATAGGTTGGACTATTTCTGACATCAAAGGTATTAGTCCCTCCAATTGCCAACACAAAATCATTTTGGAGGATGAGAATACACACTCAGTCGAAGGACAAAGAAGATTGATGCCAGCAATGAAAGAAGCGTTAAAGAAGGAGGTTATTAAGCTACTAGATGCGGGAATCATCTATCACATAGCTAGTAGTGATTGGGTAAGTCCATTTCAATGCGTACCGAAGAAGGGTGGTATCCCTACTATTTTGAATGATCAGAACGAAGCCATACCTTCGAGAACTGTAGTTGGTTGGAGAGTGTGTATGGATTATCGTAAATTGAACAAGGCTACTAGAAAAGACCATTTTCCGCTTCCATTCATAGACCAGATGTTGAACAAGTTAGCAAGTAGAGAATATTATTGTTTCTTAGATTGTTATTGAGGTTACAATCATATATGCGTAGATATAGATGACCAACACAAAAGAAAATTGACATGTCCTTTTGGCATTTTCACATACCGAAGGATGGCCTTGGATTATGTAATGCATTTGCTACTTTCCAACGTTGCATGATAGCAATATTCGACGACATGATTGATCAATTCCTTGAGGTATTTATGGATGACTTTTCTGTTTTTGGAGATAACTTTGATGATTGTTTGCAGAATCTAGAGAAGGTATTAATTAGATGCAAGGAAACTGATTTGGTCTTGAACTGGGAGAAATGCCATTTTATGGTTCGTGAAGGTATAGTGTTGGGATACAAGGATTCAAGTTCCGGTTTAGAAGTTGATCGTTCTAAGATCGAGGTAATTAAGACTCTCCCCCTTCTGTTTCTGTGAAAGGGGTAAGAAGCTTTTTAGGCCATAATGGGTTCTATCACCGTTTCATCAAAGAGTTCTATAATATCTCTAAACCTTTGTGTAACTTACTCGAAAAGGATTCCAAATTCTTTTTTGATGAAGCTTGGATGAAGGCATTTCAAGAGATTAAAGAGAAGCTTATTACTGCGCCTATTGTATTACCTCATGATTGAAAGATTATGTTTGAAGTTATGTGTGATTCTAATGATTTAGCCATGGGTGTTGGGTTGGGTCAGAGAAAAGATAAGGTATTCCATTCCATCTACTATGCAAGTAAGACCTTCAATAGTGAACAGATTAATTATACTATGATTGAGAATGAACTATTAGTTGTTGTGTATGCATTTGACAAGTTTCGTTCCTATCTCCTTGGGGCGAAAATTGTCATGTTTATTAATTATTCAAGTACCTTATGGAGAAGAAAGATGCTAAACCATGTTTGATCAGATGGATTTTATTGTTACAATAATTTGACTTAGAAATTCGAGATCGGAAAGGTTGTGATAATCAGGTTGCATATCATTTGTCTCGTCTTGAAGGTTCTGATTTTAATAGTGGACCTGAGTTGGTTAGAGAAGAGTTCCCTGATGAGAGTTTGTTTTCAATTTATGCGATGGGTACTCCTTGGTATGCGGACATATCAAATCTTATTGTGAGTGGTTCTTTTCCTGAAGGAGCTACCTCACAAGATAAGAAGAGATCCATTCAACGTGCAAAACAGTTCTTTTAGGATGATCCTTTCCTCTACAAAGTACGTAGTGATCAGAGTGTGAGATGATGCATACCATAACATGAAACTCAAGCAGTTATGGAAGGTTGTCACGATTCACCCTACGGAGGCCATTTCAAAGGAGACCGCACAGCTGCTAATGTACTACAATCTGGTTTCTATTGGCCTACTTTACATAAGGATTTTCATGAGTATGTTAAGAAATGTCATAGATTCCAGTTTACTGGTAATATATCCAAGAGGGACAAGATGCCACGTAATAATGTTCTGGAAGTTGAGATGTTTGATGTTTGGGGTATTGATTTCATGGGTCCCTTTGTACCATCCAATGGAAATCAATACAGATGTTGATTACGTGTCCATATGGGTAGAGGTTGTAGCTCTACCAAGTAATGATTCACGAGTAGTGATTAAATTTTTGAAGTCACACATATTTACTAGATATGGTACGCCTAGAGTTATTATCAGTGATGGAAGTTCTCACTTCGTAAAAAAATATTTGAAGACAATTTTAGAGAAGCATGGGGCGAGACATCGTGTATCTACCACTTATCATCCACAAGCTAATGGTCAAACTGAAGTCTCTAATCGAGAGGTCCAATCCATTCTAGAGATGACTGTTGGACCCACACGTAAAGATTGGTCAAAAAATTTAGATGTCGCGTTGTGGTCTTATCGTACTGTATTGGAAACACCCGTTGGTGCATCTTCGTATCGTATGGTTTATGGTAAGGCTTGTCACTTACCTCTTGAACTTGAATTATGTGAATATTGGGATATAGTGCAATTGAATTTAGATCCTACTTTAGTCGGTGAGAATCGTATGATGAACTTAAATGAACTTGATGAGTTTCGATTACATGCTTGTGAGAATGATAAACTATACAAGGAGAATACTAAGAGATGGAATGATAATCGTATTCGTGAAAAAGGGTTCGAAGTTGGACAAAGGGTCCTAAAGTGCAACTCCAAGTTCAGTAATTATCCGGGTCAGTTGAGATCGAAATGGCGTGGTCCTTACATTGTGACCAAAGTTACGCCTCATGGAGCCATAGATATTGAACATCTAATCGAGCATCGCACATTCATGGTGAATGGTCATCGATTGAAGATTTATCATGTAGGCGAGGATATCAATCGCTCGTAAGATACACATCCCGGAGAGGTCATGTACCTCCTCGAAGCTCCCTAGAGGCGAGAGGTAACCCGTCGAGCTTAACAACGTTAAACAAAAGCTATTTCAATTGTATAATAGTTTATTTTCTTTTATGTCTTTTTAATTCTGTAGTGTAAATTAGAGTAATTGTTGTTTATTAGTGTGTATTTCTAAGAAATGAGAAAGGTTAGTGTATTTGATGATTTTAGGAGTAAAAGGTCATGAGTTCGGGGTTCAAAAGTTGAAAAACAAAAAAATTAGGGTTGCAAAACAGGAGCAAACAGGGAACCCGGTTGTCGCTAACTGGGAACCCGGTGAGCTGCTGTTGACAAACCTATCACACGCAAGAAGGCTGCGTCTGGACCCGCGCCTGTTGACGGTAACTGGGAACCTGGTTGTCAGCTGACCGAGAACCCGATTTCAGGTGCTGTAACTCCCAAACTCTCTGACATGTGCGTAATGGGAGACGCAACGCATTGCGTCTAAGGCTGCGTTTGGAGTCGCGCTCGTCGACGATAACCAAGAATCCGGTTGCAAGCTGACCGGGAACCCGGTCTCAGAGGGCAACTCTCTGACCTGTGCGTAAAAAAAATATATATATATTGGAAATTTGCGCCGACACAGCGACACAAACTGAAAACCCGGTTGCGCAACAGATGAGGCGGTTTTGGCAAAGTTTGACCTATATTTTCGCCTTCCTTCACAAGTTAGCCTACAATTCCATTTTCTATCTTCACACCACTCCGAAAATCGTTATCAAAGCATAATATGATAATCAATTCCTCTCCTAAAACACCACATAAACACACAATCCACTCACAATCCATCAAAAACACCATTAAAATTCAACTTTTACTCAAGAATCCTCCTTCATCAAAATCATAAATTGAACCATAAAACCTCTCCAAACACATCAAATAGCCTTTACCCATCTAATATCTCACCCTAATCTTTTTTCTTCTATCCTCAAAACATCAAATTTCAAAAAAATTCTCTAATTTTTGAATTTTTTAGTTTGGGGTGAGTTGAGATGACAAACCGGACAGATTCATTCGGCTATAAACGGAGGAACACTCCATGAACAAGAAACAATCCTAGTGCTACACAAGAGAGATCTATTGAGATTCCAGATTCAGGTCCTAAACGCAAGATTGGAGAAGTTAATACGGTTATGAAGAGGAAAGAAAACCTAATAAGGCTACTCCTACAAAGCCTACCTTGGTAGATGAAGAAGAAGAAGAGGTTAAAGATGAAATTCCTAGCAAACCCATTCCAGAATAGTGAGCTACACAAAGAAAGACAATGGCCCATAAGACAAAGAGAGTTGTGGTTAGTGGGACTGATCAGGTTTGTGACATAATTTCTTATTTAAAGTTTGGTTTTGAGAAAGGATTCCCTCTAGGTATTATGAACAGTGAGTTTAAAGGTTATGCTATTACTTGTGATAAGTTTGGGTGGACAGAATTGATACAAAGGAACCTAACATATATCCCTGCTTTGGTGCGTGAGTTTTATGAAGAACTATCTTTTGCAAATAAACAGTCAATTATCATACACAAAAAAGTATTTCCTTTCTAAATTGAGCTTATTGTAGAACTTTGAAATTACATAAATTACACTGAAAGCCAACCACGTGCTGGTTAAGATACATTTTTCTATCCCTTCTCATTTAGTGTATATTAGTTTAATTGATTTGAGTCTTTTCGAGTCGAGGGGACACGACTCATTTTTGAGTTTGGGGTGGGGTTCGTTGCCTCATCCCAATTTTATGTGTTATTTGTTTTATTTGCTTTCAATAAAATTAATTAATGGTTGCGTTTGACTGTAGAGTATTTTAAATGTCCCCATTAAGCATACTTTTTATGAATCTATGATAGTAAATAGTGGACTTTAGGGGTTAGTATAAAACGCACTTGAATTGCATGCAAACATAGGTAATTGATATGAAGAATTAATGAACAATGCAAAAGAAGTAAACTTGTACTTAAGGAAGATGTTTGGTTTGTAGAACGTGAGATCCAAATTAGTAGAGAACCCACTTAGGTATGAACTAGAGGAAAGCTATGTAACTAGGAAAATGACAGGGGCAGTTCTTTGCTAAGCATTTGAGACCTTTTTAGTCTTCTATCCCATGAATTAGTTTTATTCGTCCTAACACAATTTTGAGCCTTAAAGCCTTTATTTTGTCGCCACAATATAAGCTCATATCCCCTTAGTTTATTAGGCATTTACATATAACCCGCACTTGAATCACAATCCTAAGACTTGTCTTGAGCTTGAGTTTGGGGTGGTGGGTCCATCTATGGGAAATTAAGTTTTCGATACAGTAGAAAACCGGGAACCCGGTTATCGCCTTTACAAAAAAAGAGAAAAAGAAAAGAAATGAAAAAGAAAAATAAAGAAAAAATAAAGTAACTTGCAAAGTGGGATTTTCTTGAAATCATCGTGCTTATTGGGTTAACATGGGGATGCTAAATAATTGCATCAAATGGGTTGAGTGAGAACATTATTCGAGTGTAAACTCAAGCTCTTGGACAGTTGTTGATGGTAAGTGAGGAGAGAGCCAAAAGTTCACTTCAAATTTACCAAATATACACACCACATCGTCACTTAGCCTACGCTAAAACCATAAATTTCTCGTGATTCTTAGGTACATAGTGAGTTTATAATTCAGCTAATATGTAGTATTCTAAGTGGAGAATTCAAATCGAGCGAGGATCAATGAACACCCTATAGCCATTATACTGAGTTAAGTACAAGTGTAACCTTCTAGAATTGTGAAGTTAATTTTAAGATTGATATTGTGTTTGATTTTGCATGATAAGTGTATATGTATATTAATTCCTAATGTTTGCTATATGATATTTGTTTTTAAGTTTTTCTTTGGGTGTATTTACTAGCTTCTACATTTCTGCGTTCACCTTAGACCTTTGTTTTTAGTTTTACTTTGTCGGGACGGCAAAGGTTTTAGTTTAGGATCTTGAAGTATCCCTTTTTGTTCTAATTATATGCCCTTAGGAGATATCATTCTGGGTGATTATTTGACTAATATGATAGACTTTTATTAATAATATTTCATTTTTCCTCCATGGAATTTATTATTTTTCATTTATAAAGCTTTTGCACGTTAAATGGATTGTTTTTAGTGCAAATTTTGTAGGTCTATGGATTCTTGGGAGCACCAATACAAGGAGATGAATCAAGAATAAAAGTCTTAGATCGAGTAGAGAGGTCAAAGGCGAGAAAAGATATTCCAAAAAGTTGATTAGAAAAGCAACAAAACTGGAAGACTGATGTTAATTTATGATTTTGAGCTACTTAGACGTGGATTCAACCTTTGAGACGTGAAGAGTATTTATTCATGATTGAGTTATGAAGATTTAGCAACTTGAACGGGTCAATTTGGAGTTGATTTGAGAAAGTTACAGCCGTTTTACCAAGGGTTGCACTCAAGTTACGGGATTTTAAATAAAAGATTGGACTTGGGCCATTTAATATTTCACTAATTCACTTAATTAAAGCCCAAGTCTGATTTTGAGCTTATAAATAGACCTTTTGACTTTTATTTTACACACAACTCAATTTTCACAAGGCAGGAAAACCAGAGAGAAAGCCAGAAGCAAGAAAAAGGAGAAAGCTAAGAGCTGGAGAAAGTCATTTTCTCCAAATCACAGCCAAACCCAATCCTTAATTAGGTTCTTTTATATTTTATTTCTGTAGTCAAACATGAGTTCATTTAATTTAATTTCTTAAGATTTTAAATGCGTTATGAATTAAATCTATTTGTGCTTGAGAATCGCTTTAATGAGTTGAGCCCCAATTTATATTATTAATGTTTTTGAAATTGGGATTGAAAGATTTTATTTTAATTAGGTAATTAGTATTGACTATTATCTTGAATTTATTTAGGTAATTAGTATTGACTATTATCTTAAATTTATTTACTGCCTTTGAAGTCATGAATAAAAATAGAAACTAGTAATTAAGCTATTCATTATAGTGGCGTAATGATCACCTTGACATGGTGTTTAGTTACATAATTAGAAAATAGACGTAATGTATAAGTCATTGACCCTGACGGGCTTGATTAACCTTATTTACAATTGGGTAAAACACTTGAACATTTAAATGTTGCTTATAATAACACTGACGGGGGTTCGTAATACCCTAGGATAGCTCCTAAGTCCACCCTGACGGGGGTTAGGAGAAACTAGAATCCCGACTAATACCAAATCCCGATTCAACCCTTAAACGAAAGAATTGATTGAATAGATTTAGGTGAAACCCTTGCAAAACTCAAGTATTATATCTAATTTTTGTGTCTACTTATTGTATTTTACTTGCGTCTAAGTTATTTGCATTAGTTAATTTAGTATTTTATATTATTTGTACTTAGACCTTAAACGAAAACCCAACAAATATCTATACATTTACTTTTCGCATCATATAACAATTATCTTCACTTACTGCATAACATTAAAAAGTCATATCCATTCTGTCACTGAGATCGAAATCTCATTTATAGGATATTATTTTGACGACCCGTACACACGTGTCTTTCCTTTTTAGGGGTGTTATTTAATAACACACTAGGAGACACCACATCGCCACCAAGTCCTTCCACAGATCTAGTGCCCTTACACAGAGTTAGAATGCACCACCACCTCTCCCTTCCACTAATCCACGGTTCAAGTGCACCGCCACCAAACCCTTCCACTGATCCACTTTTTGAGTGCCCTACCCACCAAACCCTCTCACAAATCCACTTTTCGAGTGCACCATCACCAAACCCTTCTATAGATCCACTGTTCATTTTGAATACACCGCCACCAAGCCCTTCCAAAAATCCTGTATTTGAGTGCACCACCACTAATCCCTTCACACACTTTAAACGAAGAGCTTACGGTGAAAATACGGCAAAGGTAGAAATCATTAATAACTATTATTGTCCCATTAACACAATCACCATTGATTTACTTACAGATTTTTTCTAAAAATAATTTGATGAAAAAAAATTAAAGCTTAACAAGCTGGTGCATCAAAGCTTCGAGCAGGTACTCTAGTGAGTTATATATTATTTATGTTTTTATTTTAGGGACTCATGGTTTAATTAAATTAGTGAGTTAATTTTTCTGTGATTTGTGATTTGAGATATAAATGTCAACAATTAGCTTACTCAACTATTGGAAAAAAAATTCAAAACTTAGATTTGGATACTAAATCAAAATAATAGGTGATTTCCTTAGTTGACAACCCAGATAAGTCTTTGTTTTTTCTTATTACTAAATTTAAATACCACTTATTATTGAGAATGAAATAAATTTTATTAAAGTTGACTTTAATTTATTGTTGATCCATTTCATATTGTTGATACTTTTCATAAACAATTGTCGTGTTTAATTTACAGGACAGAGATCATTGGTCGTTGCATTTCAATACAAGGAAACATATTATATAATGAAGAAGGTAAGGCTCTCTAAATGTTGCTTCACTTTACATTATATTACTAGAATTCTAAAAAGGCCTTGAGTGGAATTTTCAGGATTTGACCCTAAACATTTAGAAGTGTTAGTTCATATATTATATAGTTAAGTTCTCGTTTGAGTGAGAATTTGTTCATAAATCTAATAATTTTATTTTAGAAAATTGTTCAGAGTCAAAGTGTCTCCCTTATGTAAAAAAAAATAGTCTTATTTCACCTTACATTTTTCATATGTTATATTACTGATTTTAAGTCACCAACAAGTTAAGTGTATAATCACAATGATTAACCTTTGTTAAATTTTTTATTCATATATATGGTTTTTGTAGAATAGGCAAATGCAATCGACCATGTACGAATTTCTTGTAGAGAGGTCTAGTCCAAAAGTTCTTCTTGCAAGAAAATCCCATAATAAGCCACGACGGAATATCTTTCCACTATCATCATGTGACGATAATTTTAAATTCAAAATGTATGATTTATCAACAAATTCATTCTGTAAAGTGATGCCCTAGTTGGATGGATAAGCGAGGAAAAGTGATGACAAATGGTTAGCGAACCGAATATGGCCGCTGGCTAAAAGGGTACAAAATAAGTACAATGAACTGGAAAAGGAAGACAAGATTCATGTGGTTGTCAGTCTACCGGTTATGTTAAATTTGTCATGTTTCACATAGACAAGAGGAGAAAAATAGTCAATCTTGAGTTGGGCCCGTCTTTTATGGGTGGAAATTTGATAGTATGGGTTAAAATTTTGCACTTTCTCAGACCAAAGAAGACGAAACAAAATTTAGTGATATAGTGTTCGAGAGGTACGAGGAAAGAAAGCATAGGTAGTCCTGTAGAGAAAGAGAAGCTAGAGGAAAGGAAGCAACATAGGATGATCATAAAGGGGTACACGTATTACTATGACTTCTTTGTGAACCATGCAACATAATGTTTGGTCCCTGCAAATAAAACATTAAAAATAAACCACCTTATAATGAAATTAAAACTTGTACTCTTTTCCAGCCGAATTTGACAAATTCTTCATCAAGTGGTTTAAGTGGAGACTTGCCAAAAGACTAATTTTGGGAATACTCTTGTGATTCTCTCGCAAGATTTCACAAAGTAGTGACAAACAAGTCTTTCAAGGTGTTTTACAACAACTTTTAGTAATGTCGTATCTTCTTTTAGTGTTACTGTTTTGTACTCCATACATGGATGCCACTTGTGAATAAATTTGTTATACAAAATCAAAGGACTAATAGTGTGTATGTATTTTAATTAGTTTTTCTTACAAGAAAATTATTATTCTTTAATTAAATTTGGAAAAAATTCAAAAAATATGCCATCAATTCATAAATATAGACCATATAAACCTTACAATGAATATTTAGAACACGAGGATATACGACTTCACTTGCGGACACCACGAGGACTAATTGTGCACTAACCCATTTAAATATTTGAAACAATAATGATTATTTTATTCAGGGGTGCGAAATAGCTATTCATTTTCCATGTAAGTCATGATCCTTTAGGAACAAAATCTCTCGGGTAGAAAATGTTGATCATAATAATTATGAGCACTTCTCTTTATCCATCAAAACCAAGCTCTGATTAAGTGTTCACTTACCATTCTACATGTATTTTATTAAATAAATCCAAGTGAAATACCACTCAAAGGAGATTTAAGATGATTTGAATGGCAACGTGTTTTGGTACTTCAAAGAATAATTCACTTTTTATGTTAGATATTAATTTAAGAATTCCATAACTAACAACTTTTTTGAAAGACAGTGAATGAAAAAAAGGACGCTTCATAGGTATATGGTAAGGTTGAGCAAAATAAAAATCGATAAATCAAGAATTTTTTATCAGTTTGGTAAACCTATTTAACAAACCGAGAAAATTCAGTTTCCGTTCAGTTTTTCTATGTTAAACTATACCGAAATATCGAATAATCCCAAATTTTGCTACACGATAAAAATTTTGTGTGTATAAATTCAAAATGACAATTTAATTTTATGCATTTATTGATTTTTATAATTTTTATTTTGTTAGATTAAAACAAAATATTTTGTCTAAGTAATCACTGACAGCACTATCATTGGAGAACAAATAAATAAATTAGTATTTATTTCTAGGGATAGGGTAAAGGTGAAAAAAACTTTGAAAAAGATTAACAAAACCTATTAGCCCAAACACCTAAAATCGAACAAAACCAAGCCCATGCTGAAATAACGAACTACTAAACCAGACACATATAGAACGAGCATATAGCATACAAAAAATAGACATAAATCGATTGGTTCAGTATCATTACTCTTATAAAATGAACGCTCCCGGTGTGGCCCAACACCAAACTGAACTAGACCGTTCCACCCTTAATAGATGAATATATAAGAATATTCTTAGAAAAAGGCTAGTCTTGAAAGATAAAAAAAATTGTTCCACACACTTATATGGTTACATCTATTACTTATTTAAAGAAATATTTACAACATGAAATAACTGTATAATCTTATCTACAAGTATATTCAAAATGTTAATTTATAATGATAAAAACTTATGAATATCTTTACTTTTATGTGTGGAATAATTTTAAAAAATAGACCAGACTACCATCAAATCCATATTTATGTAACTTCAGAGAACAATGAGTTATGGACTGAGTTATTAGGCAGGGGATTTGATACCAATGGGATATACAAACTCGGATTTCCAAGTAGACAGGGACATAAAGAAGTCTACTTCAGGCTATGTGTTTACCTTGACAAGTGGTGCTATCTTGTGGAGATATATTAAGCAATCTTACACATTTAATTCTACTATGAAAGGTGAGTACGTGGAAAATTAAGAGGCATACAAATAGGTTGTATGGTTATGTAAGTTACTCATAGACCTCGAAGTTGTATATGCTGCTGAGAAGCCTCTTATCATGTACTGCGACAATAGTGGAGTTGTGGACAATTACAAAGAACCCATGAATCGCAAAAGAGGCAAGCATATAGAGTTCAAGTACCACCTCATACGAAACTGTGTAAATGATAAGGTAGTTGAGGTGGAATAAATATATTCGACCCATAATCTTTCTAACCCCTTCACTAAGGCTCTTCCTTAGAAAGTTTTTACTACTCATTTGGAGTCTATTTAGATTAGGTTTGCATAACTCATTTTTAAGTTTAGGCGAGGGTCTTTTTATATCTCTTCTTAATTTCGTGCCTATAAAAATCCAAAAAGAAATGTCTATTTTTTTTTTGCAAGCATGGAACGTGGTTAATACTATTTTAATGGCCTGGTTGTTTTGTGCATGCGTTGATTTGTTTTGTTTCTTCCATTCTTAAAGTATAATGTTGATATTCGGATGTTGAACAACAATATTTGATGCCGATTCGCTTGTAATGCCTGGGAAATATCTGAGTTTAATAGAGAGAGTGACCGATAGTTCTAAAACAACGTCATTATAGCCATGCGGCAAATTAATTTTTTTTCCCTAGTTTGCACATTAGTGATAGAGCGTGAAACACCCGACAAAAATAAATGCAAAAAAATGCGTACCACTCTTTTTACTCAGTGTGAGAGTTTTCAATGAGGTAATACAAAATTATATCACATTTATTTTAATTAGTGTAAAACCATGAAAACTATACAAAATCACACCCATACAAATTCACATACAAAGATTTAGGTACATACCCATATAAAAAGATCTGTACCTATATATACATACCCATACATATCCAATATATACATACCCATACATGTCATATAAATGATTTGGGTATATACCCATGTAGATGCATACACATGTCATACAAATTATTTTGGTACGAACCTATATAGATCCATATCCATACCATAGAGACGATTGGGTTACATACCCATATAAAAAGATCTGTACCTATATAGACAGATCTATACTCATACAAATCCACTAGGTACATACCCTTACAAATCCATACCAATGCCTTACAAACGATCCAGGTACATATTCATATAGATACATACCCATGCAATAAGGATTATTTGGGTACGTACATACCCATTACCATAGAGACAATTTAAGTATATACACATATAAACAAATGTATACCCATACCAACTGAATACATCAAAAAACCATAAAAATTGAAAGAGTTGATTAAATTTTATAATAAGAAATTATTTCTTAGACCTGCAAAAGCTTGCGCTCCACAATAGATGTGTTTTTTGGTTTTGTTTTGATGGGGTAGTGGTTTTGATGTATAAAAATGAAGAGAATTGATCGAAAGGGAGGGAGAGAAGAATCTATGAATGGTTTACACTACATAGGATAATAAGAGAGAGAAATAGAGAGTTAGAGAGAGAGATGATATAAATAGGTTTTTTTGTTCAAGAAATAAAACAAATGGGAAAAGAGAACGTATAAGGTTATATAGTGAAAAGGAAGGATTATTTGGGCTTTTTTCTCTCTCAAGTTACTTTCTAAAGACTGAGTTACTATTGGGCTTTTATTAGAGTAAAACATGAATCTAAGGCCTATATAAATGAATTCCCCTTCTTTATTCGACCCTCGGTGTCTGGCCCCTAAACCCAATTAATCCAAAAAGTTGACGCATAAACAACAATATAATTTCAACTAAAGCCCAATCATTAAGACCAAACCCTAGAACAAAAATTCCCGAGACCTTAACCATTAAAACTAACCTCCAAACCATTAAACATTATTCCTCAAACAAAACAACTCATTGTGTACCCTAAACAAAAGAACATGGTGGCTATACCTCCACCAAGTTTTACATTGTAATACATATATACAATAATTGTGGGTATAGATTACCACACCCACCCTAAATACTCATGACAAAACCAGAAACCCTAATGCAATAATACCTAAATCCATATCGTTAAAACCGAACCTCAAACCCTTACATATAAACCCTCGAAAAAAAACAACTTACTATGAACCTTAATTATTTATATAATGGTGGGTGTAAACCCACTAAATTTTGCATTTTAATACACATACATATACATAAACATATATATATATATATATATATATATATATATACACATATATATATATATATATATTATATATGGTGGGTTAACCCACCCCAAAGCGTATACTTAAACACTCAAACAAAAAACCAACTTCCTTGTATGGTTTGCACCCACAACCTCTATAAATATACACAAATAACATTAGGTAACCCCACCAAATTTTTTGTTGATGTGTATATATATCTTTATTGGTATGGTTGGTATATGGCCACCAAATACCCTTACACTTAAACCATCACAAAAATAATACTTAATTTTCACCCTAATAATGTAAAAAATGGCGTGTGTAAACTACTACATTTGGTATTGTAATACATGTATACACCAATTGTGAGTATAATCCACCACCCCTAACCCAAACTTTCCCCAAAAAACCACAAACCCTAAACAAACAATACCAAACACTGCATATACATACCAAAATTGTTTTAGTTATATAAATACACATATATGATGGGTATGAGACGACTAGTTGTGTATATAAATTTGCTATTGATTATGTGGGTATATACATACTCAATTACCCCTGGGTTTTAGGGCAACATAAATATTCGATCCGATAAAATACAAAAGCATTCCAAACTAAGACATAACAAACCTTATTATACATTAAGCGAATACCTACAAAACATTTTATACGAATCAAACATATGATGAACGCTACGATAGTAAAGCTAAACTATCATTAAACTATTCATACTTTGAAATTCATATATTACTGGAATATTACCCTTTAATATATGAATGATAACAATATTGTCATACGACTATATACAAAAATGGTTTCAATGATGATGATACAATATAACGAGTCATAAATTAACCCGATACAATGTGTTGTTATGGAATTATACTATGATGTAATAGTCACACATTTTTTCCCAAAATATCATCTTCCTCTTCATCGGAGGCCAGATGGGTGGAATCTTACAAATAGGGGCAAAAAATCAAATCTGCATTAATTTACCCGAGTCAAATACCAACTACTACAGTTATCTTGCTAGCATAACATTCTCGTAACTTGAAGACGTGAAAGTAAATTTCAACATACTCGTATTTTGTGTCCATATCGCAAACTTCCAAGGATCTTACAACATTCTGCATGGGAAACCGTTGAGCTTCCATTTAATGCATAAGTGTGTTCGATTGCCTATATCCAATCTTATCGAGGGGACACACCCAACCTCAAGTACATGGCTGCTAAATTGTGCCATCGTCCATGCTCGAGCTATACAATGTCTCCAGTCATACTCTACATGTCTCATCGAACAAAGGTAAGTTATCCATTGATCAGCCAAAACACATGACTCATAAATCAACATCATTAAGTTCTGCTGCAACCTATCTAAAAACTCGCCAACCTGTAGTTCACGGATATCTATTATCTGGTTGTTCAATGACTCAGTGTTGAATGTCAACTTCCTATAACGCTTACCCTTGAAATATGTGCTGTAAAATTTATTGGACGAAAGATTTTCAAGAAACCTCATAGCGGTTGACCCACCCAATCGTATAAATTCACCTATAACACTAGGTGGGATTTTGTCGTATTCTCCAAGGGTTTGATCAAGAGTTAATGATATCCGAAGGATGTGATCAGGAAAGACATCTTGTCATGCTGACTTAGCAACACATCTCTATCTTGGAACTCCTTGGGCCAGGGTTATGTGGATCACTTGAGGACCAAGGCCTTAATTGACGACATGTCGTGGATATTCCGACCCCAACAAGACCCCCTTGAATTTGCACAATCGATGCCATCTTCTTTAGTTGACCTGACTGGAAAATTCATTCATTCCTTAGTCTTGACATGGAAGACAACTGTATTTATCTTACAACACAAGATACTCTAGGGCTTGTGTTCCTTCATTAAATGATTATTAGTGAACAACACATTTGTTATTGCAATAGTATTACTCGATTATTTTCCCTGCGTCTCAATTTGACTGGTGGAACTTGTGTCCAACTGCGCAAAGAATGGTGTTTAGACAAAAGAAATAATATATAGGATAAAATTTACTTGTAGTCTATCTGGTTACACTAAATAAATTTGTTACGGAACAAAAAAATATAAATATGCTTACTATTCTCAATCAACCGATTAATGACCTAGATTATTGTATTATTCATGTATTGTATGTTTCCCACTCAACATGTTATTTTGCGTCATGATTCAGTCTCGATTGACATCACTACTTAGACACTTTTTTTGCTACATACCATTAAACTCAACACATGCGCTGTCGTGGACCCTAGGGGTAGTTGTGTGTGGGCAAACTAGCTGCGAAACCCATTGTTTCGTTTTTACTACCGACACTACAACAGCGCAGCTGTTTACCGACGACACGTGTCATCGGTAAAACCCCGCGCTTCGTCGGTAAAAGGGCTTACCGACGACTAGTCGTCGGCAATAATCCACCCCTAGTAATCTGTCGGTAAACTAAAGGCTTACCGACGCCTTCTTGTTCTCTCGTCCCTAAACGAGATTTTTTTACCAGTGTACCGCACCAAACATCTTTGATAGAATTGACCTATGCTTTGATGCTCGGATCAATAAATCTTCTTCACGAAAGTTGTAGGTAACATCATTCTTATAAACATTGCAGTTGATCATTAAGGCTATATCTCAAAGTATATAAAGATATGAATAAAAGCCCGTCGGTATTTAATTATTTAATTATCTTATTTTTAATTGCACGGCCAAATTTTTTTTTAATAAATTGTTTTACCGAAGACATTCATATCTTGAATATCGTCGGTATGTATTCTTTTTTTTTAATGTCTCCGCACATTTGCCGACGACATTCATGTCAAGAATGTCGTGGGTATCCTTTATAATTTAAAAAAAAAAAATCATTTTTTGAATTTTTATTTAATTTTTATTTTAAAAAATTCTATTTAAATTTTTTTAAATTTTTTTTTAAATTTAATATTAATAAAAGAGAATAATTAAAAAAACATGACATATATCCATAAAAATAAATAAACCTGGGTAGTCAAACCCCGGAAAACAAAGTCAAACTCTGGGAATAAAGTCAAAAACCCAGAGTTAAAAGTCAAAATATTACATAACTTAATAAAAGTAATAAAATCAAAGTCTTAATACATAACAATCAAATCAAGGATCAGATAAATTCTCATCATCTTTTGAATCTTAATTTACAATTGGAGGGAGACCATTGGCGGATCTAGATTCGTTCAGGCCTCGGAGCATCTTCTCTATAATATCTTCAGAAGATCCGGAGGCGCTCGATGGAGTAGCTTCACCCTGTATCGGAGGAAATTCTTGATTATGGCGGAGCTCGTTCATACCCTCTAACATCCGCTGGAGAAGCACCGCGTTTTTCTGTGCGGTCTTGTCTGGAACAGTAGGAGCCTTTGGTGTCTTCCAGACGCCTCCAATTCCTAGGATCCAGTGTCTACTCTTCGACGGTTTCATCACCTCATGTACCGTCTCCTTCATCGCTCCTATTTGATCCTCCACCGGAACATCTTCAGATTGGGACCCCGACTCGATAACCCGATATTTAAGCTTCTCCTTATAAACGCCCTGTAATAACATTTCAAATAAATAATTAATAAAAGTAACGAAAATTAAATTTAAAGTTAAATAATTAATTTTAAACAATAAAAAGGAAACTAGACCACTACACTAGCCTGCTCCCATCTCTCGTCCCGCCAGGTTCCCTTTGCCCCGTCATAACCCAAATACTCGAAATAACCGCCTATCGGTGGAAGTTGGACCTCCTCTTGGGTCTGCTCGTCCAAAAAGCTCAGAGGGTCCTTAGTATCAATCTTCAGCCTCCCCTACAAAATATACAATAAAATTATAATTATTAAAAAATTAACTTAAATAACTACTAACTTTTATTTTTACTATAAGAAATTATACCTTGATTAAGTTCGTGCCGAGACTGTGATTGGTTCCTAGAACCTGACTTGTTCGGCTTCTTCTACATCTGCCTGTTCTTTATATTAATATCCACTGAGCCTGTTACAATTCAAGTTAAAAAATAATTAAATACTAATTTAATAATAAATTAATTAAAGTATAATATTACTATTTTGTTCAGGTCACGGAACAACTCACGGGTTCTCCTCCAATCCTCGGGAAGCACATCCGGAGGACACTCGCCCGTCTCGAAGTAATCGGCCTTAAGGTCATATTTCCACCGCCTGTATGCAGTGAACTGAGACGATGTCAGCTTACTGTTGATATACGGCCAATCTTGACGGGCCCTCCACTCCTCAAGGTTGAAAAACTCCTCGAGTTTTTCAAGAATCGTGGATTTGAGCTGCTTCGGGACATGACTCCATTGGTCATAGTAAGGAGGGACTGTGTCTCGGACCGCGGACCCACTACTTGGGCCACGTGCTTCCCATACTCACCGTAGGGGTTCCATGTATCATCGAGGATACAAAAGTCGACTGGTAAGGGCCCACCTAATTTCTCTTTCACATCTTGGGCGATTTTTAGGGTCGATATCGTTCTAGGTCGCCTTTTTCTCCTAACTTTTTAATGAAATAGTATTTATTAAATTACTAATTTATATTAATTGAATTTTATATATTATTTTATATTACCGGGCGGTTGGGTATAATCTTGGAGGTTGTGGTTCGGATTCCTATGCGGATCCTCCCCGTTACTGTGCCTTAACGTTATCTTTGTTTACTTTCCCATCAATTGCTATAACTGTACCGAGAAGAGCATCACACACATTTTTCTCGCAATGCATTACATCGATGTTATGTTTTAACACATTTTCCGACCAACAAGGTAAACGATAGAAAAAACTCTTTTTCTTCCAGTTGGACTCGCGAGGACCTGTTTTCTTCGTTACCTTGCCCCCAAAATCCTTGTGTTTACCGGGAAACACAATGGGAAGCCCATCTAAGTATGTCTGAATACTAGTTGGACTATGTTTCTGAAAGTCCTAGAGGGGGGTGAATAGGATTACTAATAAGATTAATGCCTAATTAAAAATCTTTTGGACAATTATAAGTTTAAGAGAAAACTTCTAAGTCAACTAATATATCAAACACTTATGGGATCATGCAAAGGATAAGTTAAAGGCTTGATATATAAGTTTAACAAGTAAATCGACTATCTAATCTCTTACTACTCTAGATGACAATATGTTAGATAAACTAGATAATCAATATCACAATATTCATACTAGCAAATTATCAAATATATAAAGTGCGGAAAGTAAATAGAGTAGGGATAGAAAGATACACACGATTTATAGTGGTACGGTTTCCCTACATCCACTACCTAAGGAAGCCTCCTTAGGATTTCAAGCTTTTCACTAAGCTCCCGTGTCTCTCTTAACCGGGTCGAGAACACAATAACCCTTACAACCTCTTCGATAACATGAAGGAAAAACTCTTGTGTAATCACAACACAAGGACACCAAGTATACTCCCTATACTTGAATTCTCTCTTAATCTATCTATTACAAGACCTAGACTTAAGAGGATAGATACAAAGTGTTTAAAGGGGTGAAACTACTTTGCTAGATAATCTCCTAAAGAGTACATATAACTATAAGCATGTAAACTCCTCTTGAGTAGATAATACTTTGTGGCTTATTTGATTAACTCCTTCAATGAGTTGGATAGGACTTATAAGCTCACTAAGATTGATTTTGACAATGTATAGCTCTTGACATCTTCTTGAATGATAACAATTAAGCTCCTTAATGTTTGTAATTAGTTGGTGTAGTTGTAGCTTTAAAAGACCTTCATTTTATAGCTGAAAATTGCTTCCAACGGTCATAAGGCTTGAGTCCAACGGATCTATTAATCTCCCAACGGATATATTTCTTATGACATAAACTTTGTGCAGAAAAACCTTCCTTGCGGTGTACCGCACCTCAACGGTTAGATTTTCTATCTCTCTGACGGGCTAGCCATGCACCGTGCCCTGGTCCGCATTCTTGGTCCGGTGTACCGCGCCATAGGTCCGGTGTACCGCACCAAACATCTTTGATAGAATTGACCTATGCTTTGATGCTCGGATCAATAAATCTTCTTCACGAAAGTTGTAGGTAACATCATTCTTATAAACATTGCAGTTGATCATTAAGGCTATATCTCAAAGTATATAAAGATATGAATAAAAGTATATGTAATGAGATATAATAAGAATGGTATGTAAAGTGTTTCTGATGAACAATAGTGCATGTTAGGATGTATATAACAAGAGTAATTAGCACACTAATCATAAGAGGATTTGTCATATTAAAACAACCTATTAAGGGAGGCTATATGCCAACAATCTCCCCCTTTTTGATGATGACAAATCCTTCACTAAAACACCTTAGGAATGATATGAAAGTTTAAGTTCTAATGAAATTAAGCTCCCCCTCACAATAAGCATATAAGATTTGAGATGCATTTGTGAGAATATAAAAAGTGCAATTTTTGAAAGTTTTAGTGCACATATTTCTCCCCCTTTGTCTTCATCAAAAAGACGGGGTAATAAAAACAACTAAAGATAGAAGAGCTAAAACTCAAGTGAATAGATTTTAAACAACGATTTTAAGGGTGTGCAAGGGTTTAGGGATTAAAACAATTTTAGAATGAGATGCACAAAGATAGATAATTGTAAAGCAAGAGCTAAGAGATAGAGACATTTTACCAACTCCTTGATCGATAGATTTTCATTTCATATGCTTTCTAATGACATAAACGATTAGGTGCAATATATGAGATAAATGATTTGCCTAAGCATTTGATTTTTTTAAATATGATTTAACAAAAAAACTCCCCCTTACATAATGCATAGAGTTTGTTTCAATTTTGTAAAAGTTTGATCTACAATTTCTCCCTAATAAGAATATTTGAAAACATTTTTTAAGAAATTTATGGGTAAAATCTAATTTTTTTTTGAAAAGTATAGGTGACAAAAATTATTTTTCAAAAAGTTTTAGGGACTCAAAAGCAATTTGAAAAATCTTTTAGGGACCTAAGTGCAATTTTCAACCTTTTTAAGAACTAAGACAAATAGAACAAACTATAGGGACTAAAGAGTAATATAGAATAAGATCAAGGATTATAGATGCAATAGTACCTATATCATCAAAGAAAATGTTAGCAACATCAATATCCGAAGCATAAAGTTTAAGCATCTAACATTCAAGATAAAAACATAACAAACTTAACCAATTATCCAAATAAAACACATAGCATCCTAAATCATTATCCAAATTAAACCAAGTAGCAATAACATCCTAAATGTCCAAAACACGGACCCAAAAGCAATTAAAGCATAAACACCACATACTTAGTCCAAAACAACCACAATAAGACACATAAAAACCAAGTAGGATAAAATGAATATTAAAAACACCCAAACACGACCAATTAACGATTTTCATGGGGAGAGCGGATTTCTTTTCTCTAACCATGGTGAAAAGAGGTGGGTAATGGAGGAGGAATGAAGGAGAGAGACAAAGGAGTGATTTGGTGGAGAAACTAGACTCTTAGGCGGCGGAAATGGGGGTTTAATGTCGCCGGAAATCGCAGCAGTGGAGGAGGAGCGGGTAGGTTTAAGTTTTAAAAGAGAGGAATGAAGACTTACGGGTTTTTAACACAGGCAAAAACCTAACTCGCGGTGTACTGCGAAAACCGTGCGGCGTACCGCACTATAGAAATAAACTGGGCGAAAAATAAAGGAAAAAATGAAGAGGCTTGAAACCCTGGATCGCGGTGTACCGCGGAGTGGTACGGTGCACCGCAAAAACGTTCGACGAAGACACTAAGAAGGAATTTTTTGGTTCTTTTAAAAACACCCGAAACACATTCGAATCTTCCCAAAAAGATTCGGAATGGTATAAAACTTATAAGATAATTTTTGTTTTGAAAAGAAACAACAAGGAAATCCCGAAATCACATAAAACAGTTTATTTCACAAATACCCCTATATTTTCTAAAAAGTACAAAAAGACCCAATGTAAAAACAAAGCAATATTAAGCATGAAAAGATCAAGACTCACAAGATATTAGCACATAGAGGATAAAGCACATAAACACATAATAAAAAAGAAGAAAGGAAAGAATTCGCCGTATTTTCCTTTTACGAGGTTTGAGCGTCTTTTTGCATATAATTCCATTTTCTTGACGCTCAACACCTACAATGAATATTACTATGGTATCCGAGGTGGAATGGATCCGGAAATGTTATTAGCATTTGTCGCGATCCATATTGGCTTTTCCCACGAGGGTATCAAAGATCCGCTTTCAAGTTGTTTGTGGTAATGACACGTAGAAGCATGATGACCGAGTTTATCACAATAATTGCAAGAACTTCTTTTTCGAATAGAACTATCATGTGAGGGTTTTGAACACGAATTTTCCTCATTCTTTTCAATATCCAAATTATCACTCAAATACAATTTTTCTTTAAAAAGACCATTTGGATCAAAAGGAGTGACATTTAAAAACGGATGATTTTCTAAAGTTTTAAAAGTGAGGGAAAAACCTTCATCCAATTTTTTAAAACCTTCTATATTTTTCTTCATAGGATGTTGACTTTTATTTGAAGAAAAAATGTTTTCAAAACAAGGGTTTTTAGTATTACCTAGAATATCATCTAAAGTGATACAACATTTAAAACAATTCTTTTTCTCAACTTTAGCCTTTTTTAACATAAGGTTATTCAAATGGATTTGAGAATCAAGAATTTTGAGAAGGGATGAAATTTGCCTAATATCATCATAATTATAAGGAAGAGATAACGAGTTAGGATAGATTGATACCTCATGATTTGGTTTAGAATTGTCATGAGATTCATCATGGATTAAGATTTCTTTTTCTTCGTCATTCTCGACAATTCCATATAGAAACTCCAAACGATCCCAAAGCTCTTTTGCGGAATTACAATCTAACATTTGTGAGAAAATTTCTTCCGAAATTCCACAAATTAGAGTGTACATCGGTTTTGCATTTTGAGTGAGCTTAGCCTTATCCTCAACGGTGAGTTCATCATAATCTTTTTCTTCTTGATTTAGTTTAAGAACTCCCGCTTCATTTAACTCCTCGTTATATGGAACGAATGGACCTTCCATAACGATTCTCCATTGATCGGGATCTTCGGTTTTGATAAATTTCTCCATTTTTGTTCTCCAAGCAAAATAGTAAGTTCCTACAAAAAGAGGAGGTCGGGTAGAAGACGACTCTTCCAAAAGATTAAATTCCATATTGTTTACTCTACTAACGATTAAGCTATTCACGTAGAGTTAGGCTCTGATACCAATTGAAAGTCCTAGAGGGGGGGTGAATAGGATTACTAATAAGATTAATGCCTAATTAAAAATCTTTTGGACAATTATAAGTTTAAGAGAAAACTTCTAAGTCAACTAATATATCAAACACTTATGGGATCATGCAAAGGATAAGTTAAAGGCTTGATATATAAGTTTAACAAGTAAATCGAATATCTAATCTCTTACTACTCTAGATGACAATATGTTAGATAAACTAGATAATCAATATCACAATATTCATACTAGCAAATTATCAAACATATAAAGTGCGGAAAGTAAATAGAGTAGGGATAGAAAGATACACACGATTTATAGTGGTTCGGTTTCCCTACATCCACTACCTAAGGAAGCCTCCTTAGGATTTCAAGCTTTTCACTAAGCTCCCGTGTCTCTCTTAACCGGGTCGAGAACACAATAACCCTTAAAACCTCTTCGATAACACGAAGGACAAACTCTTGTGTAATCACAACACAAGGACACCAAGTATACTCCCTATACTTGAATTCTCTCTTAATCTATCTATTACAAGACCTAGACTTAAGAGGATAGATACAAAGTGTTTAAAGGGGTGAAACTACTTTGCTAGAAAATCTCCTAAAGAGTAGATATAACTATAAGCATGTAAACTCCTCTTGAGTAGATAATACTTTGTGGCTTATTTGATTAACTCCTTGAATGAGTTGGATAGGACTTATAAGCTCACTAAGATTGATTTTGACAATGTATAGCTCTTGACACCTTCTTGAATGATAACAATTAAGCTCCTTAATGTTTGTAATTAGTTGGTGTAGTTGTAGCTTTAAAAGACCTTCATTTTATAGCTGAAAATTGCTTCCAACGGTCATAAGGCTTGAGTCCAACGGATCTATTAATCTCCCAACGGATATATTTCTTATGACATAAACTTTGTGCAGAAAAACCTTCCTTGCGGTGTACCGCACCTCAACGGTTAGATTTTCTATCTCTCTGACGGGCTAGCCATGCACCGTGCCCTGGTCCGCGTTCTTGGTCCGGTGTACCGCACCAAACATCTTTGATAGAATTGACCTATGCTTTGATGCTCGGATCAATAAATCTTCTTCACGAAAGTTGTAGGTAACATCATTCTTATAAACATTGCAGTTGATCATTAAGGCTATATCTCAAAGTATATAAAGATATGAATAAAAGTATATGTAATGAGATATAATAAGAATGGTATGTAAAGTGTTTTTGATGAACAATAGTGCAAGTTAGGATGTATATAACAAGAGTAATTAGCACACTAATCATAAGAGGATTTGTCATATTAAAACAACCTATTAAGGGAGGCTATATACCAACAATCTCCCCCTTTTTGATGATGACAAATCCTTCACTAAAACACCTTAGGAATGATATGAAAGTTTAAGTTCTAATGAAATTAAGCTCCCCCTCACAATAAGCATATAAGATTTGAGATGCATTTGTGAGAATATAAAAAGTGCAATTTTTGAAAGTTTTAGTGCACATATTTCTCCCCCTTTGTCTTCATCAAAAAGACGGGGTAATAAAAACAACTACAGATAGAAGAGCTAAACCTCAAGTGAATAGATTTTAAACAACGATTTTAAGGGTGTGCAAGAGTTTAGGGATTAAAACAATTTTAGAATGAGATGCACAAAGATAGATAATTGTAAAGCAAGAGCTAAGAGATAGAGACATTTTACCAACTCCTTGATCGATAGATTTTCATTTCATATGCTTTCTAATGACATAAACGATTAGTTGCAATATATGAGATAAATGATTTGCCTAAGCATTTGATTTTTTTAAATATGATTTAACAAAAAAACTCCCCCTTACATAATGCATAGAGTTTGTTTCAATTTTGTAAAAGTTTGATCTACAATTTCTCCCTAATAAGAATATTTGAAAACATTTTTTAAGAAATTTAGGGGTAAAATGTAATTTTTTTTTGAAAAGTATAGGTGACAAAAATTATTTTTCAAAAACTTTTAGGGACTCAAAAGCAATTTGAAAAATCTTTTAGGGACCTAAGTGCAATTTTCAACCTTTTTAAGAACTAAGACAAATAGAACAAACTATAGGGACTAAAGAGCAATATAGAATAAGATCAAGGATTATAGATGCAATAGTACCTATATCATCAAAGAAAATGTTAGCAACATCAATATCCGAAGCATAAAGTTTAAACATCTAACATTCAAGATAAAAACATAACAAACTTAACCAATTATCCAAATAAAACACATAGCATCCTAAATCATTATCCAAATTAAACCAAGTAGCAATAACATCCTAAATGTCCAAAACACGGACCCAAAAGCAATTAAAGCATAAACACCACATACTTAGTCCAAAACAACCACAATAAGACACATAAAAACCAAGTAGGATAAAATGAATATTAAAAACACCCAAACACGACCAATTAACGATTTTCATGGGGAGAGCGGATTTCTTTTCTCTAACCATGGTGAAAAGAGGTGGGTAATGGAGGAGGAATGAAGGAGAGAGACAAAGGAGTGATTTGGTGGAGAAACTAGACTCTTAGGCGGCGGAAATGGGGGTTTAATGTCGCCGGAAATCGCAGCAGTGGAGGAGGAGCGGGTAGGTTTAAGTTTTAAAAGAGAGGAATGAAGACTTACGGGTTTTTAACACAGACAAAAACCTAACTCGCGGTGTACCGCGAAAACCGTGCGGTGTACCGCACTATAGAAATAAATTGGGCGAAAAATAAAGGAAAAAATGAAGAGGCTTGAAACCCTGGATCGCGGTGTACCGCGGAGTGGTCCGGTGCACCGCAAAAACGTTCGACGAAGACACTAAGAAGGAATTTTTTGGTTCTTTTAAAAACACCCGAAACACATTCGAATCTTCCCCAAAAGATTCGGAATGGTATAAAACTTATAAGATAATTTTTGTTTTGAAAAGAAACAACAAGGAAATCCCGAAATCACATAAAACAGTTTATTTCACAAATACCCCTATATTTTCTAAAAAGTACAAAAAGACCCAATGTAAAAACAAAGCAATATTAAGCATGAAAAGATCAAGACTCACAAGATATTAGCACATAGAGGATAAAGCACATAAACACATAATAAAAAAGAAGAAAGGAAAGAATTCACCGTATTTTCCTTTTACGAGGTTTGAGCGTCTTTTTGCATATAATTCCATTTTCTAGACGCTCAACACCTACAATGAATATTACTATGGTATCCGTGGTGGAATGGATCCGGAAATGTTATTAGCATTTGTCGCGATCCATATTGGCTTTTCCCACGAGGGTATCAAAGATCCGCTTTCAAGTTGTTTGTGGTAATGGCACGTAGAAGCATGATGACCGGGTTTATCACAATAATTGCAAGAACTTCTTTTTCGAATAGAACTATCATGTGAGGGTTTTGAACACGAATTTTCCTCATTCTTTTCAATATCCAAATTATCACTCAAATACAATTTTTCTTTAAAAAGACCATTTGGATCAAAAGGAGTGACATTTAAAAAGGGATGATTTTCTAAAGTTTTAAGAGTGAGGGAAAAAGCTTCATCCAATTTTTTAAAACCTTCTTTATTTTTCTTCATAGGATGTTGACTTTTATTTGAAGAAAAAATGTTTTCAAAACAAGGGTTTTTAGTATTACCTAGAATATCATCTAAAGTGATACAACATTTAAAACAATTCTTTTTCTCAACTTTAGCCTTTTTTAACATAAGGTTATTCAAATGGATTTGAGAATCAAGAATTTTGAGAAGGGATGAAATTTGCCTAATATCATCATAATTATAAGGAAGAGATAACGAGTTAGGATAGATTGCTACCTCATGATTTGGTTTAGAATTGTCATGAGATTCATCATGGATTAAGATTTCTTTTTCTTCGTCATTCTCGACAATTCCATATAGAAACTCCAAACGATCCCAAAGCTCTTTTGCGGAATTACAATCTAACATTTGTGAGAAAATTTCTTCGGAAATTCCACAAATTAGAGTGTACATCGGTTTTGCATTTTGAGTGAGCTTAGCCTTATCCTCAACGGTGAGTTCATCATAATCTTTTTCTTCTTGATTTAGTTTAAGAACTCCCGCTTCATTTAACTCCTCTTTATATTGAACGAATGGACCTTCCATAACGATTCTCCATTGATCGGGATCTTCGGCTTTGATAAATTTCTCCATTTTTGTTCTCCAAGCAAAATAGTAAGTTCCTACAAAAAGTGGAGGTCGGGTAGAAGACGACTCTTCCAAAAGATTAAATTCCATATCGTTTACTCTACTAACGATTAAGCTATTCACGTAGAGTTAGGCTCTGATACCAATTGAAAGTCCTAGAGGGGGGGTGAATAGGATTACTAATAAGATTAATGCCTAATTAAAAATCTTTTGGACAATTATAAGTTTAAGAGAAAACTTCTAAGTCAACTAATATATCAAACACTTATGGGATCATGCAAAGGATAAGTTAAAGGCTTGATATATAAGTTTAACAAGTAAATCGACTATCTAATCTCTTACTACTCTAGATGACAATATGTTAGATAAACTAGATAATCAATATCACAATATTCATACTAGCAAATTATCAAACATATAAAGTGCGGAAAGTAAATAGAGTAGGGATAGAAAGATACACACGATTTATAGTGGTTCGGTTTCCCTACATCCACTACCTAAGGAAGCCTCCTTAGGATTTCAAGCTTTTCACTAAGCTCCCGTGTCTCTCTTAACCGGGTCGAGAACACAATAACCCTTAAAACCTCTTCGATAACACGAAGGACAAACTCTTGTGTAATCACAACACAAGGACACCAAGTATACTCCCTATACTTGAATTCTCTCTTAATCTATCTATTACAAGACCTAGACTTAAGAGGATAGATACAAAGTGTTTAAAGGGGTGAAACTACTTTGCTAGATAATCTCCTAAAGAGTAGATATAACTATAAGCATGTAAACTCCTCTTGAGTAGATAATACTTTGTGGCTTATTTGATTTACTCCTTGAATGAGTTGGATAGGACTTATAAGCTCACTAAGATTGATTTTGACAATGTATAGCTCTTGACACCTTCTTGAATGATAACAATTAAGCTCCTTAATGTTTGTAATTAGTTGGTGTAGTTGTAGCTTTAAAAGACCTTCATTTTATAGCTGAAAATTGCTTCCAACGGTCGTAAGGCTTGAGTCCAACGGATCTATTAATCTCCCAACGGATATATTTCTTATGACATAAACTTTGTGCAGAAAAACCTTCCTTACGGTGAACCGCACCTCAACGGTTAGATTTTCTATCTCTCTGACGGGCTAGCCATGCACCGTGCCCTGGTCCGCATTCTTGGTCCGGTGTACCGCACCAAACATCTTTGATAGAATTGACATATGCTTTGATGCTCGGATCAATAAATCTTCTTCACGAAAGTTGTAGGTAACATCATTCTTATAAACATTGCAGTTTATCATTAAGGCTATATCTCAAAGTATATAAAGATATGAATAAAAGTATATGTAATGAGATATAATAAGAATGGTATGCAAAGTGTTTTTGATGAACAATAGTGCAAGTTAGGATGTATATAACAAGAGTAATTAGCACACTAATCATAAGATCATTTGTCATATTAAAACAACCTATTAAGGGAGGCTATATGCCAACAATCTCCCCCTTTTTGATGATGACAAATCCTTCACTAAAACACCTTAGGAATGATATGAAAGTTTAAGTTCTAATGAAATTAAGCTCCCCCTCACAATAAGCATATAAGATTTGAGATGCATTTGTGAGAATATAAAAAGTGCAATTTTTGAAAGTTTTAGTGCACATATTTCTCCCCCTTTGTCTTCATCAAAAAGACGGGGTAATAAAAACAACTAAAGATAGAAGAGCTAAAACTCAAGTGAATAGATTTTAAACAACGATTTTAAGGGTGTGCAAGAGTTTAGGGATTAAAACAATTTTAGAATGAGATGCACAAAGATAGATAATTGTAAAGCAAGAGCTAAGAGATAGAGACATTTTACCAACTCCTTGATCGATAGATTTTCATTTCATATGCTTTCTAATGACATAAACGATTAGTTGCAATATATGAGATAAATGATTTGCCTAAGCATTTGAGTTTTTTAAATATGATTTAACAAAAAAACTCCCCCTTACATAATGCATAGAGTTTGTTTCAATTTTGTAAAAGTTTGATCTACAATTTCTCCCTAATAAGAATATTTGAAAACATTTTTTAAGAAATTTATGGGTAAAATGTAATTTTTTTTTGAAAAGTATAGGTGACAAAAATTATTTTTCAAAAAGTTTTAGGGACTCAAAAGCAATTTGAAAAATCTTTTAGGGACCTAAGTGCAATTTTAAACCTTTTTAAGAACTAAGACAAATAGAACAAACTATAGGGACTAAAGCGCAATATAGAATAAGATCAAGGATTATAGATGCAATAGTACCTATATCATCAAAGAAAATGTTAGCAACATCAATATCCGAAGCATAAAGTTTAAGCATCTAACATTCAATATAAAAACATAACAAACTTAACCAATTATCTAAATAAAACACATAGCATCCTAAATCATTATCCAAATTAAACCAAGTAGCAATAACATCCTAAATGTCCAAAACACGGACCCAAAAGCAATTAAAGCATAAACACCACATACTTAGTCCAAAACAACCACAATAAAACACATAAAAACCAAGTAGGATAAAATGAATATTAAAAACACCCAAACGCGACCAATTAACGATTTTCATGGGGAGAGCGGATTTCTTTTCTCTAACCATGGTGAAAAGAGGTGGGTAATGGAGGAGGAATGAAGGAGAGAGACAAAGGAGTGATTTGGTGGAGAAACTAGACTCTTAGGCGGCGGAAATGGGGGTTTAATGTCGCCGGAAATCGCAGCAGTGGAGGAGGAGCGGGTAGGTTTAAGTTTTAAAAGAGAGGAATGAAGACTTACGGGTTTTTAACACAGACAAAAACCTAACTCGCGGTGTACCGCGAAAACCGTGCGGTGTACCGCGAGAACCGTGCGGTGTACCGCACTATAGAAATAAACTGGGCGAAAAATAAAGGAAAAAATGAAGAGGCTTCAAACCCTGGATCGCGGTGTACCGCGGAGTGGTCCGGTGCACCGCAAAAACGTTAGACGAAGACACTAAGAAGGAATTTTTTGGTTCTTTTAAAAACACCCGAAACACATTCGAATCTTCCCCAAAAGATTCGGAATGGTATAAAACTTATAAGATAATTTTTGTTTTGAAAAGAAACAACAAGGAAATCCCGAAATCACATAAAACAGTTTATTTCACAAATACCCCTATATTTTCTAAAAAGTACAAAAAGACCCAATGTAAAAACAAAGCAATATTAAGCATGAAAAGATCAAGACTCACAAGATATTAGCACATAGAGGATAAAGCACATAAACACATAATAAAAAAGAAGAAAGGAAAGAATTCACCGTATTTTCCTTTTACGAGGTTTTAGCGTCTTTTTGCATATAATTCCATTTTCTTGACGCTCAACACCTACAATGAATATTACTATGGTATCCAAGGTGGAATGGATCCGGAAATGTTATTAGCATTTGTCACGATCCATATTGGCTTTTCCCACGAGGGTATCAAAGATCCGCTTTCAAGTTGTTTGTGGTAATGGCACGTAGAAGCATGATGACCGGGTTTACCACAATAATTGCAAGAACTTCTTTTTCGAATAGAACTATCATGTGAGGGTTTTGAACACGAATTTTCCTCATTCTTTTCAATATCCAAATTATCACTCAAATAAAATTTTTCTTTAAAAAGACCATTTGGATCAAAAGGAGTGACATTTAAAAAGGGATGATTTTCTAAAGTTTTAAGAGTGAGGGAAAAAGCTTCATCCAATTTTTTAAAACCTTCTATATTTTTCTTCATAGGATGTTGACTTTTATTTGAAGAAAAAATGTTTTCAAAACAAGGGTTTTTAGTATTACATAGAATATCATCTAAAGTGATACAACATTTAAAACAACTCTTTTGCTCAACTTTAGCCTTTTTTAACATCAGGTTATTCAAATGGATTTGAGAATCAAGAATTTTGAGAAGGGATGAAATTTGCCTAATATCATCATAATTATAAGGAAGAGATAACGAGTTAGGATAGATTGCTACCTCATGGTTTGGTTTAGAATTGTCATGAGATTCATCATGGATTAAGATTTCTTTTTCTTCGTCATTCTCGACAATTCCATATAGAAACTCCAAACGATCCCAAAGCTCTTTTGCGGAATTACAATCTAACATTTGTGAGAAAATTTCTTCCGAAATTCCACAAATCAGAGTGTACATCGGTTTTGCATTTTGAGTGAGCTTAGCCTTATCCTCAACGGTGAGTTCATCATAATCTTTTTCTTCTTGATTTAGTTTAAGAACTCCCGCTTCATTTAACTCCTCTTTATATGGAACGAATGGACCTTCCATAATGATTCTCCATTGATCGGGATCTTCGGCTTTGATAAATTTCTCCATTTTTGTTCTCCAAGCAAAATAGTAAGTTCCTACAAAAAGTGGAGGTCGGGTAGAAGACGACTCTTCCAAAAGATTAAATTCCATATCGTTTACTCTACTAACGATTAAGCTATTCACGTAGAGTTAGGCTCTGATAGCAATTCAAAGTCCTAGAGGGGGGTCAATAGGATTACTAATAAGATTTATGCCTAATTAAAAATCTTTTGGACAATTATAAGTTTAAGAGAAAACTTCTAAGTCAACTAATATATCAAACACTTATGGGATCATGCAAAGGATAAGTTAAAGGCTTGATATATAAGTTTAACAAGTAAATCGACTATCTAATCTCTTACTACTCTAGATGACAATATGTTAGATAAACTAGATAATCAATATCACAATATTCATACTAGCAAATTATCAAACATATAAAGTGCAGAAAGTAAATAGAGTAGGGATAGAAAGATACACACGATTTATAGTGGTTCGGTTTCCCTACATCCACTACCTAAGGAAGCCTCCTTAGGATTTCAAGCTTTTCACTAAGCTCCCGTGTCTCTCTTAACCGGGTCGAGAACACAATAACCTTTACAACCTCTTCGATAACACGAAGGACAAACTCTTGTGTAATCACAACACAAGGACACCAAGTATACTCCCTATACTTGAATTCTCTCTTAATCTATCTATTACAAGACCTAGACTTAAGAGGATAGATACAAAGTGTTTAAAGGGGTGAAACTACTTTGCTAGATAATCTCCTAAAGAGTAGATATAACTATAAGCATGTAAACTCCTCTTGAGTAGATAATACTTTGTGGCTTATTTGATTAACTCCTTCAATGAGTTGGATAGGACTTATAAGCTCACTAAGATTGATTTTGACAATGTATAGCTCTTGACACCTTCTTGAATGATAACAATTAAGCTCCTTAATGTTTGTAATTAGTTGGTGTAGTTGTAGCTTTAAAAGACCTTCATTTTATAGCTGAAAATTGCTTCCAACGGTCGTAAGGCTTGAGTCCAACGGATCTATTAATCTCCCAACGGATATATTTCTTATGACATAAACTTTGTGCAGAAAAACCTTCCTTGCGGTGTACCGCACCTCAACGGTTAGATTTTCTATCTCTCTGACGGGCTAGCCATGCACCGTGCCCTGGTCCGCATTCTTGGTCCGGTGTACCGCGCCATAGGTCCGGTGTACCGCACCAAACATCTTTGATAGAATTGACCTATGCTTTGATGCTCGGATCAATAAATCTTCTTCACGAAAGTTGTAGGTAACATCATTCTTATAAACATTGCAGTTGATCATTAAGGCTATATCTCAAAGTATATAAAGATATGAATAAAAGTATATGTAATGAGATATAATAAGAATGGTATGTAAAGTGTTTCTGATGAACAATAGTGCATGTTAGGATGTACATAACAAGAGTAATTAGAACACTAATCATAAGAGGATTTGTCATATTAAAACAACCTATTAAGGGAGGCTATATGCCAACAATCTCCCCCTTTTTAATGATGACATATCCTTCACTAAAACACCTTAGGAATGATATGAAAGTTTAAGTTCTAATGAAATTAAGCTCCCCCTCACAATAAGCATATAAGATTTGAGATGCATTTGTGAGAATATAAAAAGTGCAATTTTTGAAAGTTTTAGTGCACATATTTCTCCCCCTTTGTCTTCATCAAAAAGACGGGGTAATAAAAACAACTAAAGATAGAAGAGCTAAAACTCAAGTGAATAGATTTTAAACAACGATTTTAAGGGTGTGCAAGAGTTTAGGGATTAAAACAATTTTAGAATGAGATGCACAAAGATAGATAATTGTAAAGTAAGAGCTAAGAGATAGAGACATTTTACCAACTCCTTGATCGATAGATTTTCATTTCATATGCTTTCTAATGACATAAACGATTAGTTGCAATATATGAGATAAATAATTTGCCTAAGCATTTGATTTTTTTAAATATGATTTAACAAAAAAACTCCCCCTTACATAATGCATAGAGTTTGTTTCAATTTTGTAAAAGTTTGATCTACAATTTCTCCCTAATAAGAATATTTGAAAACATTTTTTAAGAAATTTAGGGGTAAAATGTAATTTTTTTTGAAAAGTATAGGTGACAAAAATTATTTTTCAAAAAGTTTTAGGGACTCAAAAGTAATTTGAAAAATCTTTTAGGGACCTAAGTGCAATTTTCAACCTTTTTAAGAACTAAGACAAATAGAACAAACTATAGGGACTAAAGAGCAATATAGAATAAGATCAAGGATTATAGATGCAATAGTACCTATATCATCAAAGAAAGTGTTAGCAACATCAATATCCGAAGCATAAAGTTTAAGCATCTAACATTCAAGATAAAAACATAACAAACTTAACCAATTATCCAAATAAAACACATAGCATCCCAAATCATTATCCAAATTAAACCAAGTAGCAATAACATCCTAAATGTCCAAAACACGGACCCAAAAGCAATTAAAGCATAAACACCACATACTTAGTCCAAAACAACCACAATAAGACACATAAAAACCAAGTAGGATAAAATGAATATTAAAAACACCCAAACACGACCAATTAACGATTTTCATGGGGAGAGCGGATTTCTTTTCTCTAACCATGGTGAAAAGAGGTGGGTAATGGAGGAGGAATGAAGGAGAGAGACAGAGGAGTGATTTGGTGGAGAAACTAGACTCTTAGGCGGCGGAAATGGGGGTTTAATGTCGCCGGAAATCGGAGCAGTGGAGGAGGAGCGGGTAGGTTTAAGTTTTGAAAGAGAGGAATGAAGACTTACGGGTTTTTAACACAGACAAAAACCTAACTCGCGGTGTACCGCGAAAACCGTGCGGTGTACCCCGAAAACCGTGCGGTGTACCACACTATAGAAATAAACTGGGCGAAAAATAAAGGAAAAAATGAAGAGGCTTGAAACCCTAGATCGCGGTGTACCGCGGAGTGGTCCGGTGCACCGCAAAAACGTTCGACGAAGACACTAAGAAGGAATTTTTTGGTTCTTTTAAAAACACCCGAAACATATTCGAAACTTCCCCAAAAGATTCGGAATGGTATAAAACTTATAAGATAATTTTTGTTTTGAAAATAAACAACAAGGAAATCCCGAAATCACATAAAACAGTTTATTTCACAAATACCCCTATATTTTCTAAAAAGTACAAAAAGACCCAATGTAAAAACAAAGCAATATTAAGCATGAAAAGATCAAGACTCACAAGATATTAGCACATAGAGGATAAAGCACATAAACACATAATAAAAAAGAAGAAAAGAAAGAATTCACCGTATTTTCCTTTTACGAGGTTTTAGCGTCTTTTTGCATATAATTCCATTTTCTTGACGCTCAACACCTACAATGAATATTACTATGGTATCCAAGGTGGAATGGATCCGGAAATGTTATTAGCATTTGTCACGATCCATATTGGCTTTTCCCACGAGGGTATCAAAGATCCGCTTTCAAGTTGTTTGTGGTAATGGCACGTAGAAGCATGATGACCGGGTTTACCACAATAATTGCAAGAACTTCTTTTTCGAATAGAACTATCATGTGAGGGTTTTGAACACGAATTTTCCTCATTCTTTTCAATATCCAAATTATCACTCAAATACAATTTTTCTTTAAAAAGACCATTTGGATCAAAAGGAGTGACATTTAAAAAGGGATGATTTTCTAAAGTTTTAAGAGTGAGGGAAAAAGTTTCATCCAATTTTTTAAAACCTTCTATATTTTTCTTCATAGGATGTTGACTTTTATTTGAAGAAAAAATGTTTTCAAAACAAGGGTTTTTAGTATTACCTAGAATATCATCTAAAGTGATACAACATTTAAAACAATTCTTTTGCTCAACTTTAGCCTTTTTTAACATAAGGTTATTCAAATGGATTTGAGAATCAAGAATTTTGAGAAGGGATGAAATTTGCCTAATATCATCATAATTATAAGGAAGAGATAACGAGTTAGGATAGATTGCTACCTCATGGTTTGGTTTAGAATTGTCATGAGATTCATCATGGATTAAGATTTCTTTTTCTTCGTCATTCTCGACAATTCCATATAGAAACTCCAAACGATCCCAAAGCTCTTTTGCGGAATTACAATCTAACATTTGTGAGAAAATTTCTTCGGAAATTCCACAATTAGAGTGTACATTGGTTTTGCATTTTGAGTGAGCTTAGCCTTATCCTTAACGGTGAGTTCATCATAATCTTTTTCTTCTTGATTTAGTTTAAGAACTCCCGCTTCATTTAACTCCTCTTTATATGGAACAAATGGACCTTCCATAACGATTCTCCATTGATCGGGATCTTCGGCTTTGATAAATTTCTCCATTTTTGTTCTCCAAGCAAAATAGTAAGTTCCTACAAAAAGTGGAGGTCGGGTAGAAGACGACGCTTCCAAAAGATTAAATTCCATATCGTTTACTCTACTAACGATTAAGCTATTCACGTAGAGTTAGGCTCTGATACCAATTGAAAGTCCTAGAGGGGGGGTGAATAGGATTACTAATAAGATTAATGCCTAATTAAAAATCTTTTGGACAATTATAAGTTTAAGAGAAAACTTCTAAGTCAACTAATATATCAAACACTTATGGGATCATGCAAAGGATAAGTTAAAGGCTTGATATATAAGTTTAACAAGTAAATCGACTATCTAATCTCTTACTACTCTAGATGACAATATGTTAGATAAACTAGATAATCAATATCACAATATTCATACTAGCAAATTATCAAACATATAAAGTGCGGAAAGTAAATAGAGTAGGGATAGAAAGATACACACGATTTATAGTGGTTCGGTTTCCCTACATCCATTACCTAAGGAAGCCTCCTTAGGATTTCAAGCTTTTCACTAAGCTCCCGTGTCTCTCTTAACCGGGTCGAGAACACAATAACCCTTACAACCTCTTCGATAACACGAAGGACAAACTCTTGTGTAATCACAACACAAGAACACCAAGTATACTCCCTATACTTGAATTCTCTCTTAATCTATCTATTACAAGACCTAGACTTAAGAGGATAGATACAAAGTGTTTAAAGGGGTGAAACTACTTTGCTAGATAATCTCCTAAAGAGTAGATATAACTATAAGCATGTAAACTCTTCTTGAGTAGATAATACTTTGTGGCTTATTTGATTAACTCCTTGAATGAGTTGGATAGGACTTATAAGCTCACTAAGATTGATTTTGATAATGTATAGCTCTTGACACCTTCTTGAATGATAACAATTAAGCTCCTTAATGTTTGTAATTAGTTGGTGTAGTTGTAGCTTTAAAAGACCTTCATTTTATAGCTGAAAATTGCTTCCAACGGTCATAAGACTTAAGTCCAACGGATCTATTAATCTCCCAACGGATATATTTCTTATGACATAAACTTTGTGCAGAAAAACCTTCCTTGCGGTGTACCGCAAGTATCATGCGGTGTACCGCACCTCAATGGTTAGATTTTCTATCTCTCTGACGGGCTAGCCATGCACCGTGCCCTGGTCCGCATTCTTGGTCCGGTGTACCGCGCCATAGGTCCGGTGTACCGCACCAAACATCTTTGATAGAATTGACCTATGCTTTGATGCTCGGATCAATAAATCTTCTTCACGAAAGTTGTAGGTAACATCATTCTTATAGACATTGCAGTTGATCATTAAGGCTATATCTCAAAGTATATAAAGATATTAATAAAAGTATATGTAATGAGATATAATAAGAATGGTATGTAAAGTGTTTTTGATGAACAATAGTGCAAGTTAGGATGTATATAACAAGAGTAATTAGCACACTAATCATAAGAGGATTTGTCATATTAAAACAACCTATTAAGGGAGGCTATATGCCAACAGTTTCCTCAGTGGTCCCCTATGATCGGATTTCGGGTACAAAACATTTTCTTTTCTAAACCGGTGTCCAGTAGGTAAGCAACGTCTGTGGTCAAAGTAAACCACACCTTTTTTCACCTTCAAAGACGGAGTAGAATCCATGCATTCTGGGCAAGCCATGTAACCTTGACCCGACCATCCTGAAGTGTATGACTGAGCAGGGAAATCATTGGTCGTGGAAAACAAACAAACCTTCATAGTAAATTCTTGCTTTGTATGGACATCATACGTAAGGATCCCTTTACCCCACAACTCGTCCAACTCATCTATCATAGGGCGGATGTAGACATCCATGTCCTTACCGGGTGAACGAGGACCCGGAATCAACAAACAAAGCTGAAATGTGGTTTCCTTCATGCATACCCACGGTGGCAAGTTATAGATGGCCAATATGATAAGCCACATACTGTACGAGTTGTTCTGCATATAGAAAGGACAAAAATCATCGATACCGAGACCCAAATATATATTACGAGGTTCGCTAGCGAACTCAGGATGTAGCGCTGCAAATCTCTTCCAACTATCACCATCAACCGGATGACGCAACACATTTGGATCGGCACTCTTTCTGGTATGGTGCCACATCATGTCTTCAGCGGTGTGCTTCGAAGCGTATAGTCACTGTAATCTGGGAGAAATCAGAAAGTAACAAAGCTTCTTATGCGGTACTTTGATACCCTTCTTTGGATCCCATCAAGACTCGCTACATACTGGACACTTGTCGAGGTCTTTATTCTCTTTGTAAAAACTGGCACAATCGTTCAAACAAACATCGATAGTAATATACCCCATACCCAAACTTTTCAACTTCTTGTTGCATGCATCATAAGAATCGGGAAAAGTGTGAGGTTTGGGCAAAATACGACCAACCAACTCCAATAGCTCGGTGAACGACGTGTTAGTCCACTTGTTCTTTACTATTACGTACATAAGCTTGGCAATGAAGTTCAATGAACTAATCGCTGTACAACCCGGATATAATTCTGTCTCCAATTCGTCGAGCAGGTTTTCGAAACTGCTGCGACTTGGAATTTCTGCGTCTCTCATCTCGTTGTCACCCTGATGTCCGCCAACATCGTAACTATGTCTCAAAAAACCACAAACCTCGGCCATTTCATTAACTATATTCGGAATAGGATTTTCTTCGGGAATGACCAACTGCTCACCGTGTTTTATCCAAACCCGATACGACTTCATAATCCCATTGTTAAAAAGGTGGCCCCTAAGCGTCTGGATGGGTAATCGGCGATAATTTCTACAATAGTTACACGGGCAATAAAGAAGATCTCTATAATCTTTTTGTTGTTTAGTATATTTGATAAAATCCATAACCCCCAAAACATATTCTGGCTTGAAATAATCCGTCTCATTGATCCAACTCTTATCCAAACCCGAAGCCATCTCTTAACAACAATTTTAGATAACTAGACAACTACATTCATATAAAAATAAAATAAATAATTATTACAACCCAATTAATAAAATGAATAAAAATTACAACACAATGAATACAAATAATACAAATTACAAACCAGTAGATGGAATATAATTACAAACCAATAAATAAATAAAATTACAACACAATAAATACATAACAATTTCATATAATTAGTTACACAAATACAAAAATATATGAAAATATAATAGAAATAAATGAATGTATGCATGCTTTACACTTAATAATTAACTACACAATCAAAAAATATACATAATCATAACTTATAGCAACTAATACACAGATCAAAATCCATGCAAAACAAAAAAAATTAAAAGTTTGAAATTTAAAGAAAATACCTTGCTTTAGTGGGAGAAATTGGAGATTAATGATGAAGTCCCACCTTGATAATGTATTACTTAACCTAATCACATAAAACTCCAAGAATTACACCCAATATGATAATAAAAAAATAGAATTTCAAGAAATTACCTAATATTTGTGGATGAAATTGTGTATTGAGGATGACCCACCTTGATTATAAGCTTGGAATGGTGAAAGATGAATTGGAGAAGGTATTTCAAAAAAATTTAATGAGTTTGATTGATGTTTGCGGGAAAAATTGGGGAGGAAAAATAGGGTTCTGGGGTTTTAAGTGATAAAATACAGTCTGTCCAGAATATATACGTTTTTTTTACCGACGAACATACGTGTCGTCGGTAAACAAGTCACTTTTGCCGGTAAAAAAATACCGACAACATTGGTGTTGTCTCTAATTTACCGACGACGATTCGAAACAAAAAATATAAAAATAAAAGAAAAACCATATAGCAACGACGTTATGATTCATTACCTACGAAACGCTGTCGCCGGTGAGTTAACGACGAGACATCTCGTCGGTAAATAGCTGTCGTCTGTAAGTTTGACCATTTACCGACGAACTTGCGTGTCGTTGGTAAGCTGTCGTAGTTAAATTGCCGATCTGCAATAGTGCGAGTGGTTGGCCATCAATAATGATATTTTGTTTGTCATACAATCATCTTTTGTTCGTTGAAAGTGATGCTTTGACCGAGAAAACCTCTTATATTTATTCTATATATGAGGCTACGTGTTATAGATAATAATATAAATAAATAATTCAATTTTTTATGTTACACCTTGGGGGACACTGCACATGCTATTAGCAGATAATTCATTTTTTTTCTTTGAATATAATGGATGGGAAGCCTAGACTTTGAAGGAAATATTGTCTAAATATTACTTACGCCAGGACAATCTTTGAATTCGCGGAAGTCTTTTATTTTCTTTAGCCCAACACTTTTGTTTGACTTTGATCCTCTATAACTAACATCTTCACAATTCTCGAAGTAATATATAATGAAAAATACCTTGGAATTCCAATGATATGGGGGATATCCCATGATGGAGGACTAGTTTGGTTTACAGAAATGGTCCCTTCTTCATTTCGAGGTTGGAAAGGTTCTCTCCAATTGAAAGGGTAAACTCACTCTTATAAAAGATGCATTAAATGCTCCCAACTTACTTGTTGTCGCTTCTAATACTCCCTAAAACCATCATTATAAAATATAAACTCCATAGTGGTGGAATTGTGTTGGAGCAATGTAAGGGGTTCCGAAATCCACTTGTGCAACCAAAATATCCTCTCTACTCTTACGGTCGAAGGCGGTCGAGGTCTCAAGGATTTTTAGGCCTAAACTGGCCCTTTTGGCTAAGAAAGTACAGAAAATACTATAGGACCCAGAGTCACTGGTATCCCAAACCACTAAACGGATATATTGTTAGAATAATATATTCCAAAACACGTCAATGGAAAACCATACCTCGCGAGTATGGCGTAGCATAATCAAGGGGAAACAATTTCTCTAAGATTCTGCCCTATAGTCTTTTGAGGATAGCTATTCCATATATAATTGTGACTCAATTTACATTCCATTCCCCTTCATTTATGAACAACCTTCCAATGAGAGTCTCCGAACTTATACACTTAGAAACTAAAACATGGAACTCCATGTTAATCGCAGAAGTGATGGGTGTGGAAAATTCTCATTTCGTATAATCTATTTGATGTCTAACCTTTTGGAAGTTTATTTAATAGTTGAAGATATCTTTTGTTGGGAGGTTATCTCCCTTTATTTGATATATTTTGAGTCTTGAGCTAATATTAATGATTAGCATGTTTTAGAGCATTTTCAGGTGTTCAGTGATTTATAGGTGAAACTCGTTAGAACATGTGGATCTGAGATTTTAAGGATTATCTAAGGAGACAAAAAAGAGAAGAGAAACTGAACAACGACCAAAATTTGACCCATGAAGTCAATATTTTACATAAATCTCAATGAAGAAAGGTTTTACAATTAATCCAAAATCTTCAAATCGATGCTCAGGTCAATCAAAGAGGAGTTTGGAGTTGAATTATAGACCATTGGAAATATCTTAGAAAGATGGATGCATGAAAAACAATGAGTGTGATGCGGAGTACCAAAATGTTTTTATTATATTTTTGATGGACCACAAGTGACCCATCATGCACAAAACTAAAATTGATCTGCATTTTTAGAGTTTTTATCCATGGAGCAACCTATTTTATCATGTGCAACAAATGTTGCTGGTTTAAAAGGCCTTTTTATCACATTTCTAAAAGGCATCTCATTCATTAAATCAGAATACCGCAAGATCGTGTAGAAAAAAGATTGGAGAAAAACATTGGGCTCTTAAAATCTACAAGTTCATAATTTTCCCACTACATTTTGTAATTTCTTTTTCTTTTTATTTTTTTTAATTCTTGGATGATATTTTATTTCCTTATGCTTTATTTTCATATAATTATGAGCTAAATACTTAATTGAGTTTGAATTTGATGAAACCTTAGTTTTACCTTTTGTGAAAGCTTATGTAATTTATTGGTATTGTAGCTTAATAGAGATTGATTATAACATATTTTTATTTATCTTGGATTGAATTTTAATTAATTATTTTGTCCGATTAGTAAATATTCACTAATCATTGATATCAGCCTGGAGGGGAGAGGTAAAGGGTAGATCTTGGTAATTTGGGAGTGCATTAATCTATTGGATCTGGAGATCTTAGATGGTGCATAGCCATGACGTGGGTAAGATTTTTTATCGCATTTTAGGTTACTTTTGGTTGTTTGAAAGGGGCTTAATATCCGAGAGAGTAGCACCTTATCACACACAAGGGGTTTAGTATGATTTGAATCCTGATTAGTGTGTCTTTGTAAAATCTTTCCCTTTTTATATATAATTTGTTATATTAAGGAACATAGGTGAATTCAGTTGTCCTTCGATCACTTGTCTTCCTTGTGTTTTTCCATTTTGAAATTTAGAACTTTACTTTTTTGTTAATAGTTGTACTTTGATACTTTACTATTCAATTAGTCAAATTATAACCCCAGTCAACTTCCCCTCTTTTATTTCTTCACATCGATAAAACTTAGCTAAATAATGAATTTAACCTTACTAATATCTTGGGATACAATCTTTCTTTTCTTTTTTACTACTTCTTCAAACCGTACACTTGTGAGGAGACAATATTATTCCTCTCCCTTTGCCTAATTTGGCCCTATTCGGGGAACTGGATATATACTTGGCTAAGACCGGTATAACCAAGCTCTAAAGTGCTTATAACCTACAAATTGAAGCTCAAATTGTCATATAAGAGTACCCTCAACCCCCACCTTATAAATTTTGTATAAAATACGAAAGGGTACACTTCCTCTAGAACTAAATTATTTTCTATGAGAAATGTGCCTCAATGCTTCCCCACATTAAATAATTAGTTTAATAGGAAATGTGTTAAATATCCAACCTACAACATATGTCAACTCTCTAACAAGTCAGTCAAGCACATGTTCTTTTAATGCACTTGGACTAGACGACTCTAGCTTAAGGGTTCCCCTACCTACCATTGGGTGTTTCCCTGATGAGTCTCAGTTTGACTGGTGGGTCATGGACCTTATGTCCAACTACACAAAGAATGTTGTTTAAACAATATAAATAATACATAGGATAACATTTACTTGTTGTACTATCTATATGTACTAAATAAATTTGTTATGAAACATATAAATGTGCCTACGAGTCTCATTCAACCGATTAAATACCTAGATTATTTCTTTACTCATGTATTACGGCATCACTACTTAGACGTTTTTTTGGATACGATTAATCTCAACAGAGGCACAATCGCGAAACCCAATGTTTAATTTTTACTACTGAGTGATGGCCATCAAGAATGCTATTTTGTTTGTCATGCAGTCGTCTTTTGTTCGCATTACTGTTAAAAGTGAAGCTTTGACCGAAAAACCTCTTATATTTCTTCTATGTATGAGCTACATGTTTTAAATAATAATATATTAAATCATTTTCTAAAAACATTTTATATATTTATCTATTTGACCGTAATAGCCCGTCCTAATCAAAATTTTGTAATGAAAAAATTAGTTCAAATTGGTTTAGTTTTTTCCAAAATGTCATTAATCGTGTCAATTTTAAGGAAAATTCTTCAATCCAATATTGAATGGACCAATATTAGGATTAGCGTTTTATATTATGACACATTTACCATGTTTTTAGAATCACGTAAAGTAATCTATAGACATGTGTCTTGTTTGAGTGCACCACAAGCAAGCCCTTCAAAAAATCCAATGTTAGAGTCCATGATTTAAACATGAGCTAAGATGAAAACAGTAAAGGTAGAACTCGTTAATAACTATTATTTTCTTATTAACACAATCACCATAATAACTATTATTTTCCTATTAACACAATCACCAGTTATTTTACTTAAAATTATTTTTTTTGGAATATATTTTCATGAAGAAAAAGCATAAGGCTGACATGATGGGTGCATCAAGTGGTTGTAAGATCTTTGAGTAGGTACTCTAGTGAGATATATATAATTTATGTATTTCTTTTAGGGATTCATTATGTATTAAATTGGTGAGTTAATTATTGTTTTGATTTGTGATTCGATAATAAAAATGGAAAAAATTACGTTCCTCAACTATTGGACAAAAATATCCAAAACCCAGATTTGAACACAAAATCAAAATTTTAGGTGATTTTCATAGTTGACTACACATAATTGAGATTGAAAACACTTCTATTAAAGTTGTTGTTATATTGATACTTTACTTGTTAATTTACCGTTGATGCATTTCATAGATAACTATTTTGTTTAATTTACAAGACAACTATCATTGGTCATGGCATTTTAATACAAGGAAAGATATTATATAATCTCTCTGAATGTTGCTCTCCTTACACTTCCTTTATTTTAACCTTATCTCATCTCATCTCTCTGAGTGAAGAAACTTTACACTTCTTATCTCTCTCTCTCTCGAAATGATCTAAGTTCAACATTATCGCTATAAAAATTTCTCTTTTTAAACTTATAAGATGATTGAATGATATATTTTAGTCCCAAAAGTTAGAATATCTGATGAGATCCAGATTTGAAAAAAATATTAGTCGATGTAGTGATATTTTAGTCCTAAAAGTAAGAATATCTAGTGAGATCTAAATTTGAATGAAAATAATTAGCCAATGTAGTTACCACTTTGAGATTAATTGTATTACTAGAATTCTAAAAAATCCTTGAGTGGAATTTTTAGGATATGACCCTTAACATTTAGCACCACTTATTTGAATGTGAACACAATAACATTCAATAATACATAAAAAGAAATCAAAATTAAGCTCGCGTTTGTACAACTATTTTAGTTATCAAGATTTCTTTAATACATATGAATACTCTTCCCATTTCTTGACCCTTTTCAAAATCTTCTCATCCTTTTCATTTTCATACTAGTGGATAAATTAGTTTGACATGAATAGACATATTGTGCAATATCCAAATATATATTATTGTTTATTGTCTGATATTTGAGTGATTTATGTTCCTATTTTTAAATTTAGTCCAAATTGTACAAGGTGTAAATAACTATATATATATATATAATGACTATATATATAATCATTTCATTTTGTAGTATTTGTCAAGCTAATTTTTTTTATTTATTGGTCACCCGTATTTTGTTAGGACACTCATTTAAAACAAGCTTTGGTAATTTATATATTGAGGAAAAAAATGATAAATTAAAATATAAAATATTTATGTCTAAGAACCCATCGTCATTCAAAGAAAAATTGATGTATATATTCTTAATACGATTAAAAGTTGGTAAAAATAAATAAAAGTTCAGCTATTAAAGTAAGATGTCAATTAATTTAAAAATATAAAATTTCGACCTGTTGATTATGTAAATTAGGAAAAGGTATTACCTCTAGAATTTTTTTGTTTGAATACGTAATTTAACCCAATATATACTTTTTGAATTTCATACTGGAGAAATTGATTACAAAACGATATTTTTTAATGTTACCCCTACATTTAACTCTGTTCCTACAACTTATCAAATATTTCCAGAAAACGGACATGCTGAAGAATCAGAGAATCCTGGTGGAGCTATAAGTGGTGGTGATTATCCACAGTAATCACCGACGGTGTACCGTACAAGAGTGAGGAATGACAGTATAGCTGCATATGGATAGGTGGTAGGTTCTCCGGTTAGTCCAGTGTCTTCTGACGGAATAATATCGGTTGGATATGGGTGGGGCGAGAGGTTCTAGGAAACGAAGCATAGATGGTCATGTAGAGAAGGTGGAGGAGAATTCGCAGCGAGATCCAGAGCAAGGAAACGAATACACATATTAATATGACTTCTTTGTGAACCATGCAACATAAAGGTTTGGTCCCGACAACTAAAACATTCTAATAAACCACCTTGAAATGAAATTAAAACTTGAAGTCTTTTGCAGCCTAATTTGGCAAATTTTTCATCAACGGGATTCGGTGGAGACTTTCCAAAGACAAATTTTGGGAATACTCTTGTGATTCTCTCGCAAGATTTGACAAAGTAGGGTTACAAACAAACCTTTGAATGTGTTTTACAACAAATTGGAGTAATGTCGTATCTTATTTTAGTGTTAATGTTTTGTACACCATCCATGGATGGTACCTCTAAATGAATTTGTTGTACAAAAACAAATGGCCAATAATATGTATTTTATTTTGATGCTTTTTACTTACAAGTAAATTTAATTAGTAAATATGCCATTAACTCATAAATATAAACCATATGGAACTTTAATTGATTTTTTAGAACACATGGAATATAGACTTCCCTTAGGAAACCACGGAGACTAATTGTGATACTAACCCATTTAAAAATTTGAAACAAGAATGATTAACTTACTCAAGGGTGCCGAATATCAGTTCATTTTCCCAGCAATTCATGCTCTTTTAGGAACAAAATTTCTCAGGTAGAAAATGTTGTATCTTAACAATTCTGAGCACTTCACTTCATCCATCAAAACCAAACTTTATTGATTAAGTGTTCACTTACCATTGTACCTATAGTTTCCCAGAGAGATTTAAGATGATTTGTAAGGCATGTGTTTGGGTACTTAAAAAGAAAAATACACTTTTCATGTTAGATATTAATTTAAGAATTCCATACTTATAATTTTTTTATAAGACAATGGAAAAAAAGGACGTGTCACAGGTAGATGGTAGGGATGAGCAAAATAAAAATTAAAAAAATTGAGAAATTCTAATAGAACAAACAACTCAGTTTGGTAAACCTATTTAAAAAACTGAGGTTTCGTTTTTATGTTAAATTGTACTAAAATACCAAGTTCTTCTAAATTCGCTACACGATAGACTTTTTTTGCGAAAATGATAAGTTAATTTTATGGATTTATTTAGGTTTATAATTGTTACTTTGTTATATTATACAAAGATATTTTGTCTAATTAATCACTGATCGCATTGTCACTAGAGAACATATAAATACATTAGTATCTAAATGGAGATTCATTTAAAGAGATAGGGTAAAATTGAAAACAAAAACTTTAAGAAAAATTTGACAAAGCTTATTAGCTCGAACAACTAAAACCAAATTAAACCAAGCCCATACTGAAATGACCATACACCAAAATCGAACACATATAGAACGAGCATATACCATACTGAAAAAATATGTTACTCTTTTGGTTCATTATCATTACCCGTAAAAATTGAATGATCTCGGTTCGGCCCAAAACCAAATTGGACTAGACCATGTCACCTTTAATAGATGGATATATAAGAATAATCTTAGAAAAGACCAATCTTGAAAGATAAAAAATAATTGTTCCACACATTTATGTGGTCACATTAATTATTTATCTATACAAAAATTTACAAGATGATATATGTGTATAATCTTATCTACAAGACAATTAAAAATTTAAATTTATAACGGTAAAAATTTATGACTATCTTTAATTGAATGTGTGGACTAATTTTCAAATATAGATCGGGCTACCATTAAATGCATTTTTATGTAACATCATAGAACATTGAGTTATGGAGTGTTTTATTGGGTAAAGGATTTGATACCATTGGGATATACAAACTCGGGTTTCCAAATATACTGTGACATAAAGAAGTGTACTTCAGGCTATGTGTTTAACTTGACAAGTAGTGCTATCTTGTGGAGATGCATTAAGAAATCTAACACATCTAATTCTACTATGGAATGTGAATACGTTGCAACTTAAGAGGCATATAAAGAGGTTGTATGGTTATGTAAGTTACTCGTAGAGCTCGAAGTTGTATATGCTACTGAGAAGCCTCATGTCATATACTACGAAAATAGTGAAGTTGTAGTCGATTGCAAAGAACCCAGGAATTGCAAGAGAGGTAATCATATAGAGTGCAAGTACCACCTCATACGAAAGTGTATGCATGATAAGGAGATGGAGGTGGAACAAATACAATCGGCTCATACTCTTTCTAATCCCTTCACTCTGGCTCTTCCTAAGAAAGTTTACCACTCATTTGGAGTCTATGTACATTACACTAGCATAACTCATTTTTAAGTTTGTGTGAGGTACTTTTATATCTCTCCTTAATTTCATGCCTTTAAAAATTCAAAAAGATATGTCTATTTTATTTGTAAGCATGCTATGTGGTTAATTTCATTCGAATGGTCTGATTTGTTTTTGCATGAGTTGGTTTGTATAGTTTCTTCCATTATTAGAGTATAATGTTGAGATTAGGATGTTGAACAACAATATTTAACGCCGAGTCGCTTATAATGCCCGGGAAATATTTGAGTTTTGTAGAAAGAGTGGTCATTAGTTCTAGAACTAGGTCATTCATAGCTATGAGGCAAAGTAAAAAATTTACCAGTTTGCACATTAATGATAGAGCGTGAAACACCCAAAAAATACAAACACACGAAACTGTGTTGTACTCTTTTTACACATTATGAAGATTTTTAATGAGGTCATGCAAAATTTTATCACATTTATTTAAATAAGAACATTGAGACAAAAACGTATGTCTCTCCTCTATTAAGACCTATAAAATTTCTTACATTTTTAATGAGTTCGTTATCTTTTTCAGCCTACAACTATGCGTATACTCTGACAAAAGCCTATATTCAATCAATAAGATGGACTATCGAGCCTAGACGGAAATTGAGTCTAGTTTATCGGTCTAAGGGGTTACTAAGGAAAATCCTCGATTAAATCTATAGGATTATCGAGTCTAGTTGATCGGTCTAAGGGGTTACTAAGGAAAATCCTCGATTAAATCTATAGGATTATCGAGTCTAGAAAATGGCCTACATAGTCTCTCTTACAAAACCTTGTGAAAATCCTCCCTACTAATGAGTCCAGTGAATTGCCTACGCTGTCATTCTGGCAAAACATCAATTCCATCCCTAAGATGAGGTATCATGTTCAAGGACCGACTCAAAATATTTCTCTAGCAAAAACTTGGTTTAATCCCTCAAATTTTTTATCGAGTCCCCGGGATACACCATAGGGGTCACCTTGGAAAAACCTAAATTAAAATCTAAATTATTGTTGAGTCTAGTCAACGGTTGGTCTCTTGTATTTTGTGAAATAATTTAATAATTAAAAGACATCATTTTGGGATAGTTTTGTAGATAAGATATGGGTTTCTTCCATTATTTAACATATATTCAATTTGAATTCTTTGCTATTATATGAGATTATTCATGTTTTAGAGAAATTTGAGGTAGTTTTGTGTTTCATTGGGTAGATCTTATAACATGTAAGGTACAAGTATGTAAAGTCCAAGTTACAAAATTCTAAGTAAACATTTAAGATGATTAGAAATGAGACGGAGACAATTCAAGGGGTCAAGAATATCATTAGAAGTCAAAGCACCAAATTTAGAAAACTGTATTGTCTGCTTGAAAAAATCATAAAAACATAATTCGTAATGAATATTCTCATGAAATATATAAAAAATATAGATCTTGAAGTCTAGTACATATGGCATGAAGGGCGTCTAGTTCTAAGTTGTGACGATAAAGTTATGGACGTTTTAGTGAGATATCTTAAGCAATTTAGAGTTAATAGAGAAGTCCACATACCACTTTTGACCAATTTTTTGGGCCTATGACTTAAACATTTAATTTTTCCTAGTATATATTAGTAGTTTTACATTTCTTTATAAATACCTTTTTATTCATGCAATAGTCTAAACTTGCCGAGCAAGAAAGAAGCAAATAAAAGCAAGGAAACAGCATAATATTTCTTTCTTTGTAATCCTTTTCCCTTAAAACTTTATGTTCTGTATTTAATTCTTGTTTTCATTATGAAAGAATGAATAAGAAATATTTTATGTTGAAATTGCACATGTATGAACCTCAATTATGATATATTAATTATTTTCTATGAAATTTGGGATGACATGTTAATTTAATTATATTGTGGATTGCTTGTTTATTATAATTATTGTGTTTAAAGTAATTATTTATCTTGATCACGTATTGAGTTGTTTTAGGGATTAAACTACATCCAGAAGGGGGTGGGTTAATTGTTAGAAAATAGAATTATAATTGTTTTGTTGAGTCTCAGAGGATCTAACTCAGCTTGATAATCACATAGGTTTTGAACATTAGTCGTCTAGATAACATGCGAAGGATTTACTCAGAAGAGGTTCATAGGGTATGATAGAAGCCCATTACTAATTCAAAATGAATTTAGAGAGACTTTAGTATCCCAACTAGCAAGTCAAGTTCCCAATTTACCCATCGCGAATAGTCCTAATCCATGCTAGTAGGAAGTACACAATCTTGAGCTATACTTCTCAACCGTATTATCTGCTTTATTTACATTTTTGTCCTTTATATTTATCTTAGTTAATCATTTAGTTTAGTAGTTAATTAATCCTGAAAACCAAATAAATATTTCTTTTATTTTCCTTTTAGTTTTCAAGTGAACAAATATCTAGGTTAGAACAAAAATTATGCGTTAACTCGTTATTACATGTGGAGATGGTACTTTTATTATCAATATTAATTGTGATGATCCATACACTTGCGAGTTATGATTCTCCAAGAGCTAATTTTATATCACATCTCAGGGACAGCGGTGTCCTATGTAGCCTATTTGGAAAAACCTCGTATAAATTCTCCCAGGTCATGATTTCGGTGGATGGCCAACGCGATCATTCAGATAACCCCTCAATTCAACATGAGGAAGTTTATTGAGTGATTAATAAAACCATTTAAACATGACTTATGACTCAAAACCTAATACAGTTAACATGGTCAACATTCAGTCCCCAGTTCAACCTAATGAAAGTTATCGAGTAAAAAATAAACCCGTTTAGATATGGGTCATGACCTAATACCTAATACGGTTAACACAGTCAATATTCGGTCCTCGATTCAACCCAAGCAATGTTATTTATTGAACACTCAGACACCCATCGAAACCTAAAACCTAATATGATTAACACAGCTAACAACGAGTCCTTAATAAAACGTTAAGAAGGTTATCGAATAAAAAATATACACATCCAGACATGGGTCATAACCTAAATTTTAGTATGGGTAACAAAACTGATGTATCCCCATTTGTGATGATTTAATCTTAGTTGGAGACATCATTTTTAGTGTTTTAGGATGTATTATAGTCGAATTTCTCATGATATATTGCACTTTCCTATTTCTTGTCTGGATTTAATGACTTGTTATTTTTAGAGCATATTGGGTTTAATTGTTTGTTAATTGTGAAGCTTTAAAGATATATATGGTGATTAATTAGATTCCAAATCATTTATAAGAGATTAAGGAAACAAGATATGCATGGAAATAGGAGATTATGGAAAGGTAAAGTTGGCAAGTAAATCTGAAATTCACCAGCCACGTTCAAAGACGTGATCATAACTCAAGATTGGGTAGTAATTTGGAAGAATGGTTTGAACCAATGTATAGAGCTTTCCGAGATGATCGATTTCGGTATAAAGATCACGTCAAACAGATAAACATTGAAGGAGTTATGACCAAACATAATCTTACATTTTCTATATTTTAGGGCTACAAATTTGAGTTGGGCTAGGAGTTCATTACTTATCTTCCACTCCAAGAAAACGAATTAGGGCTTCCAAGACACTTATAAATACACCCTCTTGTCATTGTAAACATGTCCTTGCTCAGTGCCAAGTATAGGCTTAGTCCTTACTTGTATTTTCTCAGTTTTAAATATTAGCTTAGTCCTTAATTTAAAATTCATCTTTAGTATCAAGCTATTCATCCAAGAAGTAAGCAGACCTGTAGAGAAAGACAAGAAGCAATAAGTTGAAGAATGACAAAATCCTCTTCTATGTCTCTCCTTCTCTATATTTAGGGTAATTAGCTATAGATTTGTGGTTTCACCATCTTTTTAAGTTTTTATTCTATAAGTTTTACTTTTAAGTGTTGTGTTATTATTTTGTCTTTAATTTCATAACACTATTTGTTATTTTAATTAATTTGAGTTGTGTGTATATTGTTATTGTGTGCTTTGACTTATTGTTTCTAGCCCTATATTTGGCCAATCTTAGGACTATTCTTAGTCATTGACAACACCACATAATCGTGTAGTAGTGACCCTACCTATATAGCCTTAAAGGGTTGATTTAACCACCAATCATTACTCAAGGTTTCTTTACCCAAGTTCCTTGGTAGTGGAGAGATTGCTCTTAAGTCCACCCTGACGGGGGTTAGGTAGAATTAAGAATTCTGGTTAATATATAATGCTCAATTCACTTTAAGGTTAGAATAACAACTTAACAATAGACTCATATTAGTGACCCTAATTTATCTGACTTACATTCATATTTATTTATGTGCATTCTTATATATTATTTATTCATGTTAGATAATTATTCATATTATTATAATTTATTCTAAATATCTAAATTCATCTACGCTTATTTAATACAAGTAGATCTAACAGATTAAATCCTTGCGAACGAACTTGACTTATCATTAAAACTTGCAAACGATCTGTGATACTTGCAGTGAGTTCCATGGTTGTCAAGGTGTGTGTTCTTATTCTTATCTATATTTATCTATTATTTTATCACACCTTTGCCCCCACCAAGTATTTGGCGCCGCTGCCGAGGATTTATCTTTAAGTTAGTCTATTTGTGTTAATTTAGTGCAGAAGTTTTTATTTGTTTTAAGTTTTACGCTTTCTTTTTGTTTTTCTCTTTTTCAGGTTTTATATGCTAATCAACGGTTAGAGCTAGATTATCCTGGTCAATTCCGAGTGCAACCCATTGGGATTCGCGTCCCAACTATTCAAGCCGTTAGATTCAAGCCGGATTCTGAACTGATTAATCAATTCGCGAGCTATGGAAAATATAGTGGTGATACACATCAAGATCCGGCCCATCTGTTCAGAAATTCATGCAATTCTGTGATGCCTACATTACTGAAGGTGTTACGCAAGAGCAGATGTATTATTTAATGTTTTGATTTTTCTTGACCGGGAAAGCAAGCGATTGGTTAGATGATCAACATCTCGAGCTAATAACAAATTGGGACAAGCTTCAAGAAAGATTCCTTGATCAATTTTATCCTACAAGTATGCGAGGGAATGAACAATTGGAGCTTATGAATTTCTTACAAGAAGCCGGAGAGAGTGTTGGCAAAGCATGGACTAGATTTCAAAAGAAGTTGGCGAGATGTCCAATACATGGATACACGCCTGAATTTCAATTATCCATGTTCTATAATGGACTCAATAGAAAGTCAAGTCTGAGAGTAGATGATATGGGTCTTGGTAGTTTTGTCTCTACGGATCCGAAAGAAGCAATGAATGGTATGGAAACAATCATCAAGACCGACATGTGTTTGACACAATCACAAACTCCTGCCCCTAATATTGATACAGAGGCGAGGTTTTCAAGCTTGCAAGATCAAATACAACAACTCGCTATAACAGTTAAGGAAAGCATCCAAATATCACCTCAACCGTTATACCTGCAAGAACAAGCCTATGAGAATCACGCTACTCAACCATGCTACAATGCGTACAATGTAAGTCAAGCTCCATCACGTCCTCAAGAAGACGTCACTGAGTTAAAAGAGACTATTAGTCAATTCATCAACTTCTCGAAGGACAATATGAGCAGACTTGAACCAAAGATCGATGCATCAGTAGTGCAAAGCCTGCAACAACAGAATCAAGATCTGAAACAACATAATCAACTTTTAGAGCAAAATGAGATGCGGCTCACTACAGTCATAGAACAAATGCAAAGTCAACACCTACAATTGACCCAAAATAAAACTTCTAACATGAAAAAGATCCAATACATTGACGACAAGGTTAAGACTATTAGTCTTCAACCTGAAAAGATGAAAGAAGCGCTACCATCTCCATCAAAAGGAGATGTTCTACCAAACAAGTCAAACGTAGATAGGATGAACTTAGATGAGATAAGTATTGAAGATTGGGTTGAAGAAGTTGAACACGATGAAAGTAAGAAGCCAAGAGTGGTTGATGAACCAAGAATTGAAGAGAAAAGTAGAGCAAGACAACCAACCCTACATTGCTACTATCCCGTAGAACCCGCTTATCTGAAGGAGCAACAAGAGAGGTGTATGAAGACGTTAAAACGAGTGAAAATTAACATCCCTCTACTCGAAGCTATGACACTCAATTAAGGGATATCAGCACAAGTTCATAGAAGATTAACACCGAAGCTTAAAGATCCTGGAGATTTTAACCTCCCAATCAAAATAGGTGGTCTGTTTTATGGAAAAGCCATGTGTGATTTAGGGGCAAGTGTGAATACCATGCCCAAAAGTATATTCAAGAAGATTGGTATGAGCGATGTAAAACCGGCATCCGTGGTCTTACAACTTGTAGATCAATCAATATTAAAGCGGTGGGAGTAATCTAGGACGTGCTCGTCCAAGTAGGTAACCTTGTTATTCCCACGAACTTTATTATTCTTGACTATAAACCATATAAGAACGTCGCATTCATTCTTGGGTGTCCATTCTTAGCCACCAGCGACACCATAGTGAATGTGAATGAAGGAACCGTGACTCTTAGTTTTGAAGATGATTCTGAAACATTCTATGTTTCGGGAAAAAAGAAGAAAAAGAAGTCACAAGAACTATATCCAATCAGAGCTATAACCAAAAACCCAGAACCTGTAAGCCACCAAGAAACCATGGGAAAAGAAATTGAGTTTCGGGTGAGAGACGAGGTAGCGTGGAAGCCCCCCCCCCTCCCCAAACATAACACTTCTTGGAAAGGGCCATACATCATCACGCAAATTATCTCGGCAGGAGTGGTCGAAATTAAAGCTATTGAGGGTTGCAAGCTCAAGTTGGTAAGTGTTAATCACCTCACTCACTACTGAGGAGGCTATAAAAAGAAATAATCGAGGTAACTCGTCTAACTTTGAAAGACATTAAACAAAAGTGCCCTCTGGGAGACATCCCACAGTATTTTATGTTGTTATATTTTAGTTTATATTAGATATTTTTAGTTGATATTGCATTATTAAGGACGGTATTAGTGTTTTTGATGTTCAGGTACTAAGAAAATCGAGTTCGGGAGAAAAAAAATAAAAATTCGGAGAAAATCTTACCCTCTCACCGGTAAGCCGCTCATTTCATCGGTAAGCCAGTGCAGCCAGGAAGAAAAACAGTACCCACAGGTTTATGAATCGGGTTTAATGCCGATGCGTAAATTCTTGAAAATTTGCTCACCGGCTAGCCGGTCAGACCACCGGTATACCGGTCCGCCAAAACCTACACACGGTTTTTCGAGTAGGTATATCGCCGAGAGCACACAAGGGAAAACCGTGGTCGTGAATGACGACACTGTTTCTGACGTCAGCACCATCGGTAAGCCACCCAGATCACTGGCTAGCCGGTCAGACCCGCTGGAAGAAGAGAATTTTTTATTTTATAAGGTTAAAAGAAGAGGAGGTTAATTCTATTCCGAATTTATCAATCCTTAAGCCTCTCTTTCTTCTCCAAACCTCTGCCAAGTCCATTAAAGCTTCAATAAACCTTCACCAAACACCAAAACACTACCAAATCACGATGAATTCACATCGAAATCCTTCCTTATATCATTACAAAGAAGATTCAACCACACAAATCATATTAAAACACATAGAATCCAAGAATCAAAACCATAAATTTCAAATATTTTCCTATAACTCCTTAAACTCACATCACCAAAGCTTGATTCCATCATACCCACATAGAGAATTATCATCCTTACACCTTTTCTAACCCAAATAACACCTTGTCTATCTATAATCAAAAGGTAGTTCAAGAGTGTTTAAACCTTAGAGTTGGGGGTCAAAAGAGATAAGTAAAATAAAGAAGATATTATTAATGGTAATGATGTACCAATGCAAGGTATTGGGTAAGATCTAGAAGAAAATCAAGTGCGAATGGTACTAGTTCGATAATAAATTACAAGATAATTCGAGTCAAGCGATTAGAGAGGAACCGGTTTTTGGTGGATTCAAATCCTAAATAGCAAGAAATTGTGATTAGGAAGCAGAAGATGCCAATACCTTTTCTAATCAAAGATTCATATATCAAAGATGAACAAATATTCTGGGACGCTAATAGCTGTTGTCAAAACATATTCCTGGATGAACACCTTCACATGAGAGAGTATTCGAGAACAAAGAAGTTGGAAGAAGATAAGTAAGAGATTTTTAGAGTGTGATTGATTTGGATGGAACATAAGAGGATGTAAGTGAATGCAAAATTGGTGATACATGAATTTTACATACATGAAAAGCACTGCACCCTATTCTGGGTATTGATCATGTGAGGCAAAAGTCTCGAAGAGTATGTTTTCTTTCTTCCTTACCATTTCTTTATGTGCAATATGTGCTAAAATATTAATATTTTAGTCTCTTTCAAGTCGTAGGGACACGACTCATTTTTTAGTTTGGGGTGTGGGGATTCGTTGTCTTTCATCTTCATTTTTTATGTGTTTTATTGTTTTTTAGGAAAAATTAAAATTTTTATGAGAAGAAATTAGATGTAGAGTGTGTTTAATAGCTCAAGAGCATAAGCTTAGTAAGTTAATGATAGAAAGTAGTATGTTTATGAGCTGTTTTATTTTGTATGCTTTGAGTATATACAGGAAAATACACATTGATAGTAAAGAAAAGATTAGTTAGCAATGCGGTAGAAAGTATGTTCGATCTCAGGGAGCCATGAGTGGTGTGTAGGCCGTGAGATCCAATCTAGTTGACAAACCCATTTATTGACCATGCTAAAGGTAAGAGAATGACGAAATTTCATAGTTTGGAAAGTGGTTAAGGCGGTTATTTCATAAACCCCTTGTTGCCTTTTAGCTTGCTATCCAAATTTATTTTAGTATATCCTTCTCAGCCCCTTCTAGCCTTTCTAAAGCCTTTTTATTAGACACATTATAATCCATATCCCTTTATATTTTATGACTTTTCCATATGACCCGCACTCGAATCGCGATGCATAGACAATTGTTTTAGAGCTTGAGTTTGGGGTGGTGGGTCCACCATTATGGGAATTGTTATTGGGTTGGGATTTTTGAGCTTATTAATTGTGCTCTGTTATTATTTAGATGATGATTCACAGGTTTATATTTTAACCATTTGTTGGGGTAATAGTGAATGAAAAAATGCTGAAAAGCATGAAAAGAAAAGAAAAAAATTGCGTGATATCTCGAACATAAAAAAGAGAGTCATAGCTATAAAAAATAAAAAAAATGATTTGAAAAGATTATATACTCAGATCGGCAAAGTGGAATTTTTATGTGAACATCTTTATGCTTTAATTGGGTTATTTGGGATGCTACTTTGTGCATCAAGAAATCAATGGGTTGAGTGAGAAACGTTTTATGAGAGTAACTCAAGCTTTAGGGCGATTTGTTGATGGCTAGTGAGGAGAGAGCCAAAAGCTCACTCTAAATTATCTAAATATAATTATCATACCGTCCCTAAGCCAACATTACGACCTTAAAGGCCTTTTGATTCTTTGTTGTGTAATCTAGAAGTGATTGAGCCGTTAGAGATTAGTTAAGTGGATTCTTGGATACTACTGAAGTTCGATGAACAATCTATAGCCTCCTTGATGAACTGAGTAAAGATCCTCTCTTTCTGACAATTTGAATTCAAGCCGTGTTGATTGTAGATATTACAAGTGTGCAGGTATGTAGTTTGTAAATATTATTACATGAAATTTTCTAAGTAGTTGATTTGAGTCTATTCTATATATTATGCTATCTTCTTTCCATTGTGCTTAATTGATCTAGGTGTGTATTTAGAGACTTCCCTTTGTTTTTATCCTTATTGTATCGGGACGATACAACTTTGAGTTGGAGTCTTGATGTCTCCCTATTTGTGACGATTTAATCTTAGTTGGAGACATCATTTTTAGTGTTTTAGGAAGTATTATAGTCGAATTTCTCATGATATATTGCACTTTCCTATTTCTTGTCTTGATTTAATGATTTATTATTTTTAGAGCATATTGGGTTTAATTGTTTGTTAATTGTGAAGCTTTAAAGATATATATGGTGATTAATTAGATGCAAAATCAATTCTAAGAGATTAAGGAAAGAAGATATTCATGGAAATAGAAGATTATGGAAAGAAAAGATAGATATGGAAATATAAAGTTGGCAAGTAGATATGAAATTCACTAGCCACGTTCAAAGACGTGATCATAACTCAAGATTGGCTAGGAATTTTGAAGAATGGTTTGAATTAATGGATAGAGCTTTCCGAGATGATCGATTTCGATATAAAGAACACGTCAAACAGATAAGTATTGAAGGAGTTATGACCAAAATAAATCAGCAACATAATCTTACCTTTTCTATATTTTAGGGCTACGAATTTGAGTGTGGCTAGGAGTCCATTACTTGTCTTCCACTCCAAGAAAACGAATTAGGGCTTACAAGACACCTATAAATACACCCTCTTATCATTGTAAACATGTCCTTGCTTAGTTCCATGTATATGCTTAGTCCTTGCTTGTATTTTCTCTGTTTTAAATATTAGCTTAGTCCTTAATTTAATATTCATCCTTAGTATCAAGCTATTCATTCAAGAGCAAGCTGCCTGTAGAGAAAGACAAGAAGCAAGAAGTTGGATAGTGACAAATTCCTCTTCTACATCTCTCCTTCTCTATATTTAGGGTAATTAGCTATAGATTTGTGGCTTCACCATCTTTCTAAGCTTTTATTCTGTAAGTTTTACTTTTAAGTGTTGGGTTATTATTTTGTCTTTAATTTCATAATACTATTTGTTATTTTAATTGATTTGAGCTTGGCGTATATTGTTATTGTGTTCTTTGACTTATTGTTTCTAGCCCTAGATCTGGCCAATCTTAGGACTATTCTTAGTTATTGACAACACCACATAATCGTCTAGTAGTGTCCCTACCTAGATAGCCATAAAGGTTTGATTTAACCACCAATCTTTACTCAAGGTTTCTTTACCCAAGTTCCTTAGTAGTGGAGAGGTTTCAACTAAGTCCACCCTGACGGGGGCTAGATAGAATTTAGAGTCCTGTTTAATATATAATGCTCAATTCACTCTAAGGTTAGAATAACAACTTAGCAATACTCATATTAGTGACCGTAATTTATCTAACTTACATTCATATTTATTTATCTGCATTCTTATTTATTATTTATTCATATTATTATAATTTATTCTAAACATCTAAATTCATCTACGCTTATTTAATACAAGTAGATCTAACGGATTAAATCCCTGCAAACGAACTTGACTTATCATTAAAACTTGCAAACGATCCGTGATACTTGCAGTGAGTTCCGTGGTTGTCAAGGGTGTGTGTTCTTTATTCTTATCTTTATTTATCAATTATTTTATCACACCTTTGCCTCCACAATAACCAAGATTCATTCCTCAACTGAACTTAAGGAAGGTTATCGAGTAGAAAAATAATAAACCCATTCAAATATGGGTCTTGACCTAAAACCTAATACAGTTAACATGACCAACATTCATTTTTCAGTTCAACATGAGGAAGGTTACAGAGTAAGAAAATAATTAATCTATTCAGACATGGGTCATGACCTAAATCATAATATGGTTAACATGGTCAATATTTGTTCCTTGATTCAACCTGGGGAAAGTTATCGAGTAATAAATAAACCCATTCAAAAAGTGGGTTACAGACTACAAACTAATATGGTTAACACGATAAACAGTCTGTCCTTGATTCAACCCGAGGAAGGTTATCGAGTAAAACATAAACCCATTCAGATATGGTTCATGACTTAAAACCTAATACAGTTAACACAATTAACATTCATTCCTCAATCCAACCTAAAGAAGGTTATCTAGTAAAAAGTAATAAACCCATATAAACATGTGTAATGACCTAAAACCTAATATGGTTAATACAATCAACATATAGACCTTGATTCATCTTGATGAAGGTTATTTATTAAACAATAAACCAATTCAAACATGGGTCACGACCCAAAATTTAATACGGTTAACACGGTCAACATTCATTCCTTGATTCAACCTTAGGATTTTTATTGAGTCAAATAATAATAATAAACGCAGTCAAACACGGTCACGACCTAAAAGCTAATACATGTAACATTATCGACATTCATTTCTTGATTTAACCTCAGGAAATTTATTGAGCAAAAACATAATAAACCCATTCAAACATGAGTCATGACCTAAAATTTAATACAATTAATACAATTAACACAATCCATAATCATTCTTCGATGCAACCTGGGGAAGGTTATCGAGTAAAAAATAATAATAAACTCGTGTAAACCTTGATCATGACCTAATTCCTAGTACGGTTAAAAATGTCACCATTCATTCCTTGATTCAACCTAATGAATGTTATCAAGTACTAAAATAAACCCATTCAAACATAGGTCAAGATTAAATCTTAATAGGGTTAACAACATTCAACCCTTTTTTCGACCTGATGAGTGCAACACAAAAAAATCTTGTTGAATAAAGGATCATGAACTGAAGACCCTCAAAGTGGTGAATTTGGAGAGCATTTAAAGAGGTTAGTACATTATATCAAAAAGGAAACAAAAAGTATAAAAGTGAAAAATTAAAGGACATTTGGCAAGGCTCTCACAACTAATCTTGAAAAGAAGAAAGGAGAACACCCTCAGGCAGAGTACGACGACCCCTTAAAGACATCCAAAGAAAAAGTAGATTCACTTCTAGGGGGCATATGGGGCAAGTTGGCCAGGGAAGCAAACTAGTTCTTTGTAGTCACCCACTTAATCTCGGGGTGCTCTTTACAGAGTTCCTCACGCAGTTGTTGAGTGATGAAGCGTATTCCAACTAGATTTGCAGAAGGACGTTTGTCTAACCTAAGCCTCTTGCTCCCATTTGAATGCATTGAAATCATTTCTTAGAACCCCTATATGGTTTTCTTTTTCTTCTCCAATCCCATCTGAAGATCCCTCAGCTCTTGGATAAGTTCAGTCGTCATCTCAAAGAGTATATCTCCAGTGATTATGTTAGGAGTTGATTGCCTAAATGCCTCCTTCAAAGCTTCAACAACGACCCAATAATACAAATAAAATGCATTAATTTCAAAGCATTGTCGTCAAAACTCGACGGTATAGGTTAGGAATCAAAGCGTACTTAGAAGATTAAAAGATAAGGTATGGTATATGCTTCAAACCTATATAATCAATACGACAAGAAACAAAAGGAGAGTAAGAGATATGAAACTAAGACGGCCTATGAATATAAATATAGGATGTGATGAATTCCAAGGCGCAGAGGCGTTCCCCACGTGATCAATGTAAAGTAATAACGAAGGACACGATCATGCAAAGATAGTGGGAATCAAGAAAAAACTTGTTATGCACACAACAACACACTCCACAAGGTGAAAGACCGTCATATGAATAAAATAAAATACTCATGTGGCAAGATAAAAGGATGATCGGTACAACTTGATCTTAGAATGGATCACAAGGAAGTTATACAACCGATATGTCCCATATTAAGAAAGAAAAAATAAGGATCCCTCGGTTTTAAAGGGGTACTTGATAGGGATAAAATGACAGGTTCAGCCTCGAAAGGACTAAAAGGCAGCTGCTCATGTTGAATATAATGTTTATCCCACGAATAAATACCACGGAAGGTAATAGAAACCTCGTGATGTTACGAGGAATGCATACTAGATGTTCAATAAGTTATAGCCCGCCGCCTCAAACACCTCGGACTGAGAGAGCCCACTAACCCCATATTTCCATTGACCAGACATGGGTCATAAAGAAAGTAAAAATTCCATTATAATAATGATGGATGTTGAAAAATAAGCTAGGTAGTTCAAAGACGTGGGGTAATGAATATGATAATGATGGGTAAGCATAGTGAAAATGGTAGTTTAAATATACCTACTATAGATTCATAAATCTCGTGTAGTCATTCAGGCAATATTCAATCCATATTATTAATAGAGTTTACCTTTTCTCTAATTTAACTTCTATATCTCCTCGTTCATAATCAATATTAGTAGTGTTTTACTCCGTCTAAACACACTACACTTCACATAAATTAACAAATAAATATAACGGTAAAATCTATTCTATGAATAAGATTATATTAAAGCTGATGGTTATTTGTCTTAAACATCTTATGGGTAAGATAGTATCCCTAACACAAACAAAATTCATTCAAAATATGGTTATCCATGACAATGTCATCCTTGTGCATAAGGTCCTCCACATATTTATGAGTCTTAAACCTAGTGAGAAGAAAACTTCGACAATATTAAGTCTAATATACATAAGAATTACAACAAGCTGGAGTGGAATTTAATCTAGAAATCATTTCGCGATTTGGTTTTCACCCAATGTTGGTGGGATAGGTCGTGCAATGCATCTTCTCAGTCTCTTATAGTAAAACAATGGATGGAAAAGTCTTGTTTCCATCTGCCCTTCACAAGAGATATGTCAAGGAAAATCAATATCTCCTTACCTTTTCATTTTGTCCACCTAGGCCCTAACATGTCTAATAGATTAGATGCTCTCTTTGGGAAACTTTATTGGGTATCACATCACCCACTTTTTCCCTCCTCTTTCGCACCTTTTATTTGCAGTTGATTCAATATTTTTCTTTGAATGTAATGAATAGGAAGCCCAAAATTTGAATGAAATTTTGTATAAAAATTGATTTAAATCAAACAATTTGTGAATCTGTGAAAGACTTCTATTTTCTTTAGCCCAACATTTCTTGTTTGATCCTCTATAACTAACATCTTCAAAATTCTATAAGTAACAAATACATGCATACACATTGGAATTCCAATATAGTAGTGGTCCCCCCATGTTGGAGGAATAATATTGCTTATGAAAAGGGTCAATAACTAATTTTGAGGCTGGAAAGGTTGTTTCCTATCGGAAGGGGGTAAACTCACTCTTACAGTAGTTGCATTAAATTATCTCCCGTCTTACTTAATGCCACTTTGAATACTCCCGAAAACCATCATTAAAAATATAAGCTCGTTGGTAGTATACTTTTGGTGGATAAATCTAGGGGGCTCTAACTTCCATTCGTGCAACCAAACAATCCTATGTACTCCTAGACCTAGAGGCGGTCTTGGTCTCAAGGATTTTAGGCTTATAACCTGTTCTTTTGGCTAAGAAAGTGTGGAAAATCCTAGAGGATCCAAAGACACTTGTATATCAGACCTTGAAAGGAATATAATTCTCTCATAATTCATTCTGGAACACGTCAATGGGCAACCACGCCTCGTGAGTATGGCATAACATGAGTGAAATAATTTCTTCGAGATTATACCATTTGGTCCATTAGGTAGGGATAATTTATATGCAGTTTTTCTCAAATGGAATTACCATGCCTCTTCATCCCTGATCAATCTTCCTATGAGAGTCTCTGGTCTTATTAAACCATAAACTAAAACATAGAACTCTCAGTTAATCACATAGGTCATGAACGTGTAAAATGATTATTTAGTACAATATATTTGATGGCTTACCTTACAGCACGTTATTTAATAATATGAGACATATTTTTTAGGGGGTTTTGAGTATAAAGATGAAATTTTGTCCCTGTATTTGACATATTTTGAGTCTTCGGCTAATGTTAATGATTCGCTTGTTTTGAAGTATTTTGAGGCATTTTGTGCTTTATTAGTGAAACTTGTAAGAAAACGTGGGAATGATGATGAATGAATCAACTAAGCAATTAAAAAAGCAAAGATAAATCTCGAAGAAAGCAAATAAATACCAAAGGTTGACACAGGAAGTCAATATTTTACATAAAGCTCAATAAAAAAAGAGGCTTTACAATTAGACATGAATCTTTAAATTGATGATCATGTCAATCCGAGTAATGTTTGAAAATAAATTATGGATTGTTGGAAATTTCTCAAAAAGACGAATCCGTAAAATAAAAAGTAACTGCGATAAGGTTGATTTATGATCGTTTTGATGACCCTAAATTTACGCTCATGTACAAAAAAGAAAGTGCTCAACACTTTTAGAGTTTTTAGCCCATGAAATAACCAATTTTATTATGGGCCACTATTTAGATGGTATAAAAGGTCATTTCTCTCATTTTCAAAAACAAATCTCATTGATTAAACCAGTAGGGAGCAAAACTTGAAAATAGAGGATTAAAGAAAAGCATTTGGATCTTCGACTTCATCGTTTTCATGCAAAATTCTGTAATATATATTTCTCTTAATCTTTTTTATTCTTGTATATTAGTTTATTTTCTCATACTTTAGTTTTATATTATCACGAGTTAAATACTTAATTGAGTTTTCGATTTGACGAAATCTTAGTTTTATTTTTTTGGGAATTTTATTTAATAAGAGAAATTTTAGTATAATTGAGATTGATTATGAAAGATTTTTATTTACTTTGCGTAGAATTATGATTGTTTAATTTGGCCAATTAGTTAATTCTCAGTAATAAATTACACATAGGAAGGACTTTAAGAGTAGACCTAAGTAATTTGAAAATGCATTAATTTACTGAGATCTTAGTTGGGTTTATATCGATATGTGTGTAAGAGTTTTTATAGTTTTTAAGATATCTTGTTTAGTTCGAAAATGACTCCATATCAGAAAAAAAAGTAGCACCTAATCACCATGTAGGGTTTAGTGTGATCTTGAATAGCTGTTAATGTGTATTTGTCAATGTTTTCCTTATTAAATAGAAGTTGACCAATTCAGGAACTTAAGTGGATTCAATTAAATTAAACTCACTTGTCTCCCTTACACCTTTTTATTCGCAATCTAGTCTTTCATATTCTTGTTAATTAGTTGAATTTTGATCCTTTATTTTTTTTATTTACTCTTTTATTTGTATAATTCAACCCCCAATTCACTTTCCTTTTTCAATTTCTTGACAACAAAAGAGTATAATTCAAGCATTTTATATGTATATCTATTGAACCCCAATTGACAGTATCTCGTCCTATCTAAACTCTGTAGAGTATAAAATTCTTTAGTTTAAATAAAAGGGTGCACAACGTCTGGTCCTGAATTCTCATTTGTAATTTGACATAAAAAATATCATTTGTTTAAGAAATACTGGTGGTCCTTTGTGTGTTCTAAAATAAATGCAAAAAGTAATTGAACCACAACCGCAAGTGTACGGTTGTCCCAAGTAATAATAGTGATAACAGATTCGTTCTCAGGGACGGTTGGTTAACTACAATGCTTATCAGATAATGAATGGTTGCACTTATGAAAGCAGATAAAAGATACTGATTGATTGGTTGTTTGTATTAATTCTATGTAATGAAAGATTAAATTAAAAATGCAAATAAATATTAAGACGCAAGTAAATGAAGGTAAGACGCAAATATGAGAAGGCAGTACTTGAGAAACGCAAGGGATCCTCCTAATTCTATTTCATAACATATGTTGTTTAAGGGTTAAATTGGTCAATTAACATTGGTCGGATTCTAAATTCTTTGTACCCCCGTCAGGGTGGACTACAAGGCACCACCTCCACTAAGCCCAAAATCCCGTAACTACTGCACCACCTCCACTAAAACAGCTCTAGCCGATTCGTTATAACTCCGATTGACCTGAAATCACTTGCTAAATTTCCGTAACTCGATAAGGAACATATTCTCTTTAAAGGTCATCGGCTAAATCAACTCGTAAGTGCCTCGAAATCAGCAATCTCTGTCCTGTTTTCCAGATTTGCAGCTCCAAAATATAATTCTTTTCGGGATTTGTCTTCACGCTTTGACTCCTATCACTATCTTTGACTTTCTTATCGGATTCCTCTCCTAGCTAATATTCAAAACCTACAAACTTTTCACTAAAATACACAAAATTACGCGTAAAAGTTTAATAAATTAAAAATACTAGAAATAAAGTAGGATTTCCGGATTATTGCAATTTTAACTCAAAAGTCCATCAAAATATTCAATTAAACATCAAAAATGATGTCAACAATCTGGGGTTAATAATCATACATGGGAAGAGTGCGAATCAAATCCACAATCTGTTTACTTCATATCCAACCAAGGAGGCTATGAATGGAGTAACCGAAATCATCCGGCTATGCAGTATTCAAATCCACAAGGGGCCGCTAATCCTGGTCATTATCAACCGCGTCCCCAGAACAACTCTTTCCAACCGAGAGGTCAGTACCAGAATCAATATCAAAATAGACCTGCTCCCCCTCAACAACCTGCTCAAGATGCCTATACCGATACGTTAGATCAAAAAGCTTTACCTCAGTATCCTCAAGAAGGATCTATGGACAATCAACAAATAATACAAATTTTGAACATTTTGACCACAAATATGAGCGCTCAGGAAGAGAAAGTCTGAGGACAATATGCCGCACTTCAGATTTTAGGTACTCAAGTAGAACAATCAAACAAAGTTCTAACAAATTTAATGGAACAGAAAGAAGTGAAGGCAATCGAAGGAGGTGATGACAATGTTGGGTTCGAAGCTTGTAAGGCTATTTGCCTTGAAATTGAAGAAGAAAAAGAGGAAGTACCGCATGCTGCCGTTAGTGATGTGGAAGTTTCGAGTACCGAAGAAGAACCAACCAAGTCTAGCCCCGTGGAATCTGACTGTTCTGAGGTTTATGTGGAGGACGATTTAGAGAAAGCCGAATTTATACAGCGGCTGAGGAAGATGCAAGAGGAAATTCGATCGGTTATGGATTATCAAGCTGAGCTAGATAGAGAAAAAGAGAAAGAAGATAAAGTCGCACCTGCTGTGCAAGAAGAGAAAGAAGAAGAGAAGGTGGAATCGCCACCTACTGTTCAACCAGTGTCAACAACCATTCCTGATACAAATCCTAAAGATGAAACTGAACTAAAGACATTTGTAGAGGTGTATAGTCCTGAAAATATCAACGCCCAAATGCTTGACATTGTGAAGAAAGGACTTACACCGCAACAAATTTTTACGCAAGTTATTCCTGAGAAAGAAGCGAGTGTAGAGATCCCGAGAGAGAATCTGAGAGTTTCAAGAAGAAGTGAACGAGAGCTACCAACAAAGCTTAAAGATCCTGGAAGTTTTAACCTTCCTATTCAAGTAAATGGTATGCTCAAGGTGAAAGCTATGTACGATGTGGGTTCTGGTGTGAATCTTATGCCTAAGTTCGTGTTCGAGAGACTTGGACTTCAGAAATCAGAGAAAACTCCAATGAAGTTGCAGTTCGCTGACAATTCAATTAAAAGAACATGGGGAACAGTGGAGGACGTCTTAGTCCGTGCAGGTAATATCGCCATCCCTACTGACTTTGTTATACTTGAGTTTGATGCAGATAAGCAGGTTCCAATCATACTTGGACGGCCTTTCATGGCCACAAGTCAAAGTGTCATCAACTTCCATGAAGGGACCATCACCCTTCATGCAAAGAATGTATCCGAGACCTTCTATGTCTTGGGTAAGAAACCGAGGAAGTTAGATCCCACCGTTCCTGTCATCCACAGCCTTTCACATCACAAAGTCCCTCCTGAGAAGATCCACTTAAAGCATGTGGATACTGAGCCAAACATTGAGTTTGGGGTTGGCCATGAAGTTCTATGGAAAGCTCACAAACGCGAGAATAGGCCACGTAGTTTCAAAGACTTTTGGATGGGATCATTCATTATCACTAAGGTTGTTTCAGCCAAGGTGATAGAAATCCGACCCAAAACTGGGATCAATCGCAGATTAGTTGACGTTCATAGCCTAACTCATTGCTGGGGAGGCTATATTCGCAAATCTTGATAGAGGTAACGCGTCTAACTTTGAAAGATGTTAAATGAAAGTGCTGTACGGGAGACAACCCGCAATTTTTTAAGTTTTTATGTCTTTTACGTTTTTAATTTATGTTTAGTTTAGTTGTTTTTAGTTGATAATGCATATTTGAGAAAGGTATTAGTGTTTTTGGTGTTTAGGAATTGGAGAAAACGAGTTAGGGAAGAAAACAAAAATTTCGGAAAAGCTGAAGCAGGGGTGCGGTATACCGGACCTCAGCCGCGGTATACCGCAAGTGAAGAAAACCCGTACCACGGGTAGATGCCACGTGTTTTATTCCGAGGCGAAAAATATCACATCGATGGGTCCGGTATACCGGACCACATGCGCGGTATACCGCGGGTCCAAAAACCCGTGCCACGGGTTGCTACCGCGTGTTTATTGACGAGACGAAATTTTTTGGAGCATCAGATGTTGCGGTATACCGGACAATATGCGCGGTATACCGCATGTCGCCGCATGGAGAGAGAAAAAACGGGATTTAAGGTTTATAAAGAAGGTTAATGTCATTATTCTGAATTTATTAAACCTCAAGCCTCTTTGTCTTCTCCAAAACTCTCCCAACTCCATTGAAGCTCATAAAAACCTTCACCAATCATCAAAACACTACCCAATCATCAAGAAAAACACATCAAATCTTCTCTCCACATCATTACAAGAGAGATTCAAGCACCCAATTCTCACCAAATCCATCAAATTGAAGAATCAAGAGCCCAAATTTCACAAATTCATCCTACAATTTCTTAAATCCAAGCCTACCCATCAAGAATCCACCTCACCCACATAGAGATTGATCATCCATTCATCTTTCCTAAGCCAAATCAAGCTTGTTCAACAAACAAATTCACAAGTTCAAATTTCAAGGGTTGCTAAAGCTTTGAGTTAGGGGTTAATTGAGGATGACTAATAGAACAACAATATTAGCTAACAAGAGGGAGGTGAAGAAGAGAAAGGTATTGGATTTAATCAAGAAGAAATCAAATAACAAAGGTTCTAGTTCTAAATCAAAGGGTAAAGACGATGTTGAAGATGGAGGTATAACTTTGTGTGATCGTAATGGTAAAAAGTTGTACTTTTATGCAAAGGAACACAACCTCCACAAGGTCCTACACCCAAGGAGAAAGAGGAAGCTTCAAGGGCCCTGAAAGCTTCTGCAGAGAAACAATTAAAAGAACTACCTTTTGCTTATGAGAAGTATTCAAGGAAGAAGTTGGTGAAGGAGAATACAAGAGATTCTTAGAGCTTGGTGCGAAATTGGGTTGGTCTACTTTCATGGTAAGACTTTCTGAATTATGTCATGAGTTAGTTTTGGAATTCTATTTAGGCCTCTTTAGACGAGATAGTAAAGGTTGTGTTCCTATTAGAGGAAAGCTAGTTCCTTTCACAGTTGATGAGATTAGAAACCACTTCAAGTTTAAGAAATTGAAAGGTTGTCGCAAATTTGATGAAGCGGTTGCTAAACAAAAAATATTTGATGAGGAATTACTTTTTGAGCATGTTTTAGACAAGGAGAAAGTGCAATCACATAAGGGAGAATTGAAGGCACCTTGGCCTTACAAATATCTTCAATCGGATGCGAGAATTTGGCACAATTTCCTTATTCCTAATGTCTTTGGAAACACACGAACTTTGGATGTGACTATGAAGAACGCTTTAATGTTGGATTGTATTTTGAGAGGAGAAGAAGTTGATGTGGCACAGTTGATCTATGAGGAGGTGATACGATTTTCGGTCTCTCCTAAATCAGTTTATAATGTTAAATTTCCTACCATGATCACGTGTCTCGTGCGAAAAGCGAATGTACATTGGGTGAAGAAGAGAAACTCGAATTTAAGGAATGTTACATTGATAATGCTTGGATCAAGGATATCTTTCGAAGAGCGGGTTCTATGCAAGTCTCGAAAGAAGAAAAGGAGCAAAGTTGGCAAGAGAAGATGGAGGAGCGTTTAACAAAATTCGAAGCAGCTTAAACTTCTTTAGTCAATGATGTGGCACAAATCAACGCTAATCAAGTGCACATCATGAAACTCCTCGAGCAATTAACGAAAGGTCCAGCAAATCCTACCTTGGATATCAATGATGCGAGGCAATAGCCTCGAGAGTATGTTCTCTTTCGTCCTTACCATTTCTGTAAATGCTTTTATCTGCTAATTTTAATTTCTGTTTCGAGTCTTTTTCGAGTCGTGGGGACACGGCTCATTTTTTAGTTGGGGGTGTGGGGATTCGTTGTCTCTCATCTCCATTTTTCTGTTTTTAGGTAGAAATTAAAATTTTTGATACATGGGAATTAGATGTAGAGTGTGTTTAATAGCTTGAAAGCATAAGCTCAGTGAATTGATGATAGTAGGTAGTATGTTTATGAGCTATGTATTTGTATGCTTTGAGTATTTGTAGGAAAACACACGTTGATAATAAAGAAAAGATTAGTGAGCAATGCGATAGAAAGTATGTTCGATCTCAGGGAACCTTGAGAAGTGTGTAGGCCGTGAGATCCAAGCTAGTTGACAAACCCATTTGATGAAAGTGCTAAAGGTAAGAAAATAACTAAATTACATAGTGTAGAAAGTGATTAAGGCGGTTCTTTCATATTGAAGCCCTTGAAGCCTTTTTATACCTTCTCACCTTGTGATTTTTGATTTTATATGATATATCCTTCTCAGCCCCTTCTAGCATTTCTAAAGATTTTTATTGAAACACATTATAAGCCATATCCTTCAAATTTTAGGACTTTTCCATATGACCCGCACTCGAATCGCGATGCATAGATAATTGTTTTAGAGCTTGAGTTTGGGGTGGTGGGTCCACCATTATGGGAATTGTTATTGGGATGGGATTTTTGAGCTTATTAATTGTGCTTTGTGCCTATATTGATGATGATTCACATATTTTTATTGTAACCCTTTGTCGGGGTAATAGTGAATGAAAAAGAAGCTACGAGCTAAATTTGCCAACAAGGGCATTAAAAGAAATAATATATATATGAGAGAATAGCGTGATATCTCAACATTAAAAGAGAGTCATAGCTATAGAAAATTGAATTGAAAAGAAAATAAAATATATATATTCGGACTGGCAAAGTGGAATTTTTATGTGAACATCTTAAGCTTTAATTGGGTTATTGAGATGCTAAATTGTGCATCAAGGAAATAATTGGGTTGAGTGAGAAACGTTTTATGAGAGTAACTCAAGCTCTAGGGCGATTCGTTGATGGCTAGTGAGGAGAGAGCCAAAAGCTCACTCCAAATTATCCAAATATACTATCATACCGTCCCTAAGCCTAAATTACAACCTTAAAGACCTTGTGATTCTTTGCTATGTAATTGAGAAGTGATTGAGCCATTAGAGATTAGTTGAGTGGATCTTTGAATACTAGTGAGGTTTAAGAAACAATCTATAGCTTTCCTGGGGAACTGAGTAAAGTCCCAATCCTTCTTACATTGCGAAACTAATCTGATCTTGAATTTAAGCCGTGTTGACTGTGGATTCGAGAAGTGTACATGTATGTAGTTTATGAATATTTTTGCATGAAATTTTCTGAGTTATGTGCTTTAGGTTTATTCTATATATTCTGCTATGTTCTTCCAATTGTGTTGAGAATTATATAAGTGTGTATTTATAGTCTTCCCTTTGTTTTTATCTTTATTGTATCGGGACGATACAACATTGAGTTGGGGGTCTTGATGTCTCCTCATTTGTAGTAGATTTATATTAAGATGAGACATCATTTTTAGTGATTTAGAAGTCATAATAGTCGATTTTCATGAGAAATAGTGCACTTTCCTATTTTGAGTCTTGATTTAGTGAATTATTATTTTTAGAGCATATTGGGTTTAATTGTTTATTTAGTGTGAAGCTTTAAAGATAATTATAGAGATTAATTATAGTCCAAGTCAAAGACTACAACATATGGAAAGAGATTAGCATGGTAATTGGAGATAAGGAAACAAAGGCTAAAAATATGGAAAAGGAAAAGCTGCCTAAATCTGAAATTCTGCAGCACACGCCTAAAGAAGTGGTGATAACTCCAAGAAAGAAGCCGATTTTGGTAAATTCCTTTCATAGAGACGTAGATAATTCGCTGATGATTCTTTTGGTATATTATGGAGCAAAAACCGACCAATAACGAAGAAGATATGCTCAAAACAGTTTAGCAGAATTTATCTTTATTTCCATACGAATTTGAGTTGGGCTTGGAGTCCACTACTTTGCTTCTCCCTCAAGAAAACGAATTAGGTCTTCTAAACACCTATAAATACACCCTTATATCACTTGTAAATCATCCTTGCCTCATAGTAATTAGTTCTTAAGGTTTTATTCTTCCAGTTTATTGTAGAGAGCAATATGATGTCTTTTGTAATTTCTTTTAGTTTATTTCCATCAGGTATGAACTAAACCTCCCATAGCTTGGGTTTTGCATCGTGTATAAACTATGAATTCTAATTCTTCTATCTAAGTTTCTTTGGGAATTATATGTTTTAATTGATATTAGCTGCTTACTCTTATATTTGTTTATGTGTTTTGATTTAATGACTGTTTTCCTTGCTAGTGCACGAGTATAGGATTACCATAACAGTAGTTAGATGATCACCTTAGCTGGGTGTCTAATTATTGAAACACCACATAACGTCTAGTGTCTGATATTAGTCATGACAAAACTGATTCTAACTAGATAGTCATTAGGGTTTGTTTTAATCACCATATCACCAATTGATTGAATTGTTTGCTTAGGGCCTTAGTAGCGTTTGATAACCCTATTTGAAACAGCGTCTTGGTTGTGCCGTAGCCCCCTTAGTCGCTCTCAAGGTCTAAGGAATGGGAATTTAGAATCCTGACTAAGTATACAAGAGCAAATATTCTGCCTTATAAACTAGATCTAATAGAAAGAATTAGAAGGATTAGTGCATACTAGCAAAACCTAAGCTATATTTCTCATCTCATATTCTTCGTATTTTATTTTATTGTCTTTATTTTCCTAGTGTTAATTAGTACTTTCGAAAATCTATTTCTTTTATTTTCTGTCTTTAATTAATTATCGCTTACTCGTTATTGTTACCTACTCGTATAACACACTTAAGTCCCTGAGAACGAACTCAACTTATCAACTAAAACTTCCATACGTCCTGTAATACTTGTAGTACTGTGCCTGTCTAGGGTGAGAGTGCGTAGTTTTCTAGACTTTATTTATCTTATTTTTATCACACCCTAGGCGACACCATCAAGTATGTTTAAGTTCATCTCATATTAGAAGTAAAAAAAGAAGGAAAATTAGAATTATACATTTTCCTAATAATATAAATAAAATAAAGAAGAACCCAATTAGAGGAATGAAAAGAACTGTTGTTGGAGAAAAATGGATTCTCCAACACCTGCTCTTTTGCTTCTGCCTCTTGACGCTCTCTCTAAGGATGATTTAATTTGAAAAAAAAAATGAGTGGTGCAGAATAATGAGGTCTAAAAGGGCTTATATCAATATTGAAAACGAATTAAGTCCAATCTTGGGCTTAATTAAGTAATTAAAATCCATGTCCAATTGGTAATTCCCGTAACTGTTGTAAGTTGTTGGTAAAAAGGTCGTCACTTTTGCGTTTTAACTCAAAATCCCCTGATTTCGGTCCCCAAATCTTCCTAACTAAAAAATACATCTTTCTAATTTCAGGTTTTCAGGGCTGAATCAGTGGCTAAGTGGCTCGAAATCAACATTTAGTAACAACTTTCCAGATTTTTGGCTCTTTTAGTCATCTCTTCGGGAAATATTTTCTTGCCTTTGACTCCTCCGCTCATTCTAATACTTTAATTCTCACTTATCCTCCTTATCTTGGTGCTCCATAGCATCCATGAACCTAAGAAATTTATACTAAAAACAAACAACTAAAGCACAAAAGCTCTAAAAATGCATATAACATAATTCCAAGGGGAAAATTGTAATATATCAAAATAAGAATAAAAGTCTATCAAATAAGACTAATATTCACCTAAAATGATGTCTCCTAAGGGCTTATATTTAGAAAAAAAGGGAGACATCAAGACCCCAAACTCAAAACTTTGTCGTCTCGACAAAGTAAAACAAAACAGAGGTCCAAGGTAAGAACCAACATGCAGAACCTAAAGAATAAACCCAAAGCAAAAATCAAAATATATTTCACATAGTATAACCTAAGAATTAATGCACACATACACCTATCGTACAAAATCAAACACATAAATAATTTCAATCCAAAATTAACATCACAATGCTAGAAGATTACACTTGATACTTAGCTCGAGAGGGTGGTTGTATAGTGTTCATCAATCTTTACTCGCTTTGAACGCTACACTTAACTTACTCCATATTAGTAGAATTTTTAATTCACTATGTACCTAATAATGATGAGATCTTAACGGATTTAGCATAGTCTTAGGGATGGTATGGTACATTTGGATAACGAAAAGGGAGATTTTAGCTCGCTCCTCACTATCCTTCAACAAACTGTCCTAAGGTTGAGTTTACACTCACTTGACACACTACTTTAGCGTCCCCAAAACAACTCAACCTATTAATATGATTACAAGATATTCCATTGCCATTTCTTTTATTTCAACATTTATTCAATCTTCTTTTATTGTAAGTTAAACATGACATTCTTTTTAATGTAAAGTGTCATGCTAACTTTTTTTCTCAATTTTTTTCTTTTTATTTTCTTTTCTTTTCTTTTCAGAATTCGGCAAAGGAATTTACAATAGAGTGCATAATCATTCAAGCACATTATAAATCTACCACATAGATGTAATAACATATTCACTCACCCCAAAATCAAGCTAAAGGACAACTAGTCTTAAGTAATCGTGATTCAAGTGTGGGTCATATGGTATAGTCCTAACATCTAAAGGATAAGCTTATAATGTGGCTTCAAAAGAAACGCTTAAAGGCTTAAAATGGGGTTAAGAAGGATATAACATTCAATCACGGGTTAGAAAGCTAAAAAATGGTCTCGAGCGGCTATCAAAGAACTGCCTCTATCATTTTCCTAGTTACATAGTTCACCTCTAGTTCATAATTAAGTGGGTTCTCTACTCATTTAGATCTCACGTTTTATACACCACTCATTCTTACCAAATACAAGCTTACTTCTATGACATTGTTCATTAATTTTTCCTATCAATCATCTAGTGTTCGCATGCATTCAAGTTGCGTTTTACATTAACTCTAAGGTCTACTACTTTCTATCATTAATTTACAAAAAGTATTCTTATGGGGACATTCAACAAACTCTACAGTCAAATCATTTATTAAACTAATTTTTGTTTGATTTTAAATTTTTTTGGAAAGCAATAAAAACACATAACACATAATATTTAGATGAGGCAATGAAACCCCACACCAAACTCAAAAACGAGTCGTGTCCCCACGACTCGAAAAGACCATAAAAATCAAATAAAAATAATATACACTAATGAATGAGAAAAGGCAGAAGGAAACATATCTAGATCGGCCCTAGGCCGATTACGTGTGGTATTGCGTCAAGGTTGTGAAGTCATCTATGTCACGATGTATAGATCATATACATCGTGGAATTCATCTTTTGTAAAGTGCATTTCATCAAGACGAACTCATGTTTCCCTTAGCTAATCATCTCCTCATGTTTCCCCTTTACATCATCCTCCCTTGACACCAAACTCTCTTTTCTCTTCATGTTTTTCGTACCTTTTCCAACATTCATGGTCATATCCTATGACCCCAAACTCAAAGATTCAATAACTCTCAAAAGTCTAGGATGAATTTCGTGACTTTGGTGTTCTTGAAGGTGTATGGATATGAATTATGGTGTATTCTGAGCTGGATCATAAATATTTCAAGGTTTGGGAAAAGTTTAATGGATAAACTTTAAGCTTTGGTGAAGTAAAATATTTGGATTAAAGTGTGGATCTTTGGTGTTTGGAAGGACTTATGATATGATTACATGTTTGGGTGATGTCTAGAAGGATGGGTTGATGATGTTCTAGTGTTTTGATGGTATATTGCATGTAATTTCCCTTTGGTTTGATGACACATCTTATAGTTGCGTCTAAGTATGCAAATTCCAATAGTTTTTTTGTTGTATGATCGGTGTTCTTACTTGTCCATTGGATAAACCTCAAAAATATACGCGGTTTAGACTCGAGAAAAAGTTAATTCCGATAACCGAGCGCAAAGTTATAGCATTCCAAAGTTCTTTTTGTTTTTTTTCATTAGCAACATAATTTTGCGTTCCCAGCATAATGTAGCGTTCCGAACTCAGAGGTCAGAGAGTTGGGTATCGGGCATGAATATCCAACTCGCTAAACACAATGGGTTGTGTATTCGCGCTGGAAGTTTTTATCTTATTCTTAATTTCTCCTTGCCTACATCTCGGATTCTTGCAAATTTTGACTCATTGTCTTTGGAATTTGTGTTCCCGATCCACCGGACTACTCAGATATTTCATTGGGGGTGCCATTTTTCTCAAATTTCGTTTTTCTCCATTTCGCACCAACGAGTTGCGTCTACACCCCTCCAATTAAAGTAGGTTTGAGTTGTTCATTAGAAATTTTTTACTTCACCATTGGATAGAGCTCGAAACAATAAGCGGTTTAGGCTCGAGAAAAAGCTAATTCCAACCTCCAAGCGTCAAGTAATGGTCTTCCGAAGCTTTCACCTTTTGAGCACGAACTATATCAGTCCACAAACCGGGAACCCTGTTGGAGACAAACGGGAACCAGTTTAGCTTCTATTCAACAACCTCTTATGCGCATCTGGAAAGTAAGAAAACGATCGTTTCTTATACCTAGCACCCCAAACTCAAGTCTTGACACCTGCAAGCATAAAAAATACTCCAACCTTTCTCATTTCTTAAAATTATACACCAATAAACATCAATCGCTCTACTATAAACTACAAATTGAAAAACATAAAGCAATGAACTAATATACATTAGAATGGATTTTGTTTAACGTCGTTAAACGCTACAGGTTACCTTTATTATCCCTTTTGAGTATGTAGCTTCTCCATTAGTAGGTGAGGCTATGAAGATCTACAATTCGAAGCCTATGAACTTTCAAATGTGGCATCTCTATCAGTTTTTCCGTCACCACTCGAGTAACAACAAATGGCCCCATCCACTCATTCTTAAAACCTAGTGGCCTATTATCTTGTTTAGAGTCGTTCCAAGCAACCTTGGTTCCAACCCCAAACTCATCTTTAGCTCCTTTTTTCACGGGTTCATGGTGGTGGTTGGCGGGTCCTTGTGTGTTATAAAATACTGTGATAAAGTTGAAGATTCACAAACCGCAAGTGTATGGTTGTCCAAGTAATAAACCGATAAATCTGGATTCATTCGCAGGGACTGAATAGGTACAACTCAAGTGTGAATCAAATAGTGGATTAATTGCAAGTACGGAAAAGTAAATGATATAATTTTTGTTTTGGTTTTATACTAAAACTAATATGAAAATAAATTAAATGATAAATTAATTATACTGAAATGAAAATAATGCAAGTAAAGGAGTTTGAAGCAAGAAGAAAATGGTACCTGAGTCTTGCAAGGGATCTACCTATACTTATATAATTAATGCTTCCATTTAAGGGCTACATTGGTACTTATATATTAATCGGGACTCTATAATCTCTTAACCCCGTCAGTGCGATTATACCTACTTTTGAATGGTTTTAATCTCTTACACAATTAGCTATTGGTTAGTCAAGCCTATCAAGGTCATTGGCGAAAACCAACGGCTATTACCTAGGTCTGTATATAAGCCCCCTATCAAGGTGATCATTACGCCACTATACTGAATAGCCTAATTACTTAATACTATTTCTAATTGTCCAGAATAAAAATAGTAACTAATATGCGATAATAGTCAATACAAAATACCCAATTCAATTGAAATTAAATAATCCCAAATTCAGGAAAACATCAATTAGAATAAATAAGGTTTTAACCCATAATTGCGATTCTCAAGTACTTATGAAAGTAGCTCATGTTTAAATGAAAAACTGAAATAAAATAAAAGGAATTCATAATCCTAAGTTACAAAATAAAAATAAAGAACATAATTGGGGCATTGGAATTGATTTCTGGTGGAAGAATGAAGATTCTTCACATTTAGCTCCCTTCTTATGCCTTCTACTCTTGACTTTTTCTCTACAATTTAAGCGTAGAATTAATTGTGTGTAAAATAAGAGTCTAAAGGCCTATTTATAAGAAGAAAATTGGACTTGGGCTATTACTTAAGTAAAATAATGAAATATTAAAAAACTCAAGTCCAATCTTCTAATTAAAATATCGTAACCAGTGTGCAGCCCTTACTGAAACGGTTGTAACTTTCTTAAATAAATTCCAAATTGATCTGTTCAAGTTGCTAAATCTTCATAACTCAATAAGGAATAAAACCTATTCACAGTTCAAAGTCTGAATCCATGTTTAAGTCTCTCAAAATCAGCAATTACTATCATCCTTTCAGATTTGCAGCTTTCCTAGTCAACTTTTCGGTATATCTTTTCTCACCTTTGACTTCTCTACTCGATCTAAGACTTTAATTCTAGATTCCGCTCCTTGTATTGGTGCTCCCTAGCATCCATGGACCTACAAAATTTGCACTAAAAACAAACCATTTAACGTGCAAAAGCTTTAAAAATGAAATATAAGAAATTCCAAGGAGAGAAAATGAAATATAACGAAATAATACTGAAAGTCTATCATATTATTCAATTATTCACCTAAAAAGATGTCTCCTACGGTCATACAATTAGAACAAACATGGAGACATCAAGACCCCAAACTCAAACCTTTGTCCTCCCGACAAAGTAAAATAAAAACAATGGTCTAAAGTGAATCCAGAACTGCAGAATCTAGTAAATACACCTAAAGCAAAACTAAAAACAAATATCATATAGCAAACATTAGGAATTAATTATACACATACACTTATCATGCAAAATCGAACACAAATAATATCAATCTTAAAATTAATTTCACAATGATAGATGGTTATGCTTGTACTTATCTCAATATGGTGGCTATAGGGTGTTCCTTTATCACTTTTTTCAGTCCCGGCAAAGGGTTACAAATTATATATCATCACAAACTATGCCTCAATACAAACACATATCATTCTCTCACAATGTAAATTCACATTGATGAACCCACCACCCCAAACTCAAGCTCAAGACAGGTCTGACGATTGTGATTCAAGTGCGGGTCATATGGAAATGCCTAATAAACTAAGGGGATATGGGCTTATATTGAGGCGACAAAATAAAGGCTTAAGGCTCAAAATTGGGATAAGAAATATAATTAATTCATGGGATAAAAAGCTAAAAAGTTTCAAAGGGCTATCAAAGAACTGCCTCTATTATTTTCCTAATTACATAGCTTGCCTCTAGTTCATACCTAAGTGGATTCTCTACTAATTCAGATCTCACGTTTTACGAACCAAACATTTTCCTTAAGTGTTCATTAATTCTTCCTATCAATTACCTATGTTTGCATGCAATTAAAGTGATTTTTATACTAACTCCTAAAGTCCACTATTTACTATAATAGATTTATCAAAAGTAAGCTTAATGGGGACATTTAAAATATTCTACAGTCAAACGCAACCCTCAGTTAATTTTATACGAAACAATTAAAACAAATAACATATAAAAATTGGCATGAGGCAACGAACCCCACACCAAACTCAAAAATGAGTCGTGTCCCCATGACTCAAAAAGACTCAATAATGCAAATAAACTAATATACACTACTAAATGAGAAAAGGATAGAAAAACATATCTGGATCGGTACTAAGTCGATTATGTGTAGTCTCAGGTTGAGGTTTAGAATACTTCTTTATCATGCTATAAAGATCATTACTTGTTGCGTTCATCATGAATAAAGTGTTTTTCATTACCTCGAACTCTTGTGTCATATTTCCCAAGTCTTCATCTTTTTCCTAGCCCTCTAAATCATCATCTCCTCTATGAAAATATTTCCTTAATACCAAACTTTCTATCTTCATTATGTTCTTCGTACCTTTTCCAACCTACATGGTCATCTCTAATGACCCCAAACTTAAAGCTTCAAGAACTCTCAAAAGTTTTGGATAAAATCTGTGATTTTTGTGTTCTTGATGATGTATGGATATGAATTATGGTTTATTCTGAGCTGGTTCATAAATATTTCAAGGTTTGGGAAAGGTTCAATGGATAAACTTTAAGTTTTGGTGAAGGAAAAATTTGGATTAAACTGTGAATTCTTTGGTGTTTTGGGAAGATTTGTGATATGATTGTGTGTTTGGATGATTTTTAGAAAGATGGATTGGTGATATTTTGGCGTTTTGATGATGGAATTTGAGTGTTTTTGGAGTTTTGGTTAGTCATTAATGGTGTTTCATGGAGTTACCATTTTTCTCAAATTTCTATTTTTCTTCATTTCGCACCAACCGTTTGCGCCTCCACCGCACAGGTCAGAAAGTTTGAGCTGTTTATCAGAACTTTTTGAATTGACCTTTGGATAGATCTCGAAAATATAAGCGGTTCAGGCTCAAGAAAAAGTTAATTCCTACTTCCGAGCATCAAGTTATGATCTTTCGAAGTTACTTATAACCGGGTTCCAGGTTAATGACCAACTGGGTTCCCAGTGGCTATCGATGGGCGCGACTTCAAACACGCCAAATACCTTGCATCTCCACCGAGCAGGTTAGAAAGTTTGAGGGGCTACAGCTCCATGACCTGGTTCCTGGTTATCTCTGACCGGTTTCCCGGTTGTCTCCTATTTCGACAAACATTTTTTTTCTTTTTCACGCTACCTTCCCCAAACTCAAGACCTTTACTCCTGTAATCATCAAAAACACCAACCTTTCTCATTTCTTAAAAATTAAACAGTAACTAAATAACAATTACTCTAATTCACACTAAGAATTTAAAAGAATTGAAAGCAATAAACTAATATACAATTGAAATGACTTTTGTTTAACGTCGTTAAGATTGATGGATTACCTCATGCATCATTCCTTAACATAACCTCCCCAGTAGTGAGTGAGGCTTTGATTTGAACTAGTTTCTCAGAGATGATTTGTGTCACTGTGAATAGTCCATGCCAAGAACCCTTGGATTTACGCGCTCTTGGGGGAGGTTCAGTCAATGAGACTTCATCTCCCACTTTGATCTTCTTATTCTTTCTTTCTTTCTTTCTTAGGTTCTTTTGGCACTTTCCTGACACATTCCTTACCTTTCTTCTTTGAACGATCAAGGTGTGGATTTTCTTTAGGATCCGGAGGACATTTATTAGGTGGTTTCTTTCTTAGCCTTTTCTCCTCCATTCCAGATTTCCACTACCTTGGTTGGTTCTTTCTCTCCTTGTTCAATGATCTCCAACCGGAAGCATTCCTCCTTGGAATCTGGAAACTTTGTTGGCCTAAACACATTTAACTTTAACTTCTCGTCTTGGATACACATGATTAATTCTCCATTCTCTACATCAATAAGAGTACGCCCCGTGTCTAGGAATGGTCTTCCAAAGATAATCGGGACATTCCTATCCGCGTCGTAATCAAGTATAATAAAATCAACCGGAAATAATTTTTTACTAGCCTTGACGAGGACATCTTTTATTCTTTCCTCTGGATGTGATAGGGACCTATCAGCCATTTGCAAGACCATAGAAGTTGGACTTGCATTTCCTATCTTTAACTTCTCGAAAATTGATCTAGGCATGAGATTAATACTCGCACACAAATCACACAAAGCTTTCCCTTTCCATTCATCACCAATAGAAATAGGAATAGTAAAACTCCCAGGATCAAGTAATTTAGGTGTTAAATTCCTTCTAACTCTCGCTAAGGTAGCTTAGAAGGCTGCCTTACTAACAATAAATTCTCTGGGTGAGATTATTCTATGCAAAAGCTTGGTGGTAAAAACTAACCTTTGTGATTATCCGATTAGGCAAGCCCATAAGAATCACTACCGCACACCGGAAAAATTTGAAATTGGAAATGAAAAAGTTCTTATGAAATGATAATTTTTAGATCGTAAAAATTGGAAATCAGAAATTTTGTCTTGTATTTCCACCCATATTTTTACTACTATCTTCGGGTAGACTTTCTCCACATTTAAATTGATTCTTTATTCGGTTGCTCTAATGTAAGACTTTGATCATTTCCTTGAGGATATTATTTGTTTGCATCTCCATCACTTATTTTCTTCTTGAAAAATGGTCTGGTCTCATATAAATTTATATGCACTGATTCAACAATGATCTTTGGTCGCTTGTCGGAGATTCGATGAGCTTTTCCCTTTGTAGAATAACCAAGAATCACTCTCTCATCTGCTTTTACGTCGAATTTACCCAATTAATCTCTTGTGCTTAGGATGAAACATTTGCATTATAATACAAAAAATATGAGATATTGGGAGGTCTTCCATTTTGTAGCTCGTATTGCATTTTCTTAATGATTGCCCAGATCAATAATTGATTAAGAACTTTGCATGTCGTATTGACGGTTTCTTCCCAAAAGTAAGTAGGCAAGATGTGTTCTTTCAAAAATGTTTTAGCCATTTCTTGAAGTGTTCGGGTTTTCCTTTCCATACCCCGTTTTGTTAGGGAGATTTAGGAGACAGGAAGTTGTGCTCAATATCAAACTCATCATATAAGTGCTAAAAGGGAGAATTCGCATATTATGTGCTATTATGACGATGAATGAAAATAATGTAATAAGTTTTTAATTTTGTACCTGACAACCAAGGTTTAGCCAATTTATTGAAAGCGAGGTTTATATATACAACAAATATTATCCATGTGAATCTAGTAAAATCATCAACAATAAGAATAACATATTTTGACCTTCCTAAGATAGTGACGCGAATCGTGCCAAAACGATCCATATGTAAAACTTAAAGAGGTCTAGACGAAATAATCTTTTTAAATGGTAAAAATATGAGCAATATTGTTTCATAGTTTACATGTATAACATAACCAATCTTTATAATACTTATATTTGGGAAGGCCTATAACAAGATTTTTGTTAAATTAACAATAACTCCATATTAACATTTGTAGAGGGTTCAAATTTGATTATGTTGGCAAATGAGACTCTTAGAATCAACAATGTAGACATCATGGAAACACTTAACAATAAATAAAACATTTAGATAATTTTGGTTAAAAATGAAACAAATAGAGGGTTCAAATTTGATTATGTACCTTACATCGCATAGTTAGATAATTCTAAGAAAGTTAAAAGAGATTACTTCAACAAATAACACATTAGAGATTGGGATACTACCTTTGAGTGAAATTCTTCCTTGAGAGATGTTGATAAAATTCACCTTGTGCTCTTCCTTATTAGTGAGTGAAATAGTGATGAGTTTCTGGTCACTGTCCTCGAGCATCCGTTATCTATGATCCATCCTTTTTGCACTTTAATTTTATTTTCCTACTTCCAAAGAAAATTATGCTTTAGGTACCAAACTTGTTTTGGGTCCATGTTGGTTAGTTTGAATTACTTTGATCCTAGTAAACCTTCCACAAGAAGGCTTATTACTTATTAACAATTGAGGCCGAGTAAAACTAAAAAATAAGTAGAGTTTGATGTTACTTCATTGGACATCAAGGATATCAAGATGTCGACATGCATTTCATCACTTTCTTCATCGTCGGATATGTAGTCATCCCATGTAGCACTAGAATTAATTTCTCTCTTGGGGTTTTCCTTTAGAAGCTTGGAACAATAATCCTTGTTGTGTTCAATTTTCTTGTAGTGATAGCAAGTGGTCTATTCTACCTTGAAGTTATTATTTCTCCATTTGTAGGGTTTTCAAAGGCTTCCAGACTTGATACCTTAATATACTCTTATTGTAATTTGATAACATGGTAATCCCTTTGTCTTGCTTCTTTGGTCATTCTCAAAAAAATACAAAAAGGAAGCGAATAAACCAAAAGTTGACACGGGAATACAGATTTTACATAAAGCTTAGTGAAAAGAGGGTTTACAATTAGCCACAAATCTTTTAATTGATGCTCAGGTCAATCTGAGAGGAGTTCGAAACTAAATTATAGATTTTTAGAAATCTCTCGGAAAAATGCACGCATATCGTTTTGATGGCCCAAAAGTCACCGGCATGCACAAACGGAAAATGCTCAAGATTTTTAGATTGTTTATCCCATGTAGCAAGCCATTTTATCATGGGCAACAAATTAGCGGGTATAAAAGGCCCATTATCTCATTTTTTAAACACATCTCATTCATTAAATAAAAATGAAGCAAGAGCTTGTAAAAAGAAGTTTGGAAAAAAGCAGTTGGATCTTTAACCTCATCAGATTCACACGAAATTTAATAATTTACTTTTTTCTTAATATATTTTAATTCTTTTATAATATTTTATTTTCTTATGCTTTATTTTTCTATAATCATGATTTTAATACTTAATCGAGTTTGGGAATTGATGAATCCTTAGTTTTACTTTTAGGGAATTTTTTTTGTAATTAGGGGCATTTTCTCTTAATTGAGATTGACTATAAAATATACTTTTTCACCTTGTGTTCAATTGAGATTGATTAATTTGGTCAATTAGTTAATTATCTCTAATCCTCAAATTACACCCGGAAGGGGGAGGGGTTTAAGGGTAGAACTGGGTAATTTGAAAGTGAATTAATCTAATGAATAGAAAGATCTTAAATAGGCGCATAAACACGATATAGGTAAGGGTTTTAATAGCTTTTTAGGGTATCTTAGTTTGTCCTAAAGGAGCTCCATATCTGGGAGAGTAGCATGTAATCACCGATAAGAATTTAGTGTAATTATTTAATCCACGGTTAATGTGTATTTGAATTTTTCCCTTATTAGATAGAATTTAACCAATTCCCGTACTTAGGTGGATTCAATTATCCCAAGACCACTTGCCTCTATTACACCTTTTTATTTGCAATCTCCTCATTTACTTTCTTGTTAATTAGTTGAACTTTGATCCTTTACTCTTTAGTTAGTATAATATAAACCCCAATTCACTTTCTCTTTTTGTTTTCTTCATAAAGAATCAATAAAAATTAGCTAAATCATGAGTTTAATCTTACTAATATCTTGGGAGACAATCTTTCTTAACTTCTTTATTACTTTGTCGGACCATACATATACGGGGAGACAACATTATTCCTCAGTCTTGTCTACTATCTAATCACCTAATTTGGCCCCATTTTAGGAATGAGAGATATTCGGCTAAAACCGGGTGTACCAAACTCTAAAATACCTAGAATTTCCAAAGGAACGCCCAAATTGTCAAACAAGAGTCCCCACCACCCACCTTAGATATTTTCGATAAGATATGGAAGAGTACGTTGCCTCTAAAACTAAATTTTTCATATGATAAGCATGTGTCAATGCTTTTCCCACACACCAGAATAAGTTTCGTAGGAAGTGTGCGACATCCCTTACACTACAAGATATGTCAACTATATAACGAATCAGCGAGCACATGTTCTTTCAATGTCGAGGAGTCTCAGTTTGAAGGTGGCTCATGGACCTTGCGTCGAAATATGCAAAAAATTACATTAGAACAAAAAGAATAATACCTAGGACAATTTTTACCCGTTGATCTATCTCGGTGGCACGAAATAAATTTGTTATGGAACTAAAAAATATAAAAGTGTTTCGAAGCTTACATGTAAGATATTTAGAGGTTCCACTGAACTCTAAATAATTAAGTGTTCAAGATGGAAATCTATTAGTTGAGAATATTTGTCATAGTATTGATCAATGGAGTTGTAGATTATTGTCTTATGTTGGAAGAGTAAAATTGATCAAGACGGTTTTAATCAATAAAAACTTATTCTGGTGCAGAGTTTTTATACTTCCAAAACAGGTGATGTATAAATTTAATCAGAAAATATCTAGTTTCTTATTGAAAGGTAACATAGATGGAGTTCAAGGAGATAAAATCTCTTAGGAGCCAGTATGTTCTCGTAAAAAAATGGTAGCCTAAACATTCCTAATTTGGAGGACATTAATAAGGTATGTCTGTTATACACCTTTGGAGAATGTACTCTCAAAATGGTAATTTATAGAGTAAGTGGGCGCATTGCAATATAATCAAAGGCATATATATATTTGGAGTCATGATTCTAAGCTGAGTTATACTTGGATTTATAAACAGCTGTTAAAACTCAGAGAAGTTGCTTTTGAGTTTATATCTTTTGAGTTTATATCTCAAACAGTTAAAGATGGTACTGATACTTTTATAGTGTGGAATAATTGGATTCACAAAAGAAGTGTATTGATATTCTTCATATTGAGGTGGATAGATATAATTCATGGTGTAATAAAACAGTGGAAAAAATCAAAGGGATTGGCACCATGTATAGGTAACACTCTCCCTATGATTCATAGTCATTCTTTAATTACTGAGGGGTATAAAATTAGATGGAGTGAGAATGTCAAGAACAAGTTCTCATTTAGGAAAACATTGATGAAGATTAAGGGTAATAAGCCCAAATTTAAGTGGTGTAGTGTTGTTTGGGACAAATTATGCATTCCCAGGTGCTCCTTTACTACGTGATTAGTTGTTCAGGATAAATTGCCAACGAAGTGCAGAATGATGAACTAGAGATGCCAACTTGACCCTCTTTGTGTATTTTATAAAGCAGTTATCGAGACAGTGATCACCTATTTATCAATTGTTCATTTTCTCAAGAATACTAAATAAGATGCTGGAAAGTTGTGGGATTAAAGAAGGGTAAAGCCTCCCTGAAGCCCTTTAACTTTGCCCAAAGTGCGGCATCCGCCCCTGATCTTTATTTTTACCCTTTCTGGCCCTCGATCTCAATACTTTTTAATGTCGTTACCCCTTTTTCTATTTTTCTGTGAATTGACCGTTAGTCAACGCCACATGCCTCCATGTCAGCGCCACCTAAGCGCCAACGGTCTTTGTCATCATCGTCACCTCTACAACTTAAAAATAATTCTTTGAAGGTTTGAATCCTTCAAACCTTCATCAATGGGGAAAACAAAAAACAAAAAAATTCTTTAAAAATTCAAACCTGTAACTATGCAAATGTTACCCAAATCATTATTGGGGTCGTCTTGCACTTTCGTGGAGCTGCTGATGGGATTTTTAATGCAAGAACCAAATTGAAAATTTTTTATTCCTTGAAAATTCCAGTCTTAAAATCTATTAATCAAGTGCCTGTTATGCTCCTCAATGTTTATCTAATTTTGACAACTGTTTGTGCAGGAGTTAGTTCTTCTATTTACGCTATTTAGGACCTGCTATTGATACTTCGCTATTTATTGTGGCGGTTGCTTTGTTCTCATACCTCAGGGACTAATTTGCATATTCTCGATAATTTGGGGGCTGATCTTGTTCTTCTCTATATCAATATTTTCTGCAATAGTTCAGCATATCACATATACCATCAAACCCAAAACATTACTTTGCAGATCTCGAGATGAAGCTTCAAATGCTCTCCGAATAGATCTCCTATACTCTTGAAGAACAACTATGTGTGTTTCTCCTTAGAAGAGGTGCTTCGAATGACCAGATCTATGCAAAACCTGTAAGAAATCAAAGAAGTTCAACACGTAGGTAAGTTCCAGTGGATTTCGACTCTTTGCGGATCACTAGAAGAAAAATGACTTTTTTTGGTAAAAGAAATCGTTCTTCAGTATGGGGAATAAGGATCAAATTCGAGCTAATGATTCATTGTTAGTTTTTCACCACCCTGGGATAATGGTGTGGTTGTTTGGGTTTTATCTTTTTTTTTAATCAGTGTTTAATAGAATTGAGCAATTTGGTTTTATACTATATTTTTTTTGAGTTGTAATGAAGATTACCAAGAACACCAATAATATGTGTGTTTTAGTGGGTTAGTGTGTGTGGTTTGATGTGTTTGTGTTGGTGTAAATGTGTTATAAGAGATAAAAATGACAAAATTGACCTTGCCACGGTGTACAAAAAATCTCAGATGCGGACGATGTGGCGGTGACGTGGAGGTTAGGTTGCGCTGACATGGTGCCATATGGCGTTGACTAACGGTCAATTGACAGAAAAATGGAATAAGGGCTAACGGCGTCAAAAAGTATTGAGATCGAGGGCCAGAAAGGGTAAAAATGAAGATCAGGGGCGGATGCCGCACTTTGGGCAAAGTTAAAGGGCTTCAGGGAGGCTTTACCCATTAAAGAATCTATAATTGATCTACAACAATTACTCGACATTGTCCTCCAATTGAACCTTATTAAAGATATTTTGATCATTATAAGTGTATGTATTACAACTTATATATATTGCTTATGGGGTGAGAAAAATGTAAGAGTACATGGTGAGGGGATTCATAGTGAGGAGCAGATTTTGAAGCGTATTCTCTCTCTCGTGGTGATTAGAGTCAAGACAAAAAGTTTTATGATGAAAAAGGCAAGTGAATTGGCAGATAAACCTATGTTTTAGCTATGTAAGTTTTATTATGTACGTATTTGGCCCAATGTCTAGGATTGTTTTTAGCCGCATAAGTTTCTTGTATACCCTCCCCGGGTATTAAGTTTGTAAAAGACAATGGTGTTTATCCCTTACTTTATAAAATTTGATTTGGCGATAAAAAAATATAGATGTACCTACTATTCTCGTTCAATTGATTAATAACCTAAATGACTTTTTTTACTCATGTATTTCATGCTCTCCCACACCACCCACACCACCCTTGTAATTTTCCATGATGATTCAGTATCAACTGACATCTTGCCTTGTATACGTTTTTGAAGGATAACATTAAACTCAATATAAACATAGAGCCTTCATGGAGCTGTTAAAGGTTTCATTGGTAGAGATCATTCTATGGGCAGAACAGTCGTGCAACCCCTTGTATCTCTTTTAATATCAAGTGTTTAACAATCATGATTGATATTTTGTTTGTAAAACAATAATTTATTGTTCTCTTCATGTTGAAAGTGATACTTTGACTTTTATACATGAAGTCTTTTTCTACATTTGATTTTTTTTTATTTTGATTTTGATCTTACCTTTAATATAGAAATTTAACATTATTTATTCCTTTTATATATATATGATACTTTGTTGTTTAAATACAAAAAATATTAATTTTTATGGATTCATGGTGTAGTTATATTCGTGGGTTGATTATTGATGTGATTTGTGATTCGATGATAAAAATGGAAAAAATTAGTTGAACAAAAATATCAAAAACCTATATTTGAATAGTAAATCCAAAACATGGGTCATTTACTTAGTTGACAACCCAGGAAAGCATTTATATTTTCTGGTTTAAGAATTTAAATAGTACACATCATTGAAAATGAAAACACTTTTCTTAAAGTTGTTGTAAGATTGATATTGTACTTGTTCGTTTAGTGATGATGCATCTCATAGAGAATTGTTTTGTTTAATTTACAGGAAATTAATGTTGGTCGTGGCATTTCAAGACAAGAAAAGATATTATATAATTAAGATGACAAGTCTCTCCAGTGGGTCTTCTGTTTACAATTTTTTTAAACTTCATCTAGATCATCTCTATCAAAGTTTTGCTTATTTATGCAATTTAATGATCAAATGACATATTTTAGTCTTAAAAGTAATAATATATAAGAGATACAGGTATGAATGAAAAAAGTTAGCAAATATAGGTACCACTTTGGGATTAATTATCTTATTCGAATTTCAAAAAAACTTTGAATGGGATTTTTAGGATTTGACCCTCAACATATAGAACAACTTCATTTGCGCGAACACAATAACATTCAATAACACATAAAAAGAAATAAATTAAGCTATAATTTGTGAAAATATTTTTTATAGAAAGTATTCTTTAATATGTACGAGTACTATTTACAAATATTTCTTATCCTTTTAATTCACAGTAAAGGATAAATTAGTTTAACATGAGTAGACATATTGTGGAATATCCGAATACACTTTAGTGCTCACTGTCTAATATTTAGATGATTAATCGATCTATTCTTCATTTTATCTAACTTTATAATTCAGGCTCCGAAAATTTCGAGTCAGGAGGCGCAGGAAAGTTTGCAAGACAATCTCAAACTTTCGTTTGTGATATTTTTCCAAATCAGGCACATATAGAGCTAGATTCACGCCTAATCAAGGCCAAATGTTGTTTTCACGCATTTTCATGAAACGAGAACATCAACTCTAAACTTGGAGACTGAGTGATTCTCGGAAAAGTAACTACTTTTCCTTTTCTTGTGAACTATTTTTTATGTGCGTGATTTTATTTTTATTTTTTTTGGTTTTCGAGAGCCAACTTTGACAAGTAATAACTTTGTCATGGGACGCAAGAAAATTGCAATTTAGGAAGCGACGGAAAGCTTGGAAGAAGATCTTCAACTTATATTTGTTACATTTTCCAAATTAGGCACAAATAAAACTTGATTCAACCATAAACAAGGCCAAACACATGGTTTAACGCGTTTTTCATGGATCGAGGACGTCAAACCCAAACTTTGAGATTTGAGTGATTCTCGTAAAAGTAAGTAATTTTCTCATACTTTTGAATTATTTGGTATGTGCATGTTTTAATATAATTTAAATTTTTGGTTTCCAGGAGCTAACTTTGAAGAGTTAGAACTTTGGCATACGAGCTACGAAAATTGAGATTAAGGAGGCGATGTAAAACCTAGAAGAAGATTTCAAACTTTTGTAAGTGATATTTTTTTCAAATTATGCTATGATAGAGATGGATTCACCCCTAAAAAAGGGAAAATGCTGTTTTTGTGTGTTTTCATGGACCGAGAACGTCAACCCCAAACTTAGAAATTTAGTGAGTATCGCAAAAGTAAGTACATTTCCTTTTCTTATGAAAAATATTTCATGTGCATTTTTTTATCTTTTTTTATTTTTGGTTTGCAGGAGCAGGCTTTGAATAGTTATAACTTTGGCATGCGAGCTCTTAAAATTGCGATTCCAGAAGCGACAAAAATCTTGTAAGAAGACCTTCAACTTCCATTCGTAACATTTTTCCAAATAAGGTACAAATAGAGCTTAATTCACACCTAAACAAGACCAAATGCCGTTATTATGCGTTTTCATATATCGAGGACATCAACCACAAACTTAGATATTGTGTAATTTTACCAAAAAATAAGTACGTTTCCCTTTATTTTAAACTATTTGTTATGTGCATGTTTTAATTTTTTAATTTTTTGGTTTCCTGGAGGCAACTTTGAAGTGTCATAACTTTGACACGCGATCTCCAAAAATTGCGATTCAGGAGGCGTTGAAAAGTTTGGAAGAAAATCTCCAACTTTAGTTTGTAACATTTTCCAAATTAGGCACTGATAAAGCTGGATTCACCCCTAAACAAGCGCAAAGGATGTTTCCGTGTGTTTTCATGGATCTAGAACGTGAACCACAAACTTGGAGATTGAGTGATTCTCGCAAAAGTAAGTACATTTCCCTTTCTTGTGACATATTATTATGTGCATGTTTAATTTTTTAATTTTTTTTTGTTTTTAGGAGCCAACTTTAAAGAGTCGTAACTTTGGCATGCGAGATTCAAAATTTGCGATTCGAAAAAGTGACAGAAAGCTAGGAAGAAGATCTTCATCTTTTATTAGTAACAGTTTTCCAAATTAGATACTTATAGAGCTTATTCACCCCTAAATAAGGCCAAATGCAATTATTACACGTTTTCATGGATCAAGGACGTCAACCACAAACTTAGAGATTTAGTGATTCTCCCAAAAAAGCAAGTACTTCTCCCTTTCTTTTGAACTATTTGTTATGTGTATGTTTTAATTTTTTAAAATTTTGGTTTCTGAGAGTCAAATTAGAAATGTCATAACTTTGGCATGCGAGCTCCAAAAATTGCGATTCAGGAGGCGACGGAAAGATTGGATGAAGATCTTTAACTTTTGTTTGTAACATTTTTCCTAATTATGCACTGATAAAGTTGGGTTCACCCCTAAACAAGGGAAACTGTCATTTTCACGGGTTTTCATGGATCGAGAACGTGAACCCCATACTTGGAGATTGAGTTATTCTTGCAAAAGTAAGTTTTCCTTTCTTGTGAACAATTAGTTATGTGCATGTTTCATTTTTTTTCAATTTTTGGTTTTCGAAAGCCAACTTTGAAGAGTCATAACTTTGGCATGCGAGCTTCAAGAATTGCAATTTAAGAAAGCGACAGAAAGCTTGGAAGAAGATCTTCAACATTAATTAGTGACATTTTTCCAAATTAGGCACATATAGAACTTGATTCACCCCCTAAACAAGGGAAAACCCATTTATTATGTGTTTCATGGACCAAGGACGTCAACGATAAACTTAGAGACTGAGTGATTCTCCCGAAAGAAGTAAGTACTTTTCCATTTATTTTTTACTATTTGTTATCTGCATGATTTTTATTATTTGGTTTTCGAGAGACAATTTTGAAGAGTTTTAACTTTGGCATTGGAGCTTTGAAAATTGCGATTCAGGAGGCCACAGAATGCTTGGAAGAAGATCTCTAAATTTTATTAGTGGCAATTTTCTAAATTTTGAAGAGTTTTAACTTTGGCATTGGAGTTTTTATAGATCGAGAACGTCGACATCAAACTTGGAGATTGAGTGATTCTTGCAAAAGTAAGTATTTTCCATTTCTTGTGAAATATTTGTTATGTGCATGTTTTAAATATTTTTTATTTTTTTATTTCGGGAGACAACTTTACAAAGTTATAACTTTGGAATGCTAGCTCCGAAAATTGCGATTCAGGAGGCGACAGAAGGCTTGGAAGAAGATCTCAAATTTTCATTAGTGACATTTATCCAAATTAGGCTATGATAGAACCGGATTTACCCCTAAACAAGGGAAAATGCCGTTTCTGCGTGCTTTCACGGATCTAGAACTTCAATCTCAAACTTGGAGATTGAGTGATTATCGCAAAAGTAAGTACATTTCCCTTTCTTTTGAAATAAGTCTCATGTGCATTTCTTAATTTTCTTTATTTTTGGTTTGCGGGAGCCAACTTTGAAGAGTCATAACTTTGGTATGCGAGCTCAGAAAATTGCAATTCAAGAGGCAACAGAAAGCTTGCAAGAAGATCTTCAACTTCCATTCATAATATTTTTCCAAATTAGGAACAAATAGAGCTTGATTCTTCCCTAAACAAGGCAAAATGCCGTTATAATGCGTTTTTGTGGATCAAGGACGTCAACCATAAATTTAGAGATTGAGTGATTTTCCCAAAAATTTAATTTCTTTTCCTATATATTAAACTATTTGGTATGTGCATGTTTAGATTTTTTTTTTATAATTTTTGGTTTCCGAGAGCTAAATTTGAAGAGTCATAACTTCGGCATGCGAGCTCCGAAAATTTCGATTCATTTGGCGACGGAAAGCTTGGAAGAAGATCTCCAACTTTCTTTCGTAACATTTTTCCAAATTAGGCACTGATAAAGATGAATTCACCCCTAAACAAGGACAAACGCCGTTTCCGCGCATTTTCATGGACCAAGAACGTGAACCCTAAACTTGGAGATTAATTGAGTAATTCTTGCAAAAGTGGATACATTTCCATTACATGTGAACTATTAGTTATGGGCGTATTTTAATTTATTTTTAATTTTTGGTTTTCGGAATCCAACTTTGAAGACTCATAAATCTGGCATGCGAGCACCAAGAATTGTGATTCATGAAAGAGACAGAATGCTTGGAAGAAGATATCTAACTTTAAGTAGTGACATATTCCAAATTAGGCACAGATAGAGCTTTATTCACCTCTAAACAAAGGAAAACGCAGTTATTACACATTTTCATGGATCGAGGACGTCAACCAAAAAGGAAAACAAAGTATACTTCTTTTAACATTAATGATGAAGGTCTTGATGCGTTTTTGATGATTAAGAAGAAACTCATCTCCACGATGATACCTCCAGGTTGGAATGCTCCGTTTGAAGTTATGTGCGATGCAAGTGATCAGGCAATGGATTTTGTGTTAGGCTAGAGAAAAGAAAAGATCCTCCACACGATTTATTATGCAAGTAAGACCTTTAACGCTGCCCAATTGAATTATACAATAATAGAGAAAGAAGTGTAAGTCGTGGTATATTCTTTCGATAAATTTCGTTCCTATCTCATTGGAATGAAAACAAATGTATACACGGATCATTCAACAATCAAGTACCTCATGGAGAATATGGACACTAAGTCGTGTCTTATTAGATGGGTAATGTTGCTACAAGAATTTTGACATAGATATTCGAGATCGAAAGGGATGCGAGAATTAAGTAGTTGAACATTTATCCATGCTCGAAGGACCTGATACCAACGAGGAACCAATATTGTTTAAAGAGGTATTCCCTGATGAACAACTTTTTACGATTAAGGATGTGTTTGTGCCTTGGTATGCATGTATAATTAACTTCCTCGTGAGTGGTGTGTTCCCTACGGACTTTAATCCACAACAAACACAGAGGTTAAGTCATACAGCTAGACAATTCTTTTGGGATGAGCCCTACCTCTTCAAAGTTTGCAATGATCAAGTTTTCAGAAGATACGTCCATGAGGGCGAAATCAGTAAGATCATGGCAAGCTATCATGGCTCACCATATGATGGCCACTTTAAAGGCGATAAAACTACATCTAAAATACTTCAATAAGGTTTCTATTGGCCTAACCTACACAAACATTGTCATAAATTCGTCCAGACATGTCAATGATGCTAGTTCACAGGTAATATATCAAAAGGAGACGAGATGCCGCTTAACAATGTATTAGAAGTCGAAATATTTGATGAATGGGGAATTGATTTCATGGGACCTTTCATAACATCCCATGGTAATCTTTATATTTTGCTAGCAGTACATTATGTGTCCAAGTGGTAAAGCAGTGGCAACACCAAAGAACGATTCTAAAACAATCATATCATTCCTTAAATCACATATCTTTTCAAGACATGGTACGCCACGTGTTCTTATCCTCGATAAAGGTACCCACTTCATCAATTATCAAATGAGAGCTTCCCTTCGTAAGTTGAAGTTGGGACACCGCACTTCAACCGTTTATCGTCCCCAAAATAACACTCAATCTGAGGTTACTAACCAACAAATCAACTATATTCCAGAGAAGACCGTGAACAAAACGAGGAAAGACATGTCATTAAAACTAGATGATTCTCTCTAGGCTTACAGAACAACATTCAAAACACTAGTTGTGGAATCTCCTTATCGCATGGTCTATGACAAGGCATGTCATCTTCCTATTGAGATTGAATCCCGAGCCTTCTAGGCTATTAAAACTCTGAATTTAAACCTAGACTTGGCAGGAAAACAAAGGATGATGCAATTGAATGAGTTGGATAAGTTTCGTTTCACTACAAGAAATAGTAGCATTAGCGGGGAATCTATTGCGGCAACAACTAAAATGGCCTCTAATGATATTTTTAAAAACCAAAATGGCCTCTAATTATATTTTTAGCGGCAATATTTGCCGCTAAAGATAAAGTTAATAGAGGCAAAAACAAATAATTTGCTACTAAAGGTATCTTTAGCGAGGAACTTATAGAGGCAACAAATAACGACTATTAGCGGCGAAATTAAGATTTTTAGTGTTAAATTTTTTGCCTCTAAAGATAATATTTCTTGTAGTGTTTCCATGCCAATAATAATTCACGTCTCTACAAGGAGAAAACAAAAAGATGGAATGATAAACGGATTCGTCCAAAGAGGTTCGAGAGAGGACAAAAGGTACTATTAAACAACTCTAGATTCTCGAACTATCCGGGTAAGCTAAAGTCCCGTTGGGGAGGACCTTACATTTTTACGAAAGTCACACCTCATGGAGTGATAGAAATTGAACATCCAACCGACCAAAGGACATTCATGGTGAATGGGCAGCGCTTGAAGATATACCATTGTAGTGAGGACTATGGACAAGAGGAGACGATCCATCTCGAAGAACACGCTTAAACCAAGGTACACGTCTAACTAAAAGACGTTAAACAAAAGTGCTCTTGGGAAACACCCCTTGTTTTGATTGCTTTCTCGTTAGTTTTATGTTTTGTAGTGTATATTCTTAAGTTAGTGTACATTTTTAATGTGTTTACAAGCTTATAGGAGAGAAAGGTAGTGTGTTAATTGTGAAGAAAATGAGTTTGGGGTTAATTGAAAAATCTGGTTTTGCTGACCGGCTGGCCGGTGGATTCACCGGTATACCGGTGGAAAAACCGTGCCACGGTTTGCAAAACCAGGTTTTTGGCCGAGAGCACGCTTGGAAAAACTGTGGGTGCGAATTGTCGACACGGTTTTAAAAAATTTCGACTGGCTAGCCGGTGAGGGTACCGGTATACCGGTCCAGGAAAAACCGTGTCACGGTTTATGAAATTAGGTTTGTTGCCGAGAGGTCTATTGAAAAACCGTGTTCGCACTTGTCGTCACGGTATGTGACTTCATCGACCGGCGAGCCGGCGAATCGACCCGTATACCGGTCTGAGGCGGTTTGTGAAGAGATTGTTACATAATCAACTTCTTAACTTACCAAGATCCTAACCTAGCCGATCCAACACGAATTTTTCAGACCCAAACCTTATAAAAAAACATTGAAGCTTGATTAAACCTCCACAACAAACATAACAAAAACAACAACAAATTTTCCTCCAACCTCCATAAATATATCTTCTTCATCAAATTCATTACACTATACCATAAAACACCACCAAAGATCATCAAGCTATCAAGAATTCTTCCAAGAGAAATCACATAAATCTTCTTCTACCATTGATAATCATTCATCCAATCAAGAAAATCAAGCCACACCAATCTTTCATAACTTTATTCAATCCTTGGTGTAACTTGAGTTGTGGGTTCATCAAAGATGACAAGCAGAACAGATGATATGGATTATAAGCGGAAGGGTTCAATCTTAGGGAAAAACAAGACTTTTCCTAGAGCTACAATTGAAAATTCCATTGAACTTGATGATTATATTGAAAAGAAACCAAAGATAGAGGCACCAACACAACCACTACGAAGGAAATTAACAGGTAGAATGAGTGAACCACCAAGGCCTAAAGCAAAGACACCATTCCAAGATCAAAGTTAATTTTCATATCTTAATGATTCAGGCATGCCCCATGAATGGGAAATTAAATTAACAGATGAAATTAATTACTTAAAGAAAGAATTTGGTGCGTGCTAGGAGGAAATTGCAACGATTAATCAGGCATTAAACACAGTAACTGAAGACTTGGATATTGATAATTTCTCTTCTTCCTCTTTGGAGGATGACTTGCTAGATGTTTACGGCCAGGTACCCAGTTCTAATTCTTCTTCTTAATTGCTTGTATGCATTAGTTTAGCTTAGTTTTAAATTTTATTGCATTATTGAGTCTTTTTCGAGTCGTGGGGACACGACTCACTTTTGAGTTGGGGGTGAGAATTAGTTGTCCTCATCTTCCTTTTTGGTTTTGCATAGAATTTAAATTTTTTAGGTTTGAATTGGCATAGAGTATATTGAATGTACCTATTAAGCATGATTTAATTAAGTTAATGATAGTAAGTAGTATGTTTTTGAAAGGTGTCACAAATATGTTTAGTATACATGTACGGAAACAAGAAATGAAAGATAGAAAAGTTAATAAGCAATGCTAAGAAGTCATGTCGAAACTTAGGGAGAGTTATTTGGTGTGTAGAACGTGAGGTTTAAAATAGTTGAAACCCCGCTTATCTATGAACTCGTAGTCAAAAAGTAACAAAATCAGGTAGTTAGAAGAGTGAATAAGGCAGTTCTTTCATATTGAAGCCACTTGAATCCTTTTTAGCTTTCTCACCCTTTTATTTGATTATTATTATTATTATTATTATTATTTATACGTCTTATCCCCTCTTAGCCTTTCTAAAGCCTTTTATTTAACCAAATTATAAGCCATACCCCTTAGTTTATAGGACTTACTTATATTACCCACACTCGAATCGCAAAACTTGAGACAAGTCACTTTTAGAACTTGAGATTTGGGTGGTGGGTTTCATCATGAGGGAACATTGGGCTTGGGAAATTGTAATTGAGATATTATTGATGATGAAAAAGTTATTATTGTAACCCTTTGTCGGGGTAAGAGTAAATGAAAAAAAAACTAAAAAGCATGAATTGAAAGAATATATGAAAAAATAGCATGATATCTCAACATCAAAAAGAGAATCATAGCTATACAATAAACAAGATTGAAAAATATTTGGACCGGCGAAGTGGAATTTTTATATCATCATGAAAAGATTTTATGTGGGATTATTTGGGGATGCACATTAAGGTATCAAAAATTGGGTTGAGTAAGAACACCTTCGACTGAAACTAAAGCTCTAGGCCGAGAGAGAGCCAAAAGCTCACTTTTCATTATCCAAATATACCACACCGTCCCTAAGCCACGGTATAACCATAAAGACCTTAGGATTTTTAGCTACCTGGAGGAGAAACAATGGAGCTATTAGGTTCTAGGTGAGTGGACCATTGGATGTTATATTAGGACCTATGAACAACCTATAGCCATTAACTTGAACTGAGTTGAAAACCTCTCCTTCTGGCATTGCGAAGTTAATCTGGACTTGAATTTATGGAATGTTGATTATGTATATATTAAGCATACGTGTGCATTATTTCTTTAGCATTACAACATGAGACTTTTTAGATATTTTGCTCTAGGATAATTTATTGTTTTCTATTCTTCTTCTCCTCCTACTTATTCTCTGTTATTTATGTGACTACCATGCTATTCTTTATTTATTGTATCAGGACGATACAACTTTGAGCTGGGGGTCTTGATGTCTCCCTATTTGTGATGATTTGATATTAGTTGGAGACATAATTTTATGTGTATTTAAGAAGATAAATGTCGATTTTTACTCATATTATTATATTTTTTTTATTTCTTGCCTTGATTTGATGATTTATAATTTTTACAGCATATTGGGTTTAATTGTTTGTTAATAGTGAAACTTTAAAGTTATATGATAATTAATTAGATGTCAAATCAATTTTAAAAAACAAAGGAAAGAAGATAAAAATAGAAATTGGAGATAAAGGAATTAAATGATTAGTTTGAATTTCACCAGCTACGTCCATAAAAGTCACCAGCTACGTCCATAAAAGTCATCATAACTCACGATTGGCTGGGAATTTGGAAGAATGGTAGGAAGCAAATTTATAGAGATTTTCGAGATGATTAGTTTCGATATAAAGAACACATCAATCAGAGTAGTATTGAAGGAGTTACGGCCCAAACAAAACAACATCAATATCTTACATTTTCTATATTATATGGTTATGAATTTGATTTGGAAAAGAGTCCTATTACTTTCCCTCTACTCCAAGATTTCGACCTAGGGTTTATAATACCCTATAAATACATCATCTAAAGAAATACATCCTTGACCAATCCTTAAGCCAAGATAAAGCTTACAACAAGAGAAGAAAGTCTGGAAGGAGCTGAACATAAAATTATGTCTTCACAAGCCTTCAAATTTGTAATTGTTTTCTTTTCTTTCTCTAGTAGAAACTAATTTTATTTTAGCTTGAGATTTAGCATATGGTTATGAACCCTAGATTTGTATTACATCTATTAAAATTTGGTATGTCATTGTATTTAAATTGAATTCATGTTTTATTCTCTGTTTTATGTGCTTTGACTTATTGTCTGTTTTCCTTGCGAATGCATACGTATAGGATTACCTGAATTGTAGTTAGATGGTCACCCGGAAGGGGTGTCTAATTATTGAAACACCACATAAACGTCTAGTGTGCGGTTGTGATCCTGGCGGGCTTGGCTAACTAGATAACCATTAGGGTTTGATTTAACCAACAATCATCATCAGAAGGCTAGTCTCATTTAGGAACCTAGAGGCGTAGGAGCACCCTATTTAAGTCCCCTTGTGATTGTGTGGTCGCCATCGTAGTCTACCCTGACGGGGTAAGGGAAGAATTTAGAATTCTGGTTATTGCAATTCTACATAATTCGCCCTTACATGATTAGAATAAACAAGGCTAGTTAGGATTACTTGCTATATCTCGGGCTAAACTCTCATACTATCTTCTCTTCGTACTTTACTTTATTCGTTTAATTTTCTCTTTACAAAACCAAACAAAACTACTTGTCTTTTATTTCTTGCGTATTATTAATATAGCTTTAATATTTGCACTTGATATTTGCAAAAGTTCTCTCTAACTTTCGTAGTCTCTAAGGAACGAATTCTATTATCATTAAAACTTGCATACGTCATGTAATACTTGCAGTACCGTGCTAGCTTAGGGTGTTTATTTTCACTTATTTATCACGCCCTAGGCGACACCACCATCCAAAAAGCAATATTATTCTCTACCAGCCAACTTGTCTAACATCTGGTCTATGAATGCAAGAGGAAATTGATATTTTCTAGTGGCCTTGTTCAACTTACGATAATCCATACACACTCTCCAACCAACAACAGTTCTCGAGGGAATTGTTTTATTCTAAGCATTTAGGATTGTAGTGATACCACCCTTCTTTGGTGCGCATTGAACTGGAGTCACTCATTCACTACTAGTTATGTGATAAATGATTCCCGCATCTAGTCATTTAATAACTTCTTTCATAGCTGACATCAATCTCCTTTGCCCTTCAACAGAGCGTGCACTATCATCATCCAGGATAATTTTGTGTTGGCAATAGTAAGGACTAATACCTTTGATGTCAGCAATAGTCCAACCAATTGCCTCTTTATTAACTCTTAGTACACATAACATTTTATCTTCTTGAGTACCTGTTAAAGTAGCTGAAACAATAACACGTACAGTGTTGTTAGTACCTAAATATGCATACCTCAAGTGTGTCGGCAATAAATTCTCTTCTAATTGCAGAGGATATTCAATGGATGGTTTCCTTTTAGTTATGATCTCCCCCGGTTATCTTACAAGTTCATAGGCTAGACGTCTATAATGTGGATCCTCAGAACTGAGAGATGCACTGTTTCGGCAAGCTCTTCCATCATCTCAGGTAAGTCAAGTGTTAGGGCAGCCTGCAAGATCTCGTCAAAATTAATATCATTAAATACCTCTTGTGTGGCATGCTCAACTACATCCATTCAGAAACAGTCCTCTTGGGAATCTGAAAACTTCATAGCCCTAAACACGTTGAACATTACCTCCTCGTCTTGGATTCGCATAGTCAATTTTCCATTTTCGACATCAATCAAAGTACGCCCCATGGCTAGGAATGGTCGTCCCAAAATTATGGGGACATTTTTCGTATTCAAGGATAACAAAATCAACGGGAAAAATTAAAGTACCTGCCTCGACGAGGAGATCTTCTATTCGTCCCTCAGGATGTGCGCGAGATCTGTCAGCCATCTGCAAAACCATAGATGTAGGTCTTGCATTTCCTATCTTCAACTTCTCAAAAGTTGATTTGGGCATGAGATTAATACTCGCACCCAAATCACACAAAGCTTTTCCTTGCCACTCGATACCAATGGAAATAGGAATCGTGAAAATCCCAGGATCAAGTAGTTTAGGTGACAACTTATTTTGGCATATGGCACTAAATTATTTAGTCAACCCTATCATCTCATTCTCAAGGTATGGTCTTTTGTTGGTGATGGCTCTCTTCAGGTTTTTAATGTATTTTGGCGCATCCTTAATGGATCTCCAACTGTATTTTGGCATGCGGGCTTCGAATATTTATATTCAAGAGGCGACGGAAAGCTGGGAAGATCTCCAACTGTTTTAGTGACATTTTTTAAATCAGGCACATATAGAGATCGATTTGCCCCTTAATAAGGGAAAATGCTATTTTCGAGCGTTTTCATGGATCGAGAACATCAATCTAACTTGCAGACTGAGTGATTCTCGCAAAACTAAGTACATTTCCTTTTCTTGTGAACTATTTGTTATTTGTTATTTGCATATTTTAATTTTTTGTAATTTTGATTTTCTGTGGCCAACTTTGAAGAGTCATAACCTTGGCATGCGAGCTTCAAAAATTGAGATTCAAGAGAGCGACAGAAAACATTGAAAAATATCTACAGCTTTCATTAGTGAAATTTTCCCAAGTTAGGCACAGATAGAGCTTTATTCACCCTTATTACTCATTTTCAAACATCGAGGGCGCCTACCACACCCTTAAAGATTAAGTGATTCTTCCAAAAAAGTAATTACTTCCTCCTTTCTTTTAAATTATTTGTTATGTGTGTTTTAATATTTTTAATTTTTGGTTTCCTAGATCTAATTTGAAGAGTCATAACTCTGGCATGCGAGCTCCGAATATTATGATTCAAGAAGTGACGAAAAACTTGGAAGAAGATCTTCAACTTTTTGTTGGTGACATTTTTCAAAGTCAGACACAAATAGATCTTGATTCATCCCTAAACAAGGACAAACACATATCTACGCGTTTTCGAGGATCGGCGACGTCAACCCCAAACTTTGAGACTAGGCGATTCTCGCAAAACTAAGTACTTTTACCTTTATTGTGAACTATTTGTTATGTGCATGTTTTAACTTTTTTCAATTTTTAGTTTGAGGGCTAAATTTGGAAATCAAAAACGTTGGCATGCGAGGTACAAAAGTTACTCTTCAAGAAGCGACGTAAAGCTTGGAAGAATATTTCTAACTTTGGCTAGTGATATTTTTCAGAATCAGGCACATATAGAGCTGGATTCACCACTAATAAAGTTCAACTGCCGTTTTTGCGCGTTCATATGGATCGAGAACCTCAACCCCAAACTTGGAGATCGAGTGATTCTCGTAAAACTAAGTACTTTTCCCTTTCATGTGAACTATTTGTTAGGTGCATGCTCTAAATTTTTTTTCAAATTTTTGTTTTCGGGAGCAAACTTTGAAAAATCATAACTTTGGCATGCGAGCTCCGAAGATTCCAAATTAGTAGGCTACGAAAAGCTTGGAATAAAATCTTCAACTTTCATTAGTGACTTTTTCCAAATTAGCCACATATAGAGCTTGATTTAGCCCTAAACATGGCCAAACGCATGATTCTACGGGTTTTCATAGATCGAGTACGTCAACCCAAAACTTTTAGGCTGAGTGATTCTCGCAAAAGTAGGTAATTTTCCTTTCTTTCAAAGTATTTCATATGTGCATGTTTCAATTATTTGAAAATTCTGGTTTCGAGGTGCCAACTTGAAGATTCATAACTTTGGCATGTGAGCTCCGATAAATTGAGATTCAGGATGCGATGTAAAGCTTGGAAGAAGATCACCAACTTTCACTAGTGACATTTTTTTAAATAAGGCACTGATAGAGCTGGGTTCACCCCTAAACAAGGACAAAGTCCGTGTCCGCGCATTTTAATGGATAAAGTTCATGAACCACAAATTCAAAATTTAGTGATTCTCGGAAAAGTAAGTTCATTTCCCATTCTTGTGAAATATTATTCATGTGCATGTTTTATTTTTTATAATTTTTGGTTTTCGGGAGCAAAATTTGAAGAGTCGTAAATTTGGTATGCAAGCTCCAAAAGTTGCGATTCAAGAAAGCGACAGAAAGCTCGGAAGAATATATTTTTCTTTCATTAGTGACATTTTTTCAAATTAGGCAAAGATAGAGCTTGATTCAACCCTACTACACGAATTCATGGATCGAGGAGGTCAACAACAAACTTAGAGATTGAGTGATTATCCAAAAATAAGAAAGTACTTTTCCCTTTATTTTGAAATATTTGTTATTTGTGTTTTAATTTTTTAAATTTTTGGTTTCCGAGAGCTAATTTTGTAAAGTCATAACTTCGGCATGCGAGCTCTGAAAATTGCGATTCAGGTTGCGACTGAAAATTTAAAACAAGATCTCCAACTTTTGTTGGTGACATTTTTTCAAATGAGGCACATATAGAGCTCGAATAGCCCCTAAATAAGGGCAAATGGCATTTTTTTTGCGTTTTCATGGATCGAGAACGTCAATCCCAAACTTTAAGATTGAGTGATTCTCGCAAAACTAAGTACTTTTCCCTTTCTTGTGAACTATTTGTTATATGCATGTTTTAATTTTTCTCAATTTTTTGTTTTCAAGAGCCAACTTTAAAAAATCATAAATTTGGCATTCGAGGTCGGAAAATTGCGTTTTAGGAGGCGACAGAAAGTTTGGAAGAAGTTCTCCAACTTTTGTAAGTGATATTTTCCAAATCAGACACATATAGAACTAGATTCACCTTTAAAAAATGCCAAATTCCATTTCCCCGTGTTTTCATGGCTCGGGAACATCAACCCCAAACTTGGAGATTGAGTGATTCTCGTAAAAGTAAGTACATTCCCTTTCTTGTGAAATTTTAATTATGCGCATGTTTTAATTTATTTAATTTTTTATTTCGGTAGCCAACTTTAAAGAGCCATAACTTTGGCGAGCGAGCTCCAAAAATTGCGATTCAAGAAAGTAACAGAAAGTTTGGAAGAAGATCCTCAACTTTCATTAGTGACATTTTTCCAAATTATGCACATATAGAGCATGATTCACCCCTAAACAAGATCAAACGAAGTTATTACAGGTTTTCATGGACCGAGGATGTCAACCACAAACTTATAGATTGAGTGATTCTCCCAAAAGAATTAGTTCATTTCCCTTTGTTTTATAATATTTGTTATGTGCATGTTTTAATAATTTTAATTTAGGTTTCCGCGAGCCAGTTATGAAGAGTCATAACTTTGGCATGCGAGCACCGGAAATTGTGATTCAAGAAGCGACAACAAGTTTGGAAGAAGATCTCCAACATTTGTTAGTGATAATTTTCCAAATCAGGCATATATGGTGCTGGATTCAACCCTAAACAAGGCCAAATGTTATTTTCACGTGTTTTCATAGATCGAGAACGTCAACCCCGAACATGGAAATTAAGTGATTCTCGCAAAACTAAGTACTTTTCTATTTCTTGTGAACTATTTTTTATGTGCACGTTTTAATTTTTTTTTAGGATCCAACTTTGATATGTCATAACTTTGGCCCTTGAGGTACAAAAATTACGATTTATGAGGTGACGAAAAGCTTGGAAGAAGATCTTCAACTTTCAGAAGTGAATTTTTTGAAATTAGACACTAATAAAGCTTGATTCGTCCCTAAAATGACCTAACGCATGTTTCTACGCGTTTTCATGGATCGAGGACGTTAACCCCAAACTTTGAGATTGACGGATTATCGAGAAAGTAAGTACTTTTCCCTTTATTTTAAACTATTTGTTATGTGTATGTTTGATTTTTTTTTTTAAATTTATGGTTTCGGGAGCCAACTTTGAAGAATCATAAATTGGCATGAGAGCTTTGAAAACTGAGATTCAGGAGGCGGCGTAAAACTTGGAAGAAAATATTCAACTTTAATTAGTGATGTTTCTCCAAATCGGGCACAAATAGAGCTGGATTCACCCCCTAAACAAGGCAAAACGATGTTTTTGCATGTTTTCATCATTTTCATGGACCGAGAATGGAAAAACCAAACTTGGAGATTGAGCGATTCTCACAAAAATAAGTACTTTTCCCTTTATTGTAAACTATTTGTTATGTGCATGTTTAATTTTTTATTTTCGGGAGCCAACATTGAAAAGTTCACTTTGGCATGCGAGCTCTAAAAATTGCGATTTAAGAGGCAACAGAAAGCTTGGAAGAATATCACCAACTTTAGGTTGTAACATTTTTCCAAATTAGGCACTTATAAAGTTGAATTTGCCCCTAAACAATGGCAAACGCCGTTTCCGTGCACTATCAAGGATTGAGAACTTGAATCCCAAACTTGGAGATTTAGTGATTCTTGCAAAAGTAAGTACAATTCCCTTTCTTGCGAACTATTAGTTATGTGCATGTTTTAATTGTAGGTTTTCGGGAGAAAGCTTTGAAGAGTCATGACTTTGGCATACAAGCTCCAAAAATTGCGATTTAAGAAAGCGACAAAAAGATTGGAAGAAGATCTTCAACTTTCGTTAGTGACATTTTTACACATTAGGCACATATAGAGATATAATTATCCCTAAAAAAGTGGAAACGCAGTTATTACGCGTTTTCATGGATTGAGTACTTCAATCACAAACTTAGAGATTGGGTAATTATCCCAAAAAAAGTAAGTACTTTTCCCTTTCTTTTGAACTAATTTGTATGTGCATGTATTAATTTTTTTAATTATTAGTTTCCGAGAGCCAATTTGAAGAGTCATAACTTTGGCATGCGAGCTCCGAAAATTGTGATTCAAGAGGCGATAAAAAGCTTGAAAGAAAATCTCAAACTTTTGTTAGCGACATTTTTCCAAATCAGACACGTGTTGAGCTAGATTAACCATAAACGAGGGAAATGCCGTTTTTAGCGTTTTTATGGATCGAGAACGTCAACTCCAAACATGGAGTCTGAGTGATTCTCGCAACAATAATTATGTTTCCCTTTCTTGTGAACTGTTTGTTATGTGCATGTTTTATTATTTTTATTTTTAGATTTCGGGAGCTAACTTTCAAAAGTCATAACTTTGGCATCTGAGCTCCGAAAATGTCTATTCATGAGGTGCATGAAAGTTTGGAAGAAACTCTTATCCATATAAGGAACATATAGAGTTGGATTTACCTCTAAAAAGGCAAAATGCCGTTTCCGTGCATGTTCATGGATTGAGAACATCAACCACAGACTTGGAGATTGAGTATTTCTTGCAAAAGTAAGCAGTTCTCCCTTTCTTGTGAACTATTTGTTAAGTGCGTAATTTAATTTATATTTAATTTTTGGTTTTCGGGAGCCAACTTTGAAAAATCATAACTTTGGCATGTGAGCTCCGAAAATTGTGATTTAGGAGACGACGAGAGGCTTGGAAGAAGATTTTCAACTTTCATTCGTAACATTTTTTTAAGTTAGGCACAAATAGAGCTTAATTCACCCATAAACAATGACAAATGACGTTATTACGTTGCTTCATGGATTGAGGACGTCAACCAAAAACTTAGAGATTATGTTTTTTTTAGTCAAATAGAGATTAAGTGATACTCACAAAAAATTAAGTACTTTTCCATTTATTCTGAACTATTTGTTATGTGCATGTTTTAATTTTTTTTTTACTTTTTGTTTTTTAGGAGCCAAATTTGAATAGTCATAACTTTGGCATACAGGCACAAAAAATTGCGATTCCAGAGGCGACGGAAAGCTTTGAAGACGATCTCCAACTTTCGTTAGTAACATTTTTCCAAATTAGGCACTGATAAAGCTGGATTCAACCTTATACAAAGACAGACACTGTTTCCGCGTATTTTCATGGATTGAGAGCATAAACCCCAAACTTGGAGATTGAGTGATTCTCGCAAAAGGAAGTACATTTACCTTTCTTGTAAACTATAAGTTATGTGCATGTTTTAATTTTTTTTTGTTTTTGGGAGCCAACTTTGAAGAGTCATAACTTTGGCATTCGAGCTCCAAAAATTGCGATTCTAGAAATCGACAGAAAGCATGGAAGAAGATCTTGAGCTTTCATTAGTGACATTTTCCCGAATTAGGGAAATATAGTGCTTTATTCACCCCCAAAACTAGGACAAACTCAGTTATCACACGTTTTCATAGATCGAGGACATCAACCACAAATTTAGAGATAGTGATTCTCCCCAAAAGGAAGTACTTTTCGCTTTCTAGTGAAGCTCAGATGGTTTGCACCACCACTGATGGCATTACACTTTTCTATATCAAGAGTCTCTATATTTCGTTATTTTACCAAGTAATGCTTTGGAATGAGTGCTCACATATCCAAAATAACCAGTAATACGAATGATAGGCCAAACAACAGCATGACCGCTCCTCCACAACAGGCATTTCAATTTTTATCTTTGTTATTAAGAAGAATGTTGTTTCAAATGAAGAAAGACTTACCTGCAATATTTTGTTTTGTCTCGTGAAACAATAGGAAGCATTAATAGGTACATAAAGAAGATAAGGAAGGAGACATAAAAAGAAGGTTATAAAAAGTATCTAAGTGAAACCATGGTAATATTAATCATGAGAGGGATGGTTAATTAATACGAAACTAAGTTCAGGGTTTCAAGGAAAAAAGATTTCATGCAATAAAGGAAACCCCATTAACTCTTAGTATTCTCGAAAAAATGGTATATGATCAACTCCATTTCACTCTTAACAACCTCATGCATGGAAGACAACACATATTCTCAAGTGTAGAGCTAATTTGAGGTCTTCTAAACAAGCTAATAACAAGGGTTGCCTCTTCAACTTTCTTAGTTTGGTATCTATAAATTGCATAGTAATTAACATTAGTTGTAACAGCTTCCTAAAGCATTAGAAAATACTATCTGCATAAAAAATATTCAATAATAGTTTGAGATTTATAAAAATCTCTTCTACTTTTAGTTTAATTAATTACTCCCACAAAATATGGCCACTAAAGAGCGACATGCACTCCCTCTGGCAAAGATGAGTAACAATGCTATGTAGAGAGTTGAAGTATTGAATAATGGATCACAAGCTAAATCATTGATGGCTACTATCTAAATTTTCACTCTAATTTCAAGGGTTATGGGTCCCAAAAGGGTTATGTCCATGTTTTCATGAAGTTTATCTTGGAAAATTGGTTCGTCGATGGAAAAATTTGTGTTTCACAAATTAAGATCAACCAATTTATAAAATAATTTGATTATGAGGAGGAATACGATATGATTTGGTTCTTAAGGCCTAAATATTTTCACGTTATGCGTCTCGTGCTACATAAATAGGACAACAATACGAAAGTGGAAGAATTGGATATGACCATTGACTAGTACACATGCAAACACCATACAAACTGTGGAGGTGTTGGATACTAGGTTTAAAGTTTTAGAAGAGACTGATTACCCTTTGTATAATGAAGGGAAAGTGGAAGTCCTTCGCTCTAGGGTTGCTTTCAAGTGTGAGGAAGCTTTTCCAACTAGAGTTTACAATGGGCAGGAAGATGGTCTTCCATGGACAAAGTTCCATTGCGAGGACATTGTTTTATTTTGTTTTGAATGTGAGAATAGGAAGTCCACATACCCTAATGTGATACTTCAACTTAGAGCGAGTAATGAAGAATGCATATACTTTCAATGGGATAGTTCTCATGATATTCCTCTTCTCCAAAACTATAAGTACGTATCATTAATTGAAAAAACAAATGAATACTCATATCTTACACTTTTCTTCACATGGAATCACAATAATGATCATTCATCAATATCAATGAGAGGAAGGGCATGAGTAGGCACAGGTGATGCACCACAACAATAACTTTTGTTTGGATCAATTAAAATAACTTTCAGGACAAGTCAGCATGGAAGAGGACGGGTAAATTATGGAGGAATAAATTCTAGCAAAGGTATTATGAATTTTGACAGATGAAGAAATGGACGAAACAATAAACGAAAGAAAAAGGAAAAATGACTCTAATACCCTGGTACCCTTCAAATGTTCCATCGTGTATTATTAGATACCTATACGTCTTTTTTTATTTTATTATATACATATACATTTATATTTCAAAAATTATGTTGTTAATGTTATCTAGGTTTGATAAAAAATAAGTTCAAACTTAATTACGAGCCCATACCAATTGAAAATAAGGTTTTTAACGCTAGTTATATACACGGGTCGGTCACCACAAGTTATAAGCTTAACTTGTCATTGCATTGAGCCAAGTGAATTATCTAAAAGCATTGCATGGGTTGAAACCAAACAATCTGAGCCCTTTTATCTTTAACTCACACTCTCAGTAACTCTATTACATACTACCGATGTGGGATAATTCATGTGCATAAAATTTTTACGGATGACGACAAACGTATGCGGCTCACGAGAGATGTGCGCAAAATATTACAAAGCTTCAAAAAATGCCAACATGCTTACGAGAAACGTGCGCGCAATTCCTGATATATCTCTCATATTTTACATGTTTTTCTCGCATAGCTCGTATATTGTCCATTTTCCCGCACAAATAACACTTTAGCAAATTTGACCTTCTTACTTTCAACCCACACCTTGTTTTTAAGGATTTAGTGAGTCTTGCCTATGAATCTAGTATATAAACTTCTAATTAGGTGACCATCCTCTCAACTTCCCCCTTCCTCAACCCCTTTCAATGAGTTATGGTATAAGTGGTGGGAAGTTTTATATTGTATTTTAAATTCTATTTTTTGGTTGGATTTTACTTTTAATATTTCTTTTAACCCCAATTTTTATTGATAATTAATATTTCACTCCCTTGAGATAAATTCGAATTTGATCATTATAAGGTAAATTTAAATTTTATATTTTATATTTAACATTTATGGATTGAGTTTTACTTTTTATAATTTGAATTTTATGGGGTGGAATTAAGTTTAATATATTATATTTCAAATTTTTCGGTTGGATTTTAATTTAGAATTTTATTATTTGGGTTGAATTAAGTTTAAAATTTTATATTTAACCAATGTGAGTGAATATATGGCATAAGTGTCTCCAATTTTAAATAACTTGGTGTGAGTCGGAGGAAGGTGTAGCGATAAATGAGTATTCCCTTAGTCCCCAAGCTACAAACTCCTTCCAATGTCTTGCCCTTAAAGTTTAATAGATACTGAAATCATGCTAAAAGCTTCTACTTCGGTGAAGAAAAATTAGAGCTCCAAAAAAAAAGCGACATATCCATAAGCCGCGTAAGGAATATGGCACTATAATTGATCACCCATAAGATTCTAATACCTCCTATGGATATAAGAACCCTCTAGCACCCATTAGTAAACGGTGGTATCTAGAAGAGAAATATTGGGCCATCAGGGCTAAATGTAAGTGGGTGCAATAGGGAGATCAGAACAATAAATTCTTCCATTCCTTAAAGAAGATTTGTTGTGCCTTAAACCAAATCATTTTATCATAGATCTCTTTAGTAATTGGGTAGAGGGCATGCATAGCTTGATCAATGCACTACTTCTTTTTATGTCGACCTCTAAAAAATTGAAGACCAAGGGTGCCTCAGAGTCTTTCTTGAACTACAATTCTGGGGTGGTATCTCATTTTTGACAACGTCCCTTTGATTTGATCTATTTCTATGATATAAGTTGCAAAGGTAACTTGGAGCTTGAGGGAAACCCAATCACCTGATCCTGATAGCTTCAATGGACGATTCTACCATAGATTTGGATACGTCCTAGCACATTATGTTCTAGCTTTTTGAAGCTTACTTTTAAGGGTCGCATGATCAAGGACTTAAATAACGCTATTATAGTTCTCATTCTGAAAGTTGATCATCCTACTTCATTGGGTGATTTTTGACCCATTAGCCTAGCTAATTTTAATTAAATGTGATAGGGAGAAATTATAGGGTCGTACACTTGTGAGGACACAACAATATGACTCTCCCTTTAACCTTACGTATTTCTCGGGATACAATATTTCTGTACTTTTTTATTACTTTGTCAAACCGTACACTTGTGAGGAGACAAAACTATTCCTCTCCCTTGTCTATTGCGACATGATCGCCTATTTTGGCCATATTCTAGTACCTGGATATATTTGGCTAAGACTAAGTATAACCAAGCTCTAAAGTACTTATAACCTACAAATTGATGCTCACATTATCAAACAAGAGTCCTCTCGACCCCACCATAGGAATTTTGGATAAAATATGGAAGGTTACACTTCATCTGGAACTAAAATATTTTATGTGAGAAGTGTGCCTCAATGCTTCCCCACATAGAATAATAAGTTTCATTGTAAATATGTTTAATCTCATACCTTCAACATATGTCAACTCTCTGACAAGCCATTCAAGGACATGTTCTTTTAATGCACTTGGACTAGACAAATCTGGCTTAAGGGTTCACTACCTACTAGGGGGCCTTTCCTTGAGGAGTCTTAGTTTGATTGGTTGCTCATGGACCTTGCGTCCAACTGCACAAAGAATGGTGTTTAGACAAAAGAAATAGTACCTAAAATGACATTTACTTGTTGGACTATCTGATTGTACTAAATAAATTTTTTATGTAACAGAAAAATATAAATGTGCCTACTATTCTCGTTCAACCAATTAATAACCTGGATTAATTTTTAACTCATGTATTGCATGCTTCCCACTGACCCTTTTATTTCCTATGATTATTTGGTCTCAACTAACATCACGCTTTTGCTAGATACCATTAAACTCAACAGAGGCGTAGTCGTGGCCCTCATAGGGTAATTGTATGTGGGAAAATTAGTCACGAAACCCCATGTTCAATTTTTAATACCGATGGGTTGGCATCAAGAATTCTATTTTGTTTGTCATATAGTCGACTTTTTATTCGCGTTATTGTTAAAACTGATGTTTTGACAGTCAAAACCTCTTAGATTTCTTTTGTATACGTGTTAAAAATATATAATTAAAAAAATTACAACATTATATATATATATATATATATATATATATATATATATATATATATATATATATATATATATATATATATATATATATATTTAACCCTAATAGCTTGTCCTATCCAAAATTCGTAATGTAAACATTAGTTCAAATTGGTTTAGTTTTTTCCTAAACGTCATTAATCGTGTCAATTTTAAATTAAATGGTGTACAACTTTAGGTCTTGATTTCTCCTATTTGTCATTTGTATTAAAATATATCATTTGTTTGGTAAAATTCAAACAAAAAAAAATCATTTTCCCTTCACAAATCCACTGATCAAGTGCACCACCAACAAGTCCTTGCATAGAACCAAGTGTTCGAATTCCCTGCCACCAAGCCAGATCTAGTATTTCGGGTGCACCACCACCAAGACCTTCCACTGATCCATTGATTGCACAACCACCAAGCCCTTACATAGATCCAGTGTTTGAATGCACCACCACCAAGTCCTTGAATATATCCAAGTGTTCGCCGCCACCAAGTCCAAATTCAGTGTTCCAAGCCCTTCCATACATCAAGTGTTAGAGTGCCCTGCCACCAAACCATTATATAGATCCACATTTCAAGTTCAAACCCTCCCACAAATTCACTGTTAGATTGCAAGCTTTAAACAGGGAGTTTACGATGAAGATGAAAACAGTAAAGGTAGAAATCAGTAATAACTATTATGTCCAATAAATATAATCATCAATGATTTACTTATAATAATTATTTTTTTAAAATATTTTGATGAAGAAAAAGTAAAAGCTTAACATATTGGGTGGATCAAGTGAGTGTAAGATCTTCAAGAAGGCACTCTAGTGAGTTATATATTATTTATGTATTTCTTTTAGGGATTCATGGCCTAGATAAATTAGTGAGTTAATTATTGATTTGATTTATGATTGGATGATAAAAATGAAAAAAATTACCTTGCTAAACTGTTAAACAAAAATATCCAAAACCTAGATTTTTAACATTAATAAAAATTATAGGTGATTTTCTTAGTTGACAACCTAGGAAAGCATTTACTTTTTCTTGTTTCTAAATTTAAATACTACACACAATTGAGAATGAAAACACTTTTATTAAAGTTGTTGTGTGATTGATACTTTACTTGTTAATTTGATGTTGATGCATTTCATGGAGAACTGTTTTGTTGAATTTATAGAACAGAGATTATTGGTAGTGGTATTTCAGTACAAGGAAAGATATTATATAATTAATATGGTAAGTCTCTCTCATTGTTGTTTCTTTTACACGTCCTTTAGTTTAACCTTATATCATCTCATCTCTATGAGTGTATGTAAAAGATTCACACTTCTTATCTGGATCATCTCGTAAGTGCAACATTGTTAATATTAAAATTTTTATTTTTAAATTTATTTGACGATTAAATTATAGATATTTTAGTCGTAAAAGTAATAATATTTAGTGAGATCCAGATTTGAATTAGCTATGTAGTTACCACTTTGAAATTAATTATATTTCTAGAAATTTAAAAAGGCCTTGAGTGGAATTTTCAGCATTTGACCGTCAACATTTAAAATCACGTCATCTAAATGTAAACACAATCACATTCAATAACACATGAAATGAAAGCAAATTAAGCTCTCGTTTGTATAAATATTTGTTTATCAAATATTTTTTAATAAGTATGAATACTCTTTCCATGCCATAACCGTTTTCAAATTCTTCACATCTTTTTCATGTTCATACTAGTGTATAAATTAGTTTGGCATGAAAAGACATGTTGTAGAATATCCGAATATATATTAGTGTTCTTTGTCTAATATTTGAGTGATTTATGTTTCTATTCTTCAATTTAGTTCCAAATTGTACAAGGTGTAAATGATTATATATATATATATATAGACATACTAGGGTGTGATTTTGTGCTTCACTTTATAGTATTTGTTAAGCTACTTTTCTCTATTTAAACGTCGCCCATATATTGTTAGTACGCTCGTTTAAAACAAGCTTTGGTAATTTATATTCTTAGAGAAAAAATTATTAATTAATATGTAAGATATTTATGTCTAAGAATCCATCGTCATTTAAAAATAAATTGATGTATATATTCTTCTTATGGTTAAAGTTGGTAAATATAAATAAAAGTTCAGCTATTAAAGTAGTTGTCGATTGATTAAAAATAAAAAAAAATAACAAGCTGTAGATTATAAAATAATTAAATTAGGATAAAATATTACCTTTAGAAAAAAATTCTTTTTAATGTTATTTAACCAAATAATTTTATTTTGAATTTTAATTTAGAGAAATTGATTACAAAAAGTTTTTTTTTTAATGTTATAAAGGTATAAAGAGAATTTTAGTTTTTTTTTATGGATTTTCCAAAAGTTCTCACACACATCTACAAAGACCATTCATGTTTTTAGGGAAATTCAAGAGTTTTTCACACCATCTAAAATTATTTTTGAATATTATTTTTGAACGTTATTTGGATTGATCTCTTAGCACGAGATAGGTACTATTACCCGTACAAGTTTTAGAGACATGAACTTCAAGAAATATCCTTTAGAGTATTAAGCTGATATATTTTAGAAGAAATATTTGATGTTCTAAACATAATATATGTTTATATCTTTTCTATTTCATCCCAGTTACATTATTCCAATACTACAACTGATCATTACCAAACAGGCACAAATGCAGACGGTGTTCAAAATACCACTTCTTCCTAAAGGCAGGCAACAACTGGAGATATGACGTTAGAAGAGTTCTTAGTTATAGCAGGGATAGTACGTGAACAAGATGATGCATCACCTCTTCCAGAGTCATATGAAATGTACCAAAATGGGAACCCTTCTGCTGTAGGGACACCTTATGCCATGCCGGTTATGCTCTTTTCTGTTTCTATTGCCGGTCCTGCCCCTGCTTTTAACTCTGTTCCTACAGCTTATCAAACTTTTCCACAAAATGGACATGCTGAAGCATAAGGGAATCCTGGAGGAGCTATAACAGATGGTGTTTATCCACAGCAATCACCAACGGGTTCTCGGTTAGTCCACTGTCTTCTGACGGAATAATATTAGTTTAATATGGGTGGTTCGAGAGGTTCGAGGAAACGAAGCATAGATGGTCTTGTAGAGAAAGAGAAGGTGGAGGAAAGGACGCAACGTAGGATGATCATATGAATAGAGAATTCGCAGCTAGAGATCCAGAACAAGGAAATGAGTACATGTATTACTATTTCTTTGTGAACCATGCAACATAAAGTATTTTAATTCTTTTTTCTTACAAGTAAATTAGTTTTTCTTGATTTAATTTTGAAAAAATTCAAAAAATATGCCATGAAATCATAAATATAGACCATATATTTCGTTGAATTTTTTGAACACAGGGAGTGAATATAGGACTTCTCTTCCAGACTCCACAAGGACTAATTGTGCAACTAATCCATTTAAATATTTGAAACGGGAATGATTAACATACTCAAGGATGCCGAATATCAGTTCATTTTCCCAGCAATTCATGCCCTTTTAGAAACAAAATCTTCCGGGTAGAAAATATTATGTCTTAACAATTATGAACACTTCACTTCTTCCATCAAAACCGAACTTTCATTAAGTGTTCACTTACCATTGTACATGTAGTTTCCCAAAGAAGTCCAACGGAAATACCGATCAAAGGAGATTTAAGATGATTTGTATGGCATCGTGTTTTGGCACTTAAAAGAAAAATACACTTTTCAGGTTAGATATAAATTAAAGAATTCAATGACCAACAATTTTTTTGAAAGACAATGAATGGAAAAAGGATGTGTCATAGGTAGTTGGTAGGGTTAAGCAAAATAAAAATCAAAAAATCAAAAAATCGGGAAATTTAAATTGAAAAACAACTCAGTTTTGTAAACCTATTTAAAATACCCAAGTTTTCCATTTAGTTTTATGTTGAACTATACCAAAATACCGAATCATGCCGAATTTTGCTACACGATAAACTTTTAGTGTGTATACATTCAGAAATGACAATTTAATTTTATGCATTTAATTAGTTTTATAATTGTTACTTTGTTAGATTGTAAAAAGATATTTTGTCTAATTAATTACTCATATAAATAAATTAGTATCCTAATGAAGATTTATTTCAAAAGATAGGGTAAAATTGAAAAACACTTTAAGAAAAGATTGACAAAGCCTATTAGCCCGAACAACTAAAATCGAACAAAATCAAGTCCATATTAAAATGACCAAATACCAAAATCGAACACATATAGTACGAGCATATACCACACAGAAAACAGACATAAATCCTTTGGTTCGGTATCATTAACCTTAAAATTTGAACAATCCCGGTTTGACCCAAAACCAAATTGGACCGGAGCCACATGTGCTTTGCAGATGATATATTGATATTCTTAAAATCAGACATTAAATCAGCAGGATTAATCAAGGAGGCTTTTGAATTTATACTCAAGAATCTCGGGTCTCAATATTAACTATCACAAGAGTGAACTTTACTTTGGAGGCACAAGGAGAGAAATCATGAGCAAGATATCTGACATTCTCAATATCAAGATTGGAGAGTTACCTGTTAGGTATTTGGGGGTCCCACTCAACTCTAAAAAGTTAAGTGTTTCAGAAGGTAACAAACTTATTAATAAGATTTGTGATAGTATTGAGGTTTGGTCTACCAAATTATTATCTTATTCAGGCAGAGTTGAATTAATAAGGTGTGTTCTGTTAGAGAATTTTAATAATTATGGGCTCACATATGTAAATATTAAATGTGTACTGTTATCGTAAAAGTTTTATCCAATTGATTATGGTCTAATAAAGCTAATAATTGGATTAGGGGAATGAAAGTGTCATGGAATTAAAGTGTAGATACTATTATGTTATTTCTGGTTTAATGAGGGGTTAAACTGGATTTAATAAAAGTTATTACATAATTAACTTCTAATAACTTCTTATTCTTAACTGAACACACGTTCAGAATTATAAGAAGGGGTTATGGTCCCCAGATCATACACGCTCTGTTCTTTCTCTCATCCTCATCTAAGAAAAACTAAACATAGAAGGTATAGATCTGGAAGACTCAATACCCACTCCAACAAATCATTCAAAGCAATCATGGCTTCTGGTACGCTTCCGCTTATCTTCTCTTTTATTCTTAATATTTTCAGTATAGATTATTTAGTATTTATGGGTTCTGAATAAACACCAAATCCCTACAATGGTATCAAGAGCCTCCTATATTGAAATTATTATTGAATAAATTGGGTAATTTTTGTTTTTATTATTTATACGGCTTCTATATGAAAACTTCTGGTAATGATATATATATTTTTTGTTTACGGTAATTCGATAATCATGGCTGTTGTAATGATGTACACTCATAGTGCATCATAATTTACTTTTTATACGGCTTCGATTAGAAAAAAAAATTTATATATATATGGCTTATGCTTCGATGTAGTGATGATCAACCAGTGTTTGTTTTGTAAATGTTGAGTATGGCAGCAATTTAATTATGTTCCATATTGGTTATTATAATAATAATGCTATGTTTTGATTTGTGCGTCACTTAAGATCTTGACTTTTTGTGTTTAAACCTCATAAACCCCACTTGATGACACATTTAGTAATGGCCTTGTAAAGATTTCGAATTAATACTATTCAGAAAGAAATGTTATGTGATTGTTTCTTCCAATCATGAGTGAAGTACGACCGTCATTTTTTTTTTGTTTTATCATTTGATGCTTCTGATATAAAGTTATGAAGATAAGAAATTATCATAGCTTGAACAATATATTACTGCGCAAAGTATACTTTGGTTTCATAACAACTGTTTTTTTCTAAAATGACTGAATTATATTATTATTTTAGAATTTGGATTATATTTAATAAATTATTAGTATGGTGATTTGTTTATTTTTTCCATCAATTATCATTACTTTGGTTAAATTTTTTGTTAAGTTCCTGGAAAACATTTTTTTTATTAAGCTGTAATGATTTTTTATTTTCATTTATTATGAATTTGGTTAAATTTTATTTTTTAATCTAATCGGATAGTAGATTGATTAAAGAATTTAATTATACCTTGGTTGTTATAAGGTTTAATTCAAATATAAATGATTCAGATCTATCATTTTGAATGAAATAGTTTAGATAAGATGTCACCAAAGTGACCGCTCTTGTGTAAACTATTCAAGAAAAATGTTTGATATTTGTGAATGTGTTATTAATGTGAGTATTAGTCGGCCTAAAGGAAGATGACCACTTATATTGATTACACATATACCTGTGATAATAAATACGTGACGATTATTTAGGTTATTTGTAAATAATGACTTGATCTAAAGATAAATTCATTATTTGACATGTGTTATTGCCAGTGTTTGATTATTACAACAAGAATACTAATTGCAGTTAATATTATTGTCCAAAGACCTGATATTAATGTTGTGTTCAGTATCTTGAGATGGAATTAATCATTATTTGAATTTACAGATATAGAATAAGGATATTAATGTGAGCATTGTTGTTTATTTTTTAATTCAGCAAGTTCATCTGCTACTACAATATCTGCTAATGTCAACTCAATTCCCATACTTAATGGGAATAATTTCAAGGATTGGAAAGAGAACATTCTCATTGTTCTCGCATGTATGGATCTGGACTTTGCACTAAGGGTTGAACAACCCCAACCTCTCACTCAGGAAAGTTCTCTTGAAGAGAAAAAGGAACATGAGAGGTGGGACCGTTCAAATCGGATGAGTCTAATGATCATCAAGTGCGGCATTCCAGAAGCCTTTAGAGGTGTAGATTCCGAAGGAATTACTAATGCTAAGGAGTTTATTGCTGAAATTGAGAAACGTTTTGCTAAAAACGATAAGGCTGAAACAAGCACGCTTCTGGCAAGCTTCATTTCAATGAGATATAAGGGAAAAGGCAATATAAGGGAGTACATCATGGAGATGTCACATATTTCTTCAAAACTTAAGGTTCTAAAACTCGACATGTCCGATGACTTGCTCGTGCATTTAGTACTTATATCACTTCCTCCACAATTTAACCAATTCAAGGTCAGTTATAACTGTCAAAAGGAGAAATGGACTCTTAATGAGCTTATTTCATACTGTGTGCAAGAGGAAGAAAGGTTGAAGCAAGAAAGAACTGAAAGTTCTCACTTAGCAAGCACCTCTAAAGATAAAAGCAAGAAAAGAAAATCAGAGAATAAGGCTGCTAAGGGTCCAACACAAAAGAAACAAAATCAGGAACCAGGTGTTTGTTACTTTTGTCAGAAGCCTGGACATATAAAGAAAGAATGTACAAAATATCACGCTTGGCGTGCTAAGAAAGGTACTATTCTTACTTTGGTCTGTTCTGAGGTAAATTTAGCTTCAGTACCTAGAAATACTTGGTGGATAGATTCTGGTGCTACTACTCACATAAGTATTTCTATGCAGGGTTGCCTGAGCTACCGAAAGCCAAGTGATGGTGAAAGACACATCTTTGTGGGCGACGGAAAGTCGGTAGAGGTGGAGGCGATTGGTCATTTTAGATTGTTATTAGGAACTGGTTGTTATTTGGATTTAAAAGATACTTTTGTTGTATCCTCGTTTAGGCGTAATTTGATTTCAGTTTCTTTATTGGACAAATTAGGATATTGTTGTTCATTTGGAAACAATCATTTTAATTTATCTTTAAATTCTAATATTGTGGGAACCGGTTCACTAAGTGAATACGACAATTTATATTTACTTGATACAATCACATCTTATAATTAAACCTTGAACGTGGAATCATGTGGTACTAAACGCAAGATTAATCAGGAAAATTCAGCATCATTATGGCATAAACGCTTAGGTCATATTTCAAAGAATAGAATTGAGCGACTTGTGTCTGATGGAATTTTAAATTCCCTTGATTTTTTTTGATTTCAATATTTGTATTGAATGCATTAAGGGAAAGCAGACCAAAACAAAGAGATTAGGTGCCAATAGAGCTTCAGATGTCTTAGAATTGATTCACACAGATATATGTGGACCATTTCCTACGTCTTCTTGGAATGGTCAACAATATTTTATATCATTCATAGACGATTACTCTCGTTATGGGTACCTATATCTAATTCATGAGAAATCTCAGTCTCTAGACGTGTTCAAGGCTTTTAAGTCTGAAGTTGAGAATCAACTTAACAAAACAATAAAAGCCATAAGGTCTGACCGTGGTGGTGAATATTACGGCAGAAATGACGGATCAGGTGAACAACGTTCAGGACCTTTTGCTAAATTCCTAGAGGAATGCGGTATCGTTCCACAATACACTATGCCAGGATCACCTAGCATGAATGGTGTTGCTGAGAGACGAAATAGGACTCTTAAGGATATGGTAAGGAGTATGATTAGTCATTCAACCTTACCAGAGTCACTCTGGGGAGAAGCATTAAAGACAGCAGCTTATATTCTTAACAGAGTACCAACTAAAGCAGTTACTAAAATACCTTATGAACTTTGGACAGGTAGAAAACCTAGTCTAAAGCATTTCCATATTTGGGGATGTCCAGCCGAGGCAAGGCCTTATAGGCCAAACGAAAGAAAACTGGACCCCAAAACAGTAAGTAGCTACTTTATTGGTTATTCTGAGTGATCAAAAGGGTACAAATTTTATGATCCTACAATGAAGAACATATTTGAGACGGGAAATGCAATATTTTTTGAGGATGTTGAGTTTGGGGGGAGAAATAAGGTTAGAGACGTTGCTTTTGAGGAGGAATCGGTTTCGAATCCTATTTCTATTATCACTTTTGACAATGTACAAGTGCCTACACTAGTCATTGATCAAGAAGTGGATCCAAGACCTCAACAAGTAAACGTTGAACAACTTCCTATTCAAGATGAAATAATTATTCAAGAAGAACAAACTCAACAACCTCAACAACCTGTGCCAATAAGGCGATCCACTAGAGAAAGGAGAAACGCAGTTCCAGATGATTATATTGTGTATCTCTAAGAACATGAGGAAGAAAATTGCACGATGGAAGATGATCCAATCAACTTTCATCATGCCATGAAAAGTTCTAACTCTTAAAGGTGGATTGAAGCAATGCATGATGAGTATAAGTCTATGCAAGACAATAAGGTTTGGGAACTTGTTCCGTTACCAGAAGGTGCAAAACCAATTGGTTGTAAGTGGATATTTAAAACCAAAAGGGATGCGAATGGTAATGTGGAAAGGTATAAGGCTCGACTTGTAGCTAAAGGTTTTACTCAAAAGGAAGGCATTGACTTCAAAGAGACTTTTTCTCCAGTATCATCAAAAGACTCTTTTCGGACAATTATGGCACTTGTTGCTCATTTTGATCTTGAGTTACATCATATGGATGTTAAAACAGCGTTCTTAAATGGAGACATTGATGAGACGATTTATATGGTACAACCAGAAAACTTTGTTTCGGGAGATCCAAAGAATATGATTTGCAAGTTAACTAAATCCATCTATGGACTCAAGCAAGCTTCTCGTCAATGGTACCACAAGTTTCATCAAGTCATTATCTCATTTGGTTTTGAGATAAATGCAGTAGATGATTGTGTGTATCACAAGTTCAGTGGGAGTAAATTCATATTCCTAGTTTTGTATGTCGATGACATATTACTTGCAACTAATGATATAAGCATTTTGCACGAAACTAAGAAATTTCTTTCAAAGAATTTTGAGATGAAAGATCTTGGAGACGCCTCTTTTGTATTGGGAATCCAAATATACCGTGATCGTTCTCGAGGTATTCTTGGATTATCACAAAAGAGTTATATCGATAAAGTACTTGAAAGATTTGGCATGCAAGACAGTAGACCAGGTGACACCCCTGTCGCTAAAGGAGACCAATTCAGTTTAACTCAATGCCCTAAAGGAAACCTTGAAATTCAAGAAATGCATAAGATTCCCTATGCATCAGCAGTTGGGAGTCTAATGTATGCTCAAGTGTGTACACGTCTGGATATTGCGTACATTGTTGGCATGTTAGGCAGATATCTCAGCAACCCTGCTATGGAACATTGGAAAGCAGCCAAGCGGGTAATGAGATACTTGAAGAGAACAAAAGATTTTATGCTCACATATAAGAAATCGGATCAGTTGGAGATTATTGGGTATTCAGACTCCGATTTTGCAGGATGCCAAGATAGTAGAAAATCTACATCAGGCTATATATATCTCTTAGCTGGAGGTGCTATATCGTGGAAGAGTGTCAAACAAACACTTGTAGCTTCTTCCACTATGGCAGCAGAATTTGTAGCATGTTATGAGGCATCTAATCAAGGAATATGGCTTCGAAATTTTGTCACTAGGCTGCGCATATTAGAAAATGTAGAAAGACCATTAAAGTTATACTGTGACGATAAATCTGCAGTGCTATATTCAAACAACAATAGGAGCTCATCTAAGTCAAAACATATTGACATAAAGTTCCTTGTTGTGAAAGAACGGGTACAGAGTGGAGAAATATATATAGAGAACATTGGAACAAACTCTATGATTGCGGATCCGCTTACTAAAGGATTACCACCCAAAGTCTTTCATGAGTATACCGCTCATATGGGTGTTATATTACATGAAGTGTGATGTTTTAGTGGGAGTTTAAGTTTTTTTTATTGCTCTATGTTTTTAATTTAGAAACATTATGTATTTGGATATTTTATGTAGAAGTAAAGTATTTAGTTCTTTTACACTCTGACAGTTCGGTTTTTGTTTAATCTCACTAAGGTTTAAAGTTGGACCAGTTGGAAATAGGCATGTTCAGACCATATTACATGTAATTTCCATGCTACACATCCATGATTGATCTATGTCATTTGATTATATTGGTATATGTGATTATTGATGGATTTAGTTGCGCTAAATGTGACGAAAGTCCTCTTAGTCCTGTATCGTTATGGTTGATGGACAAGATTGTTTGAAATACCTCTATATATGATTACATTATGGAGCGCTCATAAGGTTATACACATTCATAAAGTAACATATGTGGCCCAAGTGGGAGATTGTTAGAGAATTTTAATAATTATGGGCTCACATATGTAAATATTAAATGTGTACTGTTATCGTAAAAGTTTTATCCAATTGATTATGGTCTAATAAAGCTAATAATTGGATTAGGGGAATGAAAGTGTCATGGAATTAAAGTGTAGATACTATTATGTTATTTCTGGTTTAATGAGGGGTTAAACTGGATTTAATAGAAGTTATTACATAATTAACTTCTAATAACTTCTTATTCTTAACTGAACACACGTTCAGAATTATAAGAAGGGGGTTATGGTCCCCAGATCATACACGCTCTGTTCTTTCTCTCATCCTCATCTAAGAAAAACTAAACATAGAAGGTATAGATCTGGAAGACTCAATACCCACTCCAACAAATCATTCAAAGCAATCATGGCTTCTGGTACGCTTCCGCTTATCTTCTCTTTTATTCTTAATATTTTCAGTATAGATTATTTAGTATTTATGGGTTTTGAATAAACACCAAATCCCTACATGTTCTTGTTAGCAAAGTGTTATTCTGGTGTAGAATTTTTTTACTTCCAAAGAAAGTTATTTACAAGCTTAACCAAAAAATGGCAAGCTTTTTATGGAAAGGAAACTTAGAAGGCTCGCAAGGTGCTAGAATTTCCTGGCAATCTATATGCTCTAAGAAAGAAAATGGTGGGTTGAACATACCAAATCTTGAAGACTTAAATAGAGTGTGTATAGTGTCCATTTTTTGGAGAATGTATTCGCAAAGAGGGAATTTATGGAGCACTTGGACTAAAAGTAACATTTTGAAAGGCAAATGTATATGGGGTATTGAATATAGACAATATCATTCGTGGGTTTGGAAGCACATGTTAAAAGTCAGAGAAATTGCTTACAAGTTCATTAGACATGAGGTAGGGAATGGTATGGACACATTTATGCTATGGGACAAGTGGATTCAAGGCAAGAGTATACAACAAACCTTGAATATCGATTTGGGGAAACAAAATATAAATAGTAACAGGACTATTAATGAGTTTTATGGCAGAGAAAGGTGGAGGCTTCCTCCTTGCATAGGTAAGGCTTTACCAATCATTCAAAATGTTAAGTTGATTGACAAGTCTGACAAAATAATTTGGGAGCATAATATTAAACAAAAGTTTTCTTTTAAAAAAACTTTGTCGAGTATTAGCGAGGTTAAAGAGAATGTGGAATGGAGCGCAGTTGTTTGGAACAGGTTTTGCATTCCCAGGTGCTCGTTCATTACTTGGGTAGCTGCTCAAGATAGACTCCCAACAAAGAATAGAATGTGAAGTTGGGGTTTACAGGTCAACCCTTTGTGTGAATTTTGCCTAAACAGTGCAGAAGATAGAGATCATCTATTCCTATCTTGCTCATTTACACAGAGAATTTTTAAGAAGGTTATGAAGATTAGTGATATGCACATTATAGCCTCAGATTTTCAGCCTTTGATCAAGTCTCTCTTACTACTTCAAAGTAAAGAACATCAAAGTATTGTAAGTTTAATTTTTAATTCATATGTGTATTGTATATGGAGTGAACGTAACGGAAGAAATCACGGGGGTTTAATACGAAACGAGGAGCAAATCGAAAAGGAGATCAAGATGATGGTATGTGCACGAATGCAAGGTTTGAAGTTAAAGGGAAAAGGCTCAAGAGAAGTGCTGGAAAAGTTAATTAGTGGGTCTTAGTGGGCCTTTTATTATTTCTCTTTTATATGAGTTTTAAATGTAATGTAATGTCTTGTTAATGGGCCTTATTATGTGGGCTTTAAAAGTTTGTAAGGATATGGTTTGTTGATTTTTTAATGAAGTAGTTTTCATTTGCCGATAAAAAAAAAATATTGGATCGGAGCATGCCACCCTTTAATAGATGGATATATAAGAATAATCTTAAAAAAAGTCCAATCTTGAAAGATAATGCATTAATTATTTATTTATAAAAATATTTACAAGATGAAATAACTGTATGATCTTATCAGCAAGACAATTCAAATTTTAAATTTATAAGGGTAAGAACTTATGAATATCTTTAATTTTATGTGTGGACTGTTTTTCGAATATAGACCGGATCGACTTCCATCAAATCCATATTTATGTAATATCAGAGAACAATGGGGTTTCCAAGTAGATAGTGACATAAAGAAGTCTACTTTAGGTTATGTATTTACCTTGACAAGTGGTGCTATCTCGTGGAGAAGCATTAAGCAATCTTACACATATAATTTCATTATGGAAGGTGAGTACGTTGAAACTTAGGAGGCTTATAAAGAGGATGTATGGTTATGTAAGTTACTCGTAGAGCTCGATGTTTGCGGCTGAGAAGCCTCTTATCATGTACTGCGAAAATAGTGGAGTCGTGGACAAATGCAAAGAACCCAAGAATCGCAAGAGAAGCAAGCATATAGAGTGAAAATACCACTTCATATGAAAGTGTGTGAATAATAAGGAAGTTGAGGTGGAACAAATACATTCGGCCCATAATCTTTCTAACCCCTTCCCTAAGGCTCTTCCTATGAAAGTTTTCACTACTCATTTTGAGTCTACATAAATAGGCTAGAATAACTCATTATTAAGTTTTGATGTGGTACTTTTTATATCTCTCCATAATTTCATGCCTATAAAAATCCAAAAGGATATGTCTACTTTTTATTCGAAAGCATGCTATGTGGTTAATACTATTTTAATGGTTTGGTTTTTTTGCATGAGTTGATTTATATAGTTTTTTGAACAACAATATTTGACACCGAGTCTCTTGTAATGCCTGAAAAATATTTTAGTTTTGTAGAAAGAGTGGTCGGTAGTTCTAGAACTAGGTCTTTCATAGCTATCACGCAAATTAAATTTTTTACTAGTTGCACATTAGTGATAGAGCATGAAACACCCAACAAATACAAACACATGAAACTGTGTTGCACTCTTTCACTCACTGTGAGGGTTTTTAATGAGGTAGTACAAAATTATATCACATTTCTTTTAATAAGAACATTGAGACAGATATGTATGTCTCTCCTCTAATAAGACCTAAAAAATTCTAATATATATGTCTGAAAACCAAAAAAAAAAAAAAGTTACAACATGCACATAACTAATAGGGTACAAAGGTAAATGTACTTCCTTTTGCGAGAATCACTCAATCTCCAAGCTAGGGGGCTCACGCTCTCGATCCATGAAAATTCGGGGAAATGGTATTTGCCCTTGGTTAGGCTTGAATCCAGCTTTATCAGTGCCTAATCTGGAAAAATGGTACAAACAAACGTTGGAGATCTTCTTCCAAGCTTTCCGTCGCCTCCTGAATCGCAATTTTTGGAGCTTGTATGCCAAAGTTATGACTCTTCGAATTTGGCTCCTAAAAACCAAAAATTAAAAAAAATTAAAACATGCACATATCAAATAGTTCAGAATAAAGGGAAAAGCACTTAATATTTTTTTGGAGAATCACTCAATCTGAAAAGTCAACATGATCTCTAGGTTGGTCAATCAAGATGTTCTTTGTTTCCCAGGCTCTTGATCTCTTGTAAACAATCCATGATCAGCATTTGGATTTTGTTTTTCGTTTATTTTCCGTCTTTAGCTTTTGGTTTTGTTTTCCCCAGTGTCTTCTTCCCCAGTGTCATCTTCCCTTGTTTCTCCTACTCTATGTACATATGGTTTCATCTCTCTTCTGTTTTTTTGGATCTTTTTTGGCAACACCTTATGGCATGTCTACTGCTACGCATTATATGTTTGCATGGTGCATGTGGATCTTGGATGGCGATATACTAATGATGGTTCTCGTACTTGTCTCTCTATGGACTCATTCAAAGGTTAAGTCCTTTAGAACGGGTTTTTCTTGGCTGAAGTGGGTTTCGATTCCCACCGTTAGGGTTAACAGATTTGGGCTTTGTGCAATTTATGGAGGAAGATATACCATCGGTTACTCTATTATTTACCGCGTCAAATTATGGATTATATTGACCGCTTTTAATTCTATCTTTTCATGGTTAATTATTTTATATCAGGCAAAAACTTATAGGACTGTTGAAAGATCTTCTGTTATATCCTCATATAAGTGCATTATTGAGCACATGCAGAGTAATTTGATATCTTTCCTACTAAGATACCATTCCTATTCTTCCTATGTTTTCTTCACGGAGGATTTTGAATGGATTTGGTCCAACATGCATGAGATAACCTAGAAATTTGTTACCTTTTCACTTATTAGTGTTTGGGTCCAATCTGGTTGGAGTTTGTTCTCTATTTTTATGAAGTCGTTAACACGACTATTTATTTTGGCTTATGGATTAATGAGATTTGGGTTAGAGATATTTCCTTTTTCAATTGTACACTTTGCGTAACCTGTCAAGATAAGTTTTTTAGCCCACTCTCTTTTCTTGCTTTCTGGTGTTTTGTTTTTTGGCAGGTTATTTTAAATATTTTGGGCTTATATATTAAATGGTTTTAAGATTTCGTTATATAACACACCAGCAGTTATTTCCTATGGCTTATTTATGATATTCCTAGGATGTCGATTATTTATTATCTGATTATTCGTTCTAATGGGATATTCCTCAAATATCGTGAAGTCTGTTTTAACAAATTAGATAATCTAAGCAGCAATTTTAGCCCTCGTTTATTGGGCATTTCTGATGTCCAATGTAAATGGAATCCTTAGGAAACCTTATCAGAGATTATATTAGGTATCTCGAGATACACTTTCAGCTATTACACAACTTAACACGCCTACTTCATACTCTCACTATATGAGACGTTATAGCTCCTATTTGGGTTCTTTTTTATTTTTCTGCCTATAAGTGTGTAGGGTCTCTTCTCTTCCTGTGAAGTTCCAAGATAATGTTCTATTCGAGATGCCCCATTGAAGGAAATTGGAAATGAATATCTACAATCTCCTAATACACGTTAGTAGGGTTCTCTTCGTATTCTTGGATTACCTTGGGAGTATAAATATGGGTAACTCTATCGACATTCTCTTCACCAAAATTCTACTTTTAAATCACAGTCTTGTTTATACTCTCTGCAAATTCTAACCTTCTGTAATCATGGAAAACCCAGACAACCATGACCTACCTTTAGCAAAGACGAAGAATGATACTTTTAAAAATTCGTGGTCCTTTCTTTGGCTACCAAAACTGCTGTTGTTCGTGTGTGAAATGACAACTTCAATTTCGTGGCTAAATTTATCTCAACAAGGGTTTTTCCACTTGGTTTTTTCCGCAAAGATGTCCTCAACACATGGGGGAATAACTGCAAAATCCTATTTAAAGAAATAGCTAGTAATAATTTCAAGTTAATCATTGAAGAAGTGGAGGAGGCTGATCGTCTTTGGTTCCTCCGACCTTGCTTAGTCTAGGAAATGCATGTTCTTTTATGCAAATGGGAGAATCAAGTGGACTTTAATCAAATGGATCTCATTAAGTCTTACGCGTGGGTAAGAGTCTACGTACTTTCTAGCTCACTGAACACCCCTTGTTTTAATTTCTTTCTAGTTAGTTTTATGTTTTGTATTGTATAATTCTAAATTAGTGTATATTATTAGTGTGTTTACAAGCTAATAGGAGAGAAAGGTAGTGTGTTATATGTGCAGGAACTGAGATTGGGGTCGAAAAGATGGAAAAAAATTATGTTCACCAATATCTAGGTGCGGTATACCGCACCCTAGCTGTGGTACACTGCAGGTCCAAACAGTGACGACGGTTTTCCCCACGGTTGATTGTCGAGACGAGTTAGGAAAAAACGTATCGATAAATAGCGACCACGGTTTTTTCCAACACAGGATTCGGTGCACCAAGGGTATGGTCCGGTGCACCGTAAGAAAGAAAACAGTGGCGAAGGTTTTTAATTACGGTTTATCGCCGAGAGGTCCTTAAAAAAACCGTAGCGACATTTTGCGCCCACGGTTTTTATTAGTGCTTGAGTCCGGGACACCGCGCCTCACGTCCGGTGCACCGCACCATGGCGGTTCAAGAAAAGAGAAAGAGTTCTAATTGGACTCTTACCTTATCAAAGCTAAACCTAGCCTTTTCTAACCTTTAAAACATGAATTTTTAAGACCCAAATCCTATAAATACACCTTGAAACTTGATTAAACCTTCACATAAACACCACAACAACATCAAATCTTTTATCCATCCTCCATAAACACATCTTCTTCATCAAATTCATTACACTACACCATAAAACACCAATAAAGGGCATCAAGCTATTAAGAATTCTTCCAGGAACAATCGAATAAACCTTATTCTACCATTAATAATCATTCATCTAAGCAAAAAACTCAAGCCACACCAATATTTCATAACTTTATTCTATTTTGGTATAACTTGAGTTGTGGGTTAATCAAAGATGACAAACAAAATGGATTCTATGGATTATAAGAGGAAGTGTTCAATCTTAAGGAAGAACAAGAGATTTCCTGGAGCCACAATAGAATGGGCCATTGATCTTGATGAGACTATTGACAAGAAACCAAAGGTAGAGGCACCAACACAAGAACTACGAAGGATATTAACCGCTAGAATGAGTGTACCACCGAGGCCTAAAGCAAAGATACCAATCCAAGGTCAAAGTTCTTCTTCAAATCTTAATGAAAATTCAGAGAATATATCTACACCACCAGCATGGGCAGTTAAATTGATGGAAGAAATTGGTAATCTAAAAAGAGAATTCAACACCTTTTGGGATGAAATTTCAAGGATTATTTAGGTACTAATTGTAGTAATAGAAGACTTGGATATTGATAATTATTCTTCTTCGGAAGATGATTTGCTAGATATTTATGTCCAGGCACCCCGTTCTAATTCTTCTTCTTAATTGCTTGTATACATTAATTTAGGATTATTTTATATTTTATTGCTTTATTGAGTCTTTTTCGAGTCGTGAGGACACGACTCACTTTTGAGTTGGGGGTGGGGATTCGTTGACCTCGTCTTCCTTTTTATTTTTGCATAATATTTAAAAAAAAATTAGGTTTGAATTGGCATAGAATATAATGAATGTACCTATTGAGCATGATTCTATTAGGTAAATGATAGTAGGTAGTATATTTTTGAAAGGTGTCACAAATATGTTTAGTATGCATGTATGAAAATAGGAAATAAAAGATAGGGAAGATTAATGAGCAATGCGTAAGAAGTCAAGTTCAATCTTAGGGAGAGTTTTTTGGTGTGTAGAATGTGAGGTTTAAAATTAGTTGAAAACCTGCTTGTCTATGAACTAATAGTGAAAAAGTACAAAAATCCGGTAGTTAGAAAAATAAATAAGGAAGTTCTTTCATATTGAAGCCACTTGAAGCATTTTTAGCTTTCTTAACCTTTAATTTGATTATTATATTATTATCCGTCCTAGCCCCTCTGAGCCTTTCTAAAGCCTTTTATTAACCACATTATAAGTCATACCCCTTTGTTTATAGGACTAATCCATATGACCCTCACTCGAATCGCAAAACCCGAGACAAGTCGTTTTTAGAGCTTTAGTTTGGGGTGGTGGGTTTCATCATTGGAAAACATTGGGTTTGGGAAATTGTAATTATGATATTAAAGGTGCTGGAAAAGTTATTATTGTAACCCTTTGTCGGGGTAAGAGTAAATGAAAAAAGCTGAAAAACATGAGTGTAAAAAATATATTAGAAAAAGTAGCATGATATCTCAACATCAAAAAGAGAGTCATATCTATACAAAAAGTAAAAAAAAGGGATATATGAAAAGATTGAATATATTTAAACCGACAAAGTGGAAGTTGTTATATCATCATGAAAAGGTTTCACTTAGGTTATTTGGGGATGCACATTAAGGCATCAAAATTTGAGTTGAGTGAGAACATCTTCGAGTGAAAAGTTCAAACTCTAGGGAGATTCGTTGATGGAATGTGAGGAGAGAGACAAAAGCTCACTTTTCATTATCCAAATATACCACACCGTTCTGAGCCACGTTATAACCATAAAGACCTTAGGATCTCTAGCTACTTGGTGGAGTAACAATAAAGTTGTTAGGTTGTAGGTGAGTGGACCATTGGATGCTATATTAGGACCTATGAACAACCTATAGCCATCAACATGGACTGAGTTTAAAACCTCTCCTTCTGGCATTGCGAAAGTAATCTGGACTTGAATTTATGGAATGTCGATTATGTGTATATTAAGCATACGTGTGCATTATTTCTTTAACATTACTACATGAGACTTTTTAAATATTTTTTTCAAGGATCATTTATTATGTTCTATTCTTATTCTCCTCCTTCTTCATCTTCTCTATTTATTATTTGACTAACTTATTGTTCTTTATCTTTATTGTATTGGGACGATACAAGTTTAAGTTTCAGGTCTTGATATCTCCCTATTTGTAATGAATTAATCTAGGTTTGAGACATAATTCTAGGTGTATTTAGTAATTTAATTGTCGATTTTTATTTTTATTTTTATATTTTCCTATTTCTTGTCTTGATTTGACAATTTATTATTTTTAGAGCATATTTGGTTTAACTGTGTGTTAATTGTGAAGCTTTAAAGATATATGGTAATTAATTAGATGTCAAATCAATTCTAAGAGATAAGGGAAAGAAGATAATGATGGAAATTGGATATAAAGAAAGTATAAGATAAAATAGGGAAAGGAAAAATCATCAAGTAAATCTAAATTTCAACAGCTACGTCCACTAAAGTGATCATAACTTAAAAATGGCTAGATATTTTGGAAGAACGGTCTGAAGCAAAAGTTTATATATTTTCGACACCGTCGTTTCGATATAAAGTGGGCAAAAATTGGAGGAAAAACAAAGGAGTTACGTCCAAAACAAAACAGCAGCAGTTTTTCCCTTCTCCTATATTTTAGAAAACGAATTTGATTTGGAAAAGAGTCCTATTACTTGCCCTCTACTCCAAGATTTCGAGCTAGGGTTAGGAAAATCCTATAAGTACACCCTCTATTCATTGGAACACATACCTGGCCAATCCTTAAACCAAGAAAAAGCTTACAACAAGAGAAGATAAGTTTGGAAGGAGCTGAGCATCAAATTATGTCTTCACAAGCGTTCAAATTTGTAATTATTTTCTTTTCTTTCTCTAGTATGAACTAATTCTATTTTATCTTGATATTTAGCATAAGTGTATCAACCCTAGACTTGTTTTACATCTATTGTAATTTGGGATTATAATTATTTAAATGAATTAGTGTTTTATTCTCTATTTTATGTGCTTTGATTTATTGTCTGTTTTCCTTGCGGTTGTAAACGTATAGGATTACCTTAATAGTAGTAAAAAGTATTACCTTTAGAAATTGTTTTCTGTATAATGTTATTTAACCAAATAATTTTATTTTGAATTTCACTCCAGGGAAATTGATTACAAAACGATTTTTTTAATGTTATAATTGTATAAAGAGAATTTTAGATATTTTTTTATTTTTCCAAAAGTTCTCACACACATCTACAATAGACCATTCAAGTTTTTAGGGAAGATTCAAGAGTTTTTCACACACTGTCTAAAATTATTTTTGAACGTTATTTGGATTGATCTCTTTGCATGAGATAGGTACTATTAACTCGTACAAGTTTTAGAGACGTGAACTTCAAGTAATATCCTTTAGAGTAATTAGCTTATATATTTCAGGAGGAACTATCTGATGTTCTAAACATAATATAAGTTTATTTATTTTCTATTATATCCCAGGTACATTATTCCAATTCTACAGCTGATCACTATCAAACAGGCACAAATGGAGATGGTGTTCAAAATGCCACTTCTACCCAAAGGCAAGCTCCAATTGGAGATATGACGCTAGAATAATTCTTAGTTATAGCAAGGATAGTACGTAAACAAGATGATGCACCACCTCTTCCACAACCATATGAAATGTACCAAAATAAGAACTCTTCTGCTGTAGGGACACCTTATGCCACGTCGTTATGCTTGTTTATGTTGCTATTATCGGTCCTTCCCCTACGTTTAACTCTGTCCCTACAGCTTATCAAACCTTTCCACAAAATGCTAAAGCATTAGGGAATCCTGGAGGAGCTATAACGGGTGGTGTTTATCCACAGCAATCACCAGTGGGTTCTCGGTTAGTTTAGTGTCTTCTGACAGAATAATATTAGTTGAATATGGATGGTTCAAGAGGTTCGAGGAAACGAAGCATAGATGGTCATGTAGAGAAAGAGAAGGTGGAGGAAAGGACGTAATTTAGGATGATCATATGAACAGAGAATCCGCAGCGAGATCCATAGCAAGGAAATGAGTACATGTATTACTATTTCTTTGTGAACCATGTAACATAAAGTATTTTAATTCTTTTTCCTTACAAGTAAATAATTTTTTCTTAATTAAATTTTGAAAAAATTAAAAGAATATGCCATTAAATCATAAATATAGACCATATGGACCTATCGTTGAATTTTTTTAACACGGGGAGGGAATATAGGACTTCTCTATCGGACACCACGGGGACTAATTGTGCAAATAATCCATTTAAATATTTGAAAGGGAATGATTAACTTACTAAAAAATGTCGAATATCAGCTCATTTTTTAAGCAATTCATGCCCTTTTAGAAACAAAATTTCCCAGGTAGAAAATGTTGTGTCTTAACAATTATGAGCATTTCACTTCGTCCATCAAATCCAAGATTTGACTAAGTGTTCACTTACCATTGTATCTGTAGTTTCCCAAAGAAGTCCAACGGAAATACCGATCAAAGGAGATTTAAGATGATTTGTATGGCATCGTGTTTTGGTACTTAATAGAAAAAAACACTTTTTAGGTCAGATATTAATTTAAGAATTTCATGACCAACAATTTTTTTGAAAGACAATGAATGGAAAAAGGATGTGTCATATGTAGATGGTAGGGTTGAGCAAAATAAAAATCGCGGGAAATTTGAATTGAAAAGAACAACTCAGTTCGGTAAACCTATTTAAAAACCTGAGGTTTCCGTTCAGTTTTTTATGCTAAACTGTACCAAAATACCGAATCGTGCCGAATTTTGCTACAAGATAAACTTTTGTGTGTATAAATTCGAAAATGACAATTTAATTTTATGCATTTATTTAGTTTTATAATTGTCACTTTGTTAGATTGTAAAAAGATATTATGTATAATTAATTTATCATATAAATAAATTAGTATCCTAATGAAGATTTATTTCAAAAGATATGGTAAAATAAAAAAAACTTTAAGAAAAGATTGATAAAGCCCATTAGCCCGAACAACTAAAATCGAAAAAACCAAGCCCATATTAAAATGACCAAATACCAAAACCGAACACATATAGAACGAGCATATACCACACAGAAAATAGACATATTTTTTTTGGTTCGCAATCATTAACCTTAAAATTTGAATAATCCCGGTTGACCCTAAACCAAACTTGACCAGAGCGTGCCACCTTTTAATAGATGTATTTATAAGAATAATCTTTAAAAAAGTCCAATCTTGAAAGATAAAAAAAATTTCCGCACGTTTATGTGGTTGCATTAATTATTTATTTATAAAAATATTTACAAGATGAAATAATTGTATAATCTTTTCTACAAGATAATTAAAATTCTAAACTTGTAACGGTAAGAACTTATGAATATCTTTAATTTTATGTGTGGACTATTTTTCAAATATAGAACGGACTTCCATTAAATTCATATTTATGTAATATCAGAGAACAATGAGTTATGGACTGTGTTATTGGGTAGAGGATTTGATAGCGATAGGATATACAAACTGGGGTTTCCAAGTAGACAGTGGCATACAGAAGTCTACTTCACGTTATGTGTTTACCTTGACAAGTGGTGCTATCTCGTGAAGACGCATTAAGCAATCTTACACATCTAATTCCACTATGGAAGATGAGTACGTGGAAACTTAAGAGGCTTATAAAAAGGTTGTATGGTTATGTAAGTTCCTTGTAGAGCTTGAAGTTGTATCTGCAAAGCCTCTTATCATGTACTGCGACAATAGTGGAGTTGTGGACAAATGTAAAGAACCCAAGAATCGCAAGAGAAGCAAGCATATAGAGTGAAAGTACCACTTCATACGAAAGTGTGTGAATAATAAGGAAGTTGAGGTGGAACAAATACATTCGGCACATAATCTTTCTAACCCCTTCACTAAGGCTCTTACTAAAAAAGATTTCACTACTCAATTGGTCTCTACATAGATTAGGCTAGAATAACTCATTATTATGTTTGAATGTGGTACTTGTTATATCTCTCCTTAATTTCATGCCTATAAAAATGCAAAAAGATATGTCTATTTTGTTTTTTGCAAGCATGCTATATGGTTAATACTATTTTAATGGTCTGGATTTTTTTGCATGACTTAATTTGTATGGCATTTTTGCATGAGTTGATTTGTATAGTTCTTTTTGTTCTTAGAGTATAATGTTGAGATTAAGATGTCGAACAACAACATTGACGCCAAGTATCTTGTAATGCCTGAAAAAATTTAGTTTTGTAGAAAGAGCGGTCGTTAGTTCTAGAACTAGGTCATTCATATCCATGAGGCAAATTAAAGTTTTTACTAGTTTGCACATTAATGATAGAGCGTGAAACACCTAAAAAATACAAACACACGAAACTGGGTTGCACTCTTTCACTACTGTGAGGGTTTTTAATGAGGTAGTACATAATTATATCACATTCATTTTAATAAGAACATTGAGACAAATATGTATGTCTCTCCTCTAATAAGAACTAAAAAAGTTTTAATATGTATGTCCGAGTACCTAAAATAAAATAAAAAAATTACAACATGAACATAACTAATAGGGTACAAAGGTATAATGAGACTTGGATATGAGATATTTCTTTTAACAATTGTACACTTTGCGTGACCTGTCAAGATAAGTTTTTAGCCCACTCTCTTTTTTTGCTTTGTATATGGTGTTTTGTTTTTTGGCAGGTTATTTTAAATATTTTGGCTTATATATTTATGATGGTTTCATACTGGGCCTTTGGCCATTAAGAGAGATGGTTTTAATATTTCGTTATATCACACCAGCAATTATTTCTTATGGCTTATTTATGATATTCCTAGGATGTCGATTATTTATTATCTTATTATTCCTTCTATAGGGATATTCCTCAAATATCGTGAAGTCTGTTATAACAATTTAGATAATCTAAGCAACTATTTTAGCCCTCATTTATTGGGCAGTTATGTTGTCCAACGTAAAAGGAATCCTTATCAGAGATTATATTCGGTATCTCGAGATACACTTTCAACTATTACACGATATTACACAACTTAACATATCTACTTCATACTCTCACTATATGAGACGTTATAGCTCCTATTTGAGTTTTCTTTTTTCCTTTTCCACTTATAAGCGTGCAACGTCTCTTCTCTTCCTGCGCAGTTCCAAGATAATCTTCTATTCGAGATGCCCCAATGAAGGCCAAGTGGAAATGAATATATGCAATCTCCTAATACACTCTATTAGGGTTCTCTTCGTATTCTTGGATTACCTTGAGAGTATAAATATGGGTAGCTTTATGGACATTCTCTTCACCAAAATTCTACTTTTCAATCACAGTCTTGTTTATTCTCTCTACAAATTCGAACCTTCTGTAATCATGGAAAACCCAGACAACCATGACCTACCTTTAACAAAGACGAAGAATGATACTCTAAAAAATTTGTGGTCCTTTCTTTGGCTACCAAAACTGCTATTGTTCGTATGCAAAGTGATGACTTCATTTCCATGGCCAAAAGTTATCTCAACGAGGGTTTCTCCACTTGGCGTTTTCCGCAAGGATGTCATCGACACATGGGGGATTAACTGCATAAACCTATTTAATGAAATAGCTAGTAATACTTTCAAATTAACCATTGAAGAAGCAGAGGAGGCTGATCGTGTTTGGTTCCTCTGACCTTGCTTAGTCTAGTCAATGCATGTTCTATTATGCATATGGGAGAATCAAGTGGCATTTAATCAACTGGATCTTACTAATTCCTACGCGTGGGTAAGAGTCTACGGACTTGCTAGCTCACAGAACACTATAATTATGATTCAAACTTTGGGCAATTACGTAGGAAGTGTGGAAGAGATTGATCATCCGGTGAATGATGCTCAAGTCACTAAGTTTCCTCGATTTAGGGTAAAGTACCCTTCACTTTATCAAAACGAGGGTATTTGTCAAGCAACAAGAAGGGGCTTTGTGGGTGTACTTTGGATACAAAAGTCTGGGACTCTTAAGTTATAACTATGGTTAAGGAACATGTACAGTGTGAATGGTGAGACCCAAATGGAGCGATGGTTCACACAAATTTTTCAACTGAAACCTAGAGACTACAATAAGGAATGAAAATATGATGTTCTATCTTATCAGGAAGATGGATAGATGGGGGGTCTTCGATGAGGTTATTTTTTTCTTTCCCTTCAGAAGGAACACTGATAAGGATGGAGATGATGATAACAATCAGAACAATGGTGGCGGAGGTTCGGTAAATCTTGGAACTAACAATGTTTCTAATCTTAATCAAACAACTGGTCTGAATAGTAAGGAGGGGGAAGCCCTCAGACAAAGGAGGGGAGCGAGTTCTCAAAAAGAAAAAGGGGGAAATCACTTGCATAATGCGAGTTCATGACTGAAGTAAACAATGTAGTAGAGGTGATGGATGTCATGAAATCGAACATTCCAGTTCTGTTCAAAATTCTTCAAGACGAGATGGGAGAGTTCGGAGATAATATAATTATTAGTAATCAGACTATTTCAGAATTCTTGAGTGCTAGGGATGCTGAGATAAATAGATTCTATGATTGCTTCATGAATGATTGACGCTTTGATCAGACGAATATTACAGGGGCTAAAGGAATGAACGAGAAGAATGATAATGGTAAGGGGAAAGGGTATTTATTTTTGATTAGGGTCCGTATACAGCAGGGAAGGCTATTGATGTGAACCACATGATTAGGAAATATATGCAGGGTAATATGCAGGAGTGGGGTGTTGATGGTTTGATGGGTAATAATGATAAAGGGAAAGGTATTGAGGGGGCAGAGCTTGAAGATTTCGAAGAGTACGAACCTGACGAGGAATTACTTAACTCTCAGTCCATTCATTTCAGTAATCGCGAAGATAGAGAGTTCAATCAGCGCTTCTACAAAACTTCGAGAATGCGAGTGGAAGGGGTACATGAGAGGTTCACTTGGCCGGATAATTTGAAAATGAAATCGGCGCCTGCTGAAGGTGTGCCACAAAGACGTGAAGGATCTGGGAAAAAGAATCTTTGAAGAAAAAACTTTTTTGGGTGAATTACTTTCAAGTTATAGATAAATTAAGGACCGCTTTGTTGTATACGCATATATTGATGTGTGTGGCCCTAATGAAGTGATAGAGAATGGTATGGAGGAGCTTAGGTACTATTACTGTAGCGCACCTAAATGTGATGGACATTTGAGAGATGAAGATACTTCTGGTTTCGATACGGAGGATGATGCAATTACCCGGGCAGGTCCCATGAAGATAAACATCACCCAAAACAAACTTATGGGTAGCGACCAGCCCGGTATGAAAGCGGTCGGCAATGATAAAATAATCTAAGTATATGGAACTATCAAGGGGCGAGGGCACCCGTGACAAGGAAAATGATAAAGTCCCTCTATTCGAAATTTAATATATCATTTGTATGCTTGTTGAAATCTAGACTTTGCAATCATGACATCCGTTCTTGTAGTTTCTAAATACTTTTAAAAATAAATTTGTGATGAACCACGGAGGGGTCTGGGGGCATCACTCTTGCAATGATCAATTGAAGATTAATATTATTATTGCGTGTTCTAATTCTGTATTTGTAATGTTTCGAAATCTAAATCGCTTTCTTGGTATCTTATTGTCGTTCATGCATCTAATAACCAAATAGAAAGAGAAATAATGTTTAATAATATTACAAAATAGAGAGCGAAAAATCACAGACCAGTTTTAGTGGTTGGATATTTTAACAAAATAACAAAATCATTGGAGAAACAAGGTAAGGTAGAACCAAATCTTGAAAGAAGGCTACAGTTTAATGAGTTCATTAATAAGAATAATTTCATTGATATTCCCACCAAGGGTTGTCATTTTACATGGACTAACAAACGGAAGGGCGGTGAGAACATTAAAGAACGGTTGGATAGAGGATTAGCAAATGATTCATGGTATAACCTTTTTCTGGACGCTATTATTAAGGTCCCACCGGCCATTGCTCAGATAACTCGCCTCTTATTGTACAAAGAACAAATGGATCTAATAACAATTCAAAATAATTTATCTTTGAATAGAAGTGGCTCAATAATCTTCGATGTAGAGATGTAATTAATGAGACCTGGAAAGGGTGTAGAAGTTTGGATAATATACAAAATTTTATTGTTAAAGAGACGCAACATGTATGGCATAAACTGGTTGGAGTCGACAAATATTTTGTAACAACTGCAAACTTATCGATAAATATCAAAAGACCTTGGAAATCTTACAAAATAGTGAGACAATCAAAGGAAACCAAGTATTAGAAGGTAAAATTAGAGACGAGATGGAAAACCTTTGGAAACAAGGGGAAGCGTTTTGGGCTGATAAGGCTCGTGATAGCTGGATCAAGAAAGGAGACAAGAACACAAAATATTTTTTCTCCCTCACCACTATGAGGAGAAATATAAACCGTATCACGGATTTAAAAAATTTAAATGGAGAGTGGGTGGACAAGCCTAATCAAGTTAAAAAGATCATTCAAGCATATTTTCATGACATTTTTAAAAATAATGATACGATAAATGTTAAAGAAGTTGCTAACCATACACCACACGAATAAAATGCTTATGAAAATTCCAGACCATGATGGAATTAGAGGTGCTGTTTTCTCAATGTCAGGATTGAAGGCCCCTGGACTGGATGGCCTCTCTGGTAACTTCTATGAGGAGTTCTGGGAAGTTATCAAAGTGGATGTTTGCAACATGGTAATGGACTTTTTCAAGAATAAAACGCCACTTGATAGGATTAATGATACTCTCATTACGCGTATCCCAAAAGGCGCATGTCAGGACGGTAATGGATTATAGGCCAATTTCATGCATCAACTTTAGTTATAAAATTATATCAAAGATTATGGCATCAAGATTGCAGCCGCGTATGGATAAAGTTATCTATCCCACACAATCAGTCTTTATCAAAGGAAGAAGCATACAAGATAATATCTTAATTGCACAAGAAGTGGCATTTTTCCTCAAAAACAACAGAAGATCAAACAAACACTATGGAGTTGTGAAAATCAATATGGCAAAAGCATATGATCAAGCTAATTGGAAGTTCCTCATGGAAATTATACGGAAAATGGGGTTTTCATAAAGATGGAATCTTATCTTTAACTTTATTTCTACCGTGTCTTATCAGATAAAAGTCAATGGAGAAAGTCTTAAAAAATTCAAACTGTAACAAGGTTTCAGACAGGGAGATCCCCTATCTCCCCTCCTTTATTCCATGCTTACAGAAGGACTTATCGAACTTATTAATTTTCAATGTCGAGAAAGTAACATCAAAGTCATCTCGCTCGCAAGAGCAGCGCCCAGGCTTACACATTTTCTTTTTGCGGACGATGCACTATTATTTTCTTAGAAGTCAACGACTCGAAAATTCACGCATTTAAGGAGGTCCTCCAGAGATATTGTCTTGCTTCGGGGCAGAAAATTAACTTTAGTAAATTAGCTATCATTTTTAGTAATGGTTTACCAAAGGAGAAAGCGGCCATAACTGTGAATATGTTGAATATCGAACTCATCAAATCAGTGGGAAAATATCTCAGAATCCCACTTACTCTCAAAAGGTCTAAGATCTTTAACCTTTCATATATCAAAGATAAGATTATAAAAAAATCAGCTAGTTGGTTGGCTAAACTTCTTTCAGGTTGCTATGTCTATTACGCTTTGCAAAAAACTGTGTAGTCTGGTTGCTGAATTTCACTGGAATTCAGGGAACAAGAAAAAAATGCATTGGGTTTCATAGAAAAAATTGGCTAAGGCAAAAAATATGGGTGGCATCGAATTTAGAGATTTTCAGAAATTGAACTTAGATCTGCTTGGCAATCAAGCGTGGAGAATTTTACACAATCCTGATTCGCTCCTTGCTAGGATTTCAAAAGGAATCTATTATCCGAACTGTGACTTGTGGAACACTAAACTCAAAAATAGGCCATCATGAAGTTGGAAAGTATTTTTAAAGGACTTAAGTTCCTAAAGGAGGAATGCATTTGGAATATTGGGAACAGGTTATAAATTGGTATCTGGAATAACATATGGATTAGTAGAGGGTATAAGCTTAAGAAACTAGCCGGTTATAAGATTAATAAAGTGGCGGAATGTTGGTGGTCCTTTGTGTGTTCTAAAAATTAAATGCAAATGCTAATCGAACCACAACCGCAAGTGTACGGTTGTCCCAAGTAGTATGTATGGTAATACAGATTCGTTCCAAGGACGGATGGTTGATCACAATGTTTAGCAAGTAGTGATTGATGCACTTATGAAAGTAAAAGATAATAAAATGTTTGTTTGGTTTTGTTGATTAAAGCTAATGAATAAAAGACAAATAATTAAATGCAAGTAGAAACTAAGACGCAAGTAAAATAAGTGAAAACGCAATATGAGATGTAGTACTTGAGAACGCAAGGATCCTCCCTATCCTATTTCCTAACTTATGTTGTTTAAGGGCTAAATTAGTCAATTACAATGGTCGGGATTCTAATATCCTTATACCCCCGTCAGGGTGGACTATAAGGCGATCCTAAAGTGTCACTAGTCCCGTCAGGGTAAATATGATCCACCTTCGGATGTTTAAGTTATATTACCTCATTGGCCCTAGAATTAGCTAAGTTCGTCAGAATCAATAGTTTCTATTTTAGTTTCAATAAATATTTCCGTACCTAAACCCTCCGTCAGGATGATCCAATCGCCACTAATTGGAATAGCCTAGATACTAACACCTGTTCTTAGTTAGCTACTCCAAAAACAGTAAAATAATCTCAATTTATTGAAAAGAGTAAAAACCCTAATTTAATTTAATTCAATAAAAACCCAAATTCAACATTCGTTAATTCATAAAATTAGGATTCACCCATTGTTTGTTCTCAAGCACTATGAATTGTTTAGCTCATATTAAAAAGAAATACTAAATTAAAAATAAAGGAATTCATATTTGATTACAAAATTAAAATTGAAAGAACCTAATTTCCGGAATTGGAATGACTACGAACGGAGCTATAGACCCACTCCAGCTCTTGTAGCTTCTTCTTTCTTCCTTCTGTTGCTTCTCTCTGGTGTTTAATCTTGTGGAATGTGAATTGTGTTGACACTCTCTTCTAAGGATTTGTAAATTGAAGAAAATATGAGAGGTGAGAAATACTGAGGTCAAAATCTCCTTTTATAAGGTTAAAAACGGATTAGGGCTTGGACCTAATAATAAAACACTAATTAAATGTCCAAGCCCAATTTCTAAGCCCAAAATCCCGTAACTGCTGATACACCTTCACTAAAACGGCTTTTCCCGATGCGTTACAACTCCGATTGACCTCATTCCAGTTGCTAAAGTTCCGTAACTCGATAAGGAATGATTTCTCTTCAAAGGTCAACAGCTAAATCATCGCTTAAGCACCTCGAAATCAGCAATCTATGGCCTGGAAAATGGATTTTCAGCTCTAAAAATAATATCTTCGGGATTTATCTTCGAGTTTTGACTCTATCTCTTGATCTTTGACTTTCTCCTCGGATTCCTCTTCTAGCTAACATCTAAAACCTGTAAAATATTCACTAAAAATACCAATATTACGCGCAAAAGCTTAATAAATCAAAAATGCTAGAAATAAAAGAGGAAAATCATATTATTGCATATTTAGTCCAAAAGTCTATCAAATTGATTAAATAAACACCAAAAATGATGTCTCCTAAGGGTCGAAAATACGAACAATTAAGGAGACATCAAGACCCCCAACTCAAACCTTTGTCGTCCCGACAAAGCAAAACAAAACAAAACAAGGGGTAGAAGTAAACGCAAGAACAAATAGAAGCTTAGCAAATAAACCTAAAGCAATTCTGAAGATAAATCTCATATAGCAAAACTTTAAGAACTAACATATACATACACTAATCATGCAACATCAAACATAAGTAATCTCAATCATAAAATTAAAGTCGCAATGCTTGAAGATTACACTTGTACTCATATCTGTATGATGGCTATAGGGTGGTCATTAATCCTAACTCGCTTTGAACGCTCCACCTAGTGTATTTCCTATCAACAGAATAATAAATTCACTATGCACTTAGGAATCACGAGGTCTTTACGGTTATAATATTGGCTTAAGGACGGGTGTGGATGTATATTTGGTAAATTTGAAGTGAGCTTTTGGCTCTCTCCTCACTTACCATCAACAGTGTCCTCGAGCTTGAGTTAACGCTCAAAAAATGTTCTCACTCACCCATTTGACGCGCCAATGTTGCGTCCCCATGTCAACCCAATAAGAACTAAGATGATTTCCAAAAATATTCCACTTTGCCGGTTTATTTTATTCTTTCTTTCTTTTTATTCTCATTTTTTTGTACAAGATACCCATGACCCTCGTTTTTATGTGAAAAGTCATGTCTCTTATAATTTTCTTTTTCTTTTTCTCTTTTTTTTTTTCTATTTATTTTTTTTTTTATTTTCTTTTCAAATCCCGGCAAAGGGTTACAAATAATAATATCATCTTTCATTTTTGTGCCTCAATACAAACACATATAATCCCTTCCCAACGTAACTTCCCAAATGTGGTCCCACCACCCCAAACTCAAGCTCGAGACAAGTCTCAGGGTTGTGATTCAAGTGCGGGTCATTTGGTAATGCCTAATAATCTAAAGGATAAATGGGCTTATATCGTGGCTACAAAAGAAAGGCTTAAGGCTCAAAATTGGGCTAAGACGGATAAAATTATAATAAGGGATAGCAAGCTAAAAGGCTTCAAATGGCTAACAAAGAACTGCCCCTATCATTTTCCTAAGTACATAGCTTGTCTTTAGTTCATATCTAGGTGGGTTCTCTACTAATTAAGATTTCACGTTCTACACACCAAACATATTCCTTAAGTACAAGCTTACTTCATTTGCATTGTTCATTAATTTTTCCTATTAATTACCTATGTTTGCATGCAATTGTAAGTGCGTTTTATATTAATCCCTAAAGTCCACTATTTACTATCATAGATTCATCAAAAGTATGCTTAAAGGGACATTTAAAATCTTCTATAGTCAAACGCAACTCCGAAAATTATTTTATTGAAAGCAAATAAAACATATAACACATAAAAACTGGGATGAGGCAACGAACCCCACCCCAAACTCAAAAATGAGTCGTGTCCCCACGACTCGAAAAGACTCAAAGCAATAACATAATCTGCACTAAATGAGAAGGGATAGAAAACGTATCTGAACCAGCGTGTGGCTGGTTTTCGGTGTTGCGTCCATGAACTTTATCTTGCGTCTAGACATCGTAAGTTGTGCTTTGAACAAGTAAAGTTCAACTTGTTTGTAACGTTTCCCAAAATAGCGCACCTCGTATCCTGATTCTCTTCCAACATCTCGATTTTCGATTCCAACTCATCATCGGATCATTTTCTTCCTCACTTTCAGGTTCCTCAATCACTCCTCTCTTCCTAGGATTAGCCTTAATTTGAACCTCTTCAGTCTTGTGAAATAGGAATCTCAATAGTTTGTTCTTGAATAGTACCAAAAGCGTTTCTGTTTCTTGGAGAATTCCTTCGATAAGCACACATGAAAACGGTTCTGATAGGCATCTCTTTCCACCCCAAACTCAAAACTTCAAATAGTGAGAAGCTAAGGCTTAGAACTGTGATGTTTTGAGGCTTAAGACTTGAAGATTATGGTGGAATATGAGATGGGTAAAGGCTAATTGATGTGTGGGAAGAGGGAATTGGATTTAAGTTGAAGATTGGATAAAGAACAATCGGAGGAAAGTGGGAATTTTATCGTATTTTGGATGGGAGATGAGTTGATTTCATGTTTTTGTGGTGAAAGAGAGTAAGATTTGAGGATTGTGTGGTTGTTGATGATGATGTTCAGGAAATTCTGGGTTTTGGGAGTGTTTTTGGAGGCTGGGTTGAAGAAGGAGGTAAAAATCTAGGGCTAAAAAGCTTCAAAACGGCCCTGTCACAGATGAAACCGGGTACCCGCATTTGCAAATGCGGGGCCCCAGTTTCGCGTCGCTGTGTCGACGCGAAAAAGATTTTTTTTTTTTTTTTTTTTTTTACCTCAAAACGCAGCCAAAACGCGGGACCTAAAACGCGGGGTCAGAGAATTGCCCTTCGAAACCGGGTGCCCGCATTTGCAAATGCGGGTACCCGCATTCTCGTCGATGGCGCGAGCCAAGACGCACCAAAACGCGACCTTCCAAAACGCGGGGTCAGAGAAATTGGAAAGTTACAGCTCCGAAACCGGGTACCCGCATTTGCAAATGCGGGTACCCGGTTTTGCGTCGATGGCGCGAATCAAAACGCAGCAAAACGCAGCAAAACGCAGCAAAACGCGGGACCCAAGACGCAGGGTCAGAATGTTGGAATTTTTAGCTTTCGAAACCGGGTACCCGCATTTTTAAATGCGGGGACCCGGTTTGGCCCCTGGAACACCACAAATTTTTCTCCTATTTTCGCCTTTTCGACCCCAAACTCATGACCTTTTTATCCCTGAAATCATCAAAAACAACTATCCTTCCTCATTTCTTAATAATAAACACTAAATTAACGAAAATCAAACTAATTTAAACTAAGAATTTAAAAGACATGAAAGCAATTTAAAACATGGGTTGTCTCCCAAGAAGCACTTTTGTTTATTACGTCTTTAAGTTCGACGCGTTACCTTCCTTGAAGATGGTATTGAGGCCCTTGCGGTGTTCCTCCGCTTAAACTCGCCTCTTCCTTGATGTAAAAGCTTAAGAACCTCCCCCCTTTGAATATTATTCAATCGATCTCTAAAAGGAGGTGGGTAAGTACTTCGTTTCGCCTTCTTACTTTCATGACGAAACTCATTTTCCACCACATTGGAGTAGATAACCGTTCTCAACGGTATAAGCTTATTTTTATTCCTTGTTTCAATCTCAGATTCATCTTTAAAATGTGGTGGGTAGGTGCTTCTCCTTTCCTTTTTGCTCTCGCGGTGTGACACCTTGCTTGTATAACACATATTAATCATTTGTGGTAGTCGAGGTGATTCTGATTTTTCATCTTTAATAATGATTCGTGGTAGAGATGGTGATTGGTGAACTTTTTGTGGCGGATATTCAATTTCTATTTTATCTTTAACCTTTAATTCTTCAATTGATTCTCCAACCATTTCATATTCATCTTCGCTTTCAACCCAATCTTCCACTATTACCTCATAATATTCTTTCTGTGAAATCTCTCTAATCTCGATCACCTCTTCCTGTTTGCGCTCTATATCTTGATCATGTGTATACACCATAGGAATAGCAATCTCTGTGTTAACTTCTAGGATTTGCGTTGCTATTCCTTCTTCCACTATGCTAACAAGATTCTCATCTTCTTTCAACACCTCCTCCTCAACAACTTCTTCCAATTGATCTGTTCCATCCCTCGAGGGAGTGGGACCTTCATAAGACTTACTACCACTTTCAGCTAAGTTAAGAGAGTTGTTTCGGGCATCCATTTCATCTAAGCTCTGTTGTATGAGTGCATGGGTGGCTTTGAATTCCTCGTCTCTTTTCTTACGTTCTGGCTCTCCTGCCTTGAATTCCTCGAGTAGGCGATTGGCTTTCTCTAGTAGTGTATCTTGTTGATCTTGAGGTGGATAATGTTGAATGTTTTCAACCCAATGGTGGTTCCATACTTGTTCTTGTTGATAGTGATATGGCGTTTGTTGTTGATTATTCCCGATCCATTGATTGTTCCATCCTTGCTCTTGCGGGTATTGATAAGGTTGTTGGTAGAAGTTACTACCCCATTGTTGTTGTCCCGAAGAGTCTTCCCAATAGTCATATGGATCGGGATCTGGGTAATGTCCTCTATACATCTTTAATTAAATTTCTTGATCATTACCTGAATAAAGCACCTGTAAAAACAAGACAAAACAAAGACAAGCGTAAAACTGAAAAATAAAAATAAATGCAACTATCACTAAAGGATAAACACCGTGGTCACACGCTACCGTCCCCGGCAGCGGCGCCAAAAACTTGGTGGTCCTTTGTGTGTTCTAAAAATTAAATGCAAATGCTAATCGAACCACAACCGCAAGTGTACGGTTGTCCCAAGTAGTATGTATGGTAATACAGATTCGTTCCAAGGACGGATGGTTGATCACAATGTTTAGCAAGTAGTGATTGATGCACTTATGAAAGTAAAAGATAATAAAATGTTTGTTTGGTTTTGTTGATTAAAGCTAATGAATAAAAGACAAATAATTAAATGCAAGTAGAAACTAAGACGCAAGTAAAATAAGTGAAAACGCAATATGAGATGTAGTACTTGAGAACGCAAGGATCCTCCCTATCCTATTTCCTAACTTATGTTGTTTAAGGGCTAAATTAGTCAATTACAATGGTCGGGATTCTAATATCCTTATACCCCCGTCAGGGTGGACTATAAGGCGATCCTAAAGTGTCACTAGTCCCGTCAGGGTAAATATGATCCACCTTCGGATGTTTAAGTTATATTACCTCATTGGCCCTAGAATTAGCTAAGTTCGTCAGAATCAATAGTTTCTATTTTAGTTTCAATAAATATTTCCGTACCTAAACCCTCTGTCAGGATGATCCAATCGCCACTAATTGGAATAGCCTAGATACTAACACCTGTTCTTAGTTAGCTACTCCAAAAACAGTAAAATAATCTCAATTTATTGAAAAGAGTAAAAACCCTAATTTAATTTAATTCAATAAAAACCCAAATTCAACATTCGTTAATTCATAAAATTAGGATTCACCCATTGTTTGTTCTCAAGCACTATGAATTGTTTAGCTCATATTAAAAAGAAATACTAAATTAAAAATAAAGGAATTCATATTTGATTACAAAATTAAAATTGAAAGAACCTAATTTCCGGAATTGGAATGACTACGAACGGAGCTATAGACCCACTCCAGCTCTTGTAGCTTCTTCTTTCTTCCTTCTGTTGCTTCTCTCTGGTGTTTAATCTTGTGGAATGTGAATTGTGTTGACACTCTCTTCTAAGGATTTGTAAATTGAAGAAAATATGAGAGGTGAGAAATACTGAGGTCAAAATCTCCTTTTATAAGGTTAAAAACGGATTAGGGCTTGGACCTAATAATAAAACACTAATTAAATGTCCAAGCCCAATTTCTAAGCCCAAAATCCCGTAACTGCTGATACACCTTCACTAAAACGGCTTTTCCAGATGCGTTACAACTCCGATTGACCTCATTCCAGTTGCTAAAGTTCCGTAACTCGATAAGGAATGATTTCTCTTCAAAGGTCAACAGCTAAATCATCGCTTAAGCACCTCGAAATCAGCAATCTATGGCCTGGAAAATGGATTTTCAGCTCTAAAAATAATATCTTCGGGATTTATCTTCGAGTTTTGACTCTATCTCTTGATCTTTGACTTTCTCCTCGGATTCCTCTTCTAGCTAACATCTAAAACCTGTAAAATCTTCACTAAAAATACCAATATTACGCGCAAAAGCTTAATAAATCAAAAATGCTAGAAATAAAAGAGGAAAATCATATTATTGCATATTTAGTCCAAAAGTCTATCAAATTGATTAAATAAACACCAAAAATGATGTCTCCTAAGGGTCGAAAATACGAACAATTAAGGAGACATCAAATGTTTTAATCAAAATATGACAAACTGGAACTATGATACGCTTCATTATTTCTGTACCAGGGGTTTAACAGACATCTGGAACATTCCTATTTTACACTCAGATAAAGATGACACGATCATTTGGCCGAATACAAAAAATGGTAAGTACTCTACAAAATCGGGATATCACCGGTTGGTGCAGAAGGAATGAGAAAAGGAGGGGAAATCGTTTAGCATGGGTGAAAGGGCATGTAATACTCTCAGGGACCTAATTTGGCAATCGAATGTTCCCCTCAAAACTCGGAACTTTATATGGAAAATTACCAATTATGTTATTTCATCTAAGAATAATCTATAAAAGAGGAAATGTCTTGAATCAGACATCTACGAATGGTGTGAGATAGAGTCATAGTCAATTGAGCATATTTTTATCAAATGCCCCCTTATGAAATGAGTTTGGGCTAATTCTCAACTTCAAGTTAAAATTGAGGATAATTTCAATAGAAAGATTGGAGAATGGATTCAACATATTATATTAAGTTATAAAAACAATGGATAGGATAGCAACTTAGTGGCCGCGGCGGTGTTTGGCACTATATGGAATATCTGGAAAGCAAGGATGAAAGGTTTTTTTGAAAATAAAGCTTTGAATATTTGGGAAATTAGTGATAAGACCAAGCCTTAATTAAGCACCTATTCGAGAATAAAAATGAGTCAATCAATAACACAACAGAGATGACGAAAGACCGACTAAAGATAAGTCAGGAGAGAATGAGTTATTAAGGGATGATGCTGTGGTTATATGGCTTAGAGACACATGATTCTGTAATAGATGGGAGCCAATGAGCATGGTTTGAATAGCAGTCAACAGAGAGGGACAAGTAAAAGGAAAGATCATGAAACGTGTGAAATGCAATACCGCAGTGGAAAGGGAAACTGTTGGAATTATGCCCTAGCCCCGACCGTCTTGTAATGAATTGAACACAAGTGTTTACTGTACACGATAATAGCTATCCCTACAGTACTGCTTAAAGAAATTGTTTCCTTGAATCTATGACAAGCTTTTATGATTATGATTTTCATCTACATAATATGAAGGCAGAACGTTGATTATACGAACTAGATATCATAAGGTGTTATGATAATGAGAATCTAGTTCATATGACTTACTCTAAACTTCTTTTTAATCGTAAGATCATCGAGCTAGAACCTCGATGATCCGATTAGATTAATATGTAGCTAACGAGTTTTTATTGGATAAATATAGGTAGTTCTCATTTATTGAGTTAGATGCATAGATAATGCACATAGAGATGTGATTATCGAACCGACTAAAAATCTAGAGATTCCTAATGGTTAATTACCTTGAACTGTCAAGTAGGTTAATCTCCAGAAAGAATTTTATGCTTGTAATCCTTTGACCTGAGATCATCACTATGGTTGTATCTGTTTGTTGTGTTTTGATACTAGACTACTAGTGTGTCATAATGCTACTTGAAAGGATATTGGACAAAACTAAGTATATATGCTCCATGGGATGAGTCAAGATGGAATCTATCAACTCTAGGTAAAGAGTTTGAGCTCTACGACGTCATAGATTATAACTATTGTATTAAATCCTTGGACAAGGTGATAGAATGAATGAATAAAAGTGTTTCTTAGGTCATTCGTCAATCGTTGATAATCGACGTGTAATGTTGTTGATTTTTTATATGGGATTTGACAGTTGTACCATATCCCAGGATGATCCGGAGCTATAAAGATAGAGGGATTACGTGTATGATTCTTTGCAGGGTTCTTTGTACAGAGTTACTTCACGTTATCCGGTCGTTGGGGAGTGTTGTTAGACGCCAACCTCGATTAGCAGTTAACTAAGTTAACTACTGCCGGTTTAACGATGAACCCACGTAGTCGCACACTAACGGGTGCATTGATCTTGCTTCATTTTATTAATAAATTTTTATTATCGGATAATAAATGTTAATTAATTATATACTTGGAATATTAGTATATTAATTTTCTAGCACAAATTGATATTTTAATATAAGACCAAATTAAGAAAAAAGAGAAGAAAAAAAGGAAAAATGACAAGGTTGTGGATCGAACCACACACCTCTAATAAATAGAAATGAATCATTAACCACTGGGCTAGTTTAATTCATATAATATATATTGTTCAAGTCCACTTTACAAGTGGGTAGTGATCCAGATTATTAGGATAATCAATTTTTATTATAACTGATGACTTTTCATTTCTTGTCTTTTCATTTTCCCAAACTTTTATAAGTATAATTGTCATTATACGGTAGTTTTTTCTTTCCACTTCGTTTCTTGAAACCAAAAACAAAAAAGTTATGGAAGGCTAAAGGTCTCCAGGTCAGAAAAGGTTTCTGAAAGAAAGATTGACGATTTGGCATGTAAAGCGTGGAGGCTTCAAGAATTTTGAAGCTCGGTTAGTCTTTCGATTCTCATATAAATCCAAAAGGTACGCAATCGAAATCCGTATTAAATTCTAATCTCACTAGATTGGTTATAGGATTGCAATATTATTGTTCCACTGCGTATATTGATATTACAGGTACTGCGATTCATTCGAAAACTTGGGTTGTTCTCCTAGCCATGAGATCTGCAGCAGATCTGAATCACAAGTGTAGTTCTTTCTACTCGAATAAACTTGAAGTTATTCAAGGTATAATGAATAGGAAAGGAATCAATTGGAAAATTCGTCAATAGGTGAATAAAGCCTGGAGGTGGATGGATCGATTACCTAAATGGAAAGTCACCCACATTAAGAGAGATTTCAAGGGGGTGGCGGACAAGTTAGCTAAATGTGTTAGACTTAATATTGATATTCCTAGTCATCCCCAGGAATCAATAATGGATCTGTCATGTAATCTTAGCTTAATTTGTAAGGGTAGTGGTATCGGATATTGTATTGCATTACTTACTTTTTCTAACAAAAAAGGGTTAATTAAGCGCTATTTGTGCCTAATTTGGAAATTTTTTCAAATGAAAGTTGAAATTTCTTCTTCCCAAGATTTTTTTCGTGTTCTAAATCGTAATATTCAAAGCTCACATGTCAAAGTTATTACTTTTCAAAGTTGCCTCCCAGAAACCAAAAATTAAAAATAAATTAAAACTCACACACACATAACAAATAGTTCGCAAGAAAGGGAGAAGTACTTACTTTTGCGGGAAAAACTCAATCTCCAAGTTTGTGGTTGACGTTCTCGATCCATGAAAATGCGCAAAAACGACATTTGGCTTTTTTCAGAGGTGAATCCAGCTTTATACGTGTATTATATGGAAAATATCACAACTAAAAGTTGGAGATTTTCTTCCAAAATTTCAGCCGCCTCTTGAATAGCAATTTTCTAAGCTCGCATGCCAAAGTTATGACTTTTCAAAGTTGGCTCCCGAAATCCAAAAATTAAAAAAATCAAAACATGCACATAACAAATAGTTCACAAGAAATGTAAAAATTCTTAGTTTTGCGAGAATTACACAGTCTCCAAATTTCGGGTTGACGTTCTCAATCCATAAAAACGTTTAGGGGGCAATACAGCTCAACATGTGTCTTATTTCGAAAATTTCACCAACAAAAGTTCAAGAATTTCTTCCAAGCTTTCTGTCGCCTCCTGAATCGCAATTTTCGGACCTCGCACGCCAAAGTTAAGACTCTTCAAAATTGGCTCTTGGAAACTAAAAATTAAAAAAATTAATACATGCACATACAAAATAGTTCAAAATAAAGGGAAACATACTTACTTTTTTGGGAGAATTACTCAATCTCTAAGTTTGTGGTTGACGTCTTCAATCCATGAAAACGCGTAATAACTACGTTTCCACTTGTTGAGGGGTGAATAATTCTCTATATGTGCCTAATGTGGAATAATGTCACTAATGAAAGTTGAAGATCTTCTTCCAAGCTTTTGTCGCTTTCTTGAATCGAAATTTTTTAAACTTGCATGCCAAAGTTATGACTATTCAAAGCTTGCTCCCGAAAACCAAAAATTACAAGAATTAAAACATCACATAACTAATAGTTCATAATAATGGGAAATGTACTTACTTTTTAGAGAATCACTCAATCTCCAAGATTGAGATTCAAGTTCTCAATCCATGAAAACGCGCAAAAACAGTGTTTGCCCTTGTTTAAGGGTAAGTCCAACTTTATCAGTATCTAATTTGGAAAAATGTTACAAACTAAAGTTGGAGATCTTCTTCCAAGATTCATGTCGCATGCGGGTTGCAACTTTTTGAGCTCGCATGCAAAGTTATGACTCTTCAGATTTGGCTCCCGGAAACCCAAAATAAAAAATTAAAATTTGCAGATAACAAATAGTTCAAAATTAAGGGAAAAGTACTTGGTTTTTTGGTATAATCACTCAATTTTTAAATTTTTGGTTGAGGTCCTTGATCCATGAAAATGCGTAATTGCATTTGGCCTTGTTTATGAATGGAAGTCCAAGATATTCTTGCAAGCTTTCCCTCGCCTCTTGAATCCCAAATTTCGGAACTCACATGCCAAAGTTATGACTCTTAAAAGTTGGCTCCCCCAAACCAAAGATTAAAAAGAAATTAAAAAATGCACATGAAACATATTTCACAAGAAAGGAAAATTTACTTACTTTTGCGATAATCACTCAATCCCCAAGTTTAGGGTTGACGTTCTTGATCCATGAAAACACAAGAAAACGATGTTTTCCCTTGAAAACGATGTTTTCCCTTGTTTAGGGGTGAATCCATCTCTATCATTGCCTAATTTGGAAAAATGTCAGTATTAAAAGTTGACGATCTTCTTCCAAACTTTACGTCGCCTCCTGGATCTCAATTTTAGGAGCTCGCATGCCAAAGTTATGACACTTCAAAGTTGGTTCCCAAAAACCAAAAATTAAAAAAATAAAAACATGCACATAACTAAGAGTAATGATATATGTCACCCCTTTTCATGTCACCCTTTTATCACCTGTCTATATATATGTGTTGATTTCCTTGAATAAAAGATAGAGAAAAATTAAATAGGATAGAGAAATCAATTCATTGGTCCATGTAGGCATACACGTAGGAGGTGATAAAAGGGTGATACAAAAAGGGTGACAAATATCATTACTCCATAACTAATAGTTTAAAAGAAAGGGAAAATTACTTACTTTTCCGATAATCACTCAAATCTCAAAGTTTGAGGTTGACGTCCTCGATTTAAAAAAAAACGTAAAAACATGTGTTTGACCTTGTTTAGGGGTGAATCAAGCTCTATTTGTGTCTAATTTGGAAAAAGTCACTAATGAAAGTTGAAGATTTCTTCCAAGCTTTCCGTCGCCTCCTAAATCACAATTTTCAGAGCTCCCATACAAAGTTATGAATTTTTAAAGCTGGCTCCCGAAAACCAAAAATTAAAAAAATTTAAAACTCACACATAAAAAATAGCTCACAAGAAAGGGAAAAGTACTTACTCTTGCGAGAATCACACAATCTCCATGTTTGGGGTTGACGTTTTTTGTATAGGAAAACGCGCGAAACGGTATTTGGCCTTGTTTAGGGCGTGAATCCGGCTCTATATGTGTCGTATTTGAAAAAACTATCACTAATAAAAGTTGGAAATCTTCTTCTAAGCTTTCTGTTGCCTCCTTAATTGCAACTTTCAGAGCTCGCATGCCAAAGTTATGACTTTTCAAAGTTGTCTCTTGAAATTCAAAATTCAAAATAATTAAAACATGTACATAACAAATAGTTCACAAGAACGCGAAAAGTACTTACTTTTGCGAGAATCACTCATTCTCCTAGTTTAATGTTGATGTTCTTGATTTGTGGATACGCAAAAAAGGCATTTTCCCTTGTTTAGTGGTTAATCCAGCTTTATATGCACCTGATTTTGAAAAATGCCACTAACAAAAGTTAGAGATCTTCTTCCTAGATTTCTATCGCCTCCTGAATAGCAATTTTCAGGCCTGCTCGCATGCCAAAGTTATGACTCTTCAAAATTGGCTCTTGGAAACCAAAATTTAAAAAAAAATAGAACATGCATATAACAAATAGTTTGAAAAATGGAAAAGTACCTACTTTTTTTTGGGAAAACCACTCAATCTCTAAGCTTATGGTTAATGTCCTTGATCCATGAAAATGCGTAATAGCTATGCTTGCCCTTGTTTAGGGGTGAATCAAGCTCAATCTGTGCCTAATCTAGAAAATGTCACTACTACAAGTTGAATATCTTCTTCCAAGCTTTTTGTCGCTTTCTGGAATCGAAATTCTTGGAGCTCGTATGCCAAATTAATGACTCTACAAAGTTGGCTCGCAAAAAACATAAATAAAAAAAACAAAACATGCCCATAACTAATCGTTCAAAAGAAAGGGAGATGTACTAAATTTTGTAAGAATCACACAATCTCAGAGTTTGGGGTTCACGTTCTCGATCCATGAAAATGCGCAAAACGGCGTTTGCCCTTGTGTAGGGGTGAATCTATCTTTATTAGTGCCTAATTTGGAAAATATTTATGAACCAAAGTTTGAGATCTTCTTCCAATCTTTTCGTAGCCTCAAGAATTGCAATTTTCGAAGCTTGCATGCCAAAGTTATGACTCTTGGAAACCAAAAAAAGAAAAAGAACATGCACATGCACATAACAAAAGTTCAAAACAAAGGGAAAAGTACTTACTTTTTAGGGAGAATCACTAAATCTCAAAGTTTGTGGTTGATGTGGCTAGATCCATGAAAACGTTTAATAACTGTGTTTGACCTTGTTTAGAGGTGAATAAAGTTCTATCTGTTCATAATTTTGGAAAATGTTACTAATAAAAGTTTAAGATCTTCTTTCAAACTTTATGTCGCTTTCTTGAATCGCTATTTTTCCCATTAGATACCCCTTAGGTATAGCCTTGCAAGATCAGTAGTCTATTTTATGGATTGAATCTATGATTTTGTCCGATTTTAGGGGTTAATTTTTTGTGATTCAAGAATGCGACCAAAAGCTTGGATGAAGATCTTCAACTTTCATTAGTGACAGTTTCCCTAATTAGGCATATATAGAGCTTTATTCACCCCTAATTTACTAGGCCAAGCGCAGTTATTATACGTTTTCATGGATCGAGGACGTCATCCACGAATTTAAGGTTTAATGATTCTCCCAAAAAAGTAAGTACTTTTCCCTTTCTAGTCAAGCTCATGATGGTTTGCACGACCACTGCTGGCATTACACTTTTCTATATCAAGATTCTCTATATTTCCTTATTTTACCATGTCAAGCTTTGGAATGAGGAATTACCCTTCATTGCTCGCAAATCCAGAATAACCACTGATATGCATGATAGGTCAAGCAACAACATGACCGATCCTCCACCACTGGCTTTTCGATTTTAATCTTTGTTATTAAAAATAATTTTGTTTCAAATGAAGAAAGACTTACTTGCAATATTTTGTTTTGTCTCGTGAAACAGTTGGAAGCATTAACAGGTAGATAAAGAAGAAAAGGAAGGAGACATAAAACAAAGGATTAAAAAAGGAATGGAAGCACAAAAGAATTAATAAGGCACAAAGAAGGTTCTAAAAATTATCTTAGTGAAACCATGGTGAGTTTAATCATTAGAGGGATGGTGAATACGAACTAAGTTCAGGATTTCAAGGAACAAAGCAACCATGCAATAAAGAAAACCCCATTAAGTCTTGGTATTCTCGAAAAAAAATTATATGATCAACTCCATTTCACTCTTAACAACCTCATGCATGGTAGACAACACATAATCTCAAGTTCCAAAGCTAATGAGGTCTTCTAAACATGCCAAAAACAAGGTATGCCTCTTCACCTTTATTGGTTTGGTATCTATAAATTGCATAGTAATTAACATTAACAGTAACAACTTCCTAAAGCATAGAAATCACTATCTATATAAAATCGTTTTCAATAATAGTTTGAGATTTATAAAAACCTCTTCTACTTTTAGTTTCATTAATTACTCTCAGAAAATATGGCCACTAAAGAGCGATATGCACTCCCTTTGGCAAAGATGAGTAATAATGCTATGCAGAGAGTTGAAGTGTTGATTAATGGATCACAAACTAAATCATTGATTGGTACTATCCAAAGTTTGACTTTAATTTCAAGGGTTATGGGTATCAGAATGATAATGCCATTGTTTTAATGAAATTTATCTTGGAATATTAGTTCGTTGATGGAGAAATTTGGGTTTCAGATATTAAGATCAATCTTTTCATAATAGAATTTGATTATGAGGAGGAATACGATAAGATTTAGTTCTTAAGGCCTCTAATCACATTATGCATGTCGTGCTACATAAATAGGACAACCATACGAGAGTGGAAGAAGTGGATATGACCATTTCTTCTGTTTAGTTACAAGTTCATGGGCTGGTACACATGCAAAACACCATACAAACTTTGGAGGTGTTGGCTACTAAGTTTAAAGTTTTAGAAGAGCTTGATTAACCTTTGGATAATAAAGGGAAAGTGGAATTCCTTCGCTCTAGGGTTGCTTTCAGGTGTGAGGAAGCCTTTCCAACTAGAGTTTAGATTGGGCGGGAAGATGGTCTTGCATGGACACGGTTCCATTACGAGGACATTTGTTTTTTTTGAATCTGGGCATAGGAAGAACACATACACTAATGTGATTCTTCATCCTGAATCAAGTAATGATGAATGCATATACTTACATTGGGATAGTTCTCATGATATTCCTCTTCTCAAAAACTAGAAGAAAGTATCATGAAGAGAAAAAACGAATGGATACACAAAGCTTACACCTTTCTTCACATGGAATCACAATAATTATCAATCACCACTATCAATGGGAGGAAGAGAATGAGTACGCTCAAGTAACGTGACACAACAATAAATTTTGTTTAGAACAATTAAAATGACTTTTAGGACAGGTCAGCATGGAAGAGGACAAGGAAATTATGGAGGAATAAGGTCTAGCATAGGTATGTATGAATTTTGACAGATGAAGAAATTACGAAAAGAAAAATGAAAGGAAAAGGAAAAATGATTCTAATACCCCGGTACCCTTCAAATGTTCCATCGGGTATTATCATATAACTATACGTATTTTTTATTTTATTATATATATTTATATTTTAAAAATTATGTTGTTACTGTAATCTAGGTTTGAGAAAAAACAAATACCGATCGGTAATAAGGTTTATAACACAAGTTATATATATGGGTCGGTCAACACAAGTTATAATCTCAACTCGTCATTGCATGGGCCAAGTGTATTATCTAAGTGCATTGCATAGTTTGAAACCAAACAATCTGAGCCCTTTTATCATTAACTCATATTCTCAATATCTCTATGACAAACTACCGATGTGGGATAATTCATGTGCATAAATATTTCACAGATGACGACAAACGTATGAGGCTTACGAGAGATGTGCGCAAAAGATTGCATAGCTTCAAAAAATGCCAACATGCTTACAAGAAACATGCGCGCAATTCCTGATATATCTCTCACATTTTACATGTTTTTCTCGCATAGCTCGTGTATTGTCTATTTTCCTGCACAAATAGCACTTTAGCAAATTTGACCTTCTAACTTTCATCTCACACCTTGTTTTTAAGGATTTAGTGAGTCTTGCCTATGAATCTAGTATTATAAACCTCCAATTAGGTGACCTCCTCTCACCTTCCCCTTTCCTTAACCCCTTTTGATGAGTTATGGTATAAGTGGTGGGTAGTTTTATATTATATTTTAAATTCAATTTTTTGGTTGGATTTATATTTTAATATTTTTGTTTAACCCCAAAGTTATTAATATTCATATTTTACTCCCTTGAAATAAATTCGAACTTTAATAATTATAAGGTAAATTTAAATTTTATATTTTATATTTTACATTTATGAATCGGGTTTAACTTTTTATAATTTGAATTTTATGGGGTTGAATTAACGATAATATATTATATTTCAAATCTCTGGGTTGGATTTTATATTAGTATTTTATAATTTAGGTTGAATTAAGTTTAATATGTTATATTTAACCAATGTGAGTGAATATATGGCATAAGTGTCTCCAATTTGATTAAACTTTGTGCGAGTCGGAGGAAGGTGTGGTCATCATTGAGGATTCCCTTAGTCCCAAAGCTACAAACTCCTTCCAATGTCTGGCCCTTAATGTTTACAAGAAACGGAAATCATGCTAAACATTTCTACTTCGGTGAAAAAAATTAGGGCTCCAAAAAAATAAGCGACACATTCATATGCCATCAAAGGAATTGGCACCCATTAGTAAATGGTGGTATCTAGATGAGATTTATTGGGTAATTAGGGATAAATGTAATTTGGTGAAAGAGGGAGATCAGGACAATAAATTCTTCCATTACTTTACGAAGATTTGTTGTTCCTTAAACCAAATCTTTTTTTTATTGATCAATATAGTAATTTGGTAGCGGGCATGCCTAGCTTGATCAATGCACTACTTCTTTTTATGTCTACCTCTACAAAATCGAAGGCCAAGGGTGCGTCGATGTATTTCTTGAACTGCAATCCTGAGATGGTATTTCATTGTTGACAACGTCCCTTTGAATCGATCTATTTTTATGGTATAAGTTGAAAAGGCAACTTGGAATTTGAGGGAATCCCAATCACCTGATCCTGATAGGTTCAATGGATGATTCTACCATATATTTGGATACCTCCTAGCACGTAATATTCTAGCTTTGCAAAGCTTTCTTTTAAAGGTCGCATGATCAAGGACTTAAATAAGGCTATTATAGTACTCATTTTGAATGTTGATTATCCTACTTTGCTGGGTGACTTTTGATTCATCAGCCTAGCTAATTTTATTTAAATGTGATAGGGAGAATATTATAGTGTCGTACACTTGTGAGGAGACAACACTATTCCTCTCCCTTTAACCTTACTAATTTCTTGGGATATAATCTTTATTACTTTTTTATTACTTCGTCAAACCATACACTTGTGAAGAGACAACACTATTCCTCTCCCTTGTCTATTGTGATATGATCGCCTTATTTGGCCATATTCTAGTACCTTGATATATTTAGATAAGAATCGGTATAACCAAGTTCTAAAGTACTTATAACCTACAAATTGATGCTCACATTATCAAAAAATAGTCTTCTCCACCCCCCACCTTAGGAATTTTGGATAAAATATTGAAGGGTATACTTCACCTGGAACTAAAAAATTTGTTATGAGAAGTGTGCCTCAATGGTTCCCCACATAGAATAATAAGTTTCATTTAAATGTGTTAAATCATCTACCTTTAACATATATCAACTCTCTGACAATCCATTCAAGCACATGTTCTTTTGGTGCACTTGGAGTAGACAACTCTGGCTTAAGAGTTCCCTACCTACCAAGGGGCCTTTCCCTAACTGCACAAAGAATGGTGTGTAGACAACAGAAATAATACCTAGGATAACATTTACTTGTTGGATTATCTGGTTGAATTAAATATATTTGTTATGGAATAGAAAAATATAAATATGCTTACTATTCTCGTTCAACCGATTAATAACCTGGATTATTTTTTTACTCTTGTATTGCATGCTTCCCACTCACCCTTTTATTTCCTATGATGATTCGGAATCAACTAACATCACTCTACCTTTTCTGGATACCATTAAACTCAATAGAGAGTAATTGTGGGCCCTCATGGGGTACCGACAGGTTGGCATCAAGAATTCTATTTTGTTTGTCAAATAGTCGAGCGTTACCGTTGAAAGTGATGTTTTCACCGACAAAACCTCTTAGATTTCTTCTATATATATGAGGCTACGGTTAAAAATATATAATAAAAAAAAATTAAATCACTATATATATATATATTTAACCCTAATAGCTTGTCCTATCTGAAATTCTAATCATTAGTTCAATTTGGTTTAGTTTTTTCCTAAAAGTCATTGATTGGTGTCAATTTTAAATTAAATGGTGTAAGACTTTAGGTATTGAGTTCTCTCATTTGTCATTTGTCTTAAAACATATCATTTGTTTGATAAAATTCATATAAAAAAAATTATTTGTTTGATAAAAACCTACTCCCAATTTTTCTACTGTGCCCTTTCACAGATCCACTGATCAAATGCACCGCCACCAAATCCTTGCACAAACCCAAGTGTTCGAATTCACAACCACTAAGCCAGATCCAGTATTTCCAGTGCACCACTACCAAGCCCTTCCAAAGATCTAGTGTTAGAGTGCACCACCGCCACCAAACCCTTGCATAGATCCAACTCTTCCACAGATCTGTTCGAGTGCATGGTGGTCCTTTGTGTGTTCTAAAATAAATGCAATAAATAATCGAACCACAACCGCAAGTGTACGGTTGTCCCAAGTAGTATAACTGATAAAACAGATTCATTCCAAGGACGGGATGGTTGACTACAATGCTTATCTATTAATGATTTATTGCACTTACGAAAGCAAATAAAGATAATATGTTTGGTTGGTTTTATATTAATTCTAAATAAATGAAAGACAATTATTAAAATGCAATTAAAAGCTAAGACGCAAGTAAAATAATGTAAAACGCAATATGAGAAGTAGCACTTGAGAACGCAAGGATTCTCCCAATCCTATTTCCTAACTTATGTTGTTTAAGGGCTAAATTGGTCAATTACAATGGTCGGGATTCTAAATTCCTTATACCCCCGTCAGGGTGGACCATAAGGCGATCCAAGAGTGTCACTAGTCCCATCAGGGTAAATATGATCCACCTTTAGATGTTTAAGTTTTATTACCTCATTGGCCCTAGAATTAGCTAAGTTCGTCAGAATCAATAGCTTCTATCCTAGATTGAATAAATGGTTCTGTATCTAAACCCTCCGTCAGGATGATCCAATCGCCAGTAATTGGAATAGCCTAAATACTAACACCTGTTCCTTGTTCATGACGCTAAAAACAGTAAATGTTCTCAATTTATCGAAAAGAGTAAAAGACACAATCTAGTTTAATTTAACAGAAACCCAAATTCAACATTCGAAATTCAATAAGATTGGGATTCACCCATTAATTGTTCTCAAGCACTAATAAATGTTTAGCTCATATTAAAACGAAAAACTAAATTAAATGTAAAGGAACTCATATTTGATTACAAAATTAAAAGATAAAAGAACCTAATTTCCGGAATAGGAATGACTACGAACGGAGATATAGACCTTCTCCAACTCTTGTAGCTTCTTCTTTCTTCCTTCTGTTGCTTCTCTCTGGTGTTTAATTTTGCAGAATGTCAATTTTTCTGTAAAATAGCAGTCAAAAGCTCCTTTTATAAGTGTAAAAACGGATTAGGGCTTGGACCTGAGAATAAAACACTAATTAAATGTCCAAGCCCAAATTCTAAGCCCAAAATCCCGTAACTGGTGATCACCTTCACTAAAACGGCTTTTCCCGCTTCGTTATGACTCCGATTGACCTCATTCCAGTTGCTAAAGTTCCGTAACTCAATAAGGAATGTTTTCTCTTCAAAGGTCATTGGCTAAATCATCGCTTAAAAACCTCAAAATCAGCAATCTATGGCCTGGAAAATGGTTTTTCAGCTCTAAAAATAATATTTTCGGGATTTATCTTCAAGTCTTGACTCTATCTCTTGATCTTTGACTTTCTCCTCAGATTCCTCTTCTAGATAACATCTAAAACCTGTAAACTTTACACTAAAAATACCAATATTACGCGCAAAAGCTTAATAAATTAAAAATGCTAGAAATAAAAGAGAAAAATCATATTATTGCATATTTAGTCCAAAAGTCTATCAAATTGATTAAATAAACACAAAAAATGATGTCTCCTAAGGGTCGAAAATAAGAACAATTAAGGAGACATCAAGACCCCCAACTCAAACCTTTGTCGTCCCGACAAAGCAAAACAAAACAAAACAAGGGGTAGAAGTAAACGCAAGAACGAATAGAAGCTAGCAAATAAACCTAAAGCAATTCTTAAGATAAATCTCATATAGCAAAACTTTAAGAACTAACATATACATACACTAATCATGCAACATCAAATATAAATAATCTCAATCATAAAATTAAAGTCGCAATGCTTGAAGGTTACACTTGTACTCATCTCTGTATGATGGCTATAGGGTGGTCATTAATCCTAACTCGCTTTGAATGCTCCACCTAGTGTATTTTCTATCAACAGAATCATAAATTTACTATGCACTTAGGAATCACGAGGTCTTTATGGTTTTAATATTGGCTTAAGGACGGTATGGATGTATATTTGGTAAATTTGAAGTGAGCTTTTGGCTCTCTCCTCACTTACCATCAACAATGTCCTCGAGCTTGAGTTAACGCTAAAAATTGTTCTCACTCACCCATTTGACGCGCTAATGTTGCGTCCCCAATATCAACCCAAATAAAACTAAGATGATTTCCAAAATATTCCACTTTGCCGATTTATTTATTCTTTCCTTTTATTTTCTTTTTCATTTCTTTTTTCTTTTTTTTTTGTACAAGATACCCATGACCATCATTTTGATGTGAAAAGTCATGTCTCTTAAATTTTTTTTTCTTTTTCATTTCTCGGCAAAGGGTTACAAATAATAATATCATCTTTTATTTTTGTGCCCCAATTCAAACACATATAATCCCTTCCCAATGTAAATTCCCAAATGTGGACCCTCCACCCCAAACTCAAGCTCGAGACAAGTCTCAGGGTTGTGATTCAAGTACGGGTCATTTGGTCATGCCTAATAATCTAAAGGATAATGAGCTTATATCGTGGCTGCAAAAGAAAAGGCTTAAGGCTCAAAATTGGGCTAAGACGGATAAAATTATAATAAGGGATAGCAAGCTAAAAGGCTTCAAATGGCTAACAAAGACTGCCCCTATCATTTTCCTAAGTACATAGCTTGTCTTTAGTTCATATCTAGGTGGGTTCTCTACTAATTAGGATTTCACGTTCTACACACCAAACATATTCCTTAAGTACAAGCTTACTTCATTTGCATTGTTCATTAATTTTTCCTATCAATTACCTATGTTCGCATGCAATTGTAAGTGTGTTTTATGTTATTCCCTAAAGTCCACTATTTACTATCATTGATTCATCAAAAGTATGCTTAAAGGGACATTTAAAATCTTCTATAGTCAAACGCAACTCCGAAAATTATTTTATTGAAAGCAAATAAAACACATAACAGATAAAAACTGGGATGAGGCAATGAACCCCACCCCAAACTCAAAAATGAGTCGTGTCCCCACGACTCGAAAAGACTCAACGCAATAAAAATAAACTAAACTAACTAAAACGCGAAAGGGATAGAAAACGTATCTTAACCAGTGCGAGGCTGGTTATCGGTGTTGCGTCCATGAACTTTCTCTTGCGTAAGTATACCATAGGTGGCGTTTTGAATTGTGCTCACCCCGATTAACATGTTTCGGAGAAGTTCTAACTCTTCTGTAACGTTTCCCAAAGACGCAATCATCTTCTCTTGGTTCTCTTCTAACACCTTCACTTTCGCTTCCAACTCATTGGTGGTATGCATCTTCTTCTTTGGAGGAGCTCTAGGATTTCTAGTTACTTTTAACACCTCATCATGAATATTCTTGATCAAAGCTAAACCCATACTCTCACCCACTACAACACGATCAATCTCTGCGTCTTTACACGGAACCTTTGCGTCTAAGCACAAAGTAGTGATGGTACAAGGAAATTTGAGATTTTGTTGTGAAGTAGGAATTCGAGCAAATTCCATGATGGTATCATATATCACACGAGCAACATCTATAGGTTTCTCCTCAATAATAAACAGTTAATGAACAAAAGATGCTCCTTCTTCACTTCCGATATGTGTTTAACTCCGAAGAAGGTAGGGATTATGAAGCGTGACCAAATCTTAGCACATGGTAACAGATTAATACTATACATCTGTCCAGGATATCTCTCTCCTTCGGGAATTAGGCGGGCCCCATCAACAAGAACTTTCCCCCAAAGGGATTCATAATCAAACGAAGGTTCTTTTAGAGACTCTTGAAACGGACATATTCCGGAAAATTCGGGTAATTTCAATGATTTACGAATAAGCTCAACGGAGAAAGGAACTACCCTTTTGCGAATAACAACTGCTTCTTTGGAGAAGGCGATTCCTTCATAAAAATCTCGCACCAAGGTAGGAATATACTCAAGCTTCCTTTCACGCAATTCTTTCCAACCTAATTTATCACAAGTAATACCATAATCTTTATAAGCACTAGTCATAATACCCTTAGGAAGATTCATCTCCTCACCAAACTTCAAAAATTGAATTCTATCACGAACCTGAGTATCCCATGGAATGAAGACTCTTTTAGGCTTTTGAGCCCAAGCTTTCCTACGCGGAGGTTTCCGTTGTTGCTCTGGTTCTTCGGGAACTTCTTGTTCAGTTTCTTCCTCAATCTCTTCTTCAACTTCTTTCTCACTTTCTTCATCACTCTCATCAATTAACCTACTCTTTTTCAGATTAGCCTTACTTGGATTTTCTTTTCGTTTCGGAGCAATTGGGTTTTGGACAGTCTTTTTGGATCGCGAATCCGGAATCTCAATTGCTTGGTCTGGGCTAGCTCCAACATTGTTCCTGTTTCTTGGTATGTTTCTTCGATAGTTGCACATGGAATCGGTTCTGTTAGTCATCTCTTTTCACCCCAAAATCAAAACTTCAAATAGAGAAAAAGCTAGAGAAAAGCTTTGAAATTTGATGTTTTGAGGCTTAAAACTTGAAGAATTAGGTGGAATATGAGATGTGTTAAGGTTATTTGAGAGGGATTGTGAAAGAATTGGGTTTAATTTTAAGTTTGGGAAGAGGGAGTTAATGAAGAAAAGATGAATTTTGGTGATGTTTTGGAGAAGCTATGAGTTGATTGTGTGTTTTTGTGATGAATAAAGGCTTGATTTGATATTTTATAGCTGTTTGTTGATGATTTTCGGATTAGGTGGAGGCAAGGATTCGGAATATAAGGTTAGCTTGGAGAAAGAGGCAACAAACTAGGTTAAGTAAGCTCAAAACCGCCTCTCGCAACAGGTCACCGGCTAGCCGGCGGATTCGCCGGTATGCCGGTCGCGAGGGCGGCGGAAAAAATTACTAAATTCGATTTTTTTTTGTTTTTTTTTACCTCAGACGCAAGCATCTTGCGTCGTCGCTGACGCAGTGGTCAGAGACTTCTCTTTCCTTCACCGGCTAGCCGGTCATTGACCGGCATGCCGGTGGCGTGTCGATGGCGCAAATGATGACGCAGCAACCTTGCGTCGTCGCTGACGCAAGGACCAGAACCTTCACCTTCTTTGGCCGGCTAGCCGGTCAGTTGACCGGCATGCCGGTGGATTTCTCGCTGGCGCGAATGGTGATGCAGCAAAGCTGCATCATCGCTGACGCAGTGGTCAGAGAGTTGGGGTCCTTCAGCTCGTTTGGCCGGTATACCGGCTAGCTCGTCGGCTAGCCGGTCAAACCTGCTGTGGACTCTAATTTTTTTTTCGTTTTCTCATCGTTTTGACCCCAAACTCATGACCATTATACCCCTGAAATCATCAAAAACAAATACCTTCCTCATTTCTAAAAAATAAACACTAAAACCAACGAAAACTTAACTAATTTACACTACGGAAATTGAAATACTTAAACTAATATACAAGATATTGGCTTTTGTTTAACGTCGTTAAGCTCGACGGGTTACCTCGTCCTTCTAAGGAGCTTCGAGGAGGTACATGACCTCTCCGGGATGTGGGTCTTTTGCACGATCGGTGTCTTCACCTCCATGATATATCTTTAAGCGATGACCGTTCACCATGAATGTACGGTTTTCAAGTGGATGTTCTATCTCTATAGCTCCATGAGGTGTAACCTTGGTTACAATGTAAGGACCCGACCACTTTGATCTTAATTTCCCCGGATAATTACTGAACTTTGAATTATATTTCAACACTCTTTGTCCCACTACAAAGTTCTTCTCTCGAATCCTATTATCATGCCATCTCTTGGTATTTTCTTTGTAAAGTTTAGCATTTTCATAAGCATGTAATCGGAATTCATCAAGCTCATTAAGTTTCATCATTCGATTCTGACCAACTAGAGTAGGATCTAAATTTAACTTCGCAATAGCCCAATAAGCACCCATTTCAAGTTCAAGAGGTAAGTGACAAGCCTTACCATATACCATTCGATACGGAGAAGCACCTACTGGAGTTTTGAAAGCAGTACGATAGGCCCATAGTGCATCATCTAATTTCATAGACCAATCTTTTCTAGTAGGACCAACGGTTTTCTCTAAGATAGATTTTACCTTACGATTTGATACTTCGGCTTGACCATTGGCTTGTGGATGATAAGCCGTAGCTACACGATGTCTCACTCCATATTTCTCTAAGACTGTCTTCAAATATTTATTAATGAAATGAGTACCTCCATCGCTAATAATTACCCTTGGAGTGCCATGTCTAGTGAAAATATGCGATTTCAAGAACTTAATCACCACTCGTGAATCATTAGTTGGCAACGCCACAGCTTCTACCCACTTGGACACGTAATCAACAGCTAACAAGATGTAGAGGTTACCATTTGAAGGAACGAAAGGACCCATAAAATCTATACCCCAAACATCGAATATTTCAACTTCCAACACATTGTTACGTGGCATCTCATCCCTCTTGGATATGTTTCCGGTAAATTGACATCTTGCACATCTTTTCGTATATTCATGACAATCTTTTATAATAGAGGGCCAATAGAAACCAGATTGTAATACCTTAGCAGCAGTTCGATCTCCTTTGAAATGTCCACCATAAGGTGAATCGTGACACCCAGCTATAATCGCCTAAATTTCTTCCTTGGCTACACATCTTCTTACCATTTGATCAGCACACACCTTGTAGAGGAAAGGATCCTCCCAAAAGAACTGTCTTGCACGATGAGCTAATCTTTTTCTCTCTTTATAAGTTGAACCTTTAGGAAAGGAACCACTCACCACTAAGTTTGCAATATCCGCATACCAAGGAGCTTCATAATCACGAACAACAAATAAACTCTCATCAGGAAATTCTTCTCTAACTGCTTCAGTACCACTATTCATCTCTGAACCTTCTAACCGCGATAGATGATCCGCAATCTGATTCTCTCACCCTTTTCTATCCTTGATCTCTAAATCGAACTCTTGAAGCAATATAAACCATCTGATTAACCTCGGTTTAGCATCCTTCTTCTCCTTAAGATATCGAATCGCTGAATGATCTGTATAAACAATAACTTTCGCTCCAAGAAGATAAGAGCGAAATTTATCGAATGAATACACAACCGCTACAACTCTTTTTCTGTAACTGTATAGTTTACTTGAGCACCATTAAAAGTTTTACTAGCATAATAAATCGAATGAAAAACTTTCTCTTTTCTTTGTCCTAATACGGCTCCCATACACAAATCACTCGCATCACACATAACCTCAAACGGTAAATTCCAATCTGGAGGTAATACTATAGGAGCAGAAATAAGCTTTTCTTTGATTGCTTTGAAGGCCGCTAAACAAGCTTCATCAATAAGGAATTTGGAGTCCTTTTCAAGTAAGTTGCATAACGGTTTAGCAATCTTAGAAAAGTCTTTGATAAATTGCCTATAAAAGCCAGCATGGCCAAGAAAACTTCTTACCCCCTTAACAGAAATAGGAGGGGGAAGAGTTTTAATTACCTCGATCTTTGCTCTATCAACCTCTAACCCAGCACTCGAAACCTTGTGACCCAGAACAATACCTTCTCGAACCATGAAATGACACTTCTCCCAGTTTAAAACCAAATCTGTTTCTTTGCATCTGATTAACACTTTCTCTAAATTATCTAAACATTTATCAAAATCATCACCAAATATAGAGAAATCATCCATAAACACTTCAAGAAAGTTATCGATCATATCCCAGAAGATAGCCATCATGCATCTTTGAAAGGTAGCAGGAGCATTACACAACCCAAATGGCATTCTGCGATATGCAAAAGTACCAAAGGGACATGTGAATGTTGTTTTATGTTGATCTTCCGGAGCCACGTAAATTTGATTATACCCAGAATAACCATCCAAGAAGCAATAGTACTCTCTTCCGGCTAATTTGTCTAACATTTGATCAATGAAGGGCAACGGAAAATGATCTTTTCTGGTGGCCTTGTTCAGCTTTCTGTAAACCATGCAAACTCTCCATCCAACTACCGTTCTTGAAGGAATCGCTTCATTTTTATCGTTAAGAACTGTTGTCATTCCTCCTTTCTTCGGTACACACTGAACCGGACTCACCCATTCACTACTCGAAATGGGATAAATAATCCATGTATCTAAAAGCTTGATCACCTCTTTCTTTACCACATCCTTCATAGCGGGCATTAATCTTCTTTGACCTTCAACTGAGCGTGCGTTAACATCTTCAAGTATAATTTTGTGTTGACAATAGGATGGACTAATGCCTTTGATGTCAGCAATTGTCCAACCTATTGCTTCTTTGTTGGCTCTCAACACACGCAACTGTTTATCTTCTTGAGGACCTGTTAAACTAGCTGAAACAATAACAGGTAGAGTTTCATTAGTACCCAAATACGCATACCTCAAGTGTGCTGGCAACGGTTTTTCTTCTAATTCCGGAGGAGAATCAATTGAAGGTTTCTTTTTAGGAACAATCTCCCCCGGTTCTCTCACAGGTTCATAGGCAAGACGCCTATATTTCGGATTTTCAGAATTAAGAGCTGCCACTGTTTCGGCAAGCTCTTCCATCATCTCAGGCAAGTCTAAAGTTAAAGCAGCCTGCAAAACATCATCAAAATTTAAACCATTAAATACCTCTTTCGATGCTTGTTCAACTACATCCATTCTGAAGCAATCTTCCTGAGAATCTGGAAATTTCATAGCTCGAAATACATTGAATTTGACTTCCTCATCTTGAATCCTCATCGTTAATTCCCCGTTCTCTACATCGATTAATGTACGCCCTGTAGCTAGGAATGGTCTACCCAAAATAATGGGGACATTTCTATCGGCATCGTACTCAAGTATTACGAAATCAACAGGAAATATAAGTGTACCTGCCTTAACAAGGACATCTTCAATTCGGCCTTCGGGATGTGCAAGAGACATGTCCGCCATTTGCAAGACCATAGAAGTGGGTCTTGCTTCTCCAATTTTAAGCTTATCAAAGATTGACTTGGGCATCAAATTGATGCTCGCACCCAAATCACATAGCGCTTTTCCTTTCCATTCTTCTCCAATCGATATCGGAATCGTAAAACTCCCAGGATCATTATCACAGTAAGGCCTTTTGTTAGTGAGGGCCCTCTTCAAAAACTTAGTATACTTAGAATATCTCGAATCGCCTCTAGTAGCGGAATATTGATACTCAGACCCTTCACTCTATTAAAGAATTTCTGAAAATCGCCCAAATCACCCTTTTTCTGAACTCGAGATGGAAACGGTGGTGGAGGGCGATTGATCATAACATCATCTTTCTTCTTCGGAATCTCACTTGGCCTAGCTATTTCTTCAACCTCACTATCTTTCTCTTTCTCTTTCTCACCCACTTCCTTTTCTTTTCTTGGAACTTCTTTCTCTTTCATAATGGGAAAAGGAGGTGGAGGAAGGTTTTTACCACTTCTTAATGTAACAGCTTTGCAATCTTCACGTTGTATTGGATTCTCAGTATCGCTAGGGAGTTGCCCTTGTGGACGTTGATTCAGTTGTTTATTAATTTGACTTATTTGATGCTGTAACAACTTCATGTTTGCGTCAGATGCTTGTTGACGTTCCATAGCTTGTGTTTGAAGAGCAATTAAACTTTCAACTGTTTTCTGAAGGGTAACTACTCCTTCTTGTGGATGGGAAGGTAAGGCTTTTTGTTTCATGGTTTCATCGTATGTATTCTTAGGAGCTTGTCTTTGTACATAATTACCCTGATTCTGTCCTCCTTGATAATTGTTGTTTGGTCTTCGATTATAGTTGTTACCTTGGGGACGCGGCTGATACGCATATGTAGGATTGGCTGCCCCATTAGGATTTGAGTATTGAAACCCAGGATGGTTTCTGTTAGGCTGATATCCATTACCACTTAAATTGAAGTTACCTCTGTTGGACACAAACATCACAGGCTCTTGGTTATTCGGACAATTTTCCTCATCATGATCATCTACTCTGCAAATCGAACACATATAAACCTCTTGTGCAGCTTGAACAGCTACCTTCTTACCCGAAAATCCTTCTTTTACAGCTAAAGTAAGCTGTTTCAATTGTTGCTCTATAGTATTCTGAATCTTATTCTCAAGCGTAGCAAATTTTTCTTCCATATCAACATTATTTACTCATTTAACCGGTGTTCTTACTGAATTCCACCCAACTTCATTCTTGACTGTTCTTTCTAAAATGATTTTAGCATGAGCGGGTTGAACTTGAAGAAAACCTGCTCCACATAACGTATCCAATTTCTCTCTCGAAGTCCCATCAAGGCCTCTGTAAAAGATTTTTAGCTATTGTTGTTCTGAAAAGCCATGAGCGGGAACTCTACGTAAACACATCTAGAATCTTGTCCAGCTTTTACCCACAATTTCGTCATATTCTTGACGGAAATGCGTCAATTCTAATTCAGCATCTAACCTCATGAAACTGGGGTAATACCTGTCAAACAAAGCAGTTTCTAATTGGTCCCAGTTTGTTATCTTCGTAGGATCTTGTGTATCGTGCCATTCACTCGCTCCATCAATAACAAAAAATTTAAACGCAGCAAATTATATATGCTCTCTTGAAACTCCTTGTGTAATATAAGAGTCACATATCTGCTTAAATTTATGTACTGCTCTAAGAGGATCTTCTGCTGGTCTACCACGAAAATTTCCAAAATTTTGGAATTGAGCTAACATACCCGAATCTGGACGGAATCGCGGAACATTAATATCTGGAGCACCTACTCCTATAGCAGGAGCACGGAATGGAACTTCTGGTGGACCATTAGTAAACCATGGATCTTGATTTATTACTATCTGAACTTGAGGATTAGGATTCAATGGTGGAATTGGAGGAATAAGGCCAGGTGGCGCTAAAGGTTGGCCATTTGCGCCTAGTTGACCTGGTTGATTATTTTGTTGATCTTGAAGATTTATCTCATCCATTCTGTTAATTAATTCTTCTACCTCTAAAGCTTCTCGTTCTCTTCTTCTCTTGTTAGCAAGTCTGATCAACGATTCTGGATTACTAAGGATCGAGGTGTTGGCTCTAGATCCTTGAATAGCCTTCTTCGCATACACCAAACCTAAAAACCTGAGAAAGATAAACAAACAAAAAGCGTAAAACTGATAAAATAAAATAAATGCAATTATCACTAAAGGATAAACACCGTGGTCACACGCTACCGTCCCCGGCTGCGGTGCCAAAAACTTGGTGGTCCTTTGTGTGTTCTAAAATAAATGCAATAAATAATCGAACCACAACCGCAAGTGTACGGTTGTCCCAAGTAGTATAACTGATAAAACAGATTCGTTCCAAGGACGGGATGGTTGACTACAATGCTTATCTATTAATGATTGATTGCATTTACGAAAGCAAATAAAGATAATATGTTTGTTTGGTTTTATATTAATGCTAAAGAAATGAAAGACAAATATTAAAATGAAATTAAAAGCTAAGACGCATGTAAGATGATGTAAAACGCAATATGAGAAGTAGCACTTGAGAACGCAAGGATCCTCCCAATCCTATTTCCTAACTTATGTTGTTTAAGGGCTAAATTGGTCAATTACAATGGTCGGGATTCTAAATTCCTTATACCCCCGTCAGGGTGGACTATATGGAGATCCTAGAGTGTCACTAGTCCCGTCAGGGTAAATATGATCCACCTTTGGATGTTTAAGTTTTATTACCTCATTGGCCCTAGAATTAGCTAAGTTCGTCAGCATCAATAGCTTCTATCCTAGATTGAATAAATGGTTCTGTATCTAAACCCTCCGTCAGGATGATCCAATCGCCACTAATTGGAATAGCCTAAATACTAACACCTGTTCCTAGTTCATGACGCTAAAAACAGTAAATGTTCTCAATTTATCGAAAAGAGTAAAAGACACAATCTAGTTTAATTAAACAGAAACCCAAATTCAACATTCGAAATTCAATAAGATTGGGATTCACCCATTAATTGTTCTCAAGCACTAATAAATGTTTAGTTCATATTAAAACGAAAAACTAAATTAAATGTAAAGGAATTCATATTTGATTACAAAATTAAAAGATAAAAGAACCTAATTTCCGGAATAGGATTGGCTACGAACGGAGATATAGACCCTCTCCAGCTCTTGTAGCTTCTTCTTTCTTCCTTCTGTTGCTTCTCTCTGGTGTTTAATCTTGCAGAATGTCAATTTTTCTGTAAAATAGCAGTCAAAGGCTCCTTTTATAAGTGTAAAAACGGATTAGGGCTTGGACCTAAGAATAAAACACTAATTAAATGTCCAAGCCCAAATTCTAAGCCTAAAATCCCGTAACTGCTGATACACCTTCACTAAAACGGCTTTTCCCGCTTCGTTATGACTCCGATTGACCTCATTCTAGTTGCGAAAGTTCCGTAACTCGATAAGGAATGTTTTCTCTTCAAAGGTTAGCGGCTAAATCATCGCTTAAGCACCTCGAAATCAGCAATCTATGGCCTGGAAAATGGATTTTCAGCTCTAAAAATAATATCTTCGGGATTTGTCTTCATGCTTTGACTCCATATCACGATCTTTGACTTTATTCTCGGATTCCTCTCCTAGCTAGCATTCAAAACCTAAAAAAATTTCACTAAAATTCACAGTATTACGCGCAAAAGTTTAATAAATTAAAAATACTAGAAATTAAAGAGAAAAATCGGATTATTGCATATTTAGTCCAAAAGTCTATCAAAATAACCAGATAATCACCAAATTTGATGTCTCCTAAGTATATAAATATAGAACAAAAGAGGAGACATCATACGCTCACTCAGGAAAACCCTCGATTTAATCCCTAGGATGACGTATCATGTTCAGGGACCGACTCAAAATATTCCTCTAGCGAAAACTCGATTTAATACCTCAAATGGTTTATCGAGTCTAAGTGATAGACCTAAGGGGTCACCTTGGCAAACCCTAAATTAAAATCTATAAGATTATTGAGTCTAGTGAACAGTTGATGTCTCGTTTTCTGTGATGTAATTTAATAGTTCAAAGATATCATTTTGGGATAGTTTTTTGGATAAAATATTGGTTTATTCCATGATTTAACATAAATTCAATTTAAATTCTTAGCTATTATATGTGATTATTCATGTTTTAGAGAAATTTGAGGTAGTTTTGTGTTTCATTTTGTAGCTGTTATAACATGTAGGATAAAAGTATGTTAAGTCCAAGTTACAAGAAGCTAAGTTAACATTTAAGATGATTTGAAATGAGACTGAGATAATTCAAGGGGTCAAGAAGATCATTAGAAGTCAAAGCACCAAAATTTGGAAAACTATTTCGTCATCTTGAAAAATTCAAAAAAACATAATTGGTAATGAATATTCTTATAAAATATATAGATCTCGAGTTCTAATACATATGGCAGGAAGGGCGTCCAATTCTGAGTTGTGACGAGAAAGCTATGGACATTTTGATGAGATGTCTTAAGCAGATCAGATTTAACAGAGAAGTCCACATACCACTTTTGACCAATTGTTTGGGCCTATGACTCAAAATTTTGATTTTCTAATATATATCAGCAGTTTTACATTTATTTATAAAAACCTTTTCATTCATGCAATAGTCGTAAATTGTCAAGCAATAAAGAAGCAAAGGAGAGCAAGGAAATAACATAATATTTCCTTCCATGTAATCATTTTTCCCTCAAACTTTGTATTATGTATTTAATTCTTGATTTAATTATTCAAGCATGAAATACACATATTTTATGTTGACATTGTACATTATGAACCCTATTTATGTTTTTTTATTATTTTCTATGAAATTTGAGATGACATGTTGATGTCTCCCTTTTTGTTCTAATTATATACACTTAGGAGACATCAAATTAGGTGATTATTTGACTTATTTGTTAGACTTTTAAGCTTATTTGGTTATATTGCGATTTCTTCCCTTGGATTTTGATTATCTATGTTTTAGAGCTTTTGTACGTTAATTTGCTTGTTTTTAGTGTAAAGTTTTAGGGTCAATGATTTGATGTAGTATCAAGACAAGGAGCGGAAACAGGAATTTAAGTCTTGGATTGAGCGCAGAAGTCAAGAGCGAGAATAGTTGATTCGGAGAAGTAATTAGTGGGGAGTGAGATCTGGAATTTTGTCACAAATCACCGTTTTTGAGCATCTTAGCCACTTATTCAGGCTTGGAGCCTAAAATTAGGATGATAGAGCTTGAAGTTAGGAAGATTTAGCAAGTTGAACGGAGTGATTCCGAGTACTTACGCAAAAGTTAAAGCTGTTTTAGTAACACCTATACACCAGTTACAGGATTTCATTAAATAGATTGGGCTTTTATAAATTCTTTTTAAAAGCCCAATCCGTTTTTCTCACTATAAAAAGGCTTTAGACTTCTTTTTAGACACACAATTCACATTACAGAAAAAACAATGCTTGGGAGAAGTCAAAAAAACAAAAAGGAGAGAGAAAGCTGAAGCTGGAGAATTATTTCTTCGAACAACAGTGACATCAATCTTCTAATTAGGTTTTTCTATTATGTAATTCATTATACACATTTTATTTTAATTCAGTAGCTTTTAATATTAGCATGAGCTAAATACTTTAAGTACTTGAGAATCGCGTTAATGGGTTGAGCCCCAATTTATTGTATTTGTGTTTTTGAATTTAGGATTGAATAGTTTAAATTGAATTGGGTAATTTCGTATTGACTATTATTTTGCATTTAATTACTGTCTTTGAAGTCATGAATCAAATATAGGAATAAGTAATTATGTTATTCACTTAAGTGGCAAAGTGTCCGCCTTGACGGGGGGTGGGGGTTTAATTACGGAACTAAATAATAGACGTAATGTAGAAATTATTGACTCTGACGGGCTTAGTTAACCTTATAGCCAATAGGGTAGAATACTTGGTTGGATTATAATCACCCTGATAGGGTTTGTAACACCCAAGAATAGCTCCTAAGTCCACCCTGACGGGGGTTAGGAGAATATAGAATCCTGACTCGTACTTAATCCCGATTCATCCCTTAAACAGAAACATTGATTTAATAGATTTAGGTGAAACCATTGCGAAGCTCAAGTACTAATTCTCAATCCTTGCGTCCATCCATATTTATTTACTTGCGTCTCATTTATTTGCATTAGATAATTTAGTATTTTATATTATTTGCACTATAGTCCTTAATCAAAAACCAAAACAAATATTTATATCATTTACTTTTTGTATCATATAACAATTTTTCACACTTATTACATAACATAGAAAGTCATATCCAATCTGTCCCTAAGATCGAATTCCCATTTACCGGATATTACTTGGACGACCCGTACACTTGCGGTACGTGACTTCTTCCTTTAGGGGTGTTATTTTATAACACACCAGGAGACATTAAGTTTATGGCGCCGCTGCTAGGGACGATAGCGTGTGACCACGGTGTTATCAGTAAGTGTTTTAGTTGTTATTTTATTTTAGTTCTATTTTTTTCGGTTTTACGCTTTTCTTTGTGTTGTATTTTCTCAGGTTTTTACAGGTTGTACATGTACTCAAACCCCGAGAGTTTTTTCCGTGATAAAAACAAGAGAGACAGAGAAGAAAGAGAAAAAGCAAAGTTAGAAAGAGAAATGGAAGATCTAAACATTCATAACGGCCAAGAACCTGGAGTTTAGTTGGATGAAAACGGTAACCCAATAATCCTACCAGTTATACTAGATCCACCGGCAGGAGTTCAGAATGCTCAATTTAAAATTCCTCCCGGAGGAAAATTACCACCTAACAATAATGGTGCGGAGTTTCAAGATAATGGTCTGCCATTCGCCCAACCTAATGACTATTGACCTTTCCGTTAACCACCACTAGGACTGCGTCCTCCCTCAATTCAAGGAATCTGATTCAGACCAGACGCGGGGATGATTAATCAATTTTTGAATGTTGGTCAGTATAGTGGTGCAGCTCGTGAAGATCCTATTCGAGCTATGTACAAGTTTATGCAAATCTGTGATGCATATGTTTCTGGAGTAACCGAAGAACAAATGTATTTTCATATGTTTCCATTCTTCCTCACCGGGGGAGCGAGTGAATGGTATGATCAACAACAATACGTTGAGATTTTGACTTGGGATCAATTTCAGACAGCATTCTTCGACAGGTATTATCCTCAAAGTGTTAGACTTAGTGGGCAATTAGATATTGCTGGTTTCCGTTAAGAACAGGGAGAAACTATAGGAGTTGCTTGGACTCGTTTTCAATCTTTGCTAAGAAAGGATCAGTTACATAGGTATTCAATTGAATTACAGTTTGGGATATTTTATCGAAGTTTATATGAAGCTTCGAAAGAGAAAGTAGATGCTATGTGTCAAGGTGGTCTCATAATGGTCACAACAGATCAAGCTTTATCTATTATGGACATAATTGTGAAGAATGAAATGAGTTGGCAATCTTCGAGATCATCAGTTAGAATTTCAGAAAAAGGTACTTTGAATGTAGACGCAGAAACCGCTTTGAATTCTAAGATTGCCGCACTTGAGTACAAGTTGAAGCAGATATCTATGTTGAATAAAGCTATTGTGAATGTGGTTAAAAAACCAGAGATATGTCCGAGCTATGGGCAGTTGATCATGTTTGGGAAGAGTGTGCTAATAACCCAGAATCCGTGTGTTTTGTTAATAATCAAGGTAATAATTATTCAGGTGGTCAAGGGTATGGTAGTCTGAATAGAAATCATCCAGGATTTCAGTATTCGAATCCACAAGGGGCAGCCAATCCAGGAAATTAAAAACAAAGGACCCAAGGGAACGATTATCAATACAAACCGCAAAACCAATACCAAGGAAATCAACCTAGAGCCATTCTTGAAGCCTATTCCGAGAGGTTAGCTCAAAAATTACTTCTTGCTCGACCTCAAGAAGGTGCAATCACCGCAAATGATTTAGCTCTTACCTTGACGCAATACATATCCTCTTTCCAAAGTAAGTCAGCTCAACTTGAGGATATGTTATCTCGATTCATAGACATCACAACCGTTAAAGAGAACAAGATGGAAGAAACTTTAAATTCACATATCGCTTCATTTAAAATTATAGAGAGTCAAATATTAAAGATCGCTAATACTTTAAATGTTCGAGGCCAAGGCTAACTCCATAGTGACACAGAAATTCCTAAACAAATGGAGGATTGTAATGCGATCACTACTCGAAATGGTAAGAAAGTGCAACCACCAACCTTTCCTGTTATGAAAGAAGAAGTGTCTAGAAAAGAAAAACTAGTAAACGATGTCTAAGAAACAGATGATGAACCTAAAATGGTAGAACTGGAGAAGAATTCAGAAATTCCTAAAAAGAAAGTTGCTGTAGAAGTTCGACCTCCTCCCTCTTTCCCATCAAGAGTTTAAAAGAAAGGAGATATGGCTGAGTATCAAAGATTCCTAAATAGGGTGAGAGGCATTAACATTAACATACCATTGTTGGAAGCTATTGAAGATGTCCCAAAGTATGTGAAATTCTTGAAGAGGGCCATTGCTAATAAAAGGCCATATTATGATAATGAGACGGTAGGATTGCTAGAAGAGTGTAATGCAATCTGTTAGAGTAAGTTGCCACCTAAGTTTCTTGATCCTGGGAGTTTTATGATTCCAATCGCGATTGGTAATTAGTGGCAAGGAAAATCTTTGTGCGATTTGGGTGCAAGTATTAATCTTATGCCCAAATCAAGTTTTGAAAAGTTGAAGATAGGTAATGTGAGACCCACTTATATGGTCTTGCAAATGGATGATAGATCCCTCATGTATCCTGAGGGACGAATAGAAGATGTCCTCGTCAAGGCAGGTACTTTAGTTTTTCCCGTTGATTTTGTTATTCTTGAATATGATGCGGATACGAATGTCCCCGTCATTTTGGGATGACAATTCCTAGCCATAGGGCATACTTTAATTGATGTAGAAAACGGAGAATTAACTATGCAAAACCAAGATGAGGAGGTTAAGTGCAATGTGTTTAGAGCTATGAAGTTTTCAGATTTCCATGAGGATTGTTTCCGAACGGATGTAGTAGAGCATGCCACGCAAGAGGTATATGATTGTTTTAATTATGATGATGTCTTGCAGGCCACTCTGACACTTGACTTACCTAAGTTGATGGAAGAGCTTGCCGAAACAGTGGCAACTCTTAACTCTGAGAACCCAAAGTATAGCCGTTTACCCTATGAACCATTACGAGACGCAGGGGAAATTGAACCTCAAAAGATACCACTTCCGTCACACTTGGGTATGCATATTTAGGTACGAACAACACTCTACCTGTTATTGTTTTAGCTACTTTAACAGGTCCTCAATAAGACAAACTGTTGCGTATACTAAGAGCAAATAAAGAGGTGATAGGCTGGACTATTTTTGAAATCACAGGTATTAGTCCCTCCTATTGCCAACACAAAATTATTCTGGAGGATGATAGTACACGCTCAGTTGAAGGACAAAAGAGATTGATGCCTGCAATGAAAGAAGTGGTGAAGAAAGAAGTCATTAAGCTACTAGATGCGGGAGTCATCTAACCCATAGCTAGTAGTGATTGGGTGAGTCAAGTTCAATGCGTGCCAAAGAAGGGTGGTATTGCTTCCATCTTGAATGATCAGAACGAAGCCATACCCTAAAAAACCATAGTTGGTTGGAGAGTGTGTATGGATTACTGTAAGTTGAACAACGCTACTAGAAAGACAATTTTCCGCTTCCATTCACAGACCAGATGTTAGATAAGTTAGCATGTAGAGAATATTATTGCTTTTTAGATGGTTATTCAGGTTACAATCAGATTTGCCTCGATCCTGATGACCAACATAAAACTACATTCACATGTCCTTTTGGTACTTTTGCATACTGAAGGATGCCTTTTGGGCTATGTAATGCTCCTGCTACCTTTCAACGTTGCATGATGGAAATCTTTGGAGATATGATTGATCAATTCCTTGAGGTATTTATGGATGACATTTTTTCTGTTTTTGGAGATAAATTTGATGATTGTTTGCACAATCTAGAGAAGGTACCATTTAGATGCAAGGAAACTGATTTGGTTTTCAATTGGGAGATATGCCATTTTATGGTTTGTGAAGATATAGTGTTGGGACACAATGTGTCGAGTTCGGGTTTAGAAGTTTACCTTGCGAAGATTGATGTAATCAAAACACTTCCCCCTCCTATTTTTGTAAAAGGGGTAAGAAGTTTTCTAGGACATGTTGGGTTTTATCGCTGTTTCATCAAGGATTTCTCTAAGATCACTGAGTCTTTGTGTAACTTACTCAAGAAGGACGCCAAATTCCATTTTGATGAAGCTTGCATGAAGGCATTCCAAGAGATTAAAGAGAAACTTATTACTGCGCCTATTGTACTATCTCCTAATTGGAAGATTCCATTTGAAGTTATGTGTGATGCTAGTAATTTAGCCATGGGTGCTGTGTTGGGTCAGAGAAAGGATAAAATATTTCATTCCATATACTATGCAAGTAAGACCTTCACTAGTGCTCAAGTTAATTATACGGTGACTGAGAAGGAACTATTAGGTGTTGTGTATGCATTTGACAAGTTTCGTTCCTATCTCCTTGGGACGAAAATTGTTGTATTCACCGATCATTCTACTATTAAGTACCTCATGGAGAACAAAGATGTTAAACCACGCTTGATCAGATGGGTCTTATTGTTACAAGAGTTTAATTTAGAAATTTGAGATCGGAGGGGTTGTGATAATCAGGTTGCAGATCATTTTTCTCGTCTTGAAGTTCCTGAATCTAATAGTGGTCCTGAGTTGGTTAAAGAAGAATTTCCTGATGAAAGTTTATTTTCCATATATGATCCTACTCCGTGGTATGCAAACATTGCGAATTTGATTGTGAGTGGTAACTTTCCGGAAGGAGCTACATCACAAGATAAGAAGAGATTAATATGTCGTGCTAAACAGTTCTTTTGGGAGGATCACTTCCTCTACAAAGTGTGTAGTGATCAAATGGTACGAAGATGCATACCCGAGAAAGATGTTTTGTCAGTAGTTGCGGGATGTCATGATTCACCCTATGGAGGACATTTCAAAGGCGACCGCACAGCTGCTAAGGTACTACAATCTGGTTTTTACTGGCATACTTTACATAAAGATTGTCATGAGTATGTTAAGAAGTGTCATAGGTGCCAATTTACTGGTAATATATCCAAGAGGGATGAGATGCCATGTAATAATGTTCTTGAACTCGAAATATTTGATGTTTAGGGTATTGATTTCATGGGTCCTTTTGTACCATCTAATGGAATTCAATTAATCTTGCTAGATGTTGATTACGTGTCTAAATGAGTAGAGGCTGTAGCTCTACCAACGAATTATTCGCGAGTAGTAATCAAATATTTTAAATCACACATCTTCACTAGACATGGTACACCTAGAGTTATTATCAGTGATGGAGGTTCTCATTTCGTGAACAAATATCTGAAGACAGTACTAGAGAAGTATGGGGTGAGACATCGTATATCTACCGCTTATCATCCACAAGCCAATGGTCAAGCTGAGGTCTCTAAACGAGAGGTCAAATCCATTCTAGATAAGACTGTTGGTCTTACAAGAAAAGATTGGTCAATGAAATTGGATGATGCTTTGTGGGCTTATCGTACTGCGTTCAAAACTCTAGTTCGTGCATCTCCATATCGTATGGTTTATGGTAAGGCTTATCATTTACCTCTTGAACTTGTATTAGGTGCATATCGGGATATAGTGTAGTTAAATTTTGATCCTACTTTATCCGGTGAGAACCGCATGATGAAGTTATATGAACTTGATGAGTTTCGATTACATGCCTATGAGAATACTAAACTGTATAAGGAAAACACTAAGAGGTGGCATGATAATCGTATCGCGTAAAGAAGTTTGAAGAGGGACAAAAGGCCCTAAAGTACAACTCCAAGTTCAGCAATTATCCGGGTAAGTTGTGATCGAAGTGGTCTGGTCCTTACATTGTGACTAAAGTTACGCCTCATGGAGCCATAGAGATTGAACACCCAATCGAGCACTGAACCTTTATGGTGAATGGTCATCGATGGAACATTTATCATGGAGGCAAGGATATCAATCGCTCGGAAGATCCACATCCCGAAGAGGTCATGTACCTCCTCAAAGTTTCTAGAAGCGAGAGGTAACCCGTCGAGTTTAACGACGTTAAACAAAAGTCGTTTCGTATGTATATTAGTTTATTTCAGTCAAAATTCTTTTAATTCGGTAGTGTAAAGTAGCTAAGTGTTGTTTATTAGTGTATAATCTTAATAAAAATTAAAAAGGTTTGGTGTTTTGATGATTACATGTACTTAATCCATGAGTTTGGGGTTAACAGGTGTGAGATGCAAGAAAAAGTGTGTTTTAGGCCATATATTTGATCACTCGCACCAGCTAGCCGGTCATCTGACTGGTATGTCAGTCAACGAGGATCAACAATCTGTCTTGGAGGCCATTACACGCACCTATAAAGTGCATCGCCGAATTTTGTAACTCGCGCGACCGGCTCACCGGTCAAGAAAGTTTTCTACAGCGCGAGCTACTGGTTTGCGACCCACTCCACGCGGCTATATTCTGCGTCGCCGAAATCAAGTAGTTTGCGACCGGCTAGCCGGTTATTTGACCGGTAATGTCGATCGAGAAAGGAAGCAACAACACGAGCTACTGTCTTGGAGTCCATTCCACGTAATTATATGTTGCGTCAAAAAACAAAAAAATATTTTGGTCGACAAAATCCATTTGCGACCGGCTAGCCGGCCTTCTAACCGAAATGCTGGTCAACTCACTGTATCTCGACCCCTTTCATGCAACTTTGAGTTGAGTCCATGAGATGAACGAGAATTTGACGAGATTTTGGGTCGGTAAGCCGGACGTTCCACCGGTATACCGGTGTGGAAGCCGCCTTGAAACCCTAGATCCAATATTACCTTATTTTCTTCTCTTGGACACAACTTCTCACGCAAGACACCATTATAGATGAACCCAAACACATTAAATACCTTCAAATCATCATCAAAACACCAAAACACATCAAATCTTTCCCTCTAAACCACTCCTAACACATAATCAACATCCAATCCTTCCTCCAAACACCAAAAATTCTTCCCTTTAATCCTTCTTTTTCCTTCATCAAAGCTTCAATCTTACCCATTAAACCTCATCCTCTCCATTAGATATTTACTACCCATCTCATATAACACCTTAAACCATCTTTCTATATCCTCAAAACATCAAAATTCTTATCTTTTCTCTAGTTTTTGATTTTTTGAAGTTTTGAGTTTGTGGTTCATTGAGATGACGAACATAACTGATTCCTTGTGCTATAATCGTAGAGCAAGAGTTAATCCTAACTTTATTGGAGCTACTACAGCTAACACTATTGAAATTCCGGATATCCGTTCAAAGTTATCTACTAAAGAGGTTGAGATGACTAGGAAGAGGAAAAAGAACCCAAGTACTGATGTTCCTGAAAAGCCTACCATGGATGAAGAAAAAGATGAAGAAAAAGATGTAGAGAAAGAGGTTAGTGATCCGATTGTTCCTCCATGTTCTGTAAGGAGAATATCAATGGCTATGAAACCTAAACCTAAGAAGCCATTGGTTCCATGGAATGACCAAGTCCGTGAGAGATTTGCTAGTATTGCTTTTGGTGTTGAGAAAGGATTTCCATTGAATATAATGGACGGTGAATTCAAATATTATGCGGTTGCATGTGACGAATTTGGGTGGAGAGAACTACGACAAAGTGATTTGAGCTATATTCCGGCTTTGGTTCGAGAATTTTATGAAGAATTAATATTTGTGAATGGTAATGTTATTGAACTCCGTAAGAAGATTATTCCTTTCTCAGTTGAGCATATTCGTAAGGTACTTAATTTACCCACTTTAAGAGGTCCATGTCAATATCAAGAGGAGCCTAACAATCTGGCATTTGAGTGGGAATCGTTATATCAAAGTGTTCAGATTCATGGGAATCCGCCAGTTCCCCAAGGTGCTAGGTATGAAGGTCAAGCTTTTAGTAGTGTTTTATTGTCGCATGCTAGAGTATGGTCCCGTTTCCCTATTCCGACATTCTTTGGTAACAATCACATATCCGAGGTAACGCGTGAACAACTAATCTTCATTAAATGTATTATCGAAAAGAATTATATTAATGTAGCTTGACTTATTTATAATTCCATCATGGCTTATACGAAGAATCTCATTAGTGCACACAACCTCAAGTTCCCATGTACCATCACGAGAATCTGTTTTGCCGCAAGGGTGCCACTTAGGAACAGTGAGGAGGAACCGGTCGAAAAAGGTATGAATCTCAAAACGATTTCAATTGCAAATATTTATAGTAAAGCCAAGGAGAATGGGATTGAGTTAGACAATCCTTTTGGAAAAGAGAATAAAGCGCGTCCTCCTAAACACAAGGTTAAAGTTTCCAAAAATCATGAGGTTATTGAAAGAATGAAAGATTTAGAGGAGAGGTATGAAGAGGTGTTGAAAGCTGTAGGAGGCGTTACAAGAGAGTTGGTCCTTATGAGACACAAATTGGATATGGTAGGTGATTCCCAACAGGCTGTTTACAATATGCTTAAGAAGATGACCCAACCTGGATGCAAGACCGAAAACCAGCCTAGTGCTGGTTGAGATACGTTTCATATCCTTCTCATTTAGTAGTGTATAATAGTTTATTTGCTTTATCGACTCTTTTTGAGTCGTGGGGACACGACTTATTTTTGGGTTTGGGGTGGGGTTCGTTGCCTCATCCCAATTTTTATATGTTATTTGTTTTATTTGCTTTCAAAAAAATTAATTTTAGGGTTGCGTATGACTGTAGAGAATTTTAATTGTCCCCATTAAGAATTTTTTTTATGAATTTATGATAGAAAATAGTAGACTTTAGGAATTAGTAAAAAACACATTTAGATTGCATTCGAACATAGGTAATTGATATGTAGAATTAATGAACTATGCAAAAGAAGTAAACTTGTACTTAAGGAAAATGTTTGGTGTGTAGGACGTGAGGTCCAAATTGATAGAGAACCCACTTAGATATGAACTAGTGGCTGACTATGTAATTAGGAAAATGATAGAGGCTGTTCTTTGTTATCCCTTTGGAACTTTTTAGCTTTCTATCCCTTAATATAATATTATCCGTCTTAGCCCCATTTTTAGCCTTTAAGCCTTTCTTTTTTCGCCACGATATAAGCCCATATTCCTTTATCTTATTAGGCATTACCATAAGACCTACACTTGATACACAATCCTGAGACTTCCTGTCTTGAGATTGAGTTTTGGTTGGTTGGTTTCATTATTGGGAAATTACATTGGGAGGGAATTTGTATGCGTTTGTATTTTTGCGCAATTGTTGATGATATATTATTTGTAACCCTTTGCCGGGATTAAAAAAAAAATATTATAAGAGACACGACCTTTCACATCAAAATTATGGTCATGGGTATCTTGTACAAAAAAAAAGAGAGAAAATTGAAATGAAAAATAAAATAAAGAAAAAACTAAAGTAACCGGCAAAGTGGAAGTTTTGGAAATCATCTTTAGTGCTTATTGGGTAATTTGGGGGACGCTATATTAGTGCGTCAAATGGGTTGTGTGAGAACAATATTCGAGTGTAAAATCAAGCTCAAGGACAGTTTTTTGGTAGTAAGTGAGGAGAGAGCCAAAAGCTCACTTCAAATTTACCAAATATACATTCCATACCGTCCCTAAGCCTACGCTATAACCATAAAGTCCTTGTGATTCCTAGTTATGTAGTGGATTTGTAATTCAGCTAATAGGGAGTATGCTAAGTTGAGTGTTCAAAGTTAGTGAGGATCGATGAACACCCTATAGCCATCATCTTGAGATAAGTACAAGGGTAGCCTTCTAGCATTGTGAAGTTAATTTTTAATTAATTATTTGTGTTTGATTTTGCATGACATTTGTATGTTTATATTAATTCCTAGTATCATACTATATGAGATTTGTTTTAAGTTATGCTTTGGGTGTTATTCATTAGACTCTACCTTTTTGCGTATCACCTTGAACCTTTGTTTTTATTTTACTTTGTCGGGACGACAAAGGTTTGAGTTTGGGGTCTTGATGTCTCCCTTTTTGTTCTAATTATATGCCCTTAGAAGACATCAAATTAGGTAATTATTTGACTTATTTGTTAGAATTTTAAGCTTATTTGGTTATATTGCAATTTCTTCCCTTGGATTTGGATTATATATGTTTTAGAGCTTTTGTACGTTAATTTGCTTGTTTTTAATGTAAAATTCTAGGGTCCATGATTTAATGGAAGTATCAAGACAAGGAGTTGAAACGGGAATTAAAGTCTTGGATTGAGCATAGAAGTCAAGGGCGAGAATAGTTGATTCGAAGAAGTAATTACTGGGGAGTGAAATCTGGAATGCTGCCACAAATCACCGTTTTTGAGCATCTTAGCGACTGATTCTGCCTTGGAGCATAAAATGAGGATGATAGAGATTAAAGTCGCGAAGATTTAGCAAGTTGAACGTAGTGATTCCGAGCCCGGACGCAAAGGTTACTGATGTTTTAGTAACAACTATACATACACCAGTTACCGGATTTCATTAAATAGAGTGGGCTTTTATTCTAATTAATGTATTCATTATTTTTAAAATCCCAGTCCATTTTTCTCACTATACAAGGCTTTAGACTTCAGTTTTTAGACACACAATTCACATTAGAGAAAAAGCAACGCTTGGGAGAAGTCAGAGAAACAAAAAGGAAAGAGAAAGTTGAAGCTGGAGAATTATTTCTTCCAACAACAGTCACATCAATCCTCTAATTAGGTTTTTCTATTTATGTAATTCATTATGAACAACTTTTATTTTAATTCAGTAGTTTTAATATTATCATGAGCTAAATACTTTAAGTACTTGAGAATCGCGTTAATGCATTGAGCCCCAATATATTGAATTCGTGTTTTGGAATTTTGGATTGAATAATTTAAATTGAATTGGGTAATTTCGTATTGACTGTTATTTTGCATTTAATTGCTGTCTTTAAAGGCATGAATCAAATATAGGAATAAGTAATTAAGTGGGGGGTTTAATTATGGAACTAAATAATAGATGTAAGGTAGAAATTATTGACCCTGACGGGCTTACATAACCTTATAGCCAATTGGGTAGAATACTTGGCCATTCGAAGGTGAATTAAAATCACCCTAACTGAGTTTGTAACACCCAAGAATAGCTCCTAAGTCCACCCTGACGGGGGTTAGAAGAATCTAGAATCCCGACTACTAATTAATCCCGATTCATCCCTTAAACATAAACATTGATTTAATAGATTTAGGTGAAACCCTTGCGAAACTCAAAAAATACTTCTCAATCCTTGCGTCCATCCATATTTATTTACTTGCGTGTCATTTATTTTCTTTAGTTAATATAGTATTTTTATATTATTTGCACTATAGTCCTTAATTAAAAACCAAAACAAATATTTATATCATTTACTTTTTGCATCATATAACAATTATTCACATTTATTACAAAACATCGAAAGTCACATCCAATCCGTCCCTGAGATCGAATTCCCGTTTACCGGATATAACTTGGACGAGTCGTACACTTGCGGTACGTGTCTTCTTCCTTTACGGGTGTTATTTTATAACACACCAGGACACACCACATGTTAATTTAATTATATTATGGATTGCTTACTTATAATAATTCTTGTGCAAAGTAATTATTTAAATAAATCACATATTGATTTATGTTAGGAATTAAAACTACATCCATAAGGGGGGGGGGGGTTGATTGTTAGATAATAGAATTATAATTGTTTAGTTGAGTCTCGCAAGATCTAATTCAGCTAGATAATCACATAGGGTTTGAACTTTAGGCGTCTAGATAACAAGCGGAGGATTCACTCCGAAGAGGTTCCTAGGGTAGGATAGAAGCCCCTTACTAATCACTAAGGAACTTAGAGAGACTTTACCTAGAAACTGAAATTCTCAATTTACCCTTATATTGCTAATAGTCCTAATTATGCTAGTGGGGAGAACACAATTTTGAGATATACTTATAATCCATATAATCCTCTTTATTTACATGTTTGTCTGTAAGATTTATCTTAGTTGATATTTTAGTTTAATAATTAATTTATCCTGAAAAGGAAATAAATATTTCTATTCTTTTTCTTTTAGTTTTTAAGTGAACAAATATCTAGGTCAGGACTAAAATTACGCGTTAACTCGTTATTACATGTGGAGAAGATAATTTTTTTATCATTTTTATTACTTCTGATTATCCATACACTTGCGAGTTATAATTTTTGGAGAGTTGATTTTATATCACACCTCGAGGACAATAATGTCCTATGTTTCCTATTTGGAAAAACCTCGTATGAATCCTCCTGGGTTATGATTCTGGTGGATGGCCAACCCGATCGTTCTTGTGACCCCTCCATTCAACTTAAGGATGGTTATTTAGTGATTACTGAATCCATTCAAACATGTGTTATGACTAAAAATCTAATACGGTTAACACGGTCAATATTCAGTTCCTTATTCAAACTGATGAAAGTTATCGCATAATAAATAAACCCATATAATTATGGGTCATGACCAAAAACCTAAAACGGTTAACATGATCAACATCGGTCATCGGTACCTAAAACCTAATACAGTTAACACAGTTAACATCCAGTCCTTAATTAAACATTAGGAAGGTTATCGAGTAAAAAATAAAAACATCCAGACATGGGTCTTGACCTAAATCCAAGTACGGGTAACCCAACCAACATTAATTCCTCAATTTAATTTAAGGAAGGTTATCGAGTAAAAAATAATAAACCAATTCAAATATGGGTCAAAACCTAAAACCTAATACCGTTAACACGATCAACATTCATTCCCCAATTCAATATAAGATAGGTTACCGAGTAAGAAAATAATAAATCTATTCAAACATGGGTAACGACCTAAATTATAATACGGTTAACATGGTCAACATTCAGTCCTTGATTCAACCCGAGGAAAGTATCGAGTAAAAAATAAACCCATTAAAAATGGGTCACAAACTACAAACTAATCGGTTAACATGGTAAACATTCAGTATTCGATTCAACCCGAGGAATGTTATCGAGCAAATCATAAACCCATTCAGACATGGGTCATGACCTAAAACCTAATATTGTTAACACAGCCAACATTCATTCTTTGATCCAACCTGAAGAAGGTTATCGAGTAAAAAATAATAAACCGATTTAAACATGGGTAACGAGCCAAAACCTAATATGGTTAACATGGTTAACATCTAGACCTTGATTCATTCCGATAAAGGTTATTGATTAAACAATAAACCAATTCAGACATGGGTCATGACCTAAAACTTAATACGGTTTACACGGTCAACATGCATTCCTCGATTCAACCTGAGGAAGGTTATCGAGTATTAAATAATAAACCTATTCAAACATGGGTCATGACCCAAAGCCTAATACGGTTAACACGGTCAACATTCATTCCTCGATTCAATCTTAGGAAGGTTATCGAGTTAAATAGTAATTATAAATCCAGGCAAACACTGGTCACAACCTAAAACCTAATACATGTAACATTGTCTACAATTATATCTCGATTTAACCTGATGAAGTTTATTGAGCAAAAAAATAATAAACCCATCCAGTTATGAATCACGATCTAAAATCTAATACAACTAAAACAATCAACAGTAATTTTTCGATGCAACTTGAGGAAGGTTATTGAGTAAATTGTAATAACAAAAACATTCAAACCTTGGTCATGACCTAAATCCTAATACGGTTAACATGGTAAACATTTGTTCCTGTATTCAACCTAATAAAGGTTATCAAGAACAAAAATAAACACATTCAAATATGGGTCACGATTAAATCCTAATAGGGTTAACACAATCAACATTCAACCCTCTTTTCGACCTGAAGAATGCCACCAAAAAATTCTTGTTGAATAGAGGATCATGAATTAAAGACCCTCAGAGCAGTGCGTTTGGGAAGCCTTTAAAGAGCATAGTACATCATGCCAAAAACAAAACAAAAAGTAAAAAAAGAAATCATATAAAGACATTAATAAAGGCTCTCACAACTATTTCAAAAAAGAAGAAAGGAAAAGACCCTCAGGCAGATTACGACGACCCTCAAGCAGTTATGACTTTTCAAAGTTGCCTCCCGAAAACCATAAAATAAAACACGAACATAACAAATAGTTCGCAAGAAAGGGAGAAGTACTTACTTTGGCGAGAAAACTCAATCTCCAAGTTTGTGGTTGACGTTCTTGATCCATGAAAATGCGCAAAAATGACATTTGGTTTTTTCCAGAGGCGAATCCAGCTCTATATGTGCATTATTTAGAAAAATATCACTAATAAAAGTTGGGATTTTCTTCCAAACTTTCCGTTGCCTCTTGAATAAAAATTTTCTGAGCTCGCATGCCAAAGTTATGACTTTTCAAAGTTGGCTCCCGAAATCAAAAAAATTTAAAAAAATAAAAACATGCATAAATAGTTCACAAGAAAGGGAAAAATACTTACTTTTGCGAGAATCACCCAGTCTCCAAGTTTGGAGTTGACGTTCTTAATCCATGAAAATGCCAAAAACATCATTTTCCCTTGTTTAAGGGTGAATCCAGCTCAACATGTGTCTTATTTTGAAAAATGTCACTAATAAAAATTTAATATTTTCTTCCAAGCTCCTGAATCGAAATTTTAAGAGCTCGCATGCAAAAGTTAAGACTCTTCAAAATTGGCTCTCGGAAACAAAAAATTACAAAAATTAATACATTCACATATGAAATGGTTCAAAAGAAAGGGAAATGTACTTACTGTTCTAAGAGAATTACTCAATCTCTAAGTTTGTGGTTGACGTCCTCAATCCATGAAAATGCGTAATAACTACGTTTACACTTATTGAAGGGTGAATGAAGCTCTATATGTGCCTAATGTGAAAAAATGTCACTAATGAAAGTTGAAGATCTTATTCCAAGCTTTCTGTCGGTTTCTTGAATCGCAATTTTTGGAGGCCGCAGGCCAAAGTTATGACTCTTCAAAGCTTGCTCCCGAAAACCAAAAATTACAGAAATTAAAACATTTGCATAACTAATAGTTCTAATAATGGGAAATGTACTTACTTTTACGAGAATCACTCAATCTCCAAGTTTGGGACTCAAGTTCTCACTCCATGAAAGCGTGCGAAAACGACGTTTCCCCTGTTTAGGGGTAAAGCGAACTTTATCGTACCTAATTTGGAAAAATGCTACAAACTAAAGTTGGTAATCTTCTTCCAAGCTTCCTATCGCCTACTCAATCGAAACTTTGAGCTCGCATGTCAAAGTTATGACTCTTCACATTTGGCTCCCGGAAATCCAAAATATAAAATCGAAATATGCACATAACAAATAGTGTAAAATAAAGGGAAAAGTACATAGTGTTTGGTATAATCACACAATCTCTAAGTTTGTTGTTGACGTCCTTGATCCATGAAAATGCATAATATAATTTGACCTTGTTTATGAATGGAAGTTGAAGATCTTATTGCAAGCTTTCCGTTACCTCTTGAATCCCAATTTTTGGAGCTCGCATGCCAAAGTTATGACTCTTCAAAGTTGCCCCCCCCCAAATCAAAAACAAAAAAAAAATAAAAAAATGCACATGAGACATATTTCACAAGAAAGAAAAATGTACTTACTTTTGTGAAAATCACTCAATCTCCAAGTTTAGGGTAGACGTTCTTGATCCATGAAAACATGCGGAAACGACGTTTTCCCTTGTTTAGGGGTGAATCCAGATCTATCATTGCCTAATTTGGAAAAATGTCAGTATTGAAAGTTGACGATCTTATTCCAAACTTTACATCGCCTCCTGGATCTCAATTTTCGGAGCTTGCATGCCAAAGTTATGACTCTTCAAAGTTGGTTCCTAGAAACCAAAAATTTAAAAAAAAAATCAAAACATGCTCATAACTAATAGTTCAAAAGAAAGCGAAAATTACTTACTTTTGGAAGAATCACTCAAATCTCAAAGTTTGAGGTGGACGTCCTTTATCGATGAAAACACATAAAAACATGCATTTGACCTTGTTTAGGGGTGTTACACTTGAATATAAAAAGGAAGGTTTATCAGACAAACCCTATACGCAGCGGATTGAGATGAAAAGTTAAAAATTCAGCACTTTTTTGTACTTGATTGAATTAAAATGAAGGAACCGCTTTTGCTACCTAGTCATAAGTTTAATTACTAGAACTAAACTCTTTTTTTTCACCACCTAAATGTCTCAGAAGTATGTATTGTGTATTATTGATTTGGAGAGAAAAGAATTGAACGCGTGTGAGATGTTGTCTGCTTTGACTGTGTTTTGATCTTTTGAGAAAGAAGGGCTCTATTTATAGAGCTAGAGAGTTAGTTTATTGTCTGTTAATAAACCACTCTCCCACTTTCTCCACTCTCTCCACTATCTAAGTGGGAAGTTATCAAAGATAACTTCCATGTACGCTCATGTCTTTCCCATCATAGGTGACATGGAATAAAAATTATTTATTATTTCTTTCAAGGGGTAAATCAAGCTCTTTTTGTGTTTCATTTGGAAAAATTCACTAATTAAAGTTGAAGATTTCTTCCAAGTTTTCTGTCGCCTCCTAAATCGCAATTTTTAGAGCTCGCAAGCCAAAGTTAATATTTTCAAAGCTGGCTCCCAAAAACCAAAAATTAAAAAAATTAAAAACACACACATAACAAATAGTTCACAAAAAAGGGATAAGTACTTACTCTTGCGAGAATCACTTAATCTCCAAGTTTGGGGTTAAGATTTTTTATATATGAAAACGCGCGAAAACAGCATTTGGCCTTTTTTAGGGCGTGATATCGGCTCCATATGTGCCTTATTTGGAAAAATATCACTAATAATGTTGGAGATCTTCTTCTAAGCTTTATGTTTCCTCCTGAATCACAATTTTCAGAGCTCTCACGCCAAAGTTACGACTTTTCAAAGTTGTCTCTTGAAATTCAAAATTTAAAATAATTAAAACATGTACATAACAAACAGTTCAAAACAAATGGAAAAGTACTTACTTTTGCGAGAATCACTCCTTCTCCAAGTTTGATGTTGACGTTCTTGATTTATATATACGCAAAAAAAGGCATTTTAACTTGTTAAGGGGTGAATCCAGCTCTACATGCGCCTGATTTTGAAAAATGTCACTAACAAAAGTTGAAGATCTTCTTCCTAGCTTTCGTCGCCTCTTGAATCGTAATTTTCGGAGCTCGCATGCCAAAGTTACGACTCTTCAAAATTAGCTCTTGGAACCCAAAAAAAAAAAAAAAAATACATTCATATAACAAATAGTTTAAAAAATGGAAAAGTACTTACTTTTTTTGGGAAAATAACTTAATCTCTAAGTTTGTGGTTGACGTCCTCGATCCAGGAAAATGCGTCATAACTGTGCTTGCCCTTGTTTATGGGTGAATCAAGCTCTATATGTGCCTAATTTAGAAAACTAAAAGTTGAAGATCTTCTTCCAAGCTTTTTGTCGCTTTATTGAATCGCAATTTTTGGAGCTTGTATGCAACATTTATGACTCTCAAAGTTGGCTCTTGAAAACCAAGAATTAAAAAATTAAAATATGCCCATAACTAATAGTTCACGAGAAAGAGAGATGTACTTACTTTTGCAAGAATCACTCAATCTGCAAGTTTGGGGTTCACGTTCTCAATCCATGAAAACGCGCAAAAATGGAGTTTGCCCTTGTTGAGGGGTGAATCTATCTTAATTAGTGCCTTATTTGGAAAAACTTTACGAACGAAAGTTGAAGATCTTCTTCCAATCTTTTCCTCGCCTCAAGAATTGCAATTTTTAGAGCTTGCATGCCAAAGTTATGACTCTTCAAATTTGACTCTTGGAAACCAAAAATTAAAAAAAATTAAAACATGCATATAACAAATAGTTCAAAGAAATGGAAAAGTACTTACTTTTTTGGGAGAATCACTAAATCTCTAAGTTTGTGGTTGACGTCCTCGATCCATGAAAACGTGTAATAACTATGTTTGACCTTGTTTAGGGGTGAATACAGTTCTATTTATTCCTAATTTGGAGAAATGTTACAGATAAAAGTTGAAGATCTTCTTCCAAGCTTTATGGCTCTCTTGAATCGCTATTTTTCCGTTAGATACCCCTTAGGTATATCCCTCCAAGCTCGATATTCCGTTTTATGTATTGAATCTATGATTTTTTCCAAGTTTAGGGATTAATTTCTTGCAATTTAAGAATGCGACAAAAAGCTTGGAAGAAGATCTTCAACTTTCATTAGTGACATTTTCCCTAATTAGGCACATATAGAGCTTTATTCACCCCTAAACTAGGCCAAGCGCAATTATTATACATTTTATTGGATCGAGGACGTCAACCACAAATTTAAGATTTAGTGATTCTCCCAAAAAAGTAAGTACTTTTCATTTTCTAGTCAAGCTCAGGATGGTTTGCACCACCACTGCTGGCATTACACTTTTCTATATCAAGATTATTTATATTTCATTATTTTACCATGTCAAGCTTTGGAATGAGGAATTACCCTTCATTGCTCGCAAATCCAAATATAACCACTAATATGCATGATAGGTCAAGCAACAACGTAACTGCTCCTCCATCGCTGGCATTTTGATTTTTTATCTTTGTTATTAAGAAGAATTTTGTTTCAAATGAAGAAAGACTTACCTACAATATTTTGTTTTGTCTCGTGAAACAGTGGGAAGCATTAACAGGTAGATAAAGAAGATAATGAAGGAGATATTAAACAAATTAAGAAAAAAAGAATTTATAAGGCACAAAGAAGGTTCTAAAAAGTATCTAAGTGAAACCATGGTGAGTTAAATTATGTGAGGGATGGTTAATACGAACTAAGTTCAGGTGACTCTAATTTTTTTTTCGTTTTCTCATCGTTTTGACCCCAAACTCATGACCATTATACCCCTGAAATCATCAAAAACAAATACCTTCCTCATTTCTAAAAAATAAACACTAAAACCAACGAAAACTTAACTAATTTACACTACGGAAATTGAAATACTTAAACTAATATACAAGATATTGGCTTTTGTTTAACGTCGTTAAGCTCGACGGGTTACCTCGTCCTTCTAAGGAGCTTCGAGGAGGTACATGACCTCTCCGGGATGTGGGTCTTTTGCACGATCGGTGTCTTCACCTCCATGATATATCTTTAAGCGATGACCGTTCACCATGAATGTACGGTTTTCAAGTGGATGTTCTATCTCTATAGCTCCATGAGGTGTAACCTTGGTTACAATGTAAGGACCCGACCACTTTGATCTTAATTTCCCCGGATAATTACTGAACTTTGAATTATATTTCAACACTCTTTGTCCCACTACAAAGTTCTTCTCTCGAATCCTATTATCATGCCATCTCTTGGTATTTTCTTTGTAAAGTTTAGCATTTTCATAAGCATGTAATCGGAATTCATCAAGCTCATTAAGTTTCATCATTCGATTCTGACCAACTAGAGTAGGATCTAAATTTAACTTCGCAATAGCCCAATAAGCACCCATTTCAAGTTCAAGAGGTAAGTGACAAGCCTTACCATATACCATTCGATACGGAGAAGCACCTACTGGAGTTTTGAAAGCAGTACGATAGGCCCATATTGCATCATCTAATTTCATAGACCAATCTTTTCTAGTAGGACCAACGGTTTTCTCTAAGATAGATTTTACCTTACGATTTGATACTTCGGCTTGACCATTGGCTTGTGGATGATAAGCCGTAGCTACACGATGTCTCACTCCATATTTCTCTAAGACTGTCTTCAAATATTTATTAATGAAATGAGTACCTCCATCGCTAATAATTACCCTTGGAGTGCCATGTCTAGTGAAAATATGCGATTTCAAGAACTTAATCACCACTCGTGAATCATTAGTTGGCAACGCCACAGCTTCTACCCACTTGGACACGTAATCAACAGCTAACAAGATGTAGAGGTTACCATTTGAAGGAACGAAAGGACCCATAAAATCTATACCCCAAACATCGAATATTTCAACTTCCAACACATTGTTACGTGGCATCTCATCCCTCTTGGATATGTTTCCGGTAAATTGACATCTTGCACATCTTTTCGTATATTCATGACAATCTTTTATAATAGAGGGCCAATAGAAACCAGATTGTAATACCTTAGCAGCAGTTCGATCTCCTTTGAAATGTCCACCATAAGGTGAATCGTGACACCCAGCTATAATCGCCTAAATTTCTTCCTTGGCTACACATCTTCTTACCATTTGATCAGCACACACCTTGTAGAGGAAAGGATCCTCCCAAAAGAACTGTCTTGCACGATGAGCTAATCTTTTTCTCTCTTTATAAGTTGAACCTTCAGGAAAGGAACCACTCACCACTAAGTTTGCAATATCCGCATACCAAGGAGCTTCATAATCACGAACAACAAATAAACTCTCATCAGGAAATTCTTCTCTAACTGCTTCAGTACCACTATTCATCTCTGAACCTTCTAACCGCGATAGATGATCCGCAATCTGATTCTCACACCCTTTTCTATCCTTGATATCTAAATCGAACTCTTGAAGCAATATAAACCATCTGATTAACCTCGGTTTAGCATCCTTCTTCTCCTTAAGATATCGAATCGCTGAATGATCTGTATAAACAATAACTTTCGCTCCAAGAAGATAAGAGCGAAATTTATCGAATGAATACACAACCGCTACAACTCTTTTTCTGTAACTGTATAGTTTACTTGAGCACCATTAAAAGTTTTACTAGCATAATAAATCGAATGAAAAACTTTCTCTTTTCTTTGTCCTAATACGGCTCCCATACACAAATCACTCGCATCACACATAACCTCAAACGGTAAATTCCAATCTGGAGGTAATACTATAGGAGCAGAAATAAGCTTTTCTTTGATTGCTTTGAAGGCCGCTAAACAAGCTTCATCAATAAGGAATTTGGAGTCCTTTTCAAGTAAGTTGCATAACGGTTTAGCAATCTTAGAAAAGTCTTTGATAAATTGCCTATAAAAGCCAGCATGGCCAAGAAAACTTCTTACCCCCTTAACAGAAATAGGAGGTGGAAGAGTTTTAATTACCTCGATCTTCGCTCTATCAACCTCTAACCCAGCACTCGAAACCTTGTGACCCAGAACAATACCTTCTCGAACCATGAAATGACACTTCTCCCAGTTTAAAACCAAATCTGTTTCTTTGCATCTGATTAACACTTTCTCTAAATTATCTAAACATTTATCAAAATCATCACCAAATATAGAGAAATCATCCATAAACACTTCAAGAAAGTTATCGATCATATCCCAGAAGATAGCCATCATGCATCTTTGAAAGGTAGCAGGAGCATTACACAACCCAAATGGCATTCTGCGATATGCAAAAGTACCAAAGGGACATGTGAATGTTGTTTTATGTTGATCTTCCGGAGCCACGTAAATTTGATTATACCCAGAATAACCATCCAAGAAGCAATAGTACTCTCTTCCGGCTAATTTGTCTAACATTTGATCAATGAAGGGCAACGGAAAATGATCTTTTCTGGTGGCCTTGTTCAGCTTTCTGTAAACCATGCAAACTCTCCATCCAACTACCGTTCTTGAAGGAATCGCTTCATTTTTATCGTTAAGAACTGTTGTCATTCCTCCTTTCTTCGGTACACACTGAACCGGACTCACCCATTCACTACTCGAAATGGGATAAATAATCCATGTATCTAAAAGCTTGATCACCTCTTTCTTTACCACATCCTTCATAGCGGGCATTAATCTTCTTTGACCTTCAACTGAGCGTGCGTTAACATCTTCAAGTATAATTTTGTGTTGACAATAGGATGGACTAATGCCTTTGATGTCAGCAATTGTCCAACCTATTGCTTCTTTGTTGGCTCTCAACACACGCAACGGTTTATCTTCTTGAGGACCTGTTAAACTAGCTGAAACAATAACAGGTAGAGTTTCATTAGTACCCAAATACGCATACCTCAAGTGTGCTGGCAATGGTTTTTCTTCTAATTCCGGAGGAGAATCAATTGAAGGTTTCTTTTTAGGAACAATCTCCCCCGGTTCTCTCACAGGTTCATAGGCAAGACGCCTATATTTCGGATTTTCAGAATTAAGAGCTGCCACTGTTTCGGCAAGCTCTTCCATCATCTCAGGCAAGTCTAAAGTTAAAGCAGCCTGCAAAACATCATCAAAATTTAAACCATTAAATACCTCTTTCGATGCTTGTTCAACTACATCCATTCTGAAGCAATCTTCCTGAGAATCTGGAAATTTCATAGCTCGAAATACATTGAATTTGACTTCCTCATCTTGAATCCTCATCGTTAATTCCCCGTTCTCTACATCGATTAATGTACGCCCTGTAGCTAGGAATGGTCTACCTAAAATAATGGGGACATTTCTATCGGCATCGTACTCAAGTATTACGAAATCAACAGGAAATATAAGTGTACCTGCCTTAACAAGGACATCTTCAATTCGGCCTTCGGGATGTGCAAGAGACATGTCCGCCATTTGCAAGACCATAGAAGTGGGTCTTGCTTCTCCAATTTTAAGCTTATCAAAGATTGACTTGGGCATCAAATTGATGCTCGCACCCAAATCACATAGCGCTTTTCCTTTCCATTCTTCTCCAATCGATATCGGAATCGTAAAACTCCCAGGATCATTATCACAGTAAGGCCTTTTGTTAGTGAGGGCCCTCTTCAAAAACTTAGTATACTTAGAATATCTCGAATCGCCTCTAGTAGCGGAATATTGATACTCAGACCCTTCACTCTATTAAAGAATTTCTGAAAATCGCCCAAATCACCCTTTTTCTGAACTCGAGATGGAAACGGTGGTGGAGGGCGATTGATCATAACATCATCTTTCTTCTTCGGAATCTCACTTGGCCTAGCTATTTCTTCAACCTCACTATCTTTCTCTTTCTCTTTCTCACCCACTTCCTTTTCTTTTCTTGGAACTTCTTTCTCTTTCATAATGGGAAAAGGAGGTGGAGGAAGGTTTTTACCACTTCTTAATGTAACAGCTTTGCAATCTTCACGTTGTATTGGATTCTCAGTATCGCTAGGGAGTTGCCCTTGTGGACGTTGATTCAGTTGTTTATTAATTTGACTTATTTGATGCTGTAACAACTTCATGTTTGCGTCAGATGCTTGTTGACGTTCCATAGCTTGTGTTTGAAGAGCAATTAAACTTTCAACTGTTTTCTGAAGGGTAACTACTCCTTCTTGTGGATGGGAAGGTAAGGCTTTTTGTTTCATGGTTTCATCGTATGTATTCTGAGGAGCTTGTCTTTGTACATAATTACCCTGATTCTGTCCTCCTTGATAATTGTTGTTTGGTCTTCGATTATAGTTGTTACCTTGGGGACGCGGCTGATACGCATATGTAGGATTGGCTGCCCCATTAGGATTTGAGTATTGAAACCCAGTATGGTTTCTGTTAGGCTGATATCCATTACCACTTAAATTGAAGTTACCTCTGTTGGACACAAACATCACAGGCTCTTGGTTATTCGGACAATTTTCCTCATCATGATCATCTACTCTGCAAATCGAACACATATAAACCTCTTGTGCAGCTTGAACAGCTACCTTCTTACCCGAAAATCCTTCTTTTACAGCTAAAGTAAGCTGTTTCAATTGTTGCTCTATAGTATTCTGAATCTTATTCTCAAGCGTAGCAAATTTTTCTTCCATATCAACATTATTTACTCATTTAACCGGTGTTCTTACTGAATTCCACCCAACTTCATTCTTGACTGTTCTTTCTAAAATGATTTTAGCATGAGCGGGTTGAACTTGAAGAAAACCTGCTCCACATAACGTATCCAATTTCTCTCTCGAAGTCCCATCAAGGCCTCTGTAAAAGATTTTTAGCTATTGTTGTTCTGAAAAGCCATGAGCGGGAACTCTACGTAAACACATCTAGAATCTTGTCCAGCTTTTACCCACAATTTCGTCATATTCTTGACGGAAATGCGTCAATTCTAATTCAGCATCTAACCTCATGAAACTGGGGTAATACCTGTCAAACAAAGCAGTTTCTAATTGGTCCCAGTTTGTTATCTTCGTAGGATCTTGTGTATCGTGCCATTCACTCGCTCCATCAATAACAAAAAATTTAAACGCAGCAAAATATATATGTTCTCTTGAAACTCCTTGTGTAATATAAGAGTCACATATCTGCTTAAATTTATGTACTGCTCTAAGAGGATCTTCTGCTGGTCTACCACGAAAATTTCCAAAATTTTGGAATTGAGCTAACATACCCGAATCTGGACGGAATCGCGGAACATTAATATCTGGAGCACCTACTCCTATAGCAGGAGCACGGAATGGAACTTCTGGTGGACCATTAGTAAACCATGGATCTTGATTTATTACTATCTAAACTTGAGGATTAGGATTCAATGGTGGAATTGGAGGAATAAGGCCAGGTGGCGCTAAAGGTTTGCAATTTGCGCCTAGTTGACCTGGTTGATTATTTTGTTGATCTTGAAGATTTATCTCATCCATTCTGTTAATTAATTCTTCTACCTCTAAAGCTTCTCGTTCTCTTCTTCTTTTGTTAGCAAGTCTGATCAACGATTCTGGATTACTAAGGATCGGAGGTGTTGGCTCTAGATCCTTGAATAGCCTTCTTCGCATACACCAAACCTAAAAACCTGAGAAAGATAAACAAACAAAAAGCGTAAAACTGATAAAATAAAATAAATGCAATTATCACTAAAGGATAAACACCGTGGTCACACGCTACCGTCCCCGGCTGCGGTGCCAAAAACTTGGTGGTCCTTTGTGTGTTCTAAAATAAATGCAATAAATAATCGAACCACAACCGCAAGTGTACGGTTGTCCCAAGTAGTATAACTGATAAAACAGATTCGTTCCAAGGACGGGATGGTTGACTACAATGCTTATCTATTAATGATTGATTGCATTTACGAAAGCAAATAAAGATAATATGTTTGTTTGGTTTTATATTAATGCTAAAGAAATGAAAGACAATTATTAAAATGCAATTAAAAGCTAAGACGCATGTAAGATGATGTAAAACGCAATATGAGAAGTAGCACTTGAGAACGCAAGGATCCTCCCAATCCTATTTCCTAACTTATGTTGTTTAAGGGCTAAATTGGTCAATTACAATGGTCGGGATTCTAAATTCCTTATACCCCCGTCAGGGTGGACTATATGGAGATCCTAGAGTGTCACTAGTCCCGTCAGGGTAAATATGATCCACCTTTGGATGTTTAAGTTTTATTACCTCATTGGCCCTAGAATTAGCTAAGTTCGTCAGCATCAATAGCTTCTATCCTAGATTGAATAAATGGTTCTGTATCTAAACCCTCCGTCAGGATGATCCAATCGCCACTAATTGGAATAGCCTAAATACTAACACCTGTTCCTAGTTCATGACGCTAAAAACAGTAAATGTTCTCAATTTATCGAAAAGAGTAAAAGACACAATCTAGTTTAATTAAACAGAAACCCAAATTCAACATTCGAAATTCAATAAGATTGGGATTCACCCATTAATTGTTCTCAAGCACTAATAAATGTTTAGCTCATATTAAAACGAAAAACTAAATTAAATGTAAAGGAATTCATATTTGATTACAAAATTAAAAGATAAAAGAACCTAATTTCCGGAATAGGATTGGCTACGAACGGAGATATAGACCCTCTCCAGCTCTTGTAGCTTCTTCTTTCTTCCTTCTGTTGCTTCTCTCTGGTGTTTAATCTTGCAGAATGTCAATTTTTCTGTAAAATAGCAGTCAAAGGCTCCTTTTATAAGTGTAAAAACGGATTAGGGCTTGGACCTAAGAATAAAACACTAATTAAATGTCCAAGCCCAAATTCTAAGCCTAAAATCCCGTAACTGCTGATACACCTTCACTAAAACGGCTTTTCCCGCTTCGTTATGACTCCGATTGACCTCATTCTAGTTGCTAAAGTTCCGTAACTCGATAAGGAATGTTTTCTCTTCAAAGGTTAGCGGCTAAATCATCGCTTAAGCACCTCGAAATCAGCAATCTATGGCCTGGAAAATGGATTTTCAGCTCTAAAAATAATATCTTCGGGATTTGTCTTCATGCTTTGACTCCATATCACGATCTTTGACTTTATTCTCGGATTCCTCTCCTAGCTATCATTCAAAACCTAAAAAAATTTCACTAAAATTCACAGTATTACGCGCAAAAGTTTAATAAATTAAAAATACTAGAAATTAAAGAGAAAAATCGGATTATTGCATATTTAGTCCAAAAGTCTATCAAAATAACCAGATAATCACCAAATTTGATGTCTCCTAAGTATATAAATATAGAACAAAAGAGGAGACATCATACGCTCACTCAGGAAAACCCTCGATTTAATCCCTAGGATGACGTATCATGTTCAGGGACCGACTCAAAATATTCCTCTAGCGAAAACTCGATTTAATACCTCAAATGGTTTATCGAGTCTAAGTGATAGACCTAAGGGGTCACCTTGGCAAACCCTAAATTAAAATCTATAAGATTATTGAGTCTAGTGAACAGTTGATGTCTCGTTTTCTGTGATGTAATTTAATAGTTCAAAGATATCATTTTGGGATAGTTTTTTGGATAAAATATTGGTTTATTCCATGATTTAACATAAATTCAATTTAAATTCTTAGCTATTATATGTGATTATTCATGTTTTAGAGAAATTTGAGGTAGTTTTGTGTTTCATTTTGTAGCTGTTATAACATGTAGGATAAAAGTATGTTAAGTCCAAGTTACAAGAAGCTAAGTTAACATTTAAGATGATTTGAAATGAGACTGAGACAATTCAAGGGGTCAAGAAGATCATTAGAAGTCAAAGCACCAAAATTTGGAAAACTATTTCGTCATCTTGAAAAATTCAAAAAAACATAATTGGTAATGAATATTCTTATAAAATATATAGATCTCGAGTTCTAATACATATGGCAGGAAGGGCGTCCAATTCTGAGTTGTGACGAGAAAGCTATGGACATTTTGATGAGATGTCTTAAGCAGATCAGATTTAACAGAGAAGTCCACATACCACTTTTGACCAATTGTTTGGGCCTATGACTCAAAATTTTGATTTTCTAATATATATCAGCAGTTTTACATTTATTTATAAAAACCTTTTCATTCATGCAATAGTCGTAAATTGTCAAGCAATAAAGAAGCAAAGGAGAGCAAGGAAATAACATAATATTTCCTTCCATGTAATCATTTTTCCCTCAAACTTTGTATTATTTATTTAATTCTTGATTTAATTATTCAAGCATGAAATACACATATTTTATGTTGACATTGTACATTATGAACCCTATTTATGTTTTTTTATTATTTTCTATGAAATTTGAGATGACATGTTGATGTCTCCCTTTTTGTTCTAATTATATACACTTAGGAGACATCAAATTAGGTGATTATTTGACTTATTTGTTAGACTTTTAAGCTTATTTGGTTATATTGCGATTTCTTCCCTTGGATTTTGATTATCTATGTTTTAGAGCTTTTGTACGTTAATTTGCTTGTTTTTAGTGTAAAGTTTTAGGGTCAATGATTTGATGTAGTATCAAGACAAGGAGCGGAAACAGGAATTTAAGTCTTGGATTGAGCGCAGAAGTCAAGAGCGAGAATAGTTGATTCGGAGAAGTAATTAGTGGGGAGTGAGATCTGGAATTTTGTCACAAATCACCGTTTTTGAGCATCTTAGCCACTTATTCAGGCTTGGAGCCTAAAATTAGGATGATAGAGCTTGAAGTTAGGAAGATTTAGCAAGTTGAACGGAGTGATTCCGAGTACTTACGCAAAAGTTAAAGCTGTTTTAGTAACACCTATACACCAGTTACAGGATTTCATTAAATAGATTGGGCTTTTATAAATTCTTTTTAAAAGCCCAATCCGTTTTTCTCACTATAAAAAGGCTTTAGACTTCTTTTTAGACACACAATTCACATTACAGAAAAAACAATGCTTGGGAGAAGTCAAAAAAACAAAAAGGAGAGAGAAAGCTGAAGCTGGAGAATTATTTCTTCGAACAACAGTGACATCAATCTTCTAATTAGGTTTTTCTATTATGTAATTCATTATACACATTTTATTTTAATTCAGTAGCTTTTAATATTAGCATGAGCTAAATACTTTAAGTACTTGAGAATCGCGTTAATGGGTTGAGCCCCAATTTATTGTATTTGTGTTTTTGAATTTAGGATTGAATAGTTTAAATTGAATTGGGTAATTTCGTATTGACTATTATTTTGCATTTAATTACTGTCTTTGAAGTCATGAATCAAATATAGGAATAAGTAATTATGTTATTCACTTAAGTGGCAAAGTGTCCGCCTTGACGGGGGGTGGGGGTTTAATTACGGAACTAAATAATAGACGTAATGTAGAAATTATTGACTCTGACGGGCTTAGTTAACCTTATAGCCAATAGGGTAGAATACTTGGTTGGATTATAATCACCCTGATAGGGTTTGTAACACCCAAGAATAGCTCCTAAGTCCACCCTGACGGGGGTTAGGAGAATATAGAATCCTGACTCGTACTTAATCCCGATTCATCCCTTAAACAGAAACATTGATTTAATAGATTTAGGTGAAACCATTGCGAAGCTCAAGTACTAATTCTCAATCCTTGCGTCCATCCATATTTATTTACTTGCGTCTCATTTATTTGCATTAGTTAATTTAGTATTTTATATTATTTGCACTATAGTCCTTAATCAAAAACCAAAACAAATATTTATATCATTTACTTTTTGTATCATATAACAATTTTTCACACTTATTACATAACATAGAAAGTCATATCCAATCTGTCCCTAAAATCGAATTCCCATTTACCGGATATTACTTGGACGACCCGTACACTTGCGGTACGTGACTTCTTCCTTTAGGGGTGTTATTTTATAACACACCAGGAGACATTAAGTTTATGGCGCCGCTGCTAGGGACGTTAGCGTGTGACCACGGTGTTATCAGTAAGTGTTTTAGTTGTTATTTTATTTTAGTTCTATTTTTTTCGGTTTTACGCTTTTCTTTGTGTTGTATTTTCTCAGGTTTTTACAGGTTGTACATGTACTCAAACCCCGAGAGTTTTTTCCGTGATAAAAACAAGAGAGACAGAGAAGAAAGAGAAAAAGCAAAGTTAGAAAGAGAAATGGAAGATCTAAACATTCATAACGGCCAAGAACCTGGAGTTTAGTTGGATGAAAACGGTAACCCAATAATCCTACCAGTTATACTAGATCCACCGGCAGGAGTTCAGAATGCTCAATTTAAAATTCCTCCCGGAGGAAAATTACCACCTAACAATAATGGTGCGGAGTTTCAAGATAATGGTCTGCCATTCGCCCAACCTAATGACTATTGACCTTTCCGTTAACCACCACTAGGACTGCGTCCTCCCTCAATTCAAGGAATCTGATTCAGACCAGACGCGGGGATGATTAATCAATTTTTGAATGTTGGTCAGTATAGTGGTGCAGCTCGTGAAGATCCTATTCGAGCTATGTACAAGTTTATGCAAATCTGTGATGCATATGTTTCTGGAGTAACCGAAGAACAAATGTATTTTCATATGTTTCCATTCTTCCTCACCGGGGGAGCGAGTGAATGGTATGATCAACAACAATACGTTGAGATTTTGACTTGGGATCAATTTCAGACAGCATTCTTCGACAGGTATTATCCTCAAAGTGTTAGACTTAGTGGGCAATTAGATATTGCTGGTTTCCGTTAAGAACAGGGAGAAACTATAGGAGTTGCTTGGACTCGTTTTCAATCTTTGCTAAGAAAGTTTCAGTTACATAGGTATTCAATTGAATTACAGTTTGGGATATTTTATCGAAGTTTATATGAAGCTTCGAAAGAGAAAGTAGATGCTATGTGTCAAGGTGGTCTCATAATGGTCACAACAGATCAAGCTTTATCTATTATGGACATAATTGTGAAGAATGAAATGAGTTGGCAATCTTCGAGATCATCAGTTAGAATTTCAGAAAAAGGTACTTTGAATGTAGACGCAGAAACCGCTTTGAATTCTAAGATTGCCGCACTTGAGTACAAGTTGAAGCAGATATCTATGTTGAATAAAGCTATTGTGAATGTGGTTAAAAAACCAGAGATATGTCCGAGCTATGGGCAGTTGATCATGTTTGGGAAGAGTGTGCTAATAACCCAGAATCCGTGTGTTTTGTTAATAATCAAGGTAATAATTATTCAGGTGGTCAAGGGTATGGTAGTCTGAATAGAAATCATCCAGGATTTCAGTATTCGAATCCACAAGGGGCAGCCAATCCAGGAAATTAAAAACAAAGGACCCAAGGGAACGATTATCAATACAAACCGCAAAACCAATACCAAGGAAATCAACCTAGAGCCATTCTTGAAGCCTATTCCGAGAGGTTAGCTCAAAAATTACTTCTTGCTCGACCTCAAGAAGGTGCAATCACCGCAAATGATTTAGCTCTTACCTTGACGCAATACATATCCTCTTTCCAAAGTAAGTCAGCTCAACTTGAGGATATGTTATCTCGATTCATAGACATCACAACCGTTAAAGAGAACAAGATGGAAGAAACTTTAAATTCACATATCGCTTCATTTAAAATTATAGAGAGTCAAATATTAAAGATCGTTAATACTTTAAATGTTCGAGGCCAAGGCTAACTCCATAGTGACACAGAAATTCCTAAACAAATGGAGGATTGTAATGCGATCACTACTCGAAATGGTAAGAAAGTGCAACCACCACCCTTTCCTGTTATGAAAGAAGAAGTGTCTAGAAAAGAAAAACTAGTAAACGATGTCTAAGAAACAGATGATGAACCTAAAATGGTAGAACTGGAGAAGAATTCAGAAATTCCTAAAAAGAAAGTTGCTGTAGAAATTCGACCTCCTCCCTCTTTCCCATCAAGAGTTTAAAAGAAAGGAGATATGGCTGAGTATCAAAGATTCCTAAATAGGGTGAGAGGCATTAACATTAACATACCATTGTTGGAAGCTATTGAAGATGTCCCAAAGTATGTGAAATTCTTGAAGAGGGCCATTGCTAATAAAAGGCCATATTATGATAATGAGACGGTAGGATTGCTAGAAGAGTGTAATGCAATCTGTTAGAGTAAGTTGCCACCTAAGTTTCTTGATCCTGGGAGTTTTATGATTCCAATCGCGATTGGTAATTAGTGGCAAGGAAAATCTTTGTGCGATTTGGGTGCAAGTATTAATCTTATGCCCAAATCAAGTTTTGAAAAGTTGAAGATAGGTAATGTGAGACCCACTTATATGGTCTTGCAAATGGATGATAGATCCCTCATGTATCCTGAGGGACGAATAGAAGATGTCCTCGTCAAGGCAGGTACTTTAGTTTTTCCCGTTGATTTTGTTATTCTTGAATATGATGCGGATACGAATGTCCCCGTCATTTTGGGATGACAATTCCTAGCCATAGGGCATACTTTAATTGATGTAGAAAACGGAGAATTAACTATGCAAAACCAAGATGAGGAGGTTAAGTGCAATGTGTTTAGAGCTATGAAGTTTTCAGATTTCCATGAGGATTGTTTCCGAACGGATGTAGTAGAGCATGCCACGCAAGAGGTATATGATTGTTTTAATTATGATGATGTCTTGCAGGCCACTCTGACACTTGACTTACCTAAGTTGATGGAAGAGCTTGCCGAAACAGTGGCAACTCTTAACTCTGAGAACCCAAAGTATAGCCGTTTACCCTATGAACCATTACGAGACGCAGGGGAAATTGAACCTCAAAAGATACCACTTCCGTCACACTTGGGTATGCATATTTAGGTACGAACAACACTCTACCTGTTATTGTTTTAGCTACTTTAACAGGTCCTCAATAAGACAAACTGTTGCGTATACTAAGAGCAAATAAAGAGGTGATAGGCTGGACTATTTTTGAAATCACAGGTATTAGTCCCTCCTATTGCCAACACAAAATTATTCTGGAGGATGATAGTACACGCTCAGTTGAAGGACAAAAGAGATTGATGCCTGCAATGAAAGAAGTGGTGAAGAAAGAAGTCATTAAGCTACTAGATGCGGGAGTCATCTAACCCATAGCTAGTAGTGATTGGGTGAGTCAAGTTCAATGCGTGCCAAAGAAGGGTGGTATTGCTTCCATCTTGAATGATCAGAACGAAGCCATACCCTAAAAAACCATAGTTGGTTGGAGAGTGTGTATGGATTACTGTAAGTTGAACAACGCTACTAGAAAGACAATTTTCCGCTTCCATTCACAGACCAGATGTTAGATAAGTTAGCATGTAGAGAATATTATTGCTTTTTAGATGGTTATTCAGGTTACAATCAGATTTGCCTCGATCCTGATGACCAACATAAAACTACATTCACATGTCCTTTTGGTACTTTTGCATACTGAAGGATGCCTTTTGGGCTATGTAATGCTCCTGCTACCTTTCAACGTTGCATGATGGAAATCTTTGGAGATATGATTGATCAATTCCTTGAGGTATTTATGGATGACATTTTTTCTGTTTTTGGAGATAAATTTGATGATTGTTTGCACAATCTAGAGAAGGTACCATTTAGATGCAAGGAAACTGATTTGGTTTTCAATTGGGAGATATGCCATTTTATGGTTTGTGAAGATATAGTGTTGGGACACAATGTGTCGAGTTCGGGTTTAGAAGTTTACCTTGCGAAGATTGATGTAATCAAAACACTTCCCCCTCCTATTTTTGTAAAAGGGGTAAGAAGTTTTCTAGGACATGTTGGGTTTTATCGCTGTTTCATCAAGGATTTCTCTAAGATCACTGAGTCTTTGTGTAACTTACTCAAGAAGGACGCCAAATTCCATTTTGATGAAGCTTGCATGAAGGCATTCCAAGAGATTAAAGAGAAACTTATTACTGCGCCTATTGTACTATCTCCTAATTGGAAGATTCCATTTGAAGTTATGTGTGATGCTAGTAATTTAGCCATGGGTGCTGTGTTGGGTCAGAGAAAGGATAAAATATTTCATTCCATATACTATGCAAGTAAGACCTTCACTAGTGCTCAAGTTAATTATACGGTGACTGAGAAGGAACTATTAGGTGTTGTGTATGCATTTGACAAGTTTCGTTCCTATCTCCTTGGGACGAAAATTGTTGTATTCACCGATCATTCTACTATTAAGTACCTCATGGAGAACAAAGATGTTAAACCACGCTTGATCAGATGGGTCTTATTGTTACAAGAGTTTAATTTAGAAATTTGAGATCGGAGGGGTTGTGATAATCAGGTTGCAGATCATTTTTCTCGTCTTGAAGTTCCTGAATCTAATAGTGGTCCTGAGTTGGTTAAAGAAGAATTTCCTGATGAAAGTTTATTTTCCATATATGATCCTACTCCGTGGTATGCAAACATTGCGAATTTGATTGTGAGTGGTAACTTTCCGGAAGGAGCTACATCACAAGATAAGAAGAGATTAATATGTCGTGCTAAACAGTTCTTTTGGGAGGATCACTTCCTCTACAAAGTGTGTAGTGATCAAATGGTACGAAGATGCATACCCGAGAAAGATGTTTTGTCAGTAGTTGCGGGATGTCATGATTCACCCTATGGAGGACATTTCAAAGGCGACCGCACAGCTGCTAAGGTACTACAATCTGGTTTTTACTGGCATACTTTACATAAAGATTGTCATGAGTATGTTAAGAAGTGTCATAGGTGCCAATTTACTGGTAATATATCCAAGAGGGATGAGATGCCATGTAATAATGTTCTTGAACTCGAAATATTTGATGTTTAGGGTATTGATTTCATGGGTCCTTTTGTACCATCTAATGGAATTCAATTAATCTTGCTAGATGTTGATTACGTGTCTAAATGAGTAGAGGCTGTAGCTCTACCAACGAATTATTCGCGAGTAGTAATCAAATATTTTAAATCACACATCTTCACTAGACATGGTACACCTAGAGTTATTATCAGTGATGGAGGTTCTCATTTCGTGAACAAATATCTGAAGACAGTACTAGAGAAGTATGGGGTGAGACATCGTATATCTACCGCTTATCATCCACAAGCCAATGGTCAAGCTGAGGTCTCTAAACGAGAGGTCAAATCCATTCTAGATAAGACTGTTGGTCTTACAAGAAAAGATTGGTCAATGAAATTGGATGATGCTTTGTGGGCTTATCGTACTGCGTTCAAAACTCTAGTTCGTGCATCTCCATATCGTATGGTTTATGGTAAGGCTTATCATTTACCTCTTGAACTTGTATTAGGTGCATATCGGGATATAGTGTAGTTAAATTTTGATCCTACTTTATCCGGTGAGAACCGCATGATGAAGTTATATGAACTTGATGAGTTTCGATTACATGCCTATGAGAATACTAAACTGTATAAGGAAAACACTAAGAGGTGGCATGATAATCGTATCGCGTAAAGAAGTTTGAAGAGGGACAAAAGGCCCTAAAGTACAACTCCAAGTTCAGCAATTATCCGGGTAAGTTGTGATCGAAGTGGTCTGGTCCTTACATTGTGACTAAAGTTATGCCTCATGGAGCCATAGAGATTGAACACCCAATCGAGCACTGAACCTTTATAGTGAATGGTCATCGATGGAACATTTATCATGGAGGCAAGGATATCAATTGCTCGGAAGATCCACATCCCGAAGAGGTCATGTACCTCCTCAAAGTTTCTAGAAGCGAGAGGTAACCCGTCGAGTTTAACGACGTTAAACAAAAGTCGTTTCGTATGTATATTAGTTTATTTCAGTCAAAATTCTTTTAATTCGGTAGTGTAAAGTAGCTAAGTGTTGTTTATTAGTGTATAATCTTAATAAAAATTAAAAAGGTTTGGTGTTTTGATGATTACATGTACTTAATCCATGAGTTTGGGGTTAACAGGTGTGAGATGCAAGAAAAAGTGTGTTTTAGGCCATATATTTGATCACTCGCACCAGCTAGCCGGTCATCTGACTGGTATGTCAGTCAACGAGGATCAACAATCTGTCTTGGAGGCCATTACACGCACCTATAAAGTGCATCGCCGAATTTTGTAACTCGCGCGACCGGCTCACCGGTCAAGAAAGTTTTCTACAGCGCGAGCTACTGGTTTGCGACCCACTCCACGCGGCTATATTCTGCGTCGCCGAAATCAAGTAGTTTGCGACCGGCTAGCCGGTTATTTGACCGGTAATGTCGATCGAGAAAGGAAGCAACAACACGAGCTACTGTCTTGGAGTCCATTCCACGTAATTATATGTTGCGTCAAAAAACAAAAAAATATTTTGGTCGACAAAATCCATTTGCGACCGGCTAGCCGGCCTTCTAACCGAAATGCTGGTCAACTCACTGTATCTCGACCCCTTTCATGCAACTTTGAGTTGAGTCCATGAGATGAACGAGAATTTGACGAGATTTTGGGTCGGTAAGCCGGACGTTCCACCGGTATACCGGTGTGGAAGCCGCCTTGAAACCCTAGATCCAATATTACCTTATTTTCTTCTCTTGGACACAACTTCTCACGCAAGACACCATTATAGATGAACCCAAACACATTAAATACCTTCAAATCATCATCAAAACACCAAAACACATCAAATCTTTCCCTCTAAACCACTCCTAACACATAATCAACATCCAATCCTTCCTCCAAACACCAAAAATTCTTCCCTTTAATCCTTCTTTTTCCTTCATCAAAGCTTCAATCTTACCCATTAAACCTCATCCTCTCCATTAGATATTTACTACCCATCTCATATAACACCTTAAACCATCTTTCTATATCCTCAAAACATCAAAATTCTTATCTTTTCTCTAGTTTTTGATTTTTTGAAGTTTTGAGTTTGTGGTTCATTGAGATGACGAACATAACTGATTCCTTGTGCTATAATCGTAGAGCAAGAGTTAATCCTAACTTTATTGGAGCTACTACAGCTAACACTATTGAAATTCCGGATATCCGTTCAAAGTTATCTACTAAAGAGGTTGAGATGACTAGGAAGAGGAAAAAGAACCCAAGTACTGATGTTCCTGAAAAGCCTACCATGGATGAAGAAAAAGATGAAGAAAAAGATGTAGAGAAAGAGGTTAGTGATCCGATTGTTCCTCCATGTTCTGTAAGGAGAATATCAATGGCTATGAAACCTAAACCTAAGAAGCCATTGGTTCCATGGAATGACCAAGTCCGTGAGAGATTTGCTAGTATTGCTTTTGGTGTTGAGAAAGGATTTCCATTGAATATAATGGACGGTGAATTCAAATATTATGCGGTTGCATGTGACGAATTTGGGTGGAGAGAACTACGACAAAGTGATTTGAGCTATATTCCGGCTTTGGTTCGAGAATTTTATGAAGAATTAATATTTGTGAATGGTAATGTTATTGAACTCCGTAAGAAGATTATTCCTTTCTCAGTTGAGCATATTCGTAAGGTACTTAATTTACCCACTTTAAGAGGTCCATGTCAATATCAAGAGGAGCCTAACAATCTGGCATTTGAGTGGGAATCGTTATATCAAAGTGTTCAGATTCATGGGAATCCGCCAGTTCCCCAAGGTGCTAGGTATGAAGGTCAAGCTTTTAGTAGTGTTTTATTGTCGCATGCTAGAGTATGGTCCCGTTTCCCTATTCCGACATTCTTTGGTAACAATCACATATCTGAGGTAACGCGTGAACAACTAATCTTCATTAAATGTATTATCGAAAAGAATTATATTAATGTAGCTTGACTTATTTATAATTCCATCATGGCTTATACGAAGAATCTCATTAGTGCACACAACCTCAAGTTCCCATGTACCATCACGAGAATCTGTTTTGCCGCAAGGGTGCCACTTAGGAACAGTGAGGAGGAACCGGTCGAAAAAGGTATGAATCTCAAAACGATTTCAATTGCAAATATTTATAGTAAAGCCAAGGAGAATGGGATTGAGTTAGACAATCCTTTTGGAAAAGAGAATAAAGCGCGTCCTCCTAAACACAAGGTTAAAGTTTCCAAAAATCATGAGGTTATTGAAAGAATGAAAGATTTAGAGGAGAGGTATGAAGAGGTGTTGAAAGCTGTAGGAGGCGTTACAAGAGAGTTGGTCCTTATGAGACACAAATTGGATATGGTAGGTGATTCCCAACAGGCTGTTTACTATATGCTTAAGAAGATGACCCAACCTGGATGCAAGACCGAAAACCAGCCTAGTGCTGGTTGAGATACGTTTCATATCCTTCTCATTTAGTAGTGTATAATAGTTTATTTGCTTTATCGACTCTTTTTGAGTCGTGGGGACACGACTTATTTTTGGGTTTGGGGTGGGGTTCGTTGCCTCATCCCAATTTTTATATGTTATTTGTTTTATTTGCTTTCAAAAAAATTAATTTTAGGGTTGCGTATGACTGTAGAGAATTTTAATTGTCCCCATTAAGAATTTTTTTTATGAATTTATGATAGAAAATAGTAGACTTTAGGAATTAGTAAAAAACACATTTAGATTGCATTCGAACATAGGTAATTGATATGTAGAATTAATGAACTATGCAAAAGAAGTAAACTTGTACTTAAGGAAAATGTTTGGTGTGTAGGACGTGAGGTCCAAATTGATAGAGAACCCACTTAGATATGAACTAGTGGCTGACTATGTAATTAGGAAAATGATAGAGGCTGTTCTTTATTATCCCTTTGGAACTTTTTAGCTTTCTATCCCTTAATATAATATTATCCGTCTTAGCCCCATTTTTAGCCTTTAAGCCTTTCTTTTTTCGCCACGATATAAGCCCATATTCCTTTATCTTATTAGGCATTACCATAAGACCTACACTTGATACACAATCCTGAGACTTCCTGTCTTGAGATTGAGTTTTGGGTGGTTGGTTTCATTATTGGGAAATTACATTGGGAGGGAATTTGTATGCGTTTGTATTTTTGCGCAATTGTTGATGATATATTATTTGTAACCCTTTGCCGGGATTAAAAAAAAAATATTATAAGAGACACGACCTTTCACATCAAAATTATGGTCATGGGTATCTTGTACAAAAAAAAAGAGAGAAAATTGAAATGAAAAATAAAATAAAGAAAAAACTAAAGTAACCGGCAAAGTGGAAGTTTTGGAAATCATCTTTAGTGCTTATTGGGTAATTTGGGGGACGCTATATTAGTGCGTCAAATGGGTTGTGTGAGAACAATATTCGAGTGTAAAATCAAGCTCAAGGACAGTTTTTTGGTAGTAAGTGAGGAGAGAGCCAAAAGCTCACTTCAAATTTACCAAATATACATTCCATACCGTCCCTAAGCCTACGCTATAACCATAAAGTCCTTGTGATTCCTAGTTATGTAGTGGATTTGTAATTCAGCTAATAGGGAGTATGCTAAGTTGAGTGTTCAAAGTTAGTGAGGATCGATGAACACCCTATAGCCATCATCTTGAGATAAGTACAAGGGTAGCCTTCTAGCATTGTGAAGTTAATTTTTAATTAATTATTTGTGTTTGATTTTGCATGACATTTGTATGTTTATATTAATTCCTAGTATCATACTATATGAGATTTGTTTTAAGTTATGCTTTGGGTGTTATTCATTAGACTCTACCTTTTTGCGTATCACCTTGAACCTTTGTTTTTATTTTACTTTGTCGGGACGACAAAGGTTTGAGTTTGGGGTCTTGATGTCTCCCTTTTTGTTCTAATTATATGCCCTTAGAAGACATCAAATTAGGTAATTATTTGACTTATTTGTTAGAATTTTAAGCTTATTTGGTTATATTGCAATTTCTTCCCTTGGATTTGGATTATATATGTTTTAGAGCTTTTGTACGTTAATTTGCTTGTTTTTAATGTAAAATTCTAGGGTCCATGATTTAATGGAAGTATCAAGACAAGGAGTTGAAACGGGAATTAAAGTCTTGGATTGAGCATAGAAGTCAAGGGCGAGAATAGTTGATTCGAAGAAGTAATTACTGGGGAGTGAAATCTGGAATGCTGCCACAAATCACCGTTTTTGAGCATCTTAGCGACTGATTCTGCCTTGGAGCATAAAATGAGGATGATAGAGATTAAAGTCGCGAAGATTTAGCAAGTTGAACGTAGTGATTCCGAGCCCGGACGCAAAGGTTACTGATGTTTTAGTAACAACTATACATACACCAGTTACCGGATTTCATTAAATAGAGTGGGCTTTTATTCTAATTAATGTATTCATTATTTTTAAAATCCCAGTCCATTTTTCTCACTATACAAGGCTTTAGACTTCAGTTTTTAGACACACAATTCACATTAGAGAAAAAGCAACGCTTGGGAGAAGTCAGAGAAACAAAAAGGAAAGAGAAAGTTGAAGCTGGAGAATTATTTCTTCCAACAACAGTCACATCAATCCTCTAATTAGGTTTTTCTATTTATGTAATTCATTATGAACAACTTTTATTTTAATTCAGTAGTTTTAATATTATCATGAGCTAAATACTTTAAGTACTTGAGAATCGCGTTAATGCATTGAGCCCCAATATATTGAATTCGTGTTTTGGAATTTTGGATTGAATAATTTAAATTGAATTGGGTAATTTCGTATTGACTATTATTTTGCATTTAATTGCTGTCTTTAAAGGCATGAATCAAATATAGGAATAAGTAATTAAGTGGGGGGTTTAATTATGGAACTAAATAATAGATGTAAGGTAGAAATTATTGACCCTGACGGGCTTACATAACCTTATAGCCAATTGGGTAGAATACTTGGCCATTCGAAGGTGAATTAAAATCACCCTAACTGAGTTTGTAACACCCAAGAATAGCTCCTAAGTCCACCCTGACGGGGGTTAGAAGAATCTAGAATCCCGACTACTAATTAATCCCGATTCATCCCTTAAACATAAACATTGATTTAATAGATTTAGGTGAAACCCTTGCGAAACTCAAAAAATACTTCTCAATCCTTGCGTCCATCCATATTTATTTACTTGCGTGTCATTTATTTTCTTTAGTTAATATAGTATTTTTATATTATTTGCACTATAGTCCTTAATTAAAAACCAAAACAAATATTTATATCATTTACTTTTTGCATCATATAACAATTATTCACATTTATTACAAAACATCGAAAGTCACATCCAATCCGTCCCTGAGATCGAATTCCCGTTTACCGGATATAACTTGGACGAGTCGTACACTTGCGGTACGTGTCTTCTTCCTTTACGGGTGTTATTTTATAACACACCAGGACACACCACATGTTAATTTAATTATATTATGGATTGCTTACTTATAATAATTCTTGTGCAAAGTAATTATTTAAATTTATCACATATTGATTTATGTTAGGAATTAAAACTACATCCATAAGGGGGGGGGGGGGTTGATTGTTAGATAATAGAATTATAATTGTTTAGTTGAGTCTCGCAAGATCTAATTCAGCTAGATAATCACATAGGGTTTGAACTTTAGGCGTCTAGATAACAAGCGGAGGATTCACTCCGAAGAGGTTCCTAGGGTAGGATAGAAGCCCCTTACTAATCACTAAGGAACTTAGAGAGACTTTACCTAGAAACTGAAATTCTCAATTTACCCTTATATTGCTAATAGTCCTAATTATGCTAGTGGGGAGAACACAATTTTGAGATATACTTATAATCCATATAATCCTCTTTATTTACATGTTTGTCTGTAAGATTTATCTTAGTTGATATTTTAGTTTAATAATTAATTTATCCTGAAAAGGAAATAAATATTTCTATTCTTTTTCTTTTAGTTTTTAAGTGAACAAATATCTAGGTCAGGACTAAAATTACGCGTTAACTCGTTATTACATGTGGAGAAGATAATTTTTTTATCATTTTTATTACTTCTGATTATCCATACACTTGCGAGTTATAATTTTTGGAGAGTTGATTTTATATCACACCTCGAGGACAATAATGTCCTATGTTTCCTATTTGGAAAAACCTCGTATGAATCCTCCTGGGTTATGATTCTGGTGGATGGCCAACCCGATCGTTCTTGTGACCCCTCCATTCAACTTAAGGATGGTTATTTAGTGATTACTGAATCCATTCAAACATGTGTTATGACTAAAAATCTAATACGGTTAACACGGTCAATATTCAGTTCCTTATTCAAACTGATGAAAGTTATCGCATAATAAATAAACCCATATAATTATGGGTCATGACCAAAAACCTAAAACGGTTAACATGATCAACATCGGTCATCGGTACCTAAAACCTAATACAGTTAACACAGTTAACATCCAGTCCTTAATTAAACATTAGGAAGGTTATCGAGTAAAAAATAAAAACATCCAGACATGGGTCTTGACCTAAATCCAAGTACGGGTAACCCAACCAACATTAATTCCTCAATTTAATTTAAGGAAGGTTATCGAGTAAAAAATAATAAACCAATTCAAATATGGGTCAAAACCTAAAACCTAATACCGTTAACACGATCAACATTCATTCCCCAATTCAATATAAGATAGGTTACCGAGTAAGAAAATAATAAATCTATTCAAACATGGGTAACGACCTAAATTATAATACGGTTAACATGGTCAACATTCAGTCCTTGATTCAACCCGAGGAAAGTATCGAGTAAAAAATAAACCCATTAAAAATGGGTCACAAACTACAAACTAATCGGTTAACATGGTAAACATTCAGTATTCGATTCAACCCGAGGAATGTTATCGAGCAAATCATAAACCCATTCAGACATGGGTCATGACCTAAAACCTAATATTGTTAACACAGCCAACATTCATTCTTTGATCCAACCTGAAGAAGGTTATCGAGTAAAAAATAATAAACCGATTTAAACATGGGTAACGAGCCAAAACCTAATATGGTTAACATGGTTAACATCTAGACCTTGATTCATTCCGATAAAGGTTATTGATTAAACAATAAACCAATTCAGACATGGGTCATGACCTAAAACTTAATACGGTTTACACGGTCAACATGCATTCCTCGATTCAACCTGAGGAAGGTTATCGAGTATTAAATAATAAACCTATTCAAACATGGGTCATGACCCAAAGCCTAATACGGTTAACACGGTCAACATTCATTCCTCGATTCAATCTTAGGAAGGTTATCGAGTTAAATAGTAATTATAAATCCAGGCAAACACTGGTCACAACCTAAAACCTAATACATGTAACATTGTCTACAATTATATCTCGATTTAACCTGATGAAGTTTATTGAGCAAAAAAATAATAAACCCATCCAGTTATGAATCACGATCTAAAATCTAATACAACTAAAACAATCAACAGTAATTTTTCGATGCAACTTGAGGAAGGTTATTGAGTAAATTGTAATAACAAAAACATTCAAACCTTGGTCATGACCTAAATCCTAATACGGTTAACATGGTAAACATTTGTTCCTGTATTCAACCTAATAAAGGTTATCAAGAACAAAAATAAACACATTCAAATATGGGTCACGATTAAATCCTAATAGGGTTAACACAATCAACATTCAACCCTCTTTTCGACCTGAAGAATGCCACCAAAAAATTCTTGTTGAATAGAGGATCATGAATTAAAGACCCTCAGAGCAGTGCGTTTGGGAAGCCTTTAAAGAGCATAGTACATCATGCCAAAAACAAAACAAAAAGTAAAAAAAGAAATCATATAAAGACATTAATAAAGGCTCTCACAACTATTTCAAAAAAGAAGAAAGGAAAAGACCCTCAGGCAGATTACGACGACCCTCAAGCAGTTATGACTTTTCAAAGTTGCCTCCCGAAAACCATAAAATAAAACACGAACATAACAAATAGTTCGCAAGAAAGGGAGAAGTACTTACTTTGGCGAGAAAACTCAATCTCCAAGTTTGTGGTTGACGTTCTTGATCCATGAAAATGCGCAAAAATGACATTTGGTTTTTTCCAGAGGCGAATCCAGCTCTATATGTGCATTATTTAGAAAAATATCACTAATAAAAGTTGGGATTTTCTTCCAAACTTTCCGTTGCCTCTTGAATAAAAATTTTCTGAGCTCGCATGCCAAAGTTATGACTTTTCAAAGTTGGCTCCCGAAATCAAAAAAATTTAAAAAAATAAAAACATGCATAAATAGTTCACAAGAAAGGGAAAAATACTTACTTTTGCGAGAATCACCCAGTCTCCAAGTTTGGAGTTGACGTTCTTAATCCATGAAAATGCCAAAAACATCATTTTCCCTTGTTTAAGGGTGAATCCAGCTCAACATGTGTCTTATTTTGAAAAATGTCACTAATAAAAATTTAATATTTTCTTCCAAGCTCCTGAATCGAAATTTTAAGAGCTCGCATGCAAAAGTTAAGACTCTTCAAAATTGGCTCTCGGAAACAAAAAATTACAAAAATTAATACATTCACATATGAAATGGTTCAAAAGAAAGGGAAATGTACTTACTGTTCTAAGAGAATTACTCAATCTCTAAGTTTGTGGTTGACGTCCTCAATCCATGAAAATGCGTAATAACTACGTTTACACTTATTGAAGGGTGAATGAAGCTCTATATGTGCCTAATGTGAAAAAATGTCACTAATGAAAGTTGAAGATCTTATTCCAAGCTTTCTGTCGGTTTCTTGAATCGCAATTTTTGGAGGCCGCAGGCCAAAGTTATGACTCTTCAAAGCTTGCTCCCGAAAACCAAAAATTACAGAAATTAAAACATTTGCATAACTAATAGTTCTAATAATGGGAAATGTACTTACTTTTACGAGAATCACTCAATCTCCAAGTTTGGGACTCAAGTTCTCACTCCATGAAAGCGTGCGAAAACGACGTTTCCCCTGTTTAGGGGTAAAGCGAACTTTATCGTACCTAATTTGGAAAAATGCTACAAACTAAAGTTGGTAATCTTCTTCCAAGCTTCCTATCGCCTACTCAATCAAAACTTTGAGCTCGCATGTCAAAGTTATGACTCTTCACATTTGGCTCCCGGAAATCCAAAATATAAAATCGAAATATGCACATAACAAATAGTGTAAAATAAAGGGAAAAGTACATAGTGTTTCGTATAATCACACAATCTCTAAGTTTGTTGTTGACGTCCTTGATCCATGAAAATGCATAATATAATTTGACCTTGTTTATGAATGGAAGTTGAAGATCTTATTGCAAGCTTTCCGTTGCCTCTTGAATCCCAATTTTTGGAGCTCGCATGCCAAAGTTATGACTCTTCAAAGTTGCCCCCCCCCCAAATCAAAAACAAAAAAAAAATAAAAAAATGCACATGAGACATATTTCACAAGAAAGAAAAATGTACTTACTTTTGTGAAAATCACTCAATCTCCAAGTTTAGGGTAGACGTTCTTGATCCATGAAAACATGCGGAAACGACGTTTTCCCTTGTTTAGGGGTGAATCCAGATCTATCATTGCCTAATTTGGAAAAATGTCAGTATTGAAAGTTGACGATCTTATTCCAAACTTTACATCGCCTCCTGGATCTCAATTTTCGGAGCTTGCATGCCAAAGTTATGACTCTTCAAAGTTGGTTCCTAGAAACCAAAAATTTAAAAAAAAAATCAAAACATGCTCATAACTAATAGTTCAAAAGAAAGCGAAAATTACTTACTTTTGGAAGAATCACTCAAATCTCAAAGTTTGAGGTGGACGTCCTTTATCGATGAAAACACATAAAAACATGCATTTGACCTTGTTTAGGGGTGTTACCCTTGAATATAAAAAGGAAGGTTTATCAGACAAACCCTATACGCAGCGGATTGAGATGAAAAGTTAAAAATTCAGCACTTTTTTGTACTTGATTGAATTAAAATGAAGGAACCGCTTTTGCTACCTAGTCATAAGTTTAATTACTAGAACTAAACTCTTTTTTTTCACCATCTAAATGTCTCAGAAGTATGTATTGTGTATTATTGATTTGGAGAGAAAAGAATTGAACGCGTGTGAGATGTTGTCTGCTTTGACTGTGTTTTGATCTTTTGAGAAAGAAGGGCTCTATTTATAGAGCTAGAGAGTTAGTTTATTGTCTGTTAATAAACCACTCTCCCACTTTCTCCACTCTCTCCACTATCTAAGTGGGAAGTTATCAAAGATAACTTCCATGTACGCTCATGTCTTTCCCATCATAGGTGACATGGAATAAAAATTATTTATTATTTCTTTCAAGGGGTAAATCAAGCTCTTTTTGTGTTTCATTTGGAAAAATTCACTAATTAAAGTTGAAGATTTCTTCCAAGTTTTCTGTCGCCTCCTAAATCGCAATTTTTAGAGCTCGCAAGCCAAAGTTAATATTTTCAAAGCTGGCTCCCAAAAACCAAAAATTAAAAAAATTAAAAACACACACATAACAAATAGTTCACAAGAAAGGGATAAGTACTTACTCTTGCGAGAATCACTTAATCTCCAAGTTTGGGGTTAAGATTTTTTATATATGAAAACGCGCGAAAACAGCATTTGGCCTTTTTTAGGGCGTGATATCGGCTCCATATGTGCCTTATTTGGAAACATATCACTAATAATGTTGGAGATCTTCTTCTAAGCTTTATGTTTCCTCCTGAATCACAATTTTCAGAGCTCTCACGCCAAAGTTACGACTTTTCAAAGTTGTCTCTTGAAATTCAAAATTTAAAATAATTAAAACATGTACATAACAAACAGTTCAAAACAAATGGAAAAGTACTTACTTTTGCGAGAATCACTCCTTCTCCAAGTTTGATGTTGACGTTCTTGATTTATATATACGCAAAAAAAGGCATTTTAACTTGTTAAGGGGTGAATCCAGCTCTACATGCGCCTGATTTTGAAAAATGTCACTAACAAAAGTTGAAGATCTTCTTCCTAGCTTTCGGTCGCCTCTTGAATCGTAATTTTCGGAGCTCGCATGCCAAAGTTACGACTCTTCAAAATTAGCTCTTGGAACCCAAAAAATAAAAAAAAAATACATTCATATAACAAATAGTTTAAAAAATGGAAAAGTACTTACTTTTTTTGGGAAAATAACTTAATCTCTAAGTTTGTGGTTGACGTCCTCGATCCAGTAAAATGCGTCATAACTGTGCTTGCCCTTGTTTATGGGTGAATCAAGCTCTATATGTGCCTAATTTAGAAAACTAAAAGTTGAAGATCTTCTTCCAAGCTTTTTGTCGCTTTATTGAATCGCAATTTTTGGAGCTTGTATGCCACATTTATGACTCTCAAAGTTGGCTCTTGAAAACCAAGAATTAAAAAATTAAAATATGCCCATAACTAATAGTTCACGAGAAAGAGAGATGTACTTACTTTTGCAAGAATCACTCAATCTGCAAGTTTGGGGTTCACGTTCTCAATCCATGAAAACACGCAAAAATGGAGTTTGCCCTTGTTGAGGGGTGAATCTATCTTAATTAGTGCCTTATTTGGAAAAACTTTACGAACGAAAGTTGAAGATCTTCTTCCAATCTTTTCCTCGCCTCAAGAATTGCAATTTTTAGAGCTTGCATGCCAAAGTTATGACTCTTCAAATTTGACTCTTGGAAACCAAAAATTAAAAAAAATTAAAACATGCATATAACAAATAGTTCAAAGAAATGGAAAAGTACTTACTTTTTTGGGAGAATCACTAAATCTCTAAGTTTGTGGTTGACGTCCTCGATCCATGAAAACGTGTAATAACTATGTTTGACCTTGTTTAGGGGTGAATACAGTTCTATTTATTCCTAATTTGGAGAAATGTTACAGATAAAAGTTGAAGATCTTCTTCCAAGCTTTATGGCTCTCTTGAATCGCTATTTTTCCGTTAGATACCCCTTAGGTATATCCCTCCAAGCTCGATATTCCGTTTTATGTATTGAATCTATGATTTTTTCCAAGTTTAGGGATTAATTTCTTGCAATTTAAGAATGCGACAAAAAGCTTGGAAGAAGATCTTCAACTTTCATTAGTGACATTTTCCCTAATTAGGCACATATAGAGCTTTATTCACCCCTAAACTAGGCCAAGCGCAATTATTATACATTTTATTGGATCGAGGACGTCAACCACAAATTTAAGATTTAGTGATTCTCCCAAAAAAGTAAGTACTTTTCATTTTCTAGTCAAGCTCAGGATGGTTTGCACCACCACTGCTGGCATTACACTTTTCTATATCAAGATTATTTATATTTCATTATTTTACCATGTCAAGCTTTGGAATGAGGAATTACCCTTCATTGCTCGCAAATCCAAATATAACCACTAATATGCATGATAGGTCAAGCAACAACGTAACTGCTCCTCCATCGCTGGCATTTTGATTTTTTATCTTTGTTATTAAGAAGAATTTTGTTTCAAATGAAGAAAGACTTACCTACAATATTTTGTTTTGTCTCGTGAAACAGTGGGAAGCATTAACAGGTAGATAAAGAAGATAATGAAGGAGATATTAAACAAATTAAGAAAAAAAGAATTTATAAGGCACAAAGAAGGTTCTAAAAAGTATCTAAGTGAAACCATGGTGAGTTAAATTATGTGAGGGATGGTTAATACGAACTAAGTTCAGGTTTTTAGCGGAAAAAGCAGACATGCAATAGAGGAAACCCCATTAAGTCTTGGTATTCTCAAAAAAGTTGTATATGATGAACTCCATTTCACACTTAACAACCTCATGCACGGTAGACAACAAATAATCTCAAGTTCCAAAGCTAATTTGAGGTCTTCTAAACATGCCAAAAAAAAGGTATTCCTCTTCACCTTCATTAGTTTGGTATCAATAAATTGCATAGTAATTAACATTAATTGTAACAACTTCCTAAAGAATAGAAATCACTATCTGCATATAAAAAAGTTCAATAATATTTTGATATTTATAAAAATATCTTCTACTTTTAGATTAATTAGTTACTCCCGAAAAATATGGCCACTAAAGAGCGACATGCACTCCCTTTGGCAACTATGAGTAATAATGCTATGTAGAGAGTTGAAGTGTTGAATAATGGATCACAAACGAAATCATTGATTGGTACTATCCAAAGATTCACTCTACTTTCAAGTGTTTTGAGTACCAGGAGGGTGATGCCAATGTTTTTATGAAATTTATCTTAGAATATTAGTTCAACGATGGAGAAATTTGGGTTTCAGAAATTAAGATCAACCATTTTATGACAGAATTTGATTATGAGGAGGAATAAGATAGGATTTAGTTCTTAAGGCCTAAATATTTTCACATTATGCATGTCGTCCTACATAAATAGGACAACAATTCGAGAGTGGAAGAAGTGTATATGACCATTTATTCAGTTTAGTTACAAGTTCATGGGTTGATACACATGCAAATCACCATACAAACTTTGGAGGTGTTGGCTACTAGGTTTAGAGTTTTAGAAGAGATTGATTAAACTTTAGATAATGAAGGGAAAGTGGAATTCCTTCTCTCTAGGGTTGCTTTCAGGTGTGAGGAAGCCTTTCTCACTAGAGTTCACATTGGGCAGGAAGATGGTCATGTATGGACACAATTCCATTACGAGGACATAAGTTTATTTTGTTTTGAATGTGGGCATAGGAAGACCACATACCCTAATGTGATTCTTCATCTTGAAGCGAGTAATGATGAATGGATATACTTTCATTAGGATAGTTCTAATGATATTCCTCTTCTCAAAAACTATAAGTAGGTATCATGAAGAGAAAACAACGAATGAATACTCAAATCTTACACCTTTCTTCACATGGAATCACAATAATGATCAATCACCACAATCAATGGGAGGAAGGGAATAAATAGGTTAAGGTGATGCACCATTACAATAAATTTTGTTTGGATCCATTAAGATGACTTTTAGGACAGGTCAGCATGGAAGAGGACGTGGAAATTATGGAGGAATAAAGTCTAGCAGAGGTATGTATGAATTTTGACAGATGAAGAAATGGACGAAAAGAAAAACGAAAGAAAAAGGAAAAATGATTCTAATACCCCGATACCCTTCAAATGTTCCATCGTGTATTATCAAATACCTATACGTCTATTTTAATTTTATAATATATATTTATATTTAAAAAATTATGTTGTTAGTGTAATCTAGATTTGAGAATAAATAAGTTCAAACCGAATTACGAGCCCATACCAATCGAAAATAAGGTTTTTAACACAAGTTATAGACACGGGTCGTTCACCACAAGTTATAAGCTCAACTCGTCATTGCATGGGCCAAGTGTATTATCTAAGTGCATTGCATGGGTAAACTAAATAATCTGAGACCTTTTATCATTAACTCATATTCTTAATATCTCTATTACATACTACCGATGTGGGATAATTCATGTGCATTAAAATCTCACAGATGACGACAAACGTATGCGACTTACGAGAGATGTGCGCAAAAGATTGCATAGCTTCAAAAAATGCCAATATGCTTACGAAAAATGTGCGTGCAATTCCTGATATATCTCTCACATTTTACATGTTTTTCTCGCATAGCTCGTGTATTGTTCATTTTCCCGTACAGATAGCACTTTAGAAAATTTGACCTTCTTACTTTCATCTGACGCATTTTTTTAAGGATTCAGTAAGTCTTGCCTATGAATCTAGTATTATAAACCTCCAATTTGGTGACCCTTCTCTCACCTTCCCCCTTCCTTAACCACTTTTGATGAGTAATTGTATAAGTGGTGGGCAGTTTTATATTATAGTTTAAATTCAATTTTTCGGTTAGATTTTAATTTTAATATTTTTGTTTAACCCCAACAGTTATTAATAATTCATATTTCACTCTCTTGAGATAAATTCGAACTTTGATCATTATAAGGTAAATTTAAATTTTATACTTTATATTATATATTTTATATTTTACATTTATGGATTGGGTTTTACTTTTTATAATTTGAATTTTATGGGGTTAAATTAACTTTAATATATTATATTTCATATTTCTGGGTTGGATTTTTATTTAGTATTTTATAATTTGGGTTGAATTAAGTTTAATATTATATATTTAACCAATGTGAGTGAATATATGGCATAAGTCTCCAATTTGAAATAACTTGGTGCGAGTCGGAGGAAGGTGTAGCCATCCTTGAGGATTCCCTTAGCTCCCAAGCTACAAAATCCTTCCAATGTTTGGCTCTTAAAGTTTAATAGAAACTGAAATCATGCTAAAAGCTTCTACTTCGGTGAAATTAGAGCTCCAAAAAAATAAGCGAAATATCCATAAGCCGTCTAATGAATTTGGCACTATTATTGATCACCCACCAGATCCTAATACCTCCCAGGGATATAAGGACACTCTAGCACCTATTAATAAACGGTGGTACCTAGAAGAAGTTTATTGGGCCACCACGGCTAAATGTAAGTGGGTGAAAGAGGAAGATCAAAACAATAAATTCTTCCATTCCTTTACGAAGATTCGTTGTGCCTTAAACCAAATCATTTTCTTATAGATCAATTTAGTAATTGGGTAGAGGGAATGCATAGCTTGATCAATGCACTACTTCTTTTTATGTCTACCTCTACAAAATTGAAGGCCAAGGGTGCCTCAAAGTCTTTCTTGAACTGCAATCCTAGGATGGTATCTCATTGTTGACAACGTCCCTTTGAATTGATTTATTTATATGGTATAAGTTGAAAGGGAGACTTGGATCTTGAGGGAAACCCAATCACCTGATCCTGATAGCTTCAATGGACGATTCTACCATATACTTGGATACCTCCTAGCACGTAATATTCTAGCTTTGCCAAGCTTTCTTTTAAGGGTCGCATAATCAAGGACTTAAATAAGGCTATTATAGTACTCATTTTGAAAGTTGATCATCCTACTTCTCTAGCTAATTTTTGACCCATTAGCCTAGCTAATTTTATTTAAATGTGATAGGGAGAAAATTATAAGGTCGTACACTTGTGAGGAGACAACACTATTCCTCTCCCTTTAACCTTACTAATTTCTAGGGATACAATCATTATTTACTTTTTTATTACTTCGTCAAACCTTACACTTGTGAGGAGACAACACTATTCCTCTCCCTTGTCTATTGCGATATGACCACCTAATTCGGCCATATTTTAGTACCTGAATATATTTTGTTGAGACTTGGTATAACCAAGATAACCTACAAATTGATGCTCACATTATCAAACAATAGTCCTCTCCACCCCCACCTTAGTAATTATGGATAAAATATGGAATGGTACACTTCATCTGGAACTAAAATCTTTGTTATGAGAAGTGTCTCTTAATGCTTCCCCATATTGAATAATATGTTTCATTGTAAATGTATTAAGTCACCTACCTGCAACATATGTCAACTCTCTGACAAGCTATTCAAGCACATGTTCTTTTAATGCACTTGGACTAGACAACTCCGGCTTAAGGGCTCCCTACCTACCAGGGGGCCTTTCCCTGAAGAGTCTCTGTTCGAATGGCTTCTCATGGACCTTGTGTCCAACTGCACAAAGAATGGTGTTTAGAAAAAAGAAATAATACCTAGGATAACATTTACTTGTTGGACTATCTGGTTGAACTAAATAAATTTTTATGGACCAGAAAAATATAAATGTTCCTACTATTCTCGTTCAACCGATTAATAACCTGGATTATTTTTTTACTCATGTATTGCATGCTTCCACTTACCCTTTTATTTCCCATGATGATTCTGTATCAACTAGCATCACTACTTTTGCTGGATACCATTGAACACAACATAGGCGCAGTCGTAGGCCCTCATTGGCTAGCTGTAGGTGGAAAATCTAGTCGTGAAACCCGATGTTCCATCCTTACTACCTGGTTAGCATCAAGAAATCTATTTTGTTTGTCATATAGTCTGCGTTACCGTTGAAAGTGATGTTTTTACCGATAAAACCTCTTAGATTTCTTCTATATATGAGGCTACGTGTTAAAAATATATAATTAAAAAAAATCAAAACATTATATATATATATATATATATATATATATATATATATATATATATATATATATATATATATATATATATATATATATCTATTTAACCATACTATCTCGTCCTATCCGAAATTAGTAATGTAAACATTAGTTTAAATTGGTTTTGTTTTTTCCTAAACGTCATTAATATTGTCAATGTTAAATTAAATGGTGTAAGACTTTAGGTCTTAAGTTCTCACATTTGTCATTTGTCTTAAAATATATTATTTTTTTGATAAAATTCAAACAAAAAAAATCATTTGTTTGATATAAATCTACGCCCAATTTCTCAACTGTGCCCTTTCACATATCTACTAATCAAGTGCACCGCCACCAAATCCTTGCACAGCTCCAAGTGTTCGAATTCACCACCACCAAACCAGATCCAGTATTTAGTGTGCAACACCACCAAGCCCATCTAGAGATCCATTGTTAGGGTGCACCATCGCCACCAAACCCTTCTATAGATTCACTGTTAGATTGCACTGCCACATACCACAAAACTCTTCCACAAATCCAGTGTTCAAGTGCACCACCACCAAGCCCTTCCACCAGTGTTCGAGGGCACAACCACTAAGCCCTTCCACTGATCTAGTGTTCAATTTCACCACCACCAAACCCTTACATAGATCCAGTGTTTGAGTGCACAGATACAAAGTCCTTGCATATATCCAAGTGTTCGCCGCCACCAATCCCTGACAAAACCCTTCCATAGATCCACTTTCCGCCACTAAACTCTTCCACAAATCTATTGTTTGAGTGCAAGCTTTAAACATGAAGTTTATGATAAAAACAGTAAAGGTAGAAATCATTAATAACTATTATTGTCTAATTAACATGATCATCAAAGATTTATTTACAATTATTAATTTTTTAATATTTTGATGAAGAAAAATAAAAAGATAAACATGCTGGGTGGATCAAGTGAGTGTAAGATCTTCAAGCACGTACTCTAGTGAGTTATATATTATTTATGTATTTATTTTATAGATTCATGGAGTAATTAAATTAGTGATTTAATTATTGATGTGATTTGTTATCGGATATTAAAAATGGAAAAATTTACCTTGCTCAACTGTTAGACAAAAATATCCAAAACTTAGATTTTCACCATTAGTCAAAATTATACGTGGTTTTCTTAGTTGACAACCTAGGATAGAATTTACTTCTTCTTGTTTCTAAATTTAAATACTACACATAATTGAGAATGAAATCACATTTATTAAAGTTTTTGTGAGATTGATACTTTACTTAGTTAATTTACTGTTGATGCATTTCATAGAGAACTGTTTTGTTGAATTTACAGGATAGAGATCATTGGTCGTGGCATTTCAGTACAAGAAAATATTTTATATAATTAATATGGTAAGTCTCTCTCAGTGTTGTTTTTCTTTTCACTTCCTTTAGTTTAACCTTATATCATCTCATCTCTCTAAGTGTACGTAGAAGATTCACATCTCGTACATGTAACATTATTATTTTAAAATTTCTCTTTTTAAATTTCTTTGATAATTAAATGATAGATAATTTTAGTCTTAAAGTTAAGAATGTCTAGTGAGATCCATATTTGAATGAAATACTTAGCCTATGTAGTTTCCACTTTGGGATTAATTATATTACTAGAATTCTAAAGAGGCCTTGAGTGGAATATTCAGCATTTGACCCTCAACATTTAAAACCGCTTCACTTGAATGTGATCACAATCACATTCAATAACACATAAAATGAAATTAAAATTAATCTCTTGTTTGTATAAATATTTGTCATCAAATATTTTTTTAATACATATGAATACTCTTTCCATGACATAACCCTTTTCAAATTCTTCACATCTTTTTCATTTTCATACTAGTGGATTTGTTAGTTTGGCATGAAAAGACATATTGCGGAATATTTGAATATATATTAGTGTTCATTGTCTAATATTTGAGTGATTTATGTTACTATTTTTCAATTTAGTTTCTAATTGCACAAGGTGTAAATGATTATATATATACTAGGGTGTGATTTCGTTTTTCACCTTATAGTACTCGTCGAGCTAGTTTTCTCTATTTAAACGTCACCCGTATTTCGTTAGGACGCTCGTTTAAAACAAGCTCTGGTAATTTATATTTTGAGAGCAAACATTATTAATTAATATGTAGATATATATGATTAAGAATCAATAGGCATTGAAAAATAAATTGATGTACATATTCTTCTTATAGTTAAAGTTGGTAAATATAAATAACAGTTGAACTATTAAAGTAGTTGTCGCTTGAATAAAAAATAAAAAAAATAACAAGATCTAGATTATTAAATATTTAAATTAGGAAAAAGTATTAACTTTAGAAAATAAAATATGTATAATGATATTTAACCAAATAAATTTAATTTGAATTTCACTCTGGAGAAATTAATTACAAAACGAATTTTTTAATGTTATAATGGCATAGAGAGAATTTTAGATATTTTTTGATTTTTCCAAAAGTTCCCACCCGCTCTACAATAGAAATTCAAGTTTTTAGGGAAGATTTAAGAGTTTTTTACACGTTGTGTAAAATTATTTTTGAAAATTATTTTTCAAAGTTATTTGGATTGATCTCTTAGCATGGGATAGGTACTATGAACCCGTAAGAGTTTTAGAGACGTGAACTTCAAGTAATATCCTTTAGAATATTAAGGGTGTATATTTCAGGAGGAAATGTCTGATGTTCTAAAGATAATATAAGTTTATTTCTTTTCTAAGTCAATTTTAATTAATTTCTTTTATAAGAATTTAAATCTAATGAGTAGGTTCATCAAATATAGACAACACATTACTATAAAATTACTAGACAATATTTTAAATGATTACCATAATCAATATTATATGATTTCTATACCCGAAAAAACTACTTATACTTTACTTGTAAAATATAAAAGGAAAGATTATTAAAATAAAAAAAGTTTGTAAATTTTTTATAAACATAATAAATGTTATTTATTAATTATTTCTTAATTATTTCTTAATTTAAAAGTTAATTATATAAAACCTAAAAATATATTATCTCTATTCACAAAATTATATAAAAATTAACGAATTTATTGATAATTAATATTGTGTTTTGCTGGTAGAATCATAATTAGGTCATTTTATTCCTTTTTAGACCCTAATAAGGTTATCCCATACCACATTTATTTTCCTTTAACACTCAACTTATGTAGGGTTATAATATAAAACTGCAATTAAAAAATAAAATAAAAATTGTGAGTTAACAGTTTCCATTTATGATTGGATACGTGTTTTTCTCTTATCATTCAGATTGTATCCAAATAAAATATGTATATCTCATGTGTAGATTCTAAACCATCATTTACCGATAGAAAAAAATAAAAAGAGAAATGGTTGTTGGCTACTTTTATACCCTAAAAATAGTATTATTTATAAATAAATATCACATATTCATACTATTTGTTAGTTTACTTATCTCTCTCTCTCTTTTTAATTATTACTCCTTAGATCTGTCTTTCCTCACACTATCAGTTTCTCTTTCTTTTGACTCTCTAAATTTCTACACTAAATAGAGGGTTTATTATAACCACTGTCACAAAAATTTATGCATAATTCAGTTGAAAGAATTTGAGGTGTTTGCTTCATTTCTTGTCTATACTTTATCTAATAATATTTCTTGTACCTTTCATACAGAATTTCTTCCGGGTGAGTGAAATTTTGATCAAATTCTTCAATTAAAAGTAGGGTAAAGCACACTTGAATACCTTTATGTTCGGGTGAAATGCGCAATCCGCCCTTTATCTTTTTTTCCGCTAAAAACCCTTTATTAACGTTTTTTGTCACTGTTAGCCCTTTTGTCCATTTTTTGTCAGTTGACCGTTAGCCAATGCCATTTGGAGCCACGTATGCGACACCTCACCGCCATGTGTTCCCCACCTAAGCATGATGGCATAGCAATACCACGTCATAATTTTTATTTTAAATCATTATTTTAATTTAGTTATTTTTAAATTCTCCTTCTTCTTCTTTCTTCTTCTTACCACTCCAACATCATTGAAGAACCCAAATGAAGGGAAAAACAAAACAAAAAATTTCCACACTTGCCTTCACACACCAAGCCGCTCTCTGCACAAGGAAATCGCCGCCATCATCAACCGAACAGGAGGAGAAACCTGTTTTTTGAACCCAACCGGTCCATCATCTCCCAGAACCGTTCCATCATTACACACAGCCGGAACTGATACATATCTCAAGGCTAAAAGACGAGATTTTGAGACAAAAAGTGGAAGAACTCGAAACGAAGGGTAAAGAACAAGAGAAGCTTCAAGTTGAACTCAAGAAGTTGTAGAAATTGAAGGAATTCAAACCCTATGTGGTTAATTTCTTACAAATTTATTTCATTTCCTTTTCAATTTTCGGCAAATTGCATTATTAATACCTGTTATCTGCAAATCAACCACTCTATATGGTAGATATGATATTTCTTGGTAATAACTCACGGGTATATTTCGTTATCTTGCATAGCACAGGGATGAACGGTGCAATTACCCCTTTTACTTATATTACTATGTTTCTTGCAATTATAGAAAAATTGAACCAATCGAAGGCATATACGATTGAATTGGAAGCAGAGCTCAACCAATTGAAAGACGAAAATACTAATTTAAAACAAGCTTTTGTAATTAATATATTTTATATATAATATAGGTATTACAAGAGTACGTACTATTTTTCATGTACATAAACTAATAAGACTATTATCATTTGCATTTGTAGGAAGCAGAGATTGAGAGGAACAGAAGACAAAAGGTGATACTAAATTAATTTTCACTAGTTGTTTAGTATTGGCTATTTCGAATAGATAAAATTTATTTTAATTATTAGTGACGATTAGTGTATATTTGTAAGATACTGAGCTAATTTTAAATTGTTGTGGTGCAGTATTTGGAAGGAGTTAAGAAAAAATCAATAAGCGAGGCAAAGAAAGCTGAAGAAGAAATTGGAGCTATGAAAAGGACTTACAGCTTTTAGTAAAATGGAGAAAGAGTTTCTTAGTTTGACCATTTAAGTGGAAGATGTGGTGGTGGAGGTAGAAGTTTGAGAAGAGCAATTTCAGTGTATGAAAGCAGTGTGAGGAGTGTATTATATGCATAATAAATTAATTAGTACAAATTATTGAGTACTCCCATATTTTAAATATGTAGTGTGTTTGTAAATTAATTACAGTTTTTCTGCTTTATCGTATGGATCTTTGTGATCTTTGTTAAAATCAGAAGTATGTGATAGACTCTTTAGCTAGCAGGTGCAGGCAGATCTATGAATGATACCTGGGAATTCTTTTTTTTTGCTTATTTTTTTTGTTTAATTCAGATTATGCATTTGTTTATATTAATACAAGCTCATTTGGGATTCATATGGGTAAAAATTTCCTTTTGATTCTAATTATACGCTAACATTTATACCGTGACAAGGTTATTTTGTCTGGTGGGGTTGGGCCTGAGGGATATGGAAGTGAATTAATTCTATGAGTGTTGAGATTTAGGTGCTCGTGATAGCTGAATTATGGTTGGAATTGTTTTAGTGAACTAATGTTGGGAAAGGTCACTAATAAACGCAGCGGAAATATATCGGAACTCGTTTTCCCCCACTTGTGTGATATGAATAGACAAGAAAAGAAAGTAAACGACACAAAGATTTACGTGGAAAACCCTCCAAAGAGAAGGTAAAAACCACGGGTGGACCAAGGGTCCAAATACTCCACTATAAGAATATAATAATGGGATTACAAGAGGTTCTCTCTAGACAACACTAGAGGATTACCGAATACATCAACTAATGGAATATACAAAACCGGAACAAACTCACCAGGCCTGAAATGAGGCTATAACTTTAGTTTGAACCGTTAACTTAACAATCCCACCGTTGGATCTGAACTTCAAGATGTTAGGAACATCGTATCAAAATTTCGTATCGATCGGGCTTGATTTGACCATCCAACCGAGGCTCTCAAGATTCTGTCGCAGAAGGATTTTGCGGAACTCCTCTACGGATTTCTATCTTTTGTGCTCTCTAAACTCACTCTCTAAGTGTTTCACTCTTTCTCTTTCTTTCTGAAAATGATAGCTAATGGTCCTCCTTATATAGGACTCAAGAGAGGAGAGAGAAAAGGCCTTTCAAGACTTGAGTTAATAGCTTGAAGATACCAAAGCAACTAGTGTATTCCCAATACACTCTTTCATGGTTTCCAAGGTTTGACTTCATTGGTTCCAATGAGCTTCCCACATTCCAATGTATGAGTTGTCCTCCAATGAAGAGGAACTAACCCAACAAATCTCCCCCTTCCGAATCAGTTGGGAGGAACGACTAACCCGGCCTTCGAACAACAAGTCTCGAACTTCTTCAATGGAAGGTTCTTTGTCATCATATCCGACCCATTATCGTCGGTATGGATCTTCTCGAGTTGAAACAACTTTGACTCTATCTGGTCTCGTATCCAATGATACCTTACATCAATGTGCTTGGTCCGAGAATGATAAGCAGGATTCTTGGCCAAGTGAATTGCACTTTGATTGTCACAGTAAAGGATGAAGTCTTCTTGTGTAGAACCCAATTCCTTTAAGAAATTTTTCATCCATAGTAACTCTTTGCAAGCTTCGGTTGCAGCGATGTACTCAGCCTCGGTAGTTGATAAAGCAACACACTTCTGTAGTTTCGATTGCCACGATACGGCTCCCCCTGCAAAAGTCATCATGTACCCCGATTTGGATTTGCGGGAATCGTCATCACCAGCCATATCAGCATCAGTATACCCATCTAACACTGGTTCCCCGGAATCAAAACACAAACACATATTTGAAGTTCCTCGAAGATACCTGAGAATCCATTTAACAGCAGCCCAATGTGCCTTGCCTGGATTTGATAGATAACGACTTACAACTCCCACGGCATATGCTAAATCGGGTCTTGTACATACCATCGCATACATCAAGCTACCGACGACTGATGCATATGGAACATTACCCATCTCCACTTGATCTTCTTTGCTCGTAGGACATTGCTTTGAGCTTAATTTGAAATGTCCAGCAAGTGGAGAACTAGCTGGTTTTGCCATGTCCATGTTGAACCTCTGCAACACTTTCTCGATGTACCTTTCTTGTGATAACCACAGCTTCTTATTAGTACGGTCTCGAGAAATTCTCACACCCAACATATGTCTAGCTGGTCCTAAATCTTTCATAGAAAAAGATTTGTTCAAGGCATTCTTTAAAGCAGTTATCTTTGCTGTGTTGCGTCCTATGATCAACATATCATCGACATAAAGGAGAAGAATGATAAAATCATCATTGTCATACATCTTCACGAATACACAGTGGTCGGTCATAGTTTTGTTGAACCCATGGTCTATCATGAAAGACTCGAACTTCTTGTACCACTGTCGAGGTGCTTGTTTCAAGCCATATAGACTCTTATTCAGTCGGCATACCAAGTCTTCTTTACCCTTAACCTGAAATCCCTCGGGTTGATCCATGTAAATTTCCTCCTCGAGGTCACCATGTAGAAAAGCAGTCTTAACATCGAGTTGTTCAATCTCCAAATCCATGCTAGCAGCTAAAGCAAGGATAACTCGGATAGAAGACATTTTAACCACTGGAGAAAAGATTTCATCAAAATCTATTCCTTTATTCTGACTGAAACCCTTCACAACTAGTCTCGCTTTGTACCTCGGTTGTGGATTACCCTCTTCAGTCTTCAACCTGTAAACCCATTTGTTCTTCAAGGAACGTTTCTTTTCAGGCAAAGGGACTAAATCAAATGTGTGGTTCTCGTGAAAGGAACTGATCTCTTCTTGCATGGCTTTTAACCACTCTTGACTTTGTGGACCTGACATAGCTTCATCAAAACTCTGGGTCTCCCCCTGATCTGTCAGTGTCACATACTCGTTTTCTGGATACCTCGTATTCTGCCTTCGAATTTTAGTACCACGTCTTGGTGGTTGTTGTACAGGTTGATTTGGTTCACCTTCTTGTTCATGATGAGCATTATCATCGATATTCTCTTGGTCTCCCCCCAATTCTTCGTCTATCACAATAGGTTGAATTTGGTCCAAGTTCACTGGAATTGTAGGAGTAGAAGATTCTGGCTTTTCTGGTTTCTCAAAGTCTTCTCTTGTCTGGTCTTCGAAGAATACCACATCTCTACTTCGGACAATTTTCTTAGCAACAGGATCCCACAATTTGTAACCGAATTCTTCTTGAGTTTAACCCAAGAGTATACATTGCTTGGTCTTACTGTCGAGTTTTGATCTTTCGTCCCTCGAAATATGCACGAATGCTCTACACCCCAACACCTTCAAATGTTTGTAGGAAACATCTCTTCCGGTCCAAACTCTCTCTGGGATATCACCGTCCAAAGGAACTGAAGGAGAAAGATTGATCAGATACACGGCACTGTTCATAGCTTCGGCCCAGAATGACTTCGACAGCTTTGCATGAGAAAGCATACTTCGGATACGCTCGGAGATGGTTCGATTCATTCTTTCGGCTATACCATTCTGTTGCGGTGTCTTTGGGACGGTCTTTTCGAGCTTTATACCGTGTTCTCGACAGTACTCTTCGAAAGGTCCTCGATATTCACCCCCATTGTCTGCTCGAACAACTTTTAACTTCTTACCAGTTTCTCGCTCAACCTTGGCATGGAAGTTCTTAAATGTCTCAAGAACTTGATCCTTGGTCTTCAGGGGAAAGGCCCACACCTTCCTGGAATGATCATCGATAAAAGTAACAAAATACTGTGCACCACCAAGTGATCTATCTGTCATGGAGCAAACATCAGTATGAACAAGATCGAGGATATTCTTTCTTCTCGATGAAGGGGTTCTGTGGAACGCTACACGATGTTGCTTACCCGCCAAACAATCAACACAAGGCTTTAAAGAATTATTCTTTATACCTGGGATAAGGTTCTTCCTTGAGAGAATTTGCAAACCATTTTCACTCATATGTCCGAGCCGCTTATGCCATAGCTCGGTATCATCCTCGGCGGTATTAACTTCTCTGTTCTCGAGTTTTGCTTGCATCATATAGAGGGTCCTCTGTTTATTACCTCGAGCTATGATCAATGATCCATTGGTGAGCTTCCATTTTCCTCCACCGAAATAGCTCGAGTAGCCTTCATCATCTAGTTTCCCTGCAGATATTAGATTCAATCGAATATCTGGCACATGCCTCACATCTCGTAATGTCAACCTACAACCAGTATTAGTCTCCAAACAAACATTACCAATACCAATGATTTTAGAAAAATCATCATTTCCCATTCTTACATGCCCAAAGTCACCAGAAGTGTAAGAAGAGAAGAAATTACGATGTGAGGTAAGATGGAATGAGGCACCTGAGTCAACAACCCATGAACATTCTTCACAAGCAAGATTTAAGGAACCATCATCACCAATGAGAAAGACTTCTTCGGTGGTTGCAATAGCCGATGTATTGCTTTCTTCCTTTTGTTCTGATTTGTTGACGACCTTATCAAGGTTACCGTTTCCTTGATCACGCTTAAACTTCCGACACTCGCTTTTCTTGTGTCCATCTTTCTTACAATAGAAACAAGTAAGAGATTTTCTCGTGTTTGATTTGGACCTACCTCGGAATTTTGACTTGTCGGAATGTGATGAGTCTCGGGATTTGTTTCTTCCTCGACTCTCAACAAAATTAGCATCTGAGTGAGACGACGAGCTAAGATCCTTTCGTCGAGCTTCTTCGTTCAGAATACTATTCTTAACAATTTCCATGGAAAGCTTCGGTGTGGAGTTACTCAAGGACATGAACAATGTCTCCCAACTGTCAGGAAGAGAACTAAGCATAAGTAAAGCCAATACCTCATCGTCCAAGGTGATTCCAACAGCCTTGAGCTGGTTCGTGAGACCTTGAAAGTCATTCAAGTGCTCGACCACACTTCGTCCATCTTTGTACTGCAACTTCACAATTCTTCTCATAAGAGAGGCTTTGTTTACACCAGTTTGACGAGCAAAAGTTGCATTGAGTTTGTTCCATAACTCTAGTGCATTCCTCTCATCGGTCACATCCTGGATAACACTGTGGTCAATATATTGTCGGATCATACCGATGGCTTTTCGATGTAAAACTTGCCATTGAGAATCATTATATTTCGCCGGCTTGTCTTCACTAGTAATTGGCTCATACAGATCTTTGCAATACAAGATATCCTCCATCTTCATTTTCCATAACGAATAGTTCGAACACGTTAACTTAATCATGCCTGAAACACTAGAAGATTCATCCATTATATCACACAATATATTCAAAGAACCATGGCTCTGATACCACTTTGTTGGGAAAGGTCACTAATAAACGCAGCGGAAATAGATCGAACTCGTTTTCCCCCACTTGTGTGATATGAATAGACAACACTAGAGGATTACCGAATACATCAACTAATGGAATATACAAAACCGGAACAAACTCACCAGGTCTGAAATGAGGCTATAACTTTAATTTGAACCGTTAAATTAACAATCCCACCGTTGGATCTGAACTTCAAGATGTTAGGAACATCGTATCAAAATTTCGTCTCGATCGGGCTTGATTTGACCATCCAACCGAGGCTCTCAAGATTCTGTCGCAGAAGGATTTTGCGGAACTCCTCTACGGATTTCTATCTTTTGTGCTCTCTAAACTCACTCTCTAAGTGTTTCACTCTTGCTCTTTCTTTCTGAAAATGATAGCTAATGGTCCTCCTTATATAGGACCCAAGAGAGGAGAGAGAAAAGGCCTTTCAAGACTTGAGTTAATAGCTTGAAGATACCAAAGCAACTAGTGTATTCCCAATACACTCTTTCATGGTTTCCAAGGTTTGACTTCATTGGTTCCAATGAGCTTCCCACATTCCAATGTATGAGTTGTCCTCCAATGAAGAGGAACTAACCCAACAACTAACTATACAGGTCAACAATGCCTTGCCTTGCCTTGCCCAGGGCATTGATTATCACTTGACAGTCTTATGAATGAGCGAGTTGTGGTTCAAATCTAGCAGAAAATGGATCTGTGATACTAGTTGATCGAGGCACCTACACTCCCAAAGTCATAGGACCGAGTAAGGGATTTTCAAAGTGCCTTGCGAACATAGCCTGTGTGAAGAATTAGTAGAACTCTGACAACTTTAATTTGTCTCATTTATGTGTGGATCAAGCACTTGCTTGTTTCATATTGCAATTCAAAGAGAATATACTTATTTTTTACCTGGCAATGTTATAAAATTTAGTACACACTTAGTTAGATTTTATAGGTTTGTAATTGTTTCATTTGCACAAACACAATCAAACATCATTTTAAAAACTATAGTACAAGAACAATAATTCATCCCAGATTTAAATAGCATTTGAGTAACCAAAAGGATATAAATAGCCTGATACAAACAATTCTTCAATGAAACGAAGCTCACTTCTTTTACTTCATCTACGTGTAAAAAACCCTTTAATTTCTCCTTTTTCTTGCTTTTTCCATATCGGATAAACCCTCGGTACTCACTTCCCACACGTAATCTTGAGATGGGTATGAATTACTTGACTCTATCGTATTAACGATTCCACCTTTTTCCATTTCGGATACAACTTTTCCGACTATAATTAAAAGCATACCATCGATAAAAAATCGAATATTTTAGCTGTGTCAATGCTTCGTATTACACTTCTACATAAATTTAGTGTTCCGAGTTTGAAATATACTTTAAATAGTTGATTTGTTACGTATAATGCTCCTACACGTTTCGAGTTTTTACCAGCTAGTACCCCAAATACTTTCAATAAGAACGAGCCTGCTAATTTGAGTTTTTCTGGGGTTTTACCAATTAAGGCCAATTGTATATCAGCCTATATTCATGTAGAGATGTATTAGTTTGAGTTGATGTGTAATAAGATGTGGTAAAAGACGATTTTACCCTTTCAGCGAGCATTCTGATTTCGAATGAAACTGTGTATAATGCTTCTAAAGCCCATGCCGATTCCCAGTTACGAAATTCATGTATAAATGCACTGTAGTTTTTGTTATTAACAGTTAAAACGAAAAGAAGTGAAGAAAATGGAGTGTTATAATTGGTTAAACTTACTTTGAAGCTTTTTCAAAAGCTTTATATGATTCGACTAGATTTTGTTGACGATAGGTTTGGAAAGCTCGAAATAGATGTACTAGAATGTCTGAATATTGAGAGTAGTTGTCAGATTGTTTGATTACTCTATTATCATCCTGTAATGAAAATTAAATTCACCCCTAAATTGGCATAGATTTCCCCTTATTTTGGGTTCTTCAACGGCTGATGGCTCATCCTCCTCCGGTTGATGATGGTGGAGAAGAAACCATGAGTGGCAGCTGTTTCCTTGTGTAGAGAGCGGCTTGGTGTGATGAGTTATTATGAAGGTGGATTGATGATGGCGGCGTGTGGACAAGAAGAAGAAGAAAGATAAAAAAATTAAAATATGATTTTAGAAAAAAAATTATTGACGTGGAAATTGTGTTGACCTAACTCCTACGTGGAGCACACATGGCAGTAAGGTGGCGCATACGTGGCGCCAAATGGCATAGACTAACGGTACAGAAAATGGACAAAAGGGCTAACGTTGACAAAAAAACGTGAATAAAGGGCTTTTAGCGTTAAAAAAAAAGATAAAGGGCGGATTGCGCATTTCGCCCAAACATAAAGGGCTGCAAGTGTGCTTTACCCTTAAAAGTATATAATCGTTCTCTATTTTGTTATTTGAGTATGTATTGTTTGATTTTTTATAGATTATTAATGTGTTTCTATATGTATAATTTTAAGCTGATTTTGAGATTTTGAGCTAATAATTTGAATATTTTGATTTAAATACTTTTTACATTTACTTTTCTTCTATGTATATGATGGAAGTATCAATTATCTATTTATAAATAGATGGGATTGATCATTTCAATTATTAAAACAAACTTTAATATTCTTTTGGTTTGATTTTTATAGGAGGTTTGAATTTTCTTTGCAAATTTATGTTTATAGCATTATAATTAAGTCTTTATTATTTCATTGTTGATTAATAATAAATAAACATATATTTGACTTCATACCCATACCATTACCATTGGTTTTGGAGTATAATTTTGTAATTTATAATTTAGACCATAGTTAGTCGTTTAATACTTATTTATTTAATTTTATTTTATTTGGAGAAGTAAAAGTGTTTGTTGCCGAATTTGATATTAATTGATGTAAAGCGATGCTCCGACTATTCTAAGACGACGTAACTTCGCATCAGCGTCCTTTGAAATTTTGAATAAATTTAACAAATAAGTTTATTCTCTACTTGAAATAGTTTAATTTCAAATTTAATAACAAAGCTATCTCTCAATTATATGCTCGTAAATGGCATTGAAATTTTTTTATGCTAGGTCAGACTTATATTGAATATTTATATGTGATATGGGGTCAACATCTCAAGAGGCTCCTGCTCTGATTCCAACTCAGTCTCCTGCTACAGTTCCAGATCCGGATCCAGCTCAGGCTCTGGCTCAGATTCCAGCTCCAGCTGCTCTGACTCTGGCTGAATATGGAATTTCCTGTGGGAAAATGGGGCCACCAAGAAATAGAAAAAAGGTTGATATGAAAAGTAGTTCAAGCAGTTTAGAAGTCAAACATCTTTGCAACATATGTAAGAAGCATAGTTCGGTTTCTCCAAGAGGACAGACCTCTAATCGCCTTTGAAGACAGACCTTCTCTTGGAAGTATGAGAATACCAGTAAGAGAAGAAGTTGCACGGGATCTCCACACAAGAATTTCAGCACATAGTTATGCTTTATCTCATATAAGAGTATACTACATCTCTCTTAATTCTTAATACTAGATTTTCTAATTATCTTAACTACTGATGCATTGTAAATTATACATAATTTAGGAAGCAAATGCTAAGAGTAAGGAACCTAAATGCCTTATGGAAGCATCAAGGTAACACAATGACCGAAGGGCTGCAACTGGTGCCGCTGATCAAGGACAGTTAAGATTGAGCAAGCTCGAAAACCGTCTAAAATTATTCGTAAATTCGTTAGAGAATTGTGACTCGTATCGTGAATCGACATATTACATTTTTGAATCGTGTATCGTATCGAATCGTGAATCGTGAATCGTAACAATTCATATATTAAATTTCAAAATATTATATATTTAATATATACTTTATTTTAATGTTTTTAATTAAAAATACTAATAAAACTAGCTTATATAATTTATATATCATTATAAAAAGAGCTTTATTAATTATGACATTCATATATTTATATAATATATGTTCAATAGTGCAGTACAATGTTAAGAAAAAGACAGTGCATTGCAAGTGATTTTTGAAAAAAAAAAGTATTTTTGTATCTTTGACAAAAAAACGGTTATTCAATATAATAAAATAGCAAAAACCTTATTAGTTATTATTCATCTTATTCGATGTTCATATTATAAATATATAACCGCAAACTATTTGCGTTCAAAGTCACCAAACCAGAATATAAAAATACTACAGAATTCAAAATTGTTTCAATTTGGTCAAAAAAAGGGTCAATGAAAGTCAACTCACTAAAAAATTTTTTACTACACATTCATCCACTAAGTTTTATTCCACTTTTCCTTTTTTAGTCAAACACCTTTTTTAACCCCTTTTTCTATACTTTTTCTTTTCCTTTTCAAATTTGTTATTTTTCTCAAGAACATTTGGGATCTAACAACATTTCTTTTCTCTCTCTCCAAAATATCTGCATCCGCCCACATCATCTCCTCCACCGATTCACCCACACCATCTCTTCTCCATCTAGATTTTCTTTTTTTCACTTTCTTTTTTCCTTTTACCATTTTATTAGACTCTCATTATGACCAAAATGTTAAGTTCAAATTAGATCAACAAGGTTACAAGCGGTTATGGTAAACAAACAAAAACGAAAACAAAGTATTAAGACATCACGAAGGAAATTATGTCACCAACCTTAGAATTACTCAGTACGCCGAAATCGTACAAAGAAGAAGAAGAGGCAAATGGTGACAGTCATCCAACAAGTGATTCGAGTAATAATAAAGATGAACAAGTTGGAGATCTGACTCACAAAGAGACAAAAGGAGTCCCGTGGTCAAATCTGTTTGGATGTGCAAGTAGTACAATAAAGCTGGAACATCATGAGCCAGCTGATTTGTAAGGTAAAAAAGTGAAAGTCCTAGAGGGGGGGGTGAATAGGATTACTAATAAGATAATGCCTAATTAAAAATCTTTTGGACAATAATAAGTTTAAGAGAAAACTTCTAGGTCAACTAATTAAATCAAACTCTTATGGGATCATGCAATGGAAAGAGTAAGGTTTGATATAAAAGTATAACTAGTAAAAAGCTAATCCAATATCTTAAACTACTCTAGAAAACTATATGTTAGATATCCTAGATAAACAATAACATAGAATTCATGCAAGCATATAATCAAACATATAGAGTGCGGAAAGTAAATAGAGTAGGGATAGAAAGATACACACGATTTATAGTGGTTCGGTTTCCCTACATCCACTACCTAAGGAAGCCTCCTTAGGATTTCAAGCTTTTCACTAAGCTTCCGTGTCTCTCTTAACCGGGTCGAGAACACAATAACCTTTACAAACTCTTCGATAACACGAAGGACATACCACTTGCGTAATCACAACACAAGGACACCAAGTATACTCCCTATACTTGAATTCTCTCTTAATCTATCTATTACAAGACCTAGACTTAAGAGGATAGCAACAAAGTGTTTAAAGGTTTGCTAATTAAAGCTTGTATCTAAAACTCCTAATAGAGTGGATATGACTATAAGCTTGTATACTCCTTCTTGAGTGGATAGAACCTTGTGGCTTAATTGATTAACTCCTTGAAAGGATTTATAAGCTCACAAGATTGAATTTGACTATGTATAGCTCTTGACACCTTCTTGAATGATAGCAATTAAGCCCTTTAATGTTTGTAATTAGTTGGTGTAGTTGTAGCCTTCAAATAGCTTCAATTTATAGTAGAAAATGGCTTCCAACGGTCATAAGGCTTGAGTCCAACGGATCTATTAATCTCCCAACGGATATATTTCTTATGACTTGTCTTTAGTGCAGAAAACTCTTACTTGCGGTGTACCGCAGCGGTGTACCGCGCTTCAGTGGTTGATTTTCTGGCATACTGACGGGCTAGTCTCTATACCGCGCCCTGGTCCGCAAGCTTGGTCCGGTATACCGCAGCGGTGTACCGCGCCAAGTAATCTTTGAAGGATAATGACTTGGATCAATAATTCTTCTTCACGAAAGTTGTTGTAAACATTATTCTAAGAATCTTTGAAGTTGAACACTAAGGCTAATTCTCAATAAACATAAAGATACGGTTAATAGCATTTGTATGAGAAAAAGATTCTTAAGATAAAACAATCAAGTTTGAACAACATGACAAAGAGAGAGCTTTTTGATGAAATAGAGTGCAAGAGAGAGTGTAAATAATCATAGAAATTAGCATACTAAACACAAGAGGATTTGTCACATTAAAACAACCTAATAAGGGAGGCTATATGCCAACAAAAAGTGATTAAACCACCGAAAGACGTCCTAGATGAAGGTTCCGATTTAGTGGTTAAACTGTTTAATAGGCAAATTCATTGATTCCCCTCCACCCTTCTTTGTTATTGCAAATTTCTTGAAGTATTAGTGGAGTAAGATGGGTAAGGTTGAGATACTGTCGAATTTGAAGGGTAGTGTTGTATTTAAGTTTGAAAATCAACAGTACTACAACAAAGCATTAGAACAGCTATGGCATATAAATGGTAAACCGCTACATCTAAGGTCGTGGAAAGCAAGTATGTAGTTTGATAAAATTGATATATCTAGAATTCCGATTTGGGTTAAGCTTGTTAATGTTACAATCAATTTATGGACTCAAAGAGGGTTGGGTTATGTAGCTAGTGGTGTAGGAGTTCCTATACAAATGGACTCAATCACTGAATCAAAGACCGGATTAGGATATGCCAGAGTTTGTGTAGAAGTTGATATTAAAGATGAATTGCCAGAAAATGTATATGCTGATATTAGATTGGAAGAATTACAGGTTGTGAAAGTGGAATATGAATGGAGGCCGATTGTATGTAAGAAGTGTAAAAAACTTGGTCATGTTGAGGGAAAATATACAAACAATCAGAAGGTCTGGGTTCCAAAAACAAAATCAGTGGCTGAAAGTGGAATGGACAAAGGTAAGGATAAGGTTGAAGAATGGAGTGCTGTTAGGAAAAAAAAGAAATATGATAATAAACAAGGAGAATCAAGTTCAATAGTTTCAACAAATAAGTATGATAAATTGCAGATTGTGGAAGGTAGTAAGATTGATCAAGATTTAACAATCGTCATCAATCACAATGGTGGGGAAGAAATCACTAGACCTCCAAACACATGAATATAGTAGTTTGGAATGTAAGAGGGTTTAATAATCTCCATAGACAATTGGATGTAAAGGAGTTTTTAATTAGGATTAAAAAGGTAATTAGACTCTTAGAGACAAAAGTGAAAGAGAAAAATTATTCTTCTATAATAAGTGCGCATTTTTCTCATCTTGGGATGATGCACAACTACAATAAGGATGAGAATGGTAGAGTGTGGATTTTATGGGACAAAAGGCAGGTAGAAATCAATCTACTTTATCAATATTCTCAAGCTTTAATGGTAGAGCTTAAAGTCAATGATAGTACAAATAAAGTGTATGTTGCTATGGTATATGCTAGTAGCAGTGATAGTGGTGTCATGGAGTAAAAAGTATGAAAATGAAAAGCTGCGTATTATGGGTGATTTTAATGAGATCTTGTGTATCAATGGCAGATTAAATTGTACTTTGCTTGAGAAAGGTGAAATTGAGTTCAATGAATGTATAGAAGATGCAGGGTTATTTGAACATAGCTATGCAGGGCAGTGTTATACATGGACAAACAAAAGCAGGAGTGGTCAAATTAGAGCTAGTAAGATAGACAAGGTGTTCATCAATACTAAATGGTTAGATGTTATGACTTCCAGTGTTGTTATTAATCCACCATCAACCTCTCAGATCACTGTGCAATAATAGTGAATTTAGGTGGTGCAAAAAGTATTTCCCAATTCAGTTTATATTCTTCAATATATGGATTGAACATGAACATTTTATTGAAACGGTAAGGAGTGCTTGGAGTGTAGAAGTTGATAGTAATCTGATGTTTAAGTTGTGTATGAAGTAGAAAAATACCAAAATTTCTTTGAGAAAGTTTAACAACACTCACTTCAGAAGGAACTCTAATACTATAGAATCCTTAAAAACTCAACTGGATAATATACAAATCAAGATCATGAATGGGAGTGTATATGATTGTATTCTAAATGAAGAAAAATTACTTAGTAAAGAACTGGAGAGTGCTATGATAATTCAACATAATATCCTCAGACAAAAAGCTAGACGCAGCTTAAATAATGATATGGATTGTAATTTTGCTTACTTCTATAGAGTTATTAAAGGTAGAATTGCTAGGAATAATATTTCTACTCTAATCAATGATGCAGGTGAGACTATTGTGGAGCCTAATCTTATCAAGGAGGAGTTTGTTAATTTATATAAATAGTTATTAAGTATTGAAGACACAAATGAAGAAATATGTTCTAGTACTATTATAAAGAATATTATCAGCTCTCAACTAAATGAAGAACAAAGAGCTTTATTAACTGCTCATGTATCTGATATGGAGATTAAAGATCCTTTGTTTTCAATCAATGAAAACAAAAACCCTGTACCTGATGGCCTCAACTCAACTTTTTATAAATCCTCATGTAGCATAATTGGTGATGATTTTACAAAGGCTATTAGACAATGTTTAGAGAATGGGAAGTTGTTAAATCAAGTTAATGCAACAAACATTGTCTTAATTCCCAAAGAGAAGAAGCCTCTAAAAGTGACTAAATTCAAGCCAATATCTTGTGTCAATACAACTTATAATAATATCTAGAATCATCTGCACAAGACTAAAGAAGGTACTCAGCTCTATTATTTCTCTTAATCAAGCCGCTTATGTAGGTAATAGATATATAAGCGACAACATTTTGGTTGCACAAGATGTGGTTTTAGGTTATAAGAAAACAAATTGTGAACCAGAATGCACTATCAACCTTGATCTACAAACGGCTTATGATAGTGTAAATTGGAAGTTTCTTATAAACACTTTAGTGTCTTTCAATTTTCCTTCAATGTTTATAGACTGGGTGAAGATGTGTGTGTTCTCCAACGTATTCTGTTTGTATTAATGGATAAGCGTGTGGTTATTTGAAAGGTAAGAAGGGTTTGAGGCAAGGTGACCCCCTCTCACCTTATTTATTCGCAATTTGTATGGAAGTTTTCACAGGGCTTTTTAACCATTTAGCGAGAAGAAGGGAATTTAAGTATCATAAAAAATATGAAGTTATGAAGTTAAATCACATCATATTCGCTGATGATCTTCTCATTTTCTTTGGATCAAATATACAATCAGCTGACTTGATTAGAAGGGGTTTGAATTTATTTACAAGAACCTCTGGACATAACATCAATTATAAAAAAAGTGAGCTGTATTTTGGTGGTATAAATCATGTCATTCAAGGTAAAATTTCTGATTTACTAAACATAAAAATTGGGAGCTTACATGTGAGATACTTAGGAGTGCCATTACATTCAAAAAAATTGAGTGTTGATGAAGGTAATAAGATTGTTGATATGATTTTTAGTAGTATAAAGCAATGGACTTCCAAATTTTTAACTTATGCTGGAATAGTAGAATTAATCAGATGCGTGTTAATTAGTAAAATTCTATTTTGGTGTCGCGTATTTTTATTTCCAAACAAGTTATATACAAGCTGAATCAATTAATGAAGAGCTTCTTGTGGAAAGGAAAACTTAAAGGAGCACAAGGTGCCAAGATATCTTGAAAGAAAGTATGCATGAAAAAAAGAGAAAGATGGACTTGGAATTCCGAGGATAGAAGATTTAAATCTTGTTTGTTTATTATTCACCTTCTTGAGAATGTATTCTCAAGATGATAACAAGATATTGTAAAAGACATGTGTATTTGGAGTTTGGAGGAGAAAAAGTCACATACTTGGGTTTGGAAGAAAATGATGAAGATAAGGTGTATTGCCTATGAACTAATAAAGTGTTCAATGGAAGAGACACCTATATTATATGGGATAAGTGGATTAATGGATCAAGTATACAAGAAAAACTGGTAATTGAGTTGGAGAAAAGCAACTTAAATAGTAACAAAACTGTTGAGGCTTGCTATGGCAGAAATAGGTGGAGATTACCACAATGTATTGGTAAAATCCTTCCTATTCTTAACAAATATAGTTTAAAACCTGGTCAGGATATTAAAGTGTCGAAAGAAAGTAATAAAAAAGCTTTTCATTCAAGAAAACTATGTTTTATATAACTTCTGATGGTAGTGTTGAGGATGTAAATTGGTTTAATATTGTTTGAGCTAAAACAAGTATTCCAAGATGCGCTTATATATCTTGGCTTGCTTTTCAAAACAGGCTGAGTACCAAAACTAGAATGCTAGAATGGGGTTGTATAATTAACCCTCTTTATAGTCTTTGTAAAGCTGTAACAGAGGATCATATTCACCTCTTCTTTAGCTGTTCTTTTAAAAGAAGAATCCTTACTAGAGTGCTTATGGAATGTGATATTCATTTTATACCCAGAGATTTCGAGGAGTTAGCTAATATGGTTCATAATTTACCAAATGAAGAGCATAGAATGGTGGTAAGTTCTATGTTTACTTCATACATTTACTTGATTTGGAGGGAAAGAAATGATAGAGAACATGGAGGTACCGGATTGAATGAAGAGCTTATTGGTGGGAAAATTATTCAAATGGCGAAATAGAAGTTAAAAGCTCGGAAATTTAAAAATGAAAGTATTGAGAAATTAATTGATAAACTAGATTTGGGCTAGGAAATGTCTTTTGTAATAGTTAGCTATTAATTGGGTTTTAGGCCTATTTGGGCCGAGAAAAGTTTGTAATAGTTTATCTAAGTAATGTTCTAGTAAAAGTCTCTTAAAGTAGTTAACCCATCTTGGGCTAATTGTGAATTTGGTTTAAAGTTGTAAGGACATATGAAGTTAATTATCATGATAATTAAATTTAATTTGATGATTAAAAAGAAATTTGTTTCAATTTTCAAAGTAAACAATTCAAAAGGTTAATAGTAAGTATAAACCTAATTACTGATTTTTTTTTAAAATTATTTGATTTTTTAAGATTTTTTTCCGTATTTGTCTATGAATGTGAATTGCTCTATATCAGAGTGACTCATGTACATCGTGGGCTAACAACGATACTAAGCCTGATTCGAATCGAAACATATATGCATCATAATCGTATCGTAGAACCGTATCGTGAATGGATGAAGCATCAGGAAATCTGGAGGAGCTATAAGGGGAGGTGTTTATCCACAGAAATCACCAGCGATGTACCGTACAAGAGTGGAATAATATTGGTTGAATATGGGTGGTTCGAGAGGTTCGAGTAAATGAACTATAGATGGTCTGTAGAGAAAGAGAAGGTGGAGGAAAGGACGCAACATAGGATGATCATATGAACAGAGAATCTGTAGCGAGATCCAGAGCAAGGAAATGAGTACACTTATTACTATTTATTTGTGAACCATGCAACATAAAGTATTTTAATTTTTTTATACAACAAATTATTTTTTCTCAATTAAATTTTGAACAAATGCAAAAAATATGCCATTAACTTATAAATATAGACCATATGGACCTATCGTTGAATATTTTGAACACAGGAAATATAGGACTTCTCTTCCGGACACCACGGGGACTAATTGTGCAACTAACCCATTTAAATATTTGAAACGGGAATGATTAACTTACTCAAGGATGCCGAATATCAATTCATTTTCCCAGCAGTTCATGCCCTTTTAAAAACAAAATCTCTCCGGTAGAAAATGTTGTGTCCTAACAATTCTGAGCACTTCACTTCATCCATCAAAACTAAGCTTTGATTAAGTGTTCACTTACCATTGTACCTGTAGTTTCCCAAAGAAGTCCAAGGAAAATACCGATCAAAGGAGATAAAAGAGGATTTGTATGGCATCGCGTTTGGGTACTTTATAGAAAAATACATTTTTTAGGTTAGATATTAATTTAAGAATTCCATGACCAACAATTTTTGTAGAAGACAGTGAATGTAAAAAGGATGCGTCATAGGCAGATAGTAGGATTGAACAAAAAAAATCGAAAAATAAGGAAATTTGAATTGAAAAAACAACTCAGTTTAGTATACCTATTTATGAACCTGAGGTTTCCGGTCAGTTTTTTATGTTAAAGTGTACCAAAATAGCGAATCATCCCTAATTTTGTTACACGATAAACTTTTTGTGTGTATAAATTCGAAAATGACAATTTAATTTTATGCATTTAATTAGTTTTATAATTTATACGTTGTTAGATTATAAAAAGATATTTTGTCTAATTAATCACTCATATTAAATAAATTAGTATCCCAAAGGAGATTTATTTCAAAAGATAGGGTAAAATTGAAAACAAAAACTTTAAGAAAAGATTGACAAAGCCTAATAGCCACAAAAATTAAACAAATAAAATCAAACCAAACCAAGCCCATACTAAAATGACCAAATATCAAAGCTGAACACATAGTTCGATATCATTACCCATAAAAATTGAACGATCAACCAAACTGGACCAGACCATGCCACCTTTAATAGATGGATATATAAAAATAATCTTAAAAAAAGGTCAATCTTGAAAGATAAAAAAGAGTTGTTCCACACGTTTATGTGGTTGGATTAATTATTTATGTATAGAAATATTTACAAGATGAAATAACTATATAATCTTATCTACAAGACTATTCAAAATTTAAATTTATAAAGGTAAAAACTTATAAATATCTTTAATTTTATGTGTAGATTGATTTTCAAATATAGACTGGACTTCCATCGAATCCATATTTATGTAATATCAGAGAACAATGAGTTATGGACTTAATTATTAAGTAGAGGATTTGATAACGATGAGATATACAAACTCGGGTTTCCAAGTAGACAGTGGCATAAAGAGGGCTACTACAGGTTATATGTTTACCTTAACAAGTGGTTCTATCTCGTTATAAGCATTAAGCAATCTTACACATCTAATTCTACTATGGAAGGTGAGTATGTGGAAACTTAAGAGGCTTATCAATAGGTTGTATGTTATGTAAGCTACTCGTACAGCTTGAAGTTGTATACGCTGCTGAGAAGCCTCTTATCATGTACTGCGATAGTAGTGGGGTTGTGGACAATTGCAAAGAACCCACGAATCGCAAGAGACGCAAGCATATAGAGTTCAAGTACTACCTCATACGAAAGTGTGTGAATGATCAGGAAGTTGAGGTAGAGCAAATCATTCGGCCCATAATCTTTCTAACCCCTTCACTAAGGCTCTTCCTAAGAAAGTTTTCACTACTCATTTGGAGTCTACGTAGATTAGCCTATCATAACTCATTTTTAAGTTTGGATGTGGTACTTTTGATATCTCTCCTTAATTTCAATCCTATAAAAATCCAAAAAGATATGTCTATTAATTTTTTGTAAGCATCCTATGTGGTTAATACTATTTTAATTAATGGTCTGTTTTTTTTTGCATGAGTTGATTTGTATAGTTTCTTCCGTTCTTAGAGTATAATGTTGATATTAGGATGTTGAACAACAATATTTGACGCCGAGTCTCTTGTAAGGCCTGGAAAATATTTGAGTATTGTAGAAAGAGTGGTCGGCAGTTTTAGAACTACGTCATTCATATCCATGAGGCAAAGTAAATGTTTTACTAGTTTGAACATTAATGATACACCGTGAAAACACCCGATAAATACAAATACATGAAACTATGTTGCACTCTTTTACTCACTATGAAGGCTTTTAAATAGGTAGTACAAAATTATGTCACAATTCTTTTAATAAGAACAGTAAGAGAAATAAGTATGTCTCTCCTTTAGTAAGACGTGAAAACATTCTTACATGTTTAATCAGATTATTATCTTTTTTCAGTCCATATCTACGTAAAATCGGAAAAAGCATAGATTCAGTCCATAAGACGGAATATCGAGCTTGGAGGGCTATAACTAAGGGGTAACTAACGGAGAAATTTTTGATATACTCCTTATGTAGGGGAATTGAGTCTAGACGATTGCCTAAGGGGTCAGTATGGGAAAACCTTAATTAAATCTACAAGATTATCAAATCCAGCAAATGGCCTACATATTCTCTCTTACAAAACCTTTTGTAAATCCTCCCAGCTAACATGTCCAGTTAATGGCCTATGCTCACTCACGAAAACCCTCGATTCAATCCCTAGGATGACGTATCATGTTCAGGGACCGACCCGAAATATTTCCCTAGCGAAAACTCAATTTCATCCCTCAAATGGTTTATCGAGTCTAAGGGATAGACCTAAGGGGTCACCTTGGCAAAACCTAAATTAAAATCTATAAGATTATTGAGTCAAGTGAATAGTTGATGTCTCGTCTTCTGTGATGTAATTTAATAATTCAAAGATATCATTTTGGGATAACTTTTTGGATAAAATATTTGTTTATTCCATGATTTAACATAAATTAAATTTCAATTCTTAGCTATTATATGTGATTATTCATGTTTTAGAGCAATTTGAGGTAGTTTTGTTTTCATTTTGTAGCTCTTATAACATGTAGGAAAAAAGTATGCAAAGTCCAATTTACAAGAAGTTAAATTAACATCTAAGATGATTGGAAATGAGACTGAGACAATTCAAGGGGTCAAGAAGATCATTAGAAGTCAAAGCACCAAATTTTAAAAACTATTTCGTCAGCTTGAAAAGTTAATATAAACATAATTGGTAATGGATATTCTTATAAAATATATAGATCTTGAGTTCTAGTACATATGGCAGGAAGGGCGTCCAATTCTGAGTTGTGACGAGAAAGTTATGGACGTTTTAATGAGATGTCCTAAGGAGATCAGATTTAACAGAGAAGTCCACATATAACTTTTGACCGATTTTTTGGCCTATGACTTAAATTTTGATTTTCTAATATATATTAGTAGTTTTACATTAATTTATAAAAACCTTTTCATTCATGCAATAGTCTTAACTTGTCAAGCAAGAAAGAAGTAAAGGAGAGCAAGGAAACAACATAATATTTCCTTCCATATAATCCTTTTCCCTCAAAATTTATATTATGTATTTAAATATTGTTTTAATTATTCAAGCATGAAATACACATATTATATGTTGACATTTTACATGTATGAACCATAGTTATGTTTTGTTATTATTTTCTATGAAATTTGGGATGACATGTTAATTTAATTAGATTGTGGATTGCTTGCTTATTATAATTCTTGTGATTTGGTAATTATTTAAATTGATAACGTATTAATTTTTGTTAGGGATTAAAACTACATCCATAAGGGGGGGTTAATTCTCAGAGAATAGAATTATAATTGTTTAGTTGAGTCTCACAAGATCTAACTAAGCTAGATAATCACATAGGGTTTGAACTTTAGGCGTCTAGATAACAAGTGGAGGATTCACTCAGAAGAGGTTCATAGGGTAAGATAGCAGCCACTTACTAATCCAAAAGGAACTTAGAGAGACTTTAGTATCAAAGCTAGCAACTGAAATTCTTAATTTACCCTTAAAATCCATATTATCATCTTTATTTACATTTTAGTCTATTAGATTTATCTTAGTTGATATTTTAGTTTAATAGTTAATTAATGCTTAAAACGAAATAAATATCTCTTTTTTTTGTTTTAGTTTTTATATGAACAAATATCTAGGTCAGGACTAAAATTACACGTTAACTCGTTGTTACATGTGGAGACGATAAATTTTTATCACTATTATTATTTGTGATGATCCATACACTTTTGAGTTATCATTCTTCGAGAGGTGATTTTATATCACACCTTTAGTACAACAATGTCCTATGTAGCCTATTTGGAAAAATCTCGTATGAATTCTTCCGGGTTATGATTCTGGTGGATGGCCAACGCAATCGTTCTTGTAACCCCTCGATTCAACCTGAGGAAGGTTATTGAGTGATTAATTAACCCATTCAAACATGGTTATGACTAAAAACCTAATACGGTTAATATGGTCAACATTCAGTTCCTTATTCAACTTGATGAAACTTATCGGGTAATAAATAAACCCATTTAGTTATGGGTCATGACCAAAAACCTAAAACAGTTACCACAATCAACATTCGGTCATCGGTTCAACCTGAGGAAGGTTATTGATTAAACAGTAAGACACCTATCGTGACCTAAAACTTAATATGGTTGACACGGTTAACATCCAGTCCTAATTGAACATTAGGAAGGTTATCGAGTAAAAAATAAAAACACATAGACATGGGTCATGACCTAAATCCTAGTATGGGTAACACAACCAACATTAATTCCTCAATTGAATTTAAGGAAGGTTATCAAGTAAAAAATAATAAACCAATTCAAATATGGGTCAAAACCTGAAACCTGATACAGTTAAGTCGATCAACATTCATTCCTCAATTCAACATTAGACAGGTATGGGTCACGGCCTAAGTTATCGAGTAAGAAAATAATAAATCTATTCAACTATGGGTCACGGCCTAAATTATAATAGGGTTAACATGGTCAACATTCAGTCCTTGATTCAACCCGAGGAAAGTATTGAGTACAACATAAACACATTCAAAAATGGGTCACAGACTACAAACTAATCGTTAACACAATAAACATTCAGTCCTCAATTCAACCCGAGGAATGTTATCGAGCAAATCATAAAACCATTCTGACATGGGTCATGAACTAAAACCTAATATGGTTAACACAACCAACATTCATTCCTCGATTCAAACTGAAGAAGGTTATCGAGTAAAAAATAATAAACCCATTTAAACATGAGTAACGACCTAAAACCTAGTATGGTTAACTTGGTCAACACTAGACCTTAATTCCTTCTGATAAAGGTTACTCATTAAACAATAAATACATTCAGACATGGGTCATGACCTAAAACTTAACACGGTGTACACGGTCAACATGCATTCCTCGATTCAACCCAAGGAAGGTTATCGAGTATGAAATAATAAACGTATTCAAACATGGGTCACGACCCAAAGCCTAATACGGTTAACACGGTCAACATTCATTCCTTGATTCAATATTAGGAAGGTTATCGAGTTAAATAATAATAATAAACCCAGTCAAACACGGGCCACGACTTAAAACCTAATACATGTAACATTGTTAACAACTATTTTTCGATTTAACCTAATGAAGTTTGTTAAGCAAAAAAATAATAAACCCATTCAATTATGAATAACGGCCTAAAATCTGATAGAACTAAAACAGTCAACAATAATTCTTCCGTGCAACTTGAGGAAGGTTATCGAGTAAATTATAATAAAAAAAACATTCAAACCTTGGTCATGACCTAAATCCTAGTACGGTTAACACTGTAAACATTCATACATATATTAAACCTAATAAAGGTTATCAATTACAAAAATAATCACATTCAAACATGGGTCACGATTAAATCCAAATAGGGTTAACACAATTAATATTCAACCCTCTTTTCGAATGCCACCAAAAGAAACTTGTTGAATAGAGGATCATGAATTAAAGACCCTCAAAGCGGTGCGTTTGGAAAGCCTTTAAAGAGGATAGTACATCATATTAAAAACGGAACAAAGAGTAAAAAATAAATAATTAAAAGATCTTAAGAAAGTCTCTCACAACTATGTTCATAAAGAAGAAAGGAGAACACCCTCAATCAAATTACGACGACCCCCACGCAGTTATGACTTTTCAAAGTTGCCTCACGAAAACCAAAAATTAAAAATAAATTAAAACATGCACATAAAAAAGTAGTTCCAAGAAAGGGAGAAGTACTTGCTTTTGCGAGAAAAACTCAATCTCCAAGTTTGTGTTTGACGTTCTCGATCCTTGAAAATGCGCAAAAAACAACATTTGGCTTTTTTAACAGCCGAATCCAGCTCTATATGTGCATTATATTGAAAAATATCACTAACAAAAGTTGGAGATTTTATTCCAAACTTTTCGTTGCCTCTTGAATAGCAATTTTCTGATCTCGCATGCCAAAGTTATGACTTTTCAAAGTTGGCTCCCGAAATCCAAAAATTAAAAAAAAAATCTAAACATGCACAAAAGAAATAGCTCACAAGAAAGGGAAAAATACTTACTTTTGCTAGAATCCCTCAGTCTCCAACTGTGGAGTTGACGTTCTCAATCCATAAAAACGCTAAAAACGGCATTTTCCCTTGTTTAGGGGTGAATCCAGCTCAACATGTGTCTTATTTTGAAAAATGTCACTAGCAAAAGTTTAAGATTTCCTTCCAAGCTTTCTGTAGCCTCCTGAATCGCTATTTTCAGAGCTCGCACGCCAAAGTTAAGACTCTTCAAAATTGGCTCTCGAGAAACTAAAAATAAAAAAAATAGTTCAAAAGAAAGTGAAGCGTACTTAATTTTTTTGGGAGAATTACCATATCTCTAAGTTTGTGGTTGACGTCCTTAGTCCATGAAAATGCATAATTACTACGTTTCCACTTGTTGAAGGGTGAATAAAGCTCTATATGTTCCTAATGTTGAAATATGTCACTAATGAAAGTTGAAGATCTTCTTCCAAGCTTTATGTCGCTTTCTTGAATTTGGAAAAGTATCACTAATAAAAGTTGGATATCTTCTTCTAAGCATTTTGTTGCCTCCTGAATCACAATTTTCAGAGCTCGCATGCCAAAGTTATGACTTTTCAAAGTTGTCTCTCGAAATTCAAAATTTAAAATAATTAAAACATGTACACAATAAATAGTTCACAAGAAAGGGAAACGTACTTACTTTTGCGAGAATCACTCGGTCTCCAAGTTTGACGTTAACGTTCTCGATTTGTAGATACGCAAATAAAAGGCATTTTCCCTGTTTTAGGGGTGAATCCATCTCTACATGCGCCTGATTTTTGAAAATATCACAAAAAAAAGTTGGAGATCTTCTTTCTATCTTTTTGTCGCCTCCTGAATCGCAATTTTCAAACCTCGCATTCCAAAGTTATGACTTTTCAAAATTGGTTCTTAGAAACCAAAAATAAAAAAAATAATACATGCATATAGAAAATAGTTTAAAAAATGGAAAAGTACTTACTTTTTTGGTACAATCATTCAATCTCTAAGTTTGTGGTTGACGTCCTCGATCCATGAAAAGGCGTACTAACAGTGTTGTCCCTTGTTTAGGGGTTAATCAAGCTCTATATGTGCCTAACTTAGAAAATGTCACTTCTAAAAGTTGAAGATCTTATTCCAAGCTTTTTGTCGCTTTCTTGAATCGCAATACTTGGAGCTCGTATGCCAAATTTTTGACTCTTCAAAGTTGGCTCTCGAAAACTAAGAATTAAAAAAATTAAAACATGTCCATAACTAATAGTTCACAAGAATGAGAGACGTACTTACTTATACAAGAATCACTCAGTCTCCATGTTTTGGGTTCACGTTCTCGATCCATGAAAACGCGCAAAAACGGAGTTTTCCCTTGTTTAGGGGTGAATCTATTTTTATTAATGACTAATTTGGAAAAAAATCACGAACAAAAGTTGGAGATCTTCTTCAAATCTTTTTGTCGCCTCAAGAATTGTAATTTTCGGAGCTTGCATGCCAAAGTTATGACTCTTCAAATTTGACTCTTAGAAACCCAAAATTAAAAAAAAATTAAAATATGCGCATAAAAATAGTTCAAAAGAAATGGAAAAATACTTACTTTTTTGAGAGAATCACTAAATCTTTAAGTTTGTGGTTGACGTCCACGATCCATGACACCGTGTAATAACAGTGTTTGACCTTGTTTAGGGGTGAATAATGTTCTAACTGTTCCTAATTTGGAAAAATGTTACTAATAAAAGTTGAAGATCTTCTTCCAAGCTTTATGTCGCTTTCTTGAATTGCTATTTTTCTGTTAGTAACCCCTAAGGTATAGCCCTCCAAGCTCGATAGTCTTTTTATGGATTGAATCTATGATTTTGTCCGAGTTTAGGGGTTAATTTTTTGCGATTCAAGAATGCGACGGAAATCTTGGAAGAATATCTTCAACTTTCATTAGTAACATTAGCCCAAATTAGGCACATATAGAGCTTTATTCACCTCCTACACTAGGCCAAGCGCAATTATTTTAGATTTTCATGGATCGAGGAAGTCAACCACAAATTTAAAATTTAGTTATTCTCCCAAAAAAGTAAGTACTTTTCCCTTTCTAGTAAAGCTCAGGATGGTTTGCACCTCCACTCCTGGCATTACACTTTTTTATATCAAGATTCTCTATATTTCCTTATTTTACCATGTCAAGATTTGGAATGATTCATTGCTCGCGAATCCAAAATAACCACTAATATGCATGATAGGTCAAGCAACAGCATGACCGCTCCTCCACCGCTGGCATTTCGATTTTTATCTTTGTTATTGAGAAGAATTTTGTTTCAAATGAATAAATACTTACTTGCAATATTTTGTTTTGTCTCGTGAAACAGTAGGAAGCATTAACATGTAGATAAAGAAGATAAGGAAGAAGACATAAAACAAAGGAAGAAAAAAAGGAATGGAAGAACAAAAGAATTAATAAGGCACATAGAAGGTTCTAAAAAGTATCTAAGTGAAACCATGGTTAGTTTAATCATGAGAGTGATGGTTAATACGAACTAAGTTCAAGTTTTCAAGGGAAATAGCAGTAATGCAATAAAGGAAACCCCATTAAGTCTTGGTATTCTCGAAAATGTTGTATATGATCAACTCCATTTCACTCTTAACAACCTTATGAATGGTAGATAACACATAATCTCATGTGCCAAAGCTAATTTGAGGTCTTTTAAACATGCCAAAAATAAGGTATGCCTCTTCACCTTTATTAGTTGGGTATCTATAAATTGCATAGTAACTAACATTAATTGTAACAGCTTCCCTAAAGCATAGAAATTACTATCTACATAACAACATTTTCAATAATCGTTTGAGATTTATAAAAATCTCTTCTACTTTTAGTTTAATTAATTACTCCCAGAAAATATTGCCACTAAAGAGCGACATTCACTCCCTTTGGCAAAGGTGAGTAATAATGCTATGCATAGAGTTGAAGTATTGAATAATGGATCACAAACTATATCATTGATTGGTACTATCCAAAGTTTCACTCTAATTTAAGGGTTATCAGTAACAGAAGGGTGATGCCAATGTTTTCATAAAATTCATCTCGGAATACTAGTTTGTCAATGGAAAAATTTGGGTTTCAGAAATTTAAATTTAAAATTTAAAATTTAGGTGATGCCAAAATTTTCATAAAATTCGAACTTTGATCATTATAAGGTTAATTTAAATTTTAAATTTTAAATTTTAAATTTTAAATTTTAAATTTTATATTATATATTTTATATTTTATATTTTATATTTTATATTTTATATTTTATATTTTATATTTTATATTTTATATTTTATATTTTATATTTTATATTTTATATTTTATATTTTACATTTATGGATTGGGTTTTACTTTTTATAATTTGAATTTTATGGGGTTGAATTAAGTTTAATATATTATATTCCAAATTTCCAGGTTGGATTTTAATTTATTATTTAATAATTTAGGTTGAATTAAGTTTAATATTTTATATTTAACCAATGTGAGTGAATATATAGCATAAGTGTCTCTAATTTGAAATAACTTGGTGCGAGTCGGAGGAAGGTATAGCCATCATTGAGGATTCCCTTAGTCCCCATGCTACAAACTCCTTCCAATGTGTGGCCCTTAAAGTTTACTAGAAACTGAAATCATGCTAAAAGCTTCTACTACGGTGAAAGAAATTAGAGCTCTAAAAAAATAAGCGACATATCCATAAGCCGTCTAAGGAATTTGGAATTAGTATTGATCACCCATCAGATCCTAATACCCTAATACCTCCCAGGGATATAAGAACACTCTAGCACCCATTAGTAAACAGTGGTATCTAGAAGAGATTTATTGGACCATCACGGCTAAATGTAAATGGGTGAAAGAGGGAGATCTGAACAATAAATTCTACCATTTCTGTACGAAAATTTGGTGTGCCTTAAACCAAATCATTTTCTTATAGATCTATTTAATAATTAGGTAGAGGGCATGCATAGCTTGATCAATGCACTACTTCTTTTTATGTCGGCCTCTACAAAATTGAAGGCCAATGGTGCCTCAAAGTCTTTCTTGAACTGCAATCCTGGGATGGTATCTCATTGTTGACAATATCCATTTGAATTGATCTATTTATACGGTATAAGTTGAAAAGGCGACTTGGAGTTTGAGGGAAACCCAATCACCTGATCCTGATAGCTTCAATGGACGTTCTACCAAAGATTTGTATACCTCCTAGCACGTAATATTCTAGCTTTTCCAAGCTTTATTTTAAGGGTCGCATGATCAAGGCCTTAAATAAGGCTATTATAGTACTCATTCTGAAAGTTGATCATCCTACTTTGCTGGGTAATTTTCGACGCATTAGCCTAGCTAATTTTATTTAAATGTGTCAGGAAGAAAATTATAGGGTCGTACACTTGTGAGGAGACAACATTATTCCTCTCCCTTTAACCTTACTAATTTTTTGGGATGCAATATTTATTTAATTTTTTATTACTTTGTCAAACCGTACACTTGTGAGGAGACAATACTATTCCTCTCCCTTGTCTATTCCGATATGATCTCCTAATTTGGCCATATTTTAGTACCTGGATATATTTGGCTAAGACTAGGTATAACCAAGATCTAAAGTAATTATAACCTACAAATTGATGCTCACATTATCAAACAATAGTCCTCTCTACCCCACCTTAGTAATTATGGATAAAATATGGAATGGTACACTTCATTTGGAACTAAAATCTTTGTTATGAGAAGTGTGCCTCAGTGATTCCCCACATTGAATATTAAGTTTCATTGTAAATGTATTAAATCTCCTACCTGCAACATATATCAACTCCCTGACAAGCCATTCAAGCACATGTTCTTTTAATGCACTTGGACTAGACAACTTCGGCTTAAGGGTTCCCAACCTACCAGGGGGCCTTTCCCTGAAGAGTCTCAGTTCGAATGGCTTCTCATGGACCTGGTGTCCAACTGCACAAAGAATGGTGTTTAGATAAAAGAAATAATACCTAGGGTAACATTTACTTGTTGGACTATCTGGTTGCACTAAATAAATTTGTTATGGACCAGAAAAATATAAATGTGCCTACTATTCTCGTTCAACCGATTAATAACCTGGATTATTTTTTTCCTCATGTATTGCATGCTTCCCACTTACCCTTTTATTTCCTATGATGATTCGGTCTCAACTAACACCACTACTTTTGCTGGATACCATTAAACACATTAGAGGCGCAGTCGTGGGCCCTCATGGGGTAGTTGTATGTTGAAAATCTAGTCGTGAAACCCGATAGTTCATCCTTACTACCGACTTGTTAGCATCAAGAAACCTATTTTGTTTGTCATATAGTCGATTCTTTTCGCGTTACCGTTGAAAGTGATGTTTTGACCGAAAAAACCTCTTGATATCTTCTATATATGAGGCTACGTGTTAAAAATATATAATTAAAATAAATCTAAATATTATATATATATATATATTTATCTATTTAACCCTAACAGATCGTCCTATCCGAAATTATTAATGTAAACATTAGTTTTAATTGGTTTTGTTTTTTCCTAAAAGTCATTAATCGTGTTAATGTTAAATTAAATGGTGTACGACTTTAGGTCTTAAGTTCTCTCATTTTTCATTGAAAAATACTTCCATCCAATATTGGATGATCCTACACCAATGATATTAATACACATACCCCATGTTTTAAACTTGTAAAAGTAACTAAAATATTAATTAAGTGACATGTGTTTTGTTAAAATAATCAATGGGTGATATGAATATTGGACCATCCAATATTGGATGGAAGTCTTACCCTTTTTCATTTGTCTTAAAATATATCATTTTTTTGATAAAATTCAAACAAAAAAATATCGTTTGTTTGATATAAAGCTACACCCAATCTTTCAATTGTGCCCTTTCACAGATCCACTGATCAAGTGCACCGCCACCAAGTCCTTGCATAGATCCAAGTGTTTGAATTCACCGCCACCAAGAGTATTTCGAGGGCACCACCACCAAGCCCTTCCAGAGATCTAGTGTTAGAGTGCACCACCGCTACCAAACCCTTCTATAGATCCACTGTTCGATTACATTGCCACAATCCACATAACTCTTCCACAAATCCAGTGTTCGAGTGCACCACCACCAAGCCCTTCCACCGTGTTCGAGTGCACCACTACCAAGCCCTTTCACCAGTGTTCGAGTGCACTACCACTAAGCCTTTAGTGTTCCGGGGCACCGCCACCAAGCCCTTCCACTAATCTAGTGTGCAAGTGCACCGCCACCAAGCCCTTACATAGATCCAGTGTTTGAGTACACAGACACCAAGTCCTTGCACAGATCCAAGTGTTCGCCGCCACCAAGCCCGATCCAGTGTTTCATTAGTGAACTGTCACAAAACACCAAGTCCGATCCAGTCTCCATGTTTTGGGTTCACGTTCTCGATCCATAAAAACATGCATAAACGGCGTTTTCCTTTGTTTAGTGGTGAATCTATCTTTATTATTGCCTAATTTGGAAAACAATCACGAACAAAAGTTGGAGATCTTCTTCTAATCTTTTCGTCGCCTAGAGAATTGCAATTTTCGGAGCTTGCATGCCAAAGTTATGACTCTTCAAATTTAACTCTTAGAAACCAAAAATTTTAAAAAAAAAATTAAAACATGCGAATAAAAAATAGTTCAAAAGAAAGGGAAAAGTACTTAGTTTTTTGGGAGAATCACTAAATCTTAAGTTTGTGGTTGACGTCCTCAATCCATGAAAACATGTAATAATTGCGTTTGACCTCGTTTAGGGGTGAATAAAGTTCTATCTGTTCCTAATTTGGAAAAATGTTATTGATAAAAGTTGAAGAGCTTAATCCAAGCTTTATGTCGCTTTCTTGAATCGCTCTTTTTTATGTTAGTAACCCCTAAGGTATAGCCCTCCAAGCTCGATAGTATGTTTTATGGATTGAATTTATGATTTTGTCCCAGTTTAGGAGTTAATTCTTTGCGATTCAAGAATGCGACGGAAATCATGGAAGAATATCTTCAACTTTCATTAGTGACATTTCCCGAATTAGGCAAATATAGATCTTTATTCACCCCTACACTAAGCCAAGCACAATTATTTTACATTTTCAAGGATCGTGGACGTCAACCACAAATTTAAGATTTAGTGATTCTCCCAAAAAAGTAAGTACTTTTCCCTTTCTAGTCAAGCTAAGGATGGTTTGCACCACCACTGCAGGCATTACACTTTTTTATATCAAGATTATCTATATTTCCTTATTTTACCATGTCAAGCTTTGGAATGATTCATTGCTCGCGAATCCAAAATAACCACTAATATGCATGATAGGTCAAGCAACATCATGACCGCTCCTCCACCGCTGGCATTTCGATTTTTATCTTTGTTATTAAGAAGAATTTTGTTTCAAATGAAGAAATACTTACTTGCAATATTTTGTTTTGTCTCGTGAAACAGTAGGAAGCATTATCATGTAGATATAGAAGATAAGGAAGAAGACATAAAACAAAGGAAGAAAAAAAAGGAATGGAAGAACAAAATAATTAATAAGGCACAAAGAAGATTCTAAAAAGTATCTAAGTGAAACCATGGTTAGTTTAATCATGAGAGGGATGGTTAATACGAACTAAGATCAAGTTTTCAATGGAAATAGAAGCCATGCAATAAAGGAAAGCCCATTATGTCTTGGTATTCTCGAAAACGTTGTATATGACCAACTCCATTTCACTCTTAACAACCTTATGAATGGTAGACTACACATAATCTCAAGTGCCAAAGCTAATTTGAGGTCTTTTAAACATGCCAAAAATAAGGTATGCCTCTTCACCTTTATTAGTTGGGTATCTATAAATTGCATAGTAACTAACATTAATTGTAACAGCTTCCCTAAAGCATAGAAATCACTATCTGCATAACAACATTTTCAATAATCGTTTGAGATTTATAAAAATCTCTTCTACTTTTAGTTTAATTAATTACTCCCAAAAAATATTGCCACTAAAGAGCGACATTCACTCCCTTTGGCAAAGGTGAGTAATAATGCTATGCATAGAGTTGAAGTGTTGAATAATGGATCACAAACTAAATCATTGATTGGTACCATCCAAAGTTTCACTCTAATTTTAAGGGTTATCGGTAACAGAAGGGTGATGCCAATGTGTTCATAAAATTTATCTTGGAATACTAGTTTGTCGATGGAAAAATTTGGGTTTCAGAAATTTAAATTTAATATTTAAAATTATGGTGATGCCAATGTTTTCATAAAATTCGAACTTTGATCATTATAAGGTAAATTTAAATTTTATATTTTATATTTTATATTTTATATTTTATATTTTATTTTTTATATTTTATATTTTATATTTTATATTTTATATTTTATATTTTATATTTTACATTTATGGATTGAGTTTTACTTTTTATAATTTGAATTTTACGGGGTTGAATTAAGTTTAATATATTATATTCCAAATTTCTAGGTTGGATTTTAATTTATTATTTAATAATTTAGGTTGAATTAAGTTTAATATTTTATATTTAACCAATGTGAGTGAATATATAGCATAAGTGTCTCTAATTTGAAATAACTTGGTGCGAGTCGGAGGAAGGTATATACATCATTAAGGATTCCCTTAGTCCCCAAGCTACAAACTCCTTCCAATGTGTGGCCCTTAAAGTTTACTAGAAACTGAAATCATACTAAAAGCTTCTACTATGGTGAAAAAATTAGAGCTCTAAAAAAATAAGCCACATATCTATAAGCCGTCTAAGGAATTTGGAATTAGTATTAAAGACCCATCAGATCCTAATACCCTAATACCTCCCAGGGATATAAGGACACCCTAGCACCTATTAGTAAACAGTGGTATCTAGAAGAGATTTATTGGACCATCAGGGCTAAATGTAAGTAGGTGAAAGAGGGAGGTTTGAACAATAAATTCTACCATTCCTTTACGAAGATTTGGTGTGCCTTAAACCAAATTATTTTCTTATAAATATATTTAATAATTAGGTAGAGGGCATGCATAGCTTGATCAATGCACTACTTTTTATGTCGACCTCTACAAAATTGAAGGCCAAGGGTGCCTCAAAGTCTTTCTTGAACTGCAATCCTGGGATGGTATCTCATTGTTGACAATATCCCTTTGAATTGATCTATTTATATGGTATAAGTTGAAAAGGCGACTTGGAGTTTGAGGGAAACCAATCACCTGATCCTGATAGCTTCAATGGACGTTCTACCAAAGATTTGTATACCTCATAGCACGTAATAATCTAGCTTTTCCAAGCTTTATTTTAAGGGTCGCATGATCAAGGCCTTAAATATACTCATTCCGAAAGTTGATCATCCTACTTTGCTGGGTGATTTTCGACCCATTAGCCTAGCTAATATTATTTAAATGTGACATGAAGAAAATTATAGGGTTGTACACTTGTGAGGAGACAACACTATTCCTCTCCCTTTAACCTTACTAGTTTTTTGGGATGCAATCTTTGTTTACTTTTTTATTACTTCGTCAAACCGTACACTTGTGAGTAGACAATACTATTCCTCTCCCTTGTCTATTGCGATATGATCTCCTAATTTGGCCATATTTTAGTATCTGGATATATTTGGCTAAGACTAGGTATAACCAAGCTCTAAAGTACTTATAACCTACAAATTGATGCTCACATTATCAAACAATAGTCCTCTCCACCCCCACCTTAGAAATTATGGATAAAATATGGAATGGTACACTTCCGCTGGAACTAAAATATTTGTTATGAGAAGTGTGTCTCAATGCTTCCCCATATTGAATAATATGTTTCATTGTAAATGTATTAAATCTCCTACCTACAACATATGTCAACTCTCTAACAAGCCATTCAAGCACATGTTCTTTTAATGCACTTGGACTAGACAACTCCGGCTTAAGGGCTCCCTACCTACCAGGGGGCCTTTCCCTGAAGAGTCTCAGTTCGAATGGCTTCTCATGGACCTTGTGTCCAACTGCACAAAGAATGGTGTTTAGACAAAAGAAATAATACCTAGGATACATTTACTTGTTGGACTATCTGGTTGCACTAAATAAATTTGTTATGGACCAGAAAAATATAAATTTGCCTACTATTCTCGTTCAACCGATTAGTAACCTGGATTATTTTTTTACTCATGTATTGTATGCTTCCCACTTACCCTTTTATTTCCTATGATGATTCGGTCTCACCTAACATCACTACTTTTAATGGATACCATTAAACACAATAGAGGCGCAGTCGTGGGCCCTCATGGGGTAGTTGTATGTGGAAAATCTAATAGTGAAATCCGATGTTTCATCCTTACTAACGACTGGTTAGCATCAAGAAACCTATTTTGTTTGTCATATAGTCGATTCTTTTCGCGTTACCGTTGAAAGTGATGTTTTGACCGACAAAACCTCTTAGATTTCTTCTATATATGAGGCTACGTGTTAAAAATATATAATTAAAAAAAATCGAAATATTATATATATTTATCTGTTTAACCCTAATAGCTCGTCCTATCCGAAATTATTAATGTAAACATTAGTTTAAATTGGTTTTGTTTTTTCCTAAAAGTCATTAATCGTGTTAATGTTAAATTAAATGGTGTACGACTTTAGGTCTTAAGTTCACTCATTTCATTTGTTTTAAAATATATCATTTTTTGATAAAATTCAAACAAAAAAAAATCGTTTGTTTAATATAAACCTACACCCAATTTTTCAACTGTGCCCTTTCACATATCCACTGATCAAATGCACAGCCACCAAGTCCTTGCACAGATCCCAGAGATCTAGTGTTAGAGTGCACCACGGCCACCAAACCCTTCTATAGATCCACTGTTCGATTACACTTCCACAATCCACATAACTCTTCCACAGATCTAGTGTTCGAGTGTGCCACCACCAAGCCCTTCTACCAGTGTTTGAGTGCACCACCACCAAGCTCTTTCACCAGTGTTCGAGTGCACCACCGCTTTCCACAAATCAGTGTTCGAGGGCACCGCCACCAAGTGCACAGCCACCAAGCCCTTACATAGATCCGGTGTTTGAGTACACATACACAAAGTCCTTACACAGAGCCACCAAGTCCGTTTCCAGTGTTCCAGTGCACCATCACCAAACTCTTCCACAAATCTATTGTTTGAGTGCACATGGAGTTTATGATGAATACGGTAAAGGTAGAAATCATTAATAACTATTTTTTTCTAATTAACATAATCATCAAAGATTTATTTACAATTATTAATTTTTTAATATTTTGATGAAGAAAAAGAAAAAGATAACATGCTGGGTGGATCAAGTGAGTGTAAGATCTTCAAGCAGATACTCTATTGACATATATTATTTATGTCTTTATTTTAGAGATTCATGGAGTAATTAAATTAGTTATTTAAGTATTGATGTGATTTGTGATTGGATTATAAAAATGAAAAATTTACCTTACTCAACTGTTAGACAAAAATATCCAAAACCTAGATTTTCACCATTAGTCAAAATTATAGGTGGTTTTCTTAGTTGACAACCTAGGATAGCATTTACTTCTTCTTGTTTCTAAATTTAGATACTACACATAATTGAGAATGAAATCACTTTTATTAAAGTTATTGTGAGATTGATACTTTACTTGTTAATTTACTGATGCATTTCATAGATAACTGTTTTGTTAAATTTACAGGAAAGAGATCATTGGTCGTGGCATTTCAATACAAGAAAATATTTTACATAATTAATATGGTAAGTCTCTCTCAATGTTGTTTTTACTTACACTTCCTTTAGTTTAACCTTATATGTTCTCATCTCTCTAAGTGTACGTAGAAGATTCACACTTCTTATCTGATCATCTCGTATATGTAACATTATTATATTAAAATTTCTCTATTTAAATTTATTTGATAATTAAATGATAGATATTTTATTCTTAAAAGTAAGAATATTTAGTAAGGTCCATATTTGAATGAAACTAGTTAGCCTTTGTAGTTGCCACTTTGGGATTATTATATTACTAGAATTCTAAAAAGGCCTTGAGTGGAATTTTCAGTATTTGACCCTCAATGTTTAAAACCACTTCATTTAAATGTGATCACAATCACATACAATAACATATAAAATGAAATCTAAATTAATCTCTCGTTTGTATTGTCATCAAATATTTTTTTAATACATATGAATACTCTTTCCATGACATAACCCTTTTCAAATTCTTCACATCTTTTTCATTTTCATAATAGTGGATTAGTTAGTTTGGCATGAAAAGACATATTGTTGAATATTTGAATATATATATTAGTGTTCATTGTCTAATATTTGAGTGATTTATGTTACTATTTTTTCAATTTAGTTCCAAATTGCACAAGGTGTAAATGATTATATATATAATAGGGTGTGATTTCGTTTTTCACCTTATAGTACTTGTCGAGCTAATTTTCTATATTTAAACGTCACCCGTACTTCGTTAGGACGCTCGTTTAAAACAAGCTCTGGTAATTTATATTTTGAGAACAAAAATTATTAATTAAGATGTAAGATATATATGATTAAGAATCAATAGTCATTGAAAAATAAATTGATGTACATATTATTCTTATAGTTAAAGTTGGTAAAAAAAAATAAAAGTTGAACTATTAAAGTAGTTGTTGCTTGAATAAAAATTAAAAAAATAACAACCTCTAGATTATTAAATATTTAAATTAGGAAAAAGTATTACCTTTAGAAAAAATCATGTATAATGCTATTTAACCAAATAAATTTATTTTGAATTTCACTCCGGAGAAATTGATTACAAAACGATTTTTTTAATGTTATAATGGTATATACATAATTTTAGATATTTTCTGATTTTTCCAAAAGTTCCCACATGCATCTACAATAGAAATTTAAGTTTTTAGGGAAGATTTCAAGAGTTTTTTACACGTTGTCTAAATTTATTTTTCAAAGTTTTTTGGATTGATCTCTTAGCCCGTACAAATTTTAGAGACATGAACTTCAAGTAATATCCTTTAGAATATTAAGGGTATATATTTCAGGAGGAAATATTGATGTTCAATACATAATATAATTATATTTCTTTTCTAAATCAATTTTAACTAATTTTTTTTATAAGAATTTCAATCTAATGAGTAGGTTTATCAAATATAGACAACAAATTACAATAAAATTAGTAGAAAATATTTTAAATGATTACCTTAATCAATATTACATGATTTCTATACAAGAAAAAACTACTTATATATATATACTTACTTGTAAAATATAAAAGGAAAGATTATTAAAATAAAAAACATAATAAATGTTATTTATTAATTATTTTCTTAATTTAAAAGTTAATTATATAAAACCTAAAAATATATTATCTCTATTCACAAAATTATATAAAAATTAACGAATTCATTGATAATTAATATTCTGTTTTGTTGGTAGAATCATAATTAGGTCATTTAATTCCTTTTTAGACCCTAATAAGGTTATCCCGTGCCACATTTATTTTCCTTTAACACTCAACTTTTGTAGGGTTTATCATATAAAACTGCAATTAAAAAATTTTAAAAAAAAAATTATTCCTTGGTTAATAGTTGTCATTTAAGATTTGATAGTGTTTTTCTCTAACATTCAGATTGTATCCAAATAAAATGGTTATATCTCATGTGTATATTTCAGACCATAATTTAAAGATAGAAAATAATAGATTGAGAAATGGTTGTTGGCTACTTTCAGACCCTAAAACGAGTACTATTTATAAATAAGTATCACACACTTATACTATTTGTTAGTTTACTTATCTCTCTCTCTTTCTTTTTAAATATTACTTCTTAGATCTGTCTTTTCTCACACTATCAGTTTCTTTTTCTTTTGACTCTCTAAATTTCTAAACCTAAATAGAGGGTATATTATAACCACCGTCACAAACATTTATGCATAATTCAATTGAAAAAATATTAGGTGTTTGCTTCATTTATTGTCTATATTTTATATAATAATATTTCTTGTACCTTACATACATAATTTCTTTCGGGTGAGTGAAATTTTGATCAAATTCTTCAATTAAAAGTATATAATCATTTTCTCTATTTTGTTATTTGAGTATTTATTGTTTGATTTTTTATAGATTATTAATGTGTTTCTATATGTGTAATTTTAAGATGATTTTGAGCTTTTAAGCTAATAATTTGAATATTGTGATTTAAATACTTTTTATTTTTACTTTTCTTCTATGTATATGATGGAAGTATCAATTATCTATTTATAAATAGATGGGATTGATCATTTCAATTAAAAAAACCAACTTTAATATTCTTTTGGTTTGATTTTTATAGGAGGTTTGATTTTTCTTTGCAAAGCTATGTTTATAGCATTATAATTAAGTCTTTATTATTTCAATGTTGATTGATAAGAAATAAACATATATTTGACTTCATATACATACCATTACCATTGGTTTTGGAGTATAATTTTGTTATTTATAATTTAGACCTGTATAGTTAGTCTTTTAATACTTATTTCTTTAATTTTATTTTATTTGGAGAAATAATTATCAAGTGTTTGTTGCCGAATTTGATATTAATTGATGTAAAGCGGTGCTCCGGCTATTCTAAGAGGACGTAACTTCACATCAGTGTCCTTTGAATTTTTGAACAAAATTTAAACAAATAAGTTTATTCTCTACTTGAAATAGTTTAATTGCAAACTTAATAACAAAGCTATATGTCAATTTTATGGTCGTAAATGGTACTGAACTTTTTTTTATGCTAGGTCAGACTTATATTGAATAATTATATGTGATATGGAGGCAACATCTCAAGAGGCTCCTGCTCCGATTCCAGCTCAGGCTCCTGCTACAGTTCCGGATCCAACTTCGGCTCGGGCTCAGACTCCCGGCTGCTCCTACTCTGGCTGAATATGGAATTTTCTGGAATGGGAAAAAGGGGCCACCAATAAAAAGAAAAAAGGTTGATATGGAGAGTAGTTCAAGCAGTTTAGAATTCAAACATCTTGGCAACATATGTAAGAAGCGGAGGTCGGTTTCTATCCAAGAGGACAGATCTCTAATTGCCTTTGAGGACAGAACTTCTATTGGAAGTATGAGTATACCAGTAAGAGAAGAAGTTGTTGAAAAATAACAATATCACTGGTATTAAAAATAGAGTAATGGAGTTCCAAAAAAAACAAAAGATAATATTCAATTAAAGTAATACTACACTATTACAATAAATTAAAAATAACGAAACTTACATGGAAAATACAAGAAAAGAACTATTACATGGAATGTAAAATGGTGTTAAATAGATATTCCGGTCGTGCCGGTTATCTCTAACAAAAAATTCTACTCTATAGAAATATAGCCTTTTCTGATTCTTAGTTTCGTTTTACATATGCTATTCTGTAAATTCTCTAGAATATTTTTTTTTCCTTTCTTTCTAGAAGTGTTTTTTTTCCTATTCTCTCTAGAATATTTTTTCCATTCTCTCAAGAATACTTTTTTTCCCTCTTCTCTTGAAATGAAAGTGACAAAGTCACTATTTATAGAAGAAAAGGCAAGACAAGAAAACCGTCACATTAATGTTCGTCAATGCTCATTAAAGTCGCCCGTTTTTTTCTTTATCAAGTTTTTGTAACTCCCATGACAACTAGTAGATAAAGAACTATTATTCCTTCATGAAGAATAAGGAATTATTTGAAATAAAATATTTCCAATAGTTTTTTTTTCTCAAATTATAATGTGTGACTAATAAGCACAAATAATATTTTTCACTCTTCCAAGAACATGAAAGAATTATTTAACATAAATTATATTAAAGAATAATTCCAACAGAAGTTGCACTGGATCTCCACACAAGAATTTCAGCACATAGTTACGCTTTATCTCATATACGGGTATACTAAATCTCTCTTAATTCTTAATACTGGATTTTCTAATTATCTTATCTACTGATGCATTGTCAACTATACATAATTTAGGAAGCAAATGCTAAGAGTAAGGAAGCTGAATGCCTTATGGAAGAATCAAGGCAACACAATGATCGAAGGGCTGCAACACAGGACAGTTAGGATTCTCGAAAACTGTCTAATTTTTTTCGTAAATTCGTTAGAGAATCGTGACTCGTATCGTGAATTGACATATTACATTCGTGTATCGTATCGAATCGTGAATCGTAACGGTTCATATATTAAATTTTAAAATATTATATATCTAATATATACTTTATTATAATGTTTTTAATCAAAATTACTAATAAAACTAGCTTATATCATTTATATATCATTACAATAAGAGTTTTATTAATTATTACATTCATATATTTATATAATATATGCTCAATCGTGCACTGCAATTACTGTTAAAAAAAAGACAGTGCATTGCAAGTGATTTTTGAAAAAAAAAAGTAATTTTGTATCTTTGACAAAAAGAGAGCAGTTATTCAATATAATAAAATAGCAAAAACCTTATTAGTTATCATTCATCTTATTCGATATTCATATTATAAATATATAACCGCAAACTATTTGCGTTCAAAGTCACGAAACCGAAAATATTAAAATATTACAGAACTCAAAATTGTTTCAATTTTTAAAGTAAACGATTCAAAAGATTAATATTAAGTATACACCTAATTAATGATTTTTTTTTATGATTATGTGATTTTTTAAAGATTTTTTTCCGTATTTTTCTATGAATGTGAATCGCTCTGTATCGGAGCGATTCATGTACATCGTGGGCTAACAACGATTCTAAGCCTGATTCGAATCGAAGCATATGTGCATCGTAATCGTATAGTAGAACCGTGAATTGCTGAAGCATCAGGAAATATGGAAGAGCTATAAGGGGAGGTGTTTATCCACAGGAATCACCAGCGATATACTGTAAAAGAGTGGAATAATATTGGTTGAATATGGGTGGTTCGAGAGATTAGAGGAAACGAACTATAGATGGTCTATAGATAAAGAGAAGGTGGAGGAAAGGACGCAACCTAGGATGATCATATGAACAGAGAATCCGCGGCGAGATCCAGAGCAAGGAAATGAGTACACTTATTACTATTTATTTGTGAACCATGCAACATAAAGTATTTTAATTCTTTTTTCTTCCAAGTAAATTATTTTTTCTCAATCAAATTTTAAACAAATGCAAAAAATATGCCATTAACTTATAAATATATATCATATGGACCTATCATTGAATTTTTTGAACACATGAAATATAGGGCTTCTCTTCCGGACACCACGGAGACTAATTGTGCAACTAACCCATTGAAGTATTTGAAACGGGAATGATCAACTTACTCAAGGATACCGAATATCATTTCAATTTCCCAGCAGTTCATGCCCTTTTAAAAACAAAATCTCTTCGGTAGAAAATGTTGTGTCTTAACAATTCTACAATTCTGAGTAATTCACTTCGTCCATCAAAACTAAGCTTTAATTAAGTGTTCACGTACCATTGTACCTGTAGTTTCCCAAATAAGTCCAAGGACAATACCGATCAAAGGAGATTTAAGAGGATTTGTATGACATCGTGTTTGGGTACTTAATAGTAAAATACACTTTTAAGGTTAGATATTAATTTAAGAATTCCATGACCAACAATTTTTTTTGGAAGACAATGAATGTAAAAATCATGCGTCATAGGTAGATAGTAGGGTTGAACAAAAAAATTAAAAAATCGGGAAATTTGAATTGAAAAAACAACTCAGTTTGGTAAGCCTATTTATGAACATGAGGTTTCCGGTCAGTTTTTTATGTTAAAGTGTACCAAAATACCGAATTGTCCCGAATTTTGTTACACGATAAACTTTTTGTGTGTATAAATTCGAAAATGACAATTTAATTTTATGCATTTAATTAGTTTTATAATTGTTACGTTGTTAGATTATAAAAAGATATTTTGTCTAATCAATCACTCATATAAATAAATTAGTATCCCAATGGAGATTTATTTCATAAGAGAGGGTAAAATTGAAAAAAAAAACTTTAAGAGAGATTGACAAAGCCTCATAGCCCTGAACAACTAAAATCAAACCAAACCAAGCCCATACTGAAATGACCAAATACCAAAGCCGAACACATATAGAACGAGAATATACTACACATAAAATAGTTCGATATCATTTCCCACCATAAACCAAACTAGACCAGACCGTGCCACCCTTAATAGATGGATATATAAGAATAATCTTAAAAAAGGCCAATCTTGAAAGATAAAAAAGAGTTTTCTACACTTTTATGTCGTTGCATTAATTATTTATTTATAGAAATATTTACAAGATGAAATAACTGTATAATCTTCTCTAAATTTATAAAGGTAGAATCTTATGAATATCTAATTTTATGTGTGGATTGATTTTCAAATATAGACCAGACTTCCATCAAATCCATATTTATATAATATCAGAGAAAAATGAGTTATGGACTGCATTATTAAGTAGAGGATTTGATAACGATGAGATATACAAACTCGGGTTCCCAAGTAGACAGTGACATAAAGAAGTCTACTTCAGGTTATACGTTTACCTTAACAAGTGGTTCTATCTCGTTATAAGCATTAAGCAATCTTACACATCTAATTATTCTATGGAAGGTGAGTATGTGGAAACTTAAGAGGCTTATAAATAGGTTGTATGGTTATGTAAGCTACTCGTAGAGCTTGAAGTTGTATATGCTGCTGAGAAGCCTCTTATCATGTACTGCGACAATAGTGGAGTTGTGGACAATTGCAAAGAACCCAGGAATCGCAAGAGACACAAGCATATAGAGTTCAAGTACTACCTCATACGAAAATGTGTGAATGATCAGGAAGTTGAGGTAGAGCAAATCATACGGCCCATAATCTTTCTAACCCCTTCACTAAGGCTCTTCCTAAGAAAGTTTTCACTACTCATTTGGAGTGTAAATAGATTAGGCTATCATAACTCATTTTTAAGTTTGGATGTGGTAATTGTAATATCTCTCCTTAATTTCAATCCTATAAGAATCCAAAAAGATATGTATTTTTTTTTTTTGCAAGCATCCTATGTGGTTAATACTATTTTATGTTTTTTTTGCATGAGTTGATTTGTATAGTTTCTTCCGTTCTTAGAGTATAATGTTGATATTAGGATGTTGAACAATAATATTTGACGCCGAGTCTCTTGTAAGGCCTGTAAAATATTTGAGTATTGTAGAAAAAGTGGTTGGCAGTTTTAGAACTACGTCATTCATATCCATGAGGCAAGGTAAATTTTTTACTAGTTTGCACATTAATGATACACCGTGAAACACCTGATACATACAAATACATGAAACTGTGTTGCACTCTTTTACTCACTTTGAGGGTTTTTAATGAGGTAGTACAAAATTATATCACAATTCTTTTGATAAGAACAGTGAGAGAAATAAGTATGTCTCTCCTCTAATAAGACGTAAAAACATTCTTACATGTTCAATCAGTTTATTATCTCTTTTCAGCCTACATATCTACGTAAAATCTGACCAAAGCATAGATTCAGTCCATAAGACGGACTATCAAGCTTGGAGGGCTATAACTAAGGGGTAACTAATGGAAAACCCCTCGATTTACTCATTATGTAGGGAAACTGAGTCTAGACGATTGCATAAGGGGTCAGTATGGGAAAACCTCGATTAAATCTACAAGATTATCGAGTCCAGCAAATGGCCTACATAGTCTCTCTTACAAAACCTTTTGTAAATCCTCCCAGCTTACAGGTCCAGTTAATGGCCTACGCTCACTCAGGATAACCCTCGATTCAATCCCTAGGATGACGTATCATGTTCAGGGACCGACTCAAAGTATTGCTCTAGCGAAAACTCGATTTAATCCCTCAAATGGTTTATTGAGTCTAAGGGATAGACCTAACGGGTCACCTTGGCAAAACCTAAATTAAAATCTATAAGATTATTGAGTCCAGTGAATAGTTGATGTCTCGTTTTATGTGATGTAATTTAATAATTCAAAGATATAATTTTGGAATAGTTTTTTGGATAAAATATTGGTTTATTCCTTGATTTAACATAAATTCAATTTCAATTCTTAGCTATTATATGTGATTATTCATGTTTTAGAGAAATTTGAGGTAGTTTTGTGTTTCATTTTGTAGCTCTATAACATGTAGGATAAAAGTATGTAAATTCCAAGTTACAAGAAGCTAAGTTAACATCTAAGATGATTGGAAATGAGACTTAGACAATTAAAGGGGTCAAGAAGATCATTAGAAGTCAAAGCACAAAATTTTGAAAAACTATTTTACCAGCTTGAAAAAGTCATAAAAACATAATTGGTAATGAATATTCTTATAAAATATAGAGATCTTGAGTTCTAGTACATATGGCTGGAAGGGCGTCCAATTCTGAGTTATGACGAGAAAGTTATGGATGTTTTAATGAGATGTCTTAAGTAGATCAGATTTAACAGAGAAGTCCACATACGACTTTTGACCGATTTTTTGGGCCTATGACTTAAATTTTGATTTTATAATATATATTAGTAGTTTTACATTTATTTATAAAAACCTTTTCATTCATAGAATAGTCTTAACTTGTCGAGCAAGAAAAAAGCAAAGGAGAGAAAGGAAAAAACATAATATTTCCTTCCATATAATCCTTTTCCCTCAAAATTATATTATGTATTTTAATTCTTGTTTTAATTATTCAAGCATGAAATACACATATTTTATATTGACATTTTACATGTATGAACCCTAGTTATGTTTTGTTATTATATTCTATGAAATTTGGGATGACATGTTAATTTAATTAGATTGTGAATTGCTTGCTTAATATAATTCTTGTGCTTAAGGCAATTATTTAAATTGATCACGTATTAATTTTTGTTAGGTATTAAAACTACATCCATAAGGGGGGGTTGATTCTTAGAGAATAGAATTATAATTGTTTAGTTGAGTCTCCCAAGATCTAACTCAGCTAGATAATCACATAGGGTTTGAACTTTAGGCGTCTGGATAACAAGGGGAGGATTGGCTCATAAGAGGTTCATAGGGTAGGATAGCAGCCCCTTACTAATCCATAAGGAACCTAGAGAGACTTTAGTATCAAAGCTAGCAACTAATATTCTCAATTTACCCTTATAATCCATATTATCCTCTTTATTTACATTTTTGTCTGTTAGATTTATCTTAGTTGATATTTTAGTTTAATAGTTAATTAATCCTTAAAACAAAATAAATATTTCTTTTATTTTTGTTTTAGTTTTTATATGAACGAATATCTAGGTCATGACTAAAGTTACGCGTTAACTCGTTATTACATGAGGAGACGATAATTTTTATCACTATTATTAGTTGTGATGATCCATACACTTGCGAGTTATCATTCTTTGAGAGGTGATTTTATATCGCACCTTGAGGAGAACAAAGTCCTATGTAGCCTATTTGGAAAAACCTCGTATGAATTCTCCCGGATTATGATTCTGGTGGATGGCCAACCCGATCGTTCTTGTAACCCCTCGATTCAACCTGAGGAAGGTTATTGAGTGATTAATTAACCCCATTCAAACATGGTTATGAGTAAAAACCTAATACGGTTAATATGGTCAACATTCAGTTCCTTATTCAACCTGATGAAAGTTATTAGGTAATAAATAAACCCATTTAGTTATGGGTCATGACTATAAACCTAAAACGGTTACCACGATCAACATTCGGTCATCGGTTCAACCCGAGGAAGGTTATTGATTAAATAGTAAGACACCTATCGTGACCTAAAACCTAATATGGTTGACACTATTAACATCCAGTCCTTAATTAAACATTAGGAAGGTTATCGAGTAAAAAATAAAAACATATAGACATGGGTCGTGACCTAAATCCTAGAATGGGTAACACAACCAACATTAGTTCCTCAATTGAATTTAAGTAAGGTTATCAAGTAAAAAATAATAAACCAATTCATATATGGGTCAAAACCTAAAACCTAATACTGTCAACTCAATCAACATTCATTCCTCAATTAAACATTAGATAGGTTACCGGGTAAGAAAATAATAAATCTATTCAAACATGGGTCACGGCCTAAAGTATAACATGGTTAACACGGTCAACATTCAGTCCTTCATTCAACCCGAGGAAAATATTGAGTAAAAAATAAACACATTCAGAAATGGGTCACGGACTACAAACTAATCGGTTAACACGGTAAACATTCAGTCCTCGTTTCAACCCGAGGAATGTTATCGAGCAAATCATAAACCCATTCTGACATGGGTCCGACCTAAAACCTAATATGGTTAACACAGCCAACATTCATTTTCTCGATCCAAACCGAAGAAGGTTATCGAGTAAAAAATAATAAACCCATTTAAACATGGGTAACGACCTAAAACCTAGTATGGTTAACTTAGTCAACATCTTGACCTTAATTCATTCTGATAAAGGTTATTGATTAAACAATAAACCCATTCAGACATGGGTCATGACCTAAAACTTAATATGGTGTACACAGTCAACATGCATTCCTCGATTCAACCCGAGGAAGGTTATCGAGTATGAAATAATAAACATATTCAAACATGGGCCATGACCCAAAACATAATACGGTTAACACGGTCAACATTCATCCTGCGATTCAATATTAGGAAGGTTATCGAGTTAAATAATAATAATAAACCCAGTCAAACACAGGTTACGACTTAAAACCTAATAAATGTAACATTGTCAACAATTATTTCTCGATTTAACCTAATGAAGTTTGTTGAGTTAAAAAATAATAAACCCATTCAATTATGAATCACGAACTAAAATATGATACAACTAAAACAGTCAACAATAATTCTTCAATTCAACTTGAGGAAGGTTATCGAGTAAATTATAATAACAAAAATATTCAAACCTTGGTCATGACCTAAATCCTAGTACGGTTAAAACAGTAAACATTCATTCATATATTAAACCTAATAAAGGTTATTAAGTACAAAAATAAACACATTCAAACATGGGTCACGATTAAATCCAAATAGGGTTAATGATGTCTTCCTTTTTAGTCTAAATATAAGCCCTTAGGAGACATCATTTTAGGTTGGAAATGGTCTTTTTACATTGACTTTAGTGCTTAAATTGCAATATTACACTTTCTCCCCTTGGAATTAGACTATTTGCATTTATAGAGCTTTTGTGCGTTAATTTACTTATTTTTAATGCAAAGTTAGTAGGTTTATGGATTTCATGAAATACCAATCCAAGGAGGAGAAGTGGGAATTAAAGTCTTAGAATATTTCTAGTGTGTCAGTTGAATTTCATGAATTTAAATTGCACTTTCCTATTTCTATGTCTTGACTTAATCATTTATTATTTTTAAAGCATATGCGGTTTAATTATTTATTTAATGTGAAGCTTTAGAGATAATATGGAAATAAATTAGATGCTAAATCAATTCTAAGGAGATAAGGAAAGAAGATCTTGAAGAAATCTGGAGATAGAAGGAAGTAGAGTTCAATTAGGAAAAGGAAAAGCTGCCTTATGAATCTGAAATTCCAGCCACGTTTCAAAGATTAATTCATAACTAAAGATTGGCAAGGATTCTGGACGAGTGGTCTGCACCAATAGAAAGCTCTTTCCAAGGCAAGAAGTTTCATATATTGGAACTCCTCAAACGGATAAGTATTGAAAAAGATATGACCAAATCAAATCAGCAGCAAAATCTTACCTTTACTGGAATTTAGGGCTACGAATTTAAGAGTCCTTGACTTGTCTTCCACTCCAAGTAATTCGACCTAGCACCTATAAATACCAGCTCTAAACCTTAGAAAATCATCCCTTGGCTGCATAAGCTTAATATACACAATTAATTCATCATAGAAGCAATCAAGAGGATCTAGAGGAGGAAGAAGCAAGAGCTAGAGCCTAAATACATCAATTCAACACTTCTCCATCTCTATTCTTTGGGTAATTTAGTATTAGATCTATTTTGTCTATGAGGTATTTCTAATATATTTATTCAAGAAGTTTTATTATGCATAATTTCTCTTTAGGATTGTAATTATATGAACCATTGATTATTGTTTTTCTGTTGTACTTTGAATCTGGGATTTTAGTATTTAATTGAATTGGTTCTTAATTTCCATTGAATATATTCTTGTGCTTGTTCACTATCATTGAAGTCATGAATCAAGGGTAGGTTTTAGTAGTTAGGCTATTCACTTAGTGGCGAGTGATCATCCGACAGGGGGGTTTAATTACAGAACTAGGATATAGACGCGTGGTGTCCGTTATTTGACCGACAGGCTTGACTAACCACGTAGCCAAAGAGGTAAAAGAGTATTCATCCGAAGAGGCATATTCGCCCATATAGGGGTTTATAGTACTTTAGGATAGCTCCTAGGTCCACCCGACAGAGGGCTAGGAGATAATAGATTCCCGACTATTGTGAGATTTCCCATTCACCCTAATTCTTAGGAATTATAGATTCAATATGATAGATTCATACTTGCATATCCTTATCTTTCTTGCATAATTATTTATTGTTTATTTTATTGTCTATTTTATTATTTAATTAATTAGAAAACAATCTCCCTTGTTATTTATCTTTTTATTTAAAGCAATTAAAACTATCTATTATGATCTTGAACACAAATTTAGAATAACTCTTAAATCCCTGTGGAGACGATAATCCCGATTTTACTTATCTATTACTTGGTACGACCCGTACACTTGCGGTCTGTGGATCCTTTATTCCTTTGCTTTTATTTTATTATTTTATAATACACAAGGACCCACCAAGTTTTTGGCGCCGCTGCCGGGGATTTATAGCGGTTATTTTATTTTGTGTTTAAGTTAGGTGTGTAGTTTTAGTTGTTTTCAGTTTTACGTTTGTTTGGTTTTAGTCTCTTTTCAGGTTTTTCTTTAGGTATGGAGATTTCCCCCTATCAAGAGCAAGATCCACCACTTGTGACGCTTAGTTATCAAGTTCAAATACCACCACAATGGTGGTTTGACCAACTGGAAGACTCTTTGAATATTCACTTTCGCGATCTTTATAATAGGGTCACCAAGTTGGAGAACTCCCTCAGTTGTTTCATTAAGGCCACACAGGAGAACATAGTAAAGAGTGATGCGAAAATCGATGCTACCATATCACTAGTGCAAGTCATGCAACAAAGCCATCAATTAATGGAGCAACGATTGACGCAACTCACAGAAAAAATTGAGAAATTACAACAAGCACCATCTATGCAACCGGGCCCAAGTACAAATTTAGATGATGAAGCCAGTCAAATTGATAGCGATGTGTTATTCGATGTAGCTACAAATTTTAGCCTTCAAAAAGAGAAGGAAGTGGAATCACCACAAATTGCACCTAGTGAACTAGAGATTCCAACAATAGAAGAATCAACCACGCTAAGCATAAATGAGTCAATTGTTGGTAATGGAGTCGAAATTGAATTTACACCTTGTGAAGGGACGATTACATCCATGGAAAACCCAGCCAAGGCGTATTTAGAGGATGTAAATATTGAGGTCTTGGTTAGAAAAGAGATAGAAGAAGAAGATACTAGGATGGATTCACCACCTAGCACTCCATTGATGTCACCTCCCAATCCAATAACGACGAATCATTCAAACGGTGATATCGATAAAGCATTTGTAGAGGTGTGTAAAGACAAAGCCTACACCCAAATGCTTGAAGTTGATACAAAAGAACTCACACCGCAACAAGTATTCATAGAACCTATTCCAGAAACACAGGAGAATGCGAGTGTAGAGATCGAGGTTGAAGACATGGCCCTCATAATAAAAGAAAGTTCTGAAACATCCCTTGTTTTAGACAAAATTCTAGAGGAGGAGCCACTTGAGTTCCCCATTATTCCAGAAGTATCTAAAGAGGTTAAAGAGAAGGACCACCACCATGAACCTGTGAAGAAGAGAGCTAAAGATGAGTTTGGGGTCGGAACCATGGTTGCTTGGAAGGCCTCTAAACAAGAGAATAGGCCACGAGGTTTCACAAATGAGTGGATGGGACCATTTGTTGTTACTCGAGTAGTAACACCAATATTAATAGAGATACAACCTCCAAGAGGTCAAAAGCTGCGAATTGTAGACATATATAACCTCACTCACTACTGGGGAGGTTACATACTCAAGGGATAATGGAGGTAACCCGTCAAACTTTAAATGACGTTAAATAAAAGTGCTCTTGGGAGACACCCAAACTTTGATTGCTTTCTTAGTTTAGTTTTTAGTGTATATTATTTAGTTTACGTATTTTTTTAGTTGATAGTGCATTATTGAGGAAGGTATTAGTGTTTTTGATGCTCAGGTATTGGAGAAATCGAGTTAGGGAAGCGAGCAAAATTTCTCGGAACGGAGAAACTTCGGCAAGTCATATCTTTGCGCTCGGATGTCGAAATCAGGTGATCTTTGAGCCTAAACTGCATAACTTTTCGAGATCTAGCTGTTGGGGAGGTTTTTGCCGAGCGCGGTACACCGTACCTCAGCCGCGGTGCACCACAGAGGAGAAACCCGTGCCATGGGGTAGAGCCACATGTTTTATCCAGAGACGAAAAAAATTGGAGCTGTTGGCTGCGGTACACCGGACCCTAGTCCGTGCCCTGCACCGCAAGCCAAAAACACGTGCCACGGGGTTGCTGCCACGGGTATTTTGACGAAGGATGCTACAGAGCCGCGGGGTACCCCTGCGGACTACCCCTAGTCCGCACGAAGCCGCTGGAGAGAGAAAAAAGTTGCGTTTTGAGCTTATAAAGGGAGGAAATTAGGTATTATTCCGAAATTACAAATCCTTAAGCCTCTTTTTCTTCTCCAAACCTCTCCCAACTCCATTAAAGCTCATTCAAACCGTCACCAACATTCAAAACACAACCAAATCACCATGAATTCAAATCTAAATCCTTCCCTACATCACTACAAAGAAGTTTTAATCACCCAAATCATATCAAAATACCTAAAACCCAAAATCAAGATCTCTAAAGTGTTATTGTTTGGGATGGAGCACAAGAAGATGTAAGGGACAGCGAAATTGGTGATACATGGAGTTTACATACAAATAATTCACTGCACCCTATCTTCGATATTAATCACGCGAGGCAATTGCCTCGAAGAGTATGTTTTCTTTCTTCCTTACCATTTCTCTATATGCACTATTTTCTATTTTTACTTTATTGAGTCTTTTCGAGTCGTGGGGACACGACTCATTTTTGAGTTGGGGGTGGGGATTCGTTGTCCCTCATCTCCATTTTTGTGTGATTTACTGTTTTTTTTAGAGAAATTTGAAAAAATTTGAAATTTTTAAGAGATGGATTAGATGTAGAATGTGTTTAATAGGTTGAAACCATAAGCTTAGTAAGTTGATGATAGAAAGTAGTACATTTATGAGCTGCTTTATTTTGTATGCTTTGAGTATTTGCAGGAAAACACACATTGATAGTAAAGAAAAGATTAGTTAGCAATGCGATAGAAAGTATGTTCGATCTCAGGGATCCATGAGTGGTGTGTAGGCCGTGAGATCTAAGCTAGTTGATAAACCCATTTTAATGAACATGCTAAAGGTAAGAGAATGACGAAATTACATAGTTTAGAAAGTGATTAAGGCGGTTCTTTCATAAGCCCCTTGTTGCCTTTTAGCTTGCTGTCCATTTTATTATTATATATCCTTCTCAGCCCCTTCTAGCCTTTCTAAAGCCTTTTTTTAGCCACATTATAAGCCATATCCCTTTAGTTTATTAGGACTTTTCCATATGACCCGCACTCGAATCGCGATGTATAGACAATTGTTTTAGAGGTTGAGTTTGGGGTGGTGGGTCCACCATTATGGGAAATATTATTGGGTTTGGATTTTTGAGCTTATTAAGTGTGCTCTGTTCTATATTTGATGATGACTCATATGTTTATTATATTGTAACCCTTTGCCGGGGTAATAGTAAATGAAAAAGAAGTTAAAAAGCTAATATTATGAAAAGGCATAATTTATGAAAAATCGCATGATATCTCAACATCAAAAAGAGAATCATAGCTATACAAAAGAAAAGAAAATTGATATGAAAAGAATATATATTTGGACCGGCAAAGAGGAATTTTTACGTGAACATCTTATTGCTTTAATTGGGTTATTTGGGATGCTAATTTGTGCATCAAGGAAGTCATTGGGTTGAGTGAGAACGTTTTACGAGAGTAACTCAAGCTCTAGGGCGATTCGTTGATGGCTAGTGAGGAGAGAGCCAAAAGCTCACTCTAAATTATCCAAATATACTTATCATACCGTCCCTAAGCCAACATTACAACCCTAAAGACCTTATGATTCTTTGCTATGTAATCTAGAAGTGATTGAGCCGTTAGAGATTAGTTAAGTGGATCTTTGGATACTAGTGAAGTTCAATGAACAATCTAGCCTCCTTGGTGAACTGAGTAAAGATCCTCTCCTTCTTACATTGCGAAGCTAATCCAATCTTGAATTCAAGCCGTGTTGATTGTAGATATGACAAGTGTGCAGGTATGTAGTTTGTAAATATTATTACATGAAATTTTCTAAGTAGTTGCTTGAGTTTATTCTATATATTCTACTATCTTCTTCTCCCCTGTGCTTCATTGATATAGCTGATATTTTAGAGACTTCCCTATGTTTTTACTTTTATTGTATCGGGACGATACAAGTTTGAGTTGGGGGTCTTGATGTCTTCCTTTTTGGTCTAAATATAAGCCCTTAGGAGACATCATTTTAGGTTGGAAATGGTCCTTTTACATTGACTTTAGTGCTTAAATTGCAATATTACACTTTCTCCTCTTGGAATTAGACTATTTGCATTTATAGAGCTTTTGTGCGTTAATTTACTTATTTTAATGCAAAGTTAGTAGGTTTATGAATTTCATGAAATACCAATCCAAGGAGGAGAAGTGAGAATTAAATTCTTAGAATATTTCTAGTGTGTCAGTCGAATTTCATGAATTTAAATTGCACTTTCCTATTTCTATGTCTTGATTTAATGATTTATTATTTTTAAAGCATATGCGGTTTAATTATTTATTTAATGTGAACCTTTAGAGATAATATGGAAATAAATTAGATGCTAAATCAATTTTAAGGAGATAAGGAAAGAAGATCTTGAAGAAATCTAGAGATAGAAGGAAGTAGAGTTCAATTAGGAAAAGAAAAAGCTGCCTTATGAATCTGAAATTCCAGCCACGTTTCAAAGTTTAATTCATAACTAAATATTGGCAAGGATTCTGGACGAGTGGTCTGCACCAATAGAAATCTCTTTCCAAGGCAAGCAGTTTCATATATTGGAACTCCTCAAACGGATAAGTATTGAAAAAGATATGACCAAATCAAATCAGCAGCAAAATCTTACCTTTCCTGGAATTTAGGGCTTCGAATTTAAGAGTCCTTGACTTGTCTTCCACTCCAAGTAATTCGACCTAGCACCTATAAATACCAGCTCTAAACCTTAGAAAATCATCGCTTGGCTGCATAAGCTTAATATACACAATTAATTCATCATAGAAGCAATCAAGAGGATCTAGAGGAGGAAGAAGCAAGAGCTAGAGCCTAAATACATCAATTCAACACTTCTCCATCTCTATTCTTTGGGTAATTTAGTATTAGATCTATTTTGTCTATGAGGTATTTCTAAGCTATTTATTCAAGAAGTTTTATTATGCATAATTTCTCTTTAGGATTGTAATATATGAACCATTGATTATTGTTTTTCTGTTTTACTTTGAATCTGGGATTTTAGTATTTAATTGAATTGGTTCTTAATTTCCATTGAATATATTCTTGTGCTTTTTCACTATCATTGAAGTCATGAATCAAGGGTAGGATTTAGTAATTAGGCTATTCACTTAGTGGCGAGTGATCATCCGACAGGGGGGTTTAATTACAGAACTAGGAAATAGACGCGTGGTGTCCGTTATTTGACCGACAGGCTTGACTAACCACGTAGCCAAAGAGGTAAAAGAGTATTCATCCGAAGAGGCATATTCGCCCATATAGGGGTTTATAGTACTTTAGGATAGCTCCTAAGTCCACCCGACAGGGGGCTAGGAGATAATAGATTCCCGACTATTGTGAGATTTCCCATTCACCCTAATTCTTAGGAATTATAGATTCAATATGATAGATTCATACTTGCATATCCTTATCTTTCTTGCATAATTATTTATTGTTTATTTTATTGTCTATTTTATTATTTAATTAATTAGAAAAAAATCTCCCTTGTTATTTATCTTTTTATTTAAAGCAATTAAAACTATCTATTCTGATCTTGAACACAAATTTAGAATAACTCTTAAATCCCTGTGGAGACGATAATCCTGATTTTACTTATCTATTACTTGGTACGACCCGTACACTTGCGGTATGTGGATCCTTTATTCCTTTGCTTTTATTTTATTATTTTATAACACACAAGGACCCACCAGTTAACACAATGAACATTCAACCCTCTTTTTGAATGACACCAAAAAATTCTTGTTGAATAGAGGATCATGAATTAAAGACCCTCAAAGTGGTGCGTTTGGAAAGCCTTTAAAGAGGATAGTACATCATATTAAAAACGGAACAAAGAGTAAAAAAAGAAATAATTAAAAGACCTTAAGAAAGGCTCTCACAACTACGTTTATAAAGAAGAAAGGAAAACACCCTCAAGCAGATTACGACGACCCTCAGGCAGTTATGACTTTTCAATGTTGCCTCCCAAAAACAAAAAATTAAAAATAAATTAAAACATGCACATAAATAAGTAGTTCGCAAGAAAGGGAGAAGTACTTACTTTTGCGAGAAAAAATCAATCTCCAAGTTTGTGGTTGACGTTCTCGATCCATGAAAATGCGCAAAAACAACATTTGGCTTTTTTAAGAGGCGAATCCAGCTCTATATGTGCATTATATTGAAAAATATCACTACTAAAAGGTGGAGATTTTATTCCAAAATTTTCGTCGCCTCTTGAATAGCGATTTCTGATCTCGCATGCCAAAGTTATGACTTTTCAAAGTTGGCTCCCGAAATCCAAAAAAAATACTTACTTTTGCGAGAATCCCCTAGTCTCCAAGTTTGGAGGCAACGTTCTCAATCCATAAAAATGCTAAAAATGGCATTTTCCCTTGTTTAGGGGTGAATCCATCTCAACATGTGTCTTATTTTGGAAAATGTCACTAACAAAAGTTTGAGATTTTCTTCCAAACTTTCCGTCGCCTCCTGAATCGCTATTTTCGGAGCTCGCACGCCAAAGTTATGACTTTTCAAAGTTGTCTCTTGAAATTCAAAATTTAAAATAATTAAAACATGTACATAATAAATAGTTCACAAGAAAGTGAAGCGTACTTACTCTTTTTGGGAAAGTTGAAGATCTTCTTCCAAGCTTTTTGTCGCTTTCTTGAATCAAAATTTTTGGAGCCCGCATGCCAAAGTTATGACTCTTCAAAGCTTGCTCCCGAAAACAAATAATTACAAGAATTAAAACATGCACATAACTAATAGTTCTTAATAATGACAATGTACTTACTTTTGCGAGAATCACTCAATCTCCAAGTTCGGGATTCAAGTTCTCAATCCATGAAAACACGCGGAAACGGTGTTTTCCCTAGTTTAGGGGTAGATCCAACTTTATCAATACCTAATTTGGAATAATGTTACAAACTAAAGTTGGTAATATTCTTCCAAGCTTCTTGTCGCCTCCTGAATCGCAACTTTTTTAGCTTGCATGGCAATGTTATGACTCTTCAAATTTGGCAAAGGTGAGCAATAATGCTATGCATAGAGTTGAAAAGTACTTACTTTTTTTTTGTAAAATCACTCAATCTCTAAGTTTGTGGTTGACGTCCTCGATCCATGAAAATGCGTAATAACAGTGCTAGCCCTTGTTTAGGGGTGAATCAAGCTCTATATGTGCCTAACTTAGAAAATGTCACTACTAAAAGTTGAAGATCTTATTCCAAGCTTTTTGTTGCTTTCTTGAATCGCAATACTTGGAGATCGTATGCCAAATTGTTCACTCTTCAAAGTTGGCTCGCAAAAACCAAGAATTAAAAAAATTAAAACATGACAATAAGTAATAGTTAACGAGAATGAGAGATGTACTTACTTTTGCAAGAATCACTCAGTCTCCATGTTTTGGGTTCATGTTCTCGATCCATGAAAACGCGCAAAAACAGCGTTTGCCCTTGTTTAGGGGTGAATATATCTTTATTATTGCCTAATTTGGAAAAAAATCACGAACAAAAGTTGGAGATCTTCTTCCAATCTTTTCGTCGCCTAGAGAATTGCAATTTTCGGAGCTTGCATGCCAAAGTTTGGACTCTTCAAATTTAAATCTTAGAAACCAAAAATTTAAAAAAAAATTAAAACATGCGCATAAAAAATAATTCAAAAGAAAGGGAAAAGTACTTAGCTTTTTGGGAGAATCACTAAATCTTGAATTTTGTGGTTGACGTCCTCGATCCATGAAAACATGTAATAATTGTGTTTGACCTTGTTTAGGGGTGAATAAAGTTCTATCTGTTCCTAATTTGGAAAAATGTTACTGATAAAAGTTGAAGATCTTATTCCAAGCTTTATGTCGCTTTCTTGAATCGCTATTTTTTATGTTAGTGACCCCTAAGGTATAACCCACCAAGCTCGATAGTCTGTTTTATGGATTGAATCTATGATTTTGTCCGAGTTTAGGAGTTAATTTTTTGCGATTCAAGAATGTGACGGAAATCTTGGAAGAATATCTTCAACTTTCATTAGTGACATTTCCCGAATTATGCAAATATAGAACTTTATTCACCCCTACACTAAGCAAAGCGCAATTATTTTACATTTTCATGGATAGAGGACGTCAACCACAAATTTAAGATTTAGTGATTCTCCCAAAAAAGTAAGTACTTTTCCCTTTCTAGTCAAGATCAGGATGGTTTGCACCACCACTGCTGGCATTACACTTTATTATATCAAGATTCTCTATATTTCCTTATTTTACTATGTCAAGTTTGTTATGATTTGTTTCTCGCGAATCCAAAATAACCACTAATATACATGATAGGTCAAGCAACAGCATGACCGCTCCTCCACCGCTGGCATTTCAATTTTTATCTTTGCTATTAAGAAGAATTTTGTTTCAAATGAAGAAATACTTACTTATCATGTAGATAAAGAAGATAAGGAAGAAGACATAAAACAAAGGAAGAAAAAAAAGGAATGAAAGAACAAAAGAATTAATAAGTCACAAGGAATATTCTAAAAAGTATCTAAGTGAAACCATGGTTAGTTTAATCATGAGAGGGATGGTTAATGCGAACTAAGTTCAAGTTTTCAAGGGAAATAGATGCCATGCAATAAAGGAAAGCCCATTAAGTCATGGTATTCTCGAAAACGTTGTATATGATCAACTCCATTTCGGTCTTAACAACCTTATGAATGGCAGACAACACATAATATCAAGTGCCAAAGCTAATTTGAGGTCTTTTAAACATGCCAAAAATAAGGTATGCCTCTTCACCTTTATTAGTTGGGTATCTATAAATTGCATAGTAAATAACATTAATTGTAACAGCTTTCCTAAAGCATAGAAATCACTATTTGCATAACAACATTTTCAATAATCGTTTGAGATTCATAAAAATATCTTCTACTTTTAGTTTAATTAATTACTCCCAGAAAATATTGTCACGAAGAGCGACATGCACTCCCTTTGGCAAAGGTGAGTAATAATGCTATGCATAGAGTTGAAGTGTTGAATAATGGATCACAAACTAAATCATTGATTGGTATTATCCAAAGTTTCACTTTAATTTTAAGGGTTATCGGTACGAGAAGGGTGATGCCAATGTTTTCATAAAATTTATCTCGGAAAACTAGTTTGTCGATAGAAGAATTTGGGTTTCAGAAATGTAAATTTAAAATTTAAAACTTGGGTGATGTCAATGTTTTCATAAAATTCCAAGTTTGATCATTATAAGGTAACTTTAAATATTATATTTTATAATTTATATTTTATATTTTATATTTTATATTTTATATTTTACATTTATGGATTGGGTTTTACTTTTTATAATTTGAATTTTATGGGGTTGAGTTAAGTTTAATATATTATATTCCAAATTTCCAGGTTGGATTTTAATTTATTATTTAATAATTTAGGTTGAATTAAGTTTAATATTTTATATTTAACCAATGTGAGTATTATATATAGCATAAGTGTCTTCAATTTGAAATAACTTGGTGCGAGTCGGAGGAAGGTATAGCCATGATTGAGGACTCCCTTAGTCCCCAAGCTACAATCTCCTTCCAATCTGTGGCCTTAAAGTTTAATAGAAACTGAAATCATGCTAAAAGCTTCTACTTCTGTGAAAAAAATTAGAGATCCAAAAAAATAAGCGAAATATCCATAAGCCGTCTAAGGAACTTGGAATTAGTATTGATCACCCATCAGATCCTAATACCCTAATACCTCCCAGTGATATAAGGACACTCTAGCACCCATTAGTAAATAGTGGTATCTAGAAGAGATTTATTGGGCCATCAAGGCTAAATGTAAGTGGGTGAAAGAGGGAGATCTGAAAAATAAATTCTTCCATTCCTTTACGAAGATTTGGTGTGCCTTAAACCAAATCATTTTCTTATAGATCTATTTAATAATTAGGTAGAGGGCATGCATAGCTTGATCAATGCACTACTTCTTTTTATGTCGACCTCTACAAAATTGAAGGCCAAGGGTGCCTCAAAGTCTTTCTTGAACTGCAATCCTGGGATTGTATCTCATTGTTGACAATGTCCCTTTGAATTGATCTATTTATATGGTATAAGTTGAAAAGGCGACTTGGAGTTTGAGGGAAACCAAATCACCTGATCCTGATAGCTTCAATGGACGTTCTACCAAAGATTTGTATACCTCCTAGCACTTAATATTCTAGCTTTTCCAAGCTTTATTTTAAGGGTCGCATGATCAAGGCCTTAAATAAGGCTATTATAGTACTCATTCTGAAAGTTGATCATCCTACTTTGCTGGGTGATTTTCGACCCATTAGCCTAGCTAATTTTATTTAAATGTGACAGGAAGAAAATTATAGGGTCGTAAACTTGTGAGGAGACAACACTATTTCTCTCCCTTTAACCTTACTAATTTTTTGGGATGCAATCTTTATTTACTTTTTTATTACTTCGTCAAACCGTACACTTGTGAGGAGACAATACTATTCCTCTCCCTTGTCTATTGCGATATGATCGCCTAATCTTTTGATATTCTAGTACCTGGATATATTTGGCTAAGACTAGGTATAACCAAGCTCTAAAGTACTTATAACCTACAAATTGATGCTCACATTATCAAACAATAGTCCTCTCCACCCCCACCTTAGTAATTTTGGATAAAATATAGAATGGTACACTTCATCTGGAACTAAAATCTTTGTTATGAGAAGTGTGCCTCAATGATTCCCCACATTGAATAATATGTTTCATTGTAAATGTATTAAATCTCCTACCTGCAACATATGTCAACTCTCTGACAAGCCATTCAAGCAGATGTTCTTTTAATGCACTTGGACTAGAAAACTCCGGCTTAAGGGTTCCCTACCTACCAGACGGCCTTTCCCTGAAGAGTCTCAGTTCGAATGGCTTCTCATTGACCTTGTGTCCAACTGCACAAAGAATGGTGTTTAGACAAAAGAAATAAGACCTATGATAACATTTACTTGTTGGACTATCTGGTTGCACTAAATAAATTTGTTATGGACCAGAAAATTATAAATGTGCGTACTATTCTCGTTCAACCAATTAATAACCTGGATTATTTTTGTACTCATGTATTGCATGCTTCCCACTTACCCTTTTATTTCCTATGATGATTCGGTCTCAACTAACACCACTACTTTTTCTGGATACCATTAAACACAACAGAGGCGCAGTTGTGGGCCCTCATGGGGTAGTTGTATGTGGAAAATCTAGTCGTGAAACCCGATGTTTCATCCTTACTACCGACTGGTTAGCATCAAGAAACCTATTTTGTTTGTCTTATAGTCAATTCTTTTCGCGTTACCGTTGAAAGTGATGTTTGACCGACAAAACCTCTTAATTTCTTCTATATATGAGGCTACGTGTTAAAAATATATAATTAAAATAAATCGAAATATTATATATTATATATTATATATATCTATTTAACCCTAATAGCTCGTCCTATCAGAAATTATTAATGTAAACATTAATTAAAATTGGTTTTGTTTTTTCCTAAAAGTCATTAATCATGTTAATGTTAAATTAAATGGTGTACGACTTTAGGTCTTAATTTCTCTCATTTTTCATTGGAAAATACTTCCGTCCAATATTGGATGATCCTACACGAATGATATTAATACACATACCTCATGTTTTAAACTTGTAAAAGTAACTAACATATTAATCTAGTGACATGTGTTTTGTTAAAATAATCAATGGGTGATATGAATATTGGACCATCCAATATTGGATGGAAGTCTTACCCTTTTTCATTTGTCTTAAAATATATCATTTTTTTGTTAAAATTCAAACAAAAAAATATCGTTTGTTTGATGGGATCCGGAAACTTCATTGGCTTAAACACGTTAAATTTTTCCTCCTCATCTTGAATACGCATAAAAAATTCACCGTTTTCTACATCAATCAAAGTACGCCCGTGGCTAGTAATGGTCTTCCCAAAATAATGGGGACATTCCTATCTGCGTTGTAATCAAGTATAACAAAATCAACATGAAAGATTAATGTACCAGCCTTGACAAGGACATCTTCTAATCTTCCCTTTGGATGTACGAGGGATCTGTCAGCCATTTGCAAAACCATAGAGGTGGGTTTTGCGTTTCCTATCTTCAACTTTTCAAACACGGATTTGGGTATGAGATTAATACTTGCTCCCAAATCACACGAAGCTTTCCCTTGCCACTTAGCACCAATGGAAATCGGGATTGTAAAACTTCCAGGATCAAGTAATTTGGGTGGCAACTTACTCTGGCAGATGGCACTACACTCCTTGGTAAACCCACCATTTCATTCTCAAGATACTGACACTTGCTAGTGATAGCTCTTTTCAAGAATTTCATGTATTTCGGTACACCTTTGCTAGCTTCTAAGAAAGGTATATTAATGTTCAGCTTACTCACCATAGTCATAAATCTCTGATATTCTGCAGTATCTCCTTTCTTCTGAACTCTTGAAGGGAATGGTGGAGGAGGACGGATTTCTATAGCATCATTCTTTTTCAGATTTTCTGGAACCTTCTCCACTTCCACTACTTCTTGTTCATCTTCTTTTTCCACTACATCCTCTACCATTTTCTCTTTCACAGTTGTTTCTTTTTCTTTCATAACGGGAAAAGGTGGTGGTGGAAGATTCTTACCACTTATAAGAGAGATAGCGTTACATTCTTCATATGGTTTAGGTTCTTCAGTGTCACTCGGTAATTGTCCCTATGGACGCTGATTTAATTGTTTTTCCATCTGAGCCATCTGAGTTTCCATCAATTTAAGTGTTGCGGGCGTAGTTTGTTGAATGTTGATTAGTGTTGCCAAGGTTTGCTGAACATCTAATGCACCTTCTTGAGGATGAGCAGGTAGAGCTTTCTGATTCATAATCTCGGTGTAAGCATCTTGAGAAGTTTGTCTCTGAGCTTGATTTTTGTAAGCTTGTCCACCTAGGTAGTTGTTTTGAGGTCTTGGTTGATAGTTATTGCCTTGGGAACGCGCTTGATATGCATGTTGCGGATTAGCGGCCCCATTTGGATTTGAATATTGGAAACCCGGATGGTTTCTATTCGGTTAATAACCTTGACCACTTGAGTTATAGTTTCCTCGGTTGGAAACAAACATTACGGACTATGGATTGTTTTGACACTGCTCCCATTCATGATCTTGCGTACCACAGTTAGAACACCAATAAACTTCTTGTGTAATATTAACATCTGCTCTTCTACTTGCAACACTTTTTGTTACGACTAGAGTAAGCTGTTTTAATTGTTGCTCAAGTTTATTTTCCATGGCGGTGAATTTTCTCCATTAACGCACTATTTCCACCTCGAATAGGTGTTCTCACAGTATTCCAACCCAGTTCATTCATAACTGTTCTATTCAAAATAATCTTAGCATGGACTGGTTGTACCTGTAGAAATCCACCACCGCAAAGCAAGTGTAGATCCTTTCTTGAAGAGCCATCAAGTCCTGGTAAAATATCTTCATCTGTTGAATCTATGTGAGGCCATGATCAGGGACTCTTTTTAAATAAATCGGAAATCTCTTCCAACTTCTACCCAAAGTCTCGTCTTGATCTTGTTTAAATGAAGTCATTTCAACTTGCGCGTCTAATCTCATATTAGTTGGATAGTATCTATCGAAGAACGCAGTTTGTAATGCGTCCCATGTTGTAATTGTTCCGGGTTCTTGAGAATCATGCCATTCACTTGCTCCATCAATAACAAAATGCCTAAAATTAGCAAAATACATCTGCTCTCTTGTTACTCCTTGCGTAATATAGGAATCCCCGATTTGCATGAACTTCTGTACAGCACGGATTGGATCTTCGCCAGGTGCTCCTCAGAAATTGCCATAAAACTCTGAAATTGAGATAACATACCAGGATCGGGTCTGAATCTCTCGACATTAATAATTGCTGGGCCAATTCCGAGGGCATGAGCTCTAAATGAAGCTTCTTCAGGGCCATTGATGACCCAAAGATCATTGTTTTGAGGAGGTTGAACTTGTGGAACAATAGGAACCACAGGAACAAGAGGAGGGTCGAGTTCAACCATTGCTTCTCTTGCTAATTGCTCCTCTAACTCTTTTGCTTTAGCTTCTCTCTTTCTTTTGTTTGTGTCTCGAACTAGGTTTTCGGGATTCGCAAGAATCACGATATCTTCACGACTAAAAAAAAAACCTGTAAACCTGAGAAAGAAAGACAACCCAAAGCGTAAAACTGAAAAATAAAACTAAAACTAAAACAATTAAACTATTAAGAGATTAACACCGGGGTCACACGCTACCGTCCCCGGCAGCGGCGCCAAAAACTTGGTGGGTCCTGGTGTGTTTATAAATTAAGAACTGAAAATAAGGGAACCACTTAACCGCAAGTGCACGGTTGTCCAAGTAATATATGATAAACAAGTTCGTTCGCAGGGACGTATTAGGCACAACTCAGGTATTAATCGAAAAGTAAGAATAATTGCTTGACAGAAAAATAAAGTAAAGATTTTTGTTTGGTTTTTATAAAATAAAAGAGGCAAGAAAATAAACTATGGAAATAAAATAAAGCAAGTAAAAGAAACTTGAAACTTCAGCTGAGAGAGAGTACTTGATCCTCGCAAGGGTTTCACCTAACCTATCTAATTCATGCTAATGTTTAAGGGCTAAACTGGTATTATTGTGCTAGTCGGGACTCTAATATCTCCTAACCCCCGTCAGGGTGGACTTAGGAGCTATCCTACGGTATTACAAACCCCGTTATGGTGAATATAAGATACTTTCAGATGAATACTAATCTACCTCATTGGTTGCATGGTTAGTTAAGCCCGTCAGGGTCGATAACGGAGACTATGCGTCTATTATCTAAGTCTGTAATTAAACCCCCCCCCCCCCGTCAAGGTGATCCATACGCCACTATATGGAATAACCTAATTACTATGAGATAAGTTTGATTCATGACTTCAAAATTAGTAATTAAATTAAAATAATAGTCAACACAAAATACCTAGTCTAGTTTAAACCCTTAATTCCCAAATTCAAAAAAAATAAATTAAACAGAATTAAGTTCAACCCATATAGCGATTCTCAAGTACTAAAGAAATTAGTTCATAACGGAATGGAAAACTTAAATTTATTCAAAGGAATTCATGTTCAAATACAAAAGATAAATTGATAACCTAAAGGGTAAGATGACTGATGATGGAAGAACAGGACTCCTCCAGCACTAGCTTCTCCTTGCCTTCTTGCTCTGACTTGAAAACCTTAAGCCTCTTGTGTAATTCTCTGAAGTCTGTGAAAAGAGGAGGATAAGAGATGTATTTATAGGTGTTAGGAAGCCCTAGGTAGAATTTACTTGGAGTGGAAGACAAGTTAAGAACTCTTAAATTCGTAGCCCTAAAATCTAGGAAAGGTAAGATTTTGCTGCTGATTTGTTTTGGTCATATCTCATTCAATACTTATCCGTTTAACGCGTTCCAATATATGAAACCGCTTGTCTCGGAAAGCTATTTCCATTGATGCAGACCACTCGCCCAAATTCCTAGCCAATCATAAGTTATGGACTCGTCTTTGAAACGTGGCTGGAATTTGAGGTTCATAAGGCAGCTTTATCTTTTCCTTCTTTGCATATATCTTTCCTTAATCTTCTTATTTACATGTAAATATTCTTTCCTTTACTTCTTTCACTCGACTTGGTCTCTAAGTAATTACCATATATCTTTTAAAACTTCACAATAAATAAATAATTAAACCACATATGTTTTAAAAAGAATAAATCGATAATTCAAGAAATAGAAATAGGAAAGTGCACTCTAAAACTAGAAACTCGAGTAAAAGTACTTCCTAACACACTAAAATACCCTAATACTTTAATTCTCACTTCTCCTCCTTGGATTGGTCTTTCATGAAATTCATGAACCTACTAACTTTGTATTAAAAACAATCAAATTTACGCACAAAAGCTCTAAAAACGCAAATAGTCCATTTCCAAGGGAAGAAAGTGCAATATGATCAAATAAGCATAAAATTCTATCAAATAAGTCATTATTTCACCTAAAAGGATGTCTCCAGAGGGCTAATAATTAGAACAAACAGGAAGATATCAGTTACAGAATAATATGTGAGGTAACCCGTCGAGCGTAATGACGTTAAACAAAAGTCATTTCAATTGTATATTAGTTTATTGCTTTATGTTTTTCAATCCCTAGTGTATAATTATAAGTAATTATGGATTCTTAGGGTCTACTTTTAAAGAAATGAGAAAGGTAGTGTGTTGAATGGTGCAGGAATTGAGTTTGGGGTGCTAAGGAACGAAAAAGAAAAATCTGCAGCACTAGCCGGCTAGCCGGTCATATGACCGATATGCCGGCGGATGAAAAAGGGTGGCCTCGGGTCTTTGACTCTGGTATTTTTCCGAGACGAGAAGAAATTAGAAACGCCTGACCGGTATACTGGCCAGGGGAGCGGTATGCCGGCCTCGAAAAAAAGTGGCCTCGGGTTTTATGACTCGACTTTTCTGCCGTAGCAATCTTTATAGGACCGGCATGCCAGCCCGCGGTGTCGGAAAAAAAAACCCGACGCCACGGGTATATGACACGGGTTTTCTGCCGAAAGGAGAATTTCGACCCGGTCTGGGACCGGCTAGCCGATCATCTAACCGGTATGCCGACCCTACTAGCGGGATTTTCCCCAAAACCTTATTAAAACCCTAGTTTTGTCCTTTTTAACCTAGCCTATCCTGCAATATTTCATTATGAACGACCCGTAACCCATTATATACCTCCACCACACCACTACAACACCCAAGAACATTCAATCCTTCCTCTTAATCCATTTCACACACACATTCAACACCACAATCATTTAAGAACACAAATAAATCATCTTCTTCAACCTTAAGCCTCTTCATCAAAGCTTTAATCCTATCCATTATACCTTCTCAAATCCATTACATAAACATCACCCATCTCATATAACACCTTAATCCTCAAAACATCAAAATTCATAACTCTTCTCTAGTTTTTGAATATTTGAAGTTTTGAGTTTGGGGTTCATTGAGATGACGAAGATTGGGAGGTCAAGAATTCCATGAAGAGGAAGAAGAAGTTGAAGATCCTCTTATTGATTTTGGTGTTGAAAGATGTAGTTGAAAGAATGAAAACTTTGGTGGATAAACATGAACAGGCGTTGACAACCATAGGAAAAGTCACAAAAGAGTTGGAGCTCAAGCAAACATATTACGTGGAGTGAGCAATGTTCAACATTCCACCTACGCAACGAGAGGAGCTCAACCTACACGCAACCATGGATACCACCTTCGTGCTGGTTCAGATACGTTTTCCTATCCTTTTCTCATTTATTTTATTTGTTTATGTGCTTTATTGAGTCTTTTTTGAGTCGTGGGGACACAACTCATTTTTTAGTTTGGGGTGGGGTTCGTTGCCTCATCCCAATTTTTTGTGTTTTACATGATTTTTATAAAATTAATCTAAGGGTTGCGTTTGACTGTAGAGTCTTTTTAATGTCCCCATCAAGCATGCTTTTTATGAATTTATGATAGAAAATAGTTGACTTTAGGAGTTATTGTAAACCGCACTTAGATTGCATGCAAATATGAGGTAATTGATAAGAAGAATTAATGAAAAATGCAAAAGAAGTAAACTTGTACTTATGGAAAATGAGTGGTTTGTAGAATGTGAAATCTGAATGAGTAGATAACCTACTTAGGTATGAACTAGAGGCAAGTTATGTAAATAGGAAAATGATAGAGGCAGTTTGTTAGCCCTTTGAATCCTTTTTTGGCCTTCTATCCCTGAATTTAATTATATCCTTCTTAGCTCCAATTTTAGCCTTTAAGTCTTTCTTTTGTCGCCACATTATAAGCCAATATCCCTTTAGTTTATTAGGCATTTCCATATTACCCGCACTTGAATTACGATCCTGAGACTTCCTGTCTTGAGCTTGATTTTGGGGTGGTGGGTCCACTATTATGGGGAAGTACATTGGGTTGGGATTTTTGGAGCTTATTAATTGTGCTATATTCTATATGTATGATGATTCACAGTTATTACATTGTAACCCTTTGCCGGGGTAAGAGTAAATGAAAAAAAAAAGATATGAAAAGAAAAAAATTTATGAAAAAAAAGCATGATATCTCAACATCAAAAAGAGAGTCATAGCTACACAAAAGAAAAGAATCATATGAAAAGAATATATATTTGGACCGGCAAGGAGGAAATATTTATGTGAGACATCTTCAGTGCTTATTGGGTTAGTCTGGGGATGCTAAATTAGCGCGTCATATGGGTTGAGTGAGAACATAATCGAGTGTAAACTCAAGCTCTTGAACAGTTTGTTGATTGTAAGTGAGGATAGCGCCAAAAGCTCACTTCAAATTTACCAAATATACATACCATACCACCCCTAAGCCTATATTAAAACCGTAAAGACCTCGTGATTCCTAGATAAATAGTGAGTTTGTGATTCAGCTAATAGGGAGTATGCTAAGTGGAGCGTTCAAAGCAAGTAAGGATCGATGAACACCCTATAGCCACCATCTTGAGATAAGTATAAGCGTAACCTTCTAGCATTGTGAAATTAATGTTGGATTGATATTATTTTGTGTTTGATTTTGCATGATATGTTTATGTGTATATTAATTCCTAGATCATACTATATGAGATTTGATTTAAGTTGTGCTTTGGGTGTATTTCATAGATTCTACCTTATGCGTTCACCTTAAAAGCCTTTGTTTTTAATTTACTTTGTCGGGACGACAAAGGTTTGAGTTTGGGGTCTTGATGTCTCCCTATTTGTTCTAAATATAAGACCTTAGGAGACATCATTTTATGTGAATATTTGACTTATTTGATATACTTTTATGCTTATTTTGTCATATTGCACTTTCTCCCCTTGGAATTAGACTATTTGCATTTTTATAGCTTTTGTGCGTTAATTTGTTTGTTTTAGTGCAAAGTTAGTAGGTTTATGAATTCATGAAGAACCACTACAAGGTGGAGAAGTGAGAATTAAATTCTTAGATTGATTGGAGGAGCTAAAGGAAAGAAAATAATTTTCAAGAATTTAATTAAAGAAGTTGCAGATCTGGAAGGCTGTTAAAGATTGCTATTTTTTGGGCTACTTAGCAGCGGATTTTAGCCTTGGGCAAACATGGTTTGATAGCCTATTGAGTTAGGAAGATTCTCCAATTTGAATCAGCCCATTTGGATTTGAGATGCAAAAGTGACAGCCGTTTTACTAAAGGCTGCACACCATACGTGAATTAAAAGAGAAGATGGGCTTGGGTTTTTTATAATTTGACCTAATCCTCTTAACCTAAGCCTTAATCCGTTTTTACAAGTATAAATAGACCCTTTAGCCTCCTTTTTACACACTTCATAGAATCACATCAAAGAACTTAATTGCCACAAGTCAAAAGCAAGTAAGGAAGAAAGCTAAGAGATGGAGAAAGTCATCTTCTTCAAATCGCAGCCAAACCCAACCTTTTAATAGGTTTTATTCAATTTACTTTCTGATAAACATGATGTTCTTTAATTTTATTTTCTTAGTTTTAATTTCAATTATGAGCTAAATCTTTTAAGTTCTTGAGAATCGCTACATCTGTTGACCCCCAATTAATTTGATTAATGTTTTCTGATTTGGGGTTTTTATAATTTAATTAGAATTGAGAAATTGAGTATTGATTATTATCGTGTGATTATTTACTATTTTTAATCTGATCAATTAGACATAGGATTTAGTAATTAAGCTATTCACTTTGGTGGGGAAGTGATCGCCTTGACGGGGGGGTTTAATTACGGACATAGGTAATAAACGTAAGACAGAAATTATTGATCCTGACGGACTTAGTTAGCCTTATAGCCAATTGGGTAGAGAACTTGACATTCAAAGGTGGATTACAATCGCCCTGACGGGGTTGGTAACACCCTAGAATAGCTCCTAAGTCCACCCTGATGGGGTTAGGAGAAGCTATAGTCCCGATTATTACTAATTACCAATTCGACCCTTAAAAGAAGCATTGATTAAGTTTATTTAGGTGAAACCCTTGCGAAACTCAAGTACTATTTCTCATTCTTGCGTCCACTCATATTTTATTTTCTTGCGCCTCATTATTTGCATTAACTTAGTTTAATAATTTACTTTATTTGCACTTTAGTCTTTAATAAAAAACAAAACAAATATTTATTCCATTTACTTTTATTTGTCATTCAAACAACTATTTCCATTTATTGCATAATACTTTAGTCATATCCAATCCGTCTCTGAGATCGAAATCCCGTTTACCGGATATTACTTGGACGACCTGTACACTTAAGGTACGTGTGTTGCCTTTTTAGGTGTGTTATTTTAGAACACACAAGGATACACCACTAGGAAACCCTAACACGTTTTCTTGGAGTGGAATACAAGTAATTGGACTTCTAGTCCAACTCAAATTCGTAACCCTAAAATATATAAAAGGAAATAAACTGCCGTTGTTTTGTTTTGGCCGTAACTTCTTTGTTTCAACTGCGTTTGATGCGTTATTTATATTAAAACTGATCGTCTCGGAAATATATATAACTTTGCTTAGGACCATTCTTCCGAATTCCCAACCAATCTTGAGTTATGATCACTTTTATGGACGTAGCTGCTGGAATTTAGATTTACTTGGCAACTTTATCTTCCATACTTACCTTTTCCTTCCTTTATCTCCAATTTCCATCCATATCTTTTTTCCTTTATCTATTGGAATTGATTTGGCATCCAATTAATTACTATATATTTTTAAAGCTTCACACTAAATGAATAAATTAAACCCAATATGCTCTAAAAATAATAAATACTCAAATCAAGACAAGAAATAAGGAAATACAATAATATATTTAAAAACTGAGTATAAGCTTTCCTAAAACGCCTAAAATGATGTATCCAACTAAGATTAAATCATCACAATTGGGAAGACATCAAGACCCCAACTCAAAGTTGTATCGTCCCGATACAATAAAGATAAAAACAAAGGGAAGTCTTTAAATACACACCTAGGTTAATTAAGAACAGAGGGAAAGAAGATAGCAGAATATATAGAATAGACATAGAGCAACTACTCTGAAAATATCATGTAATAATATTTGCAAACCACATACTTGCACACTTTTCATATATACCATCAACACGACATGAATTCAAGATTATATTAGCTTCGCACTGTAAGAAGGAGAGGATCTTTACTCAGTTCACCATGGAGGCTATAGGTTGTTCATCAAACTTCACTGGTATTCAAAGATCCACTTAACTACTATCTATTAGTTCAATCATTTCTAGATTACATAACAAAGAATCATAAGGTCTTTAAGGCTGTAATGTTGGCTTAAGGACGGTTTGATAAGTATATTTGGATAATTTAGAGTGAGATTTTGGCTCTCTCATCACTAGCCATCAATGAATCGCCTTAGAGCTTAAGTTACTCTCATAAAATGTTCTCACTCAACCCAATGATTTTATTTATGCATAAAGTAGCATCCCAAATAACCCAATTAAGCATAAGATGTTCACATAAATTAAACTTTGCCGGTCCAAATATATATTATTTTCAAAAGAAAATTCTTTGTATTGCTATGACTCTCTTTTTGATGTTAAGATATCATGATATTTTTTCTCATAAATTTTTCTTTTCTTTTCATACTTTTCAGCTTTTTTCAATTACTCTTACCCCGGCAAAGGGTTACAATATAATAAACCTATGAATCATCATCAATATATAGAACAGAGCATAATTAATAAGCTCGAAAATCCCAACCCAATAACAATTCTCATAATGGTGGACCCACCACTCCAAACTCAAGCTCTAAAACAATTGTCTATGCATCGCGATTCGAGTGCGGGTCATATGGAAAAGTCCTAAAATCTAAAGGGATATGGATTATAATGTGGCTAAATAAAAAAGGCTTTAGAAAGGCTAGAAGGAGCTGATAAAGATATAATATAATTATTTGGACAACAAGCTAAAAGGAAACAAGGGGCTTATGAAAGAACCGCCTTAATCACTTTCTCAACTATGCAATTTCGTCATTCACTTACCTTTAGCACGTTCATCAAATAGGTTTGTCAACTAGCTTGGATCTCACGGCCTACACACCACTCATGGCTCCCTGATCGAACATACTTTCTATCGCATTGCTAACTAATCTTTTCTCTACTATCTATATGTGTTTTCCTGCAAATACGCAAAGCATACAAAATAAAGCACCTCATAAACAATCTACTTCGTTTCATTAACTTACTATGATTATGTTTTCAAGCTATTAAACATACTCTACATCTAATTCCCATGTATCAAAAAATTAAATTTCTACCTAAAAAAGCACATAAAAATGGAGATGAGAGACAACGAATCCCCACATTTAATTTGGCAATAGAAGATGGAGGAGCGATTGAATAAAGTCGAAGCAGCTCATACTTCCTTGTCCAATGATGTGGCACAAATCAAAGATAATCAAGTGCACATCATGACACTCCTTGAGCAATTAAAGAAAGATCCAGTAAATCCTATCTTGGATGTCGATAATGCGAGGCAATAGCCTCGAGAGTATGTTCTATTTCTTCCTTACCATCTCTGTATATACTTTATCTGCTAATGTTAATTTCTTCGCCGGCACGGCGCCAAAAACTTAGTGTCGCCTAGGGTGTGATAAAATAATAAAATAAAAGATTGATAAACGATGCACTAATCACCATAGACTAAGAACAGTAATATAAGTATTACAGAACTTATGCAAGTTTTAATGATAAGAAAATTCGTTCCTCAGGGACTTAAATGTGTAAACAGATGTGTAAATAAATTCGAGTAGCAATTTATAATTAAAAAGACAAGAAAATAAATATGATTGAAGAGGAATACTGATTAAACTAATTAAACTAAAGACAATAAAATAAATATGAGAGAAATAAGATGAGAAAGTATAACTCGGGTTTTGCTCCTATGCGCTAATCCTTCTAAATCTTATGTTGTTTATAAGGGTGATAATAGCACTTAGATAAGTAGTCAGGATTCTAAATTCCTCCCTTACCCCGTCAGGGTGGACTGGGGTGGCGACCTCACAATCACGAGGGGATTTAAATTGGGTGCTCCTACGCCACTAGGTTCCTAAATGATACTGGCCTTCTGATGATTATCGATGATTAAATTATACCTAATGACTATCTAGTTAGGCAAGCCCTTCCGGATCACTACCGCACACTAGACGGTTATGTGGTGTTTCAATATTTAGACACCCCTTCTGGGTAAATGATGTCTCCCTTTTTGTTATAATTATATGCCCTTAGGAAACATCAAATTAGGTGATTATTTGACTTATATGTTAGACTTTTAAGCTTATTTGGTTATATTACGATTTCTTCCCTTGGATTCGGATTATTCGTGTTTTAGAGCTTTTGTGCATTAATTTGTTTGTTTTTAGTGTAAAGTTCTTAGGTTTATGATTTGATGGAGTATCAAGACAAGGAGAAGAAACGTGAGTTAAAGTCTTGGATTGAGCGTTAAAGTCAAAGGCGAAAAAAGTTGAATTGAAGAAATGATTTAATGGGAAGAAATTCTAGAATGCTGTTACAAATTACTGTTTTTGAACGTCTTAGCCACTGATTCTGCCTTGGAACATAAAATAAGAATTATAGATCCAGAAGTCAGGAAGATTTTCCAAGTTGAACGAAGTGATTCTGAGTCCGAACGCAAATGTTACAGTTGTTTTAGTAACAACTACACACCAGTTACGGGATTTCATTTAAGGATTGGGCTTTTATTTCATTTAACCTATTTCCTAGAGTCAAGCCCAATCCGTTTTTCCCATTGTAAATAATCCTTAGACTTCATCTTTTTAGACACAACTAATATTTTAGAAGATAGAAGCGTCAGAGAGAAGTCAGAGAGAAGTCAAAAGCAAAAGGAGAGAAGAAAGCTGAAGCTGGAGAATTCCAAATTCTCCATCAACAGTCAGAATCAATCCTTCAATTAGGTTACCCATTTCATTCTTGTAATTGAACATGAGTAATTTATCTTTTATTACAGTTTTTCATTGCATTATGAGCTAAACAATTAAGTACTTGAGAATCGCAATTATGGGTTAAACCCTTATTCATGTTAATTCATGTTTTTCATGTTTTTCTGAATTTGGGATTATTTGATTTAAATTGAATTGGGTATTTTGTATTGACTATTATCGCATTTTAATTACTACTTTTATTCTGGCCAATTAGAAATAAGATTGACTATTTAGGCTATTCATTATAGTGGCGTAATGATCACCTTGACGGGGGGTTTAAATACAGACCTAGGTAATAGTTGTTGGTATTCGCCAATGACCTTGACAAGCTTGACTAATCAATAGCCAATTGGGTAAGCGACTAAAACCATTCGAAAGTAGGTATAATCTCCCTTACGGGGTTTATAATACCGTAGGATAGCTCCTAAGTCTACCCTGACGGGGGTGAGGAGATTATAGAGTCCCGACTAATACATAAATATCAATTCAACCCTTAAACGGAAATATTAATTATATAAATATAGGTAAATTCCTTGCGAGACTCAAGTACCACTTCTCATCCTTGCGTCTACTCATTTTTATTTTACTTGCATCTCATCTACTTGCATAAGTTAATTTAGTATTTTATTTTATTTGCAATTTAGTCCTTAATCAAAAACAAAAACAAATCTTCATCTCATTTACTTTCTGCATCATATAACAATTATTCACACTTATTACATAACATCGAAAGTCATATCCAATTCGCCCCTGAGATCAAAAACCCGTTTACCGATTTTACGCTTTATTTTCAGTTTTACGCTTTTCTTCGTTTTTTGTTCTTTCTCAGGTTTTACAGGTTTGGTGCATGAACTCAAACCATGAGAGGTTAGTTCGAAAAAGAAACAAAAGAGAAAAAGAAGCAAGAGAACAAGTAAAGAGAGAAAGAAAATGCAGAATTTGAATTTCATCACGTTGAAGATCCTGGCGTGCAGTTGGACGCAAATGGCCAACCACTAATACCACCAATCATTCCTAATCCAGTTCTCAACAATCAACAAAATCATCCACCTATGCAACAAGCTCAACCCCCTATGTATTATGATCCATGGTTCGTACATGGTACAGAACAAGCTCCCTATCGCGTTCCTGCTCTCGGTATTGGTCCTGCAAATATCAACGTTGCACGGTATTGACCTGACCCTGGTATGCTATCCCAATTTCAGAAATTCGAAAACTTTATTGGAGTACCCGGAGAAGATCCTATTCGTGCTGTTCAAAAGTTTATGCAAATCTGCGATTCGTATGCAACTCAAGGAGTGACCAAGAGCAGATGTGTTTTGCTAATTTCAGATTTTTCGTGATAGACGCAGCTAGTGAGTGGCATGATTCACAAGAACCTTGAACTATAAATACTTGGGATGAGTTACAAACAACGTTTTTTGATCATTATTATCTAACGAATATGAGATTAGACGCAGAGGTTGATTTGACATCATTTGTCCAAGAACAACAAGAAACATTGGGAAGATGTTGGACAAGATTTCAGTCATGTTTGAGAAGAGTTCCTGACCATGGCCTCATAAAACAACAACAGTTGAAAATCTCTTATAAAAGCTAATATGGAGGATCAAGAAAAGACCTCTATTTATTATGTGGTGGTGGATTCTTACAGGTAGCTCCAGTACATGCTAAGATTATTTTAAGTAGAACGGTGACCAATGAGCAACGTTGGAGTATAGTGAGAACACCTATCCGAGGTAGAAAAGAAAGTAGTATGGGTATCGATGAGAAATTCTCCTCTTTGGAGAATAAATTGAAGAGTACATTGGAGCAACAAATGAAATAGCTCACTTTAGCTGTTAAATAGGGTTTTTCAGGTACGAAAGCATGTGTTAATGTTACTCAAGAGGTATATGGGTGTTTGAATTGTGGTGTTCAAGACCATGACTGGGAAGCATTATGAAAGTAACCCTGAAGCTGTGATGTTTGTTTCTAATAGAGGGAATTACAATCCAAGTGGTCAAGGATACCAACCCAACAGAAACCATACGGGTTTTCAATATTCGAATCCTAATGGGGCAGCTAATCCTACTTATGCTTATCAGCTGCGTCCCCAAGGTAACAATTATCAATCTAGACCATAAAATAATTATCAAGGAGGGAAAAATTACGGAAATCATGTTCAGAGACAGCCGCCTCAAGATAATTACAATGAAACCATGAATCAAAAAGCCTTACCTGCTCAACCTCAAGAAGGTATGAATGATCTTCCTCAAACTGTAGAGCAATTAATAGCGTTTCTAACACAATCGATTTAGAATCAGCAAGTTTTTGAAGCTGCGATTGAAAAGTTAGAATATCAGATAACTCAAATGGCAAAATAGTTGCAACTGCGTCCATAAGGACAATTACCCAGTAATACAGAGACTCCTGTCCAATACAAAGATTGTAACACTATCTCACTCAGAAGTGGTAAGAAGCTTCCCCCACTTCCTTTCCCTGTTATGAAAGAAAAAGGAGTTACCAACAAAGAAAAAACAGTAAAGGATGTGGAAGAAAAAAAAGATGAACCTGAAGTGGTAGAAGTGGAGAAGATTCCGGAAATTCCTAAGAAGAGAGATGTCATAGAACCCCGTCCTCCTCCACCTTTTACCTCAAGAGTTCAGAAGAAAGGAGATATGGCTGAATATCAAAGATTCATGGATATGGTGAGTAATCTCAACATTAATATACCTTTCTTAGAGGCTATCAAGGGGGTACCAAAGTATTTAAAATTCTTGAAAAGAGCTACACCAATAAACGCAAATATCTCGAGAATGAAATGAGTGGATTGCTAGAAGAATGTAGTGCAATATGCCAGAATAAGTTTCCACCTAAATTATTTGATCCTTGGAGTTTAACTATTCCTATTTCTATTGGTGATGAATGGCAAGGGAGAGCTTTGTGTGACTTGGGTGCGAGTATTAACCTCATGCCTGGATCAATTTTTGAGAAGTTGAAGATAGGAAACACGAAAAAGACATATATGGTCTTGTAGATGGCTGATAGATCCCTCGTACATCCAGAGGGACGAATAGAAGATGTCCTTGTCAAGGCAAGTACGTTAATTTTTCCCGTTGATTTTGTTATGCTTGATTACGACGCAGATAAGAATGTCCCCATTATTTTGAGATGACCATTCCTAGCCACGGGGCGTGCTCTTATTGATGTATAGAATGGACAAATGATTATGCGTATCCAAGACGAGGAGGTGAAATTCAACGTGTTTCGGCCTATGAAGTTTCCAGATTCCAAGGAGGAATGCTTCCGGTTGGAGACCATTGATCAAGAAGAGAAAGAACCAACCAAGGTAGTGGAAATCTTAGGAATGGGGGAGAAAAATCCAAGAAAGAAACCACCTAATAAATCTCCTCCAGATCCTAAAGAAAACCCACACCTTGATCGTGCAAAGAAGAAGGGTAAGGAACGTTCCATGAAAGTGCCAAAAGAACCTAAGAAAGAAAGGAAGAAGGAGAAGATAAGAGTGGGAAATGAAGTCTCATTGAAAAGTCCTGAACCCCCTCCGAAAGCGCATAAATCAAAAGGTTCTTGGCATGGACTATTCACGGTCACATAGATTATCTCTGAGAAACTAGTTGGAATTCAAAGCCAAGGGATGCAAATTTCGAATAGCTAATGTTGATAACCTCACTCACTACTGAGGAGGAGGTTATGTTAAGGAATAATTCATGAGGTAATCGGTCGAGCTCAACGACGTTAAACAAAAGCAACTTCAATTGTATATTAGTTTAAGTGCTTTCATGTGTTTTATTACGTAGTGGATAATTTAATATTAGTGTATAATTGTAAGAAATAAGAACGGTGGAGTGTTTTTGATGAATTGCAGGTGTCTTAATCCTTGAGTTTGGGTTTAACAGGTGTGAGACGCAAGAAAAAGTGTGTTTTGGTAAAAAGTTTGATCACTCGCACTGACTAGCCGGTCAGATGACCGGTATGCCGGTCAACGAGGACCAAAAATTCTGTTCACGAAGACATTACACGCACCTATACAGTGCGTCGCCGAAAATGTGACTCGCACGACCGGCAAGCCGGTCATCTGACCGGTATGCCGGTGGGGAAACACGTGCCTACAGGTTGTTCACCGAGAGCTTGTCCAACAAAAACCCAGGCGACCGGTATGCCGCCCAGGTGACTGTTATGCCGGTCAAAGGAAAAACGCGTGCCCACGGGTTCGTGACTCAGGTATTTTGACTAAGAAAAGTTTTTGAAAAGTAGCACACCGGTATGCTGCCCACATCACCGGTATACCGGTCAAGAAATTTCATCACAGCGCGAACCGTTGTTTGGCGAGCACTTCCACGCAACTATATATTGCGTCGCTCAAAAAAAAAATTATTATATTCATGGACACATAGCAGCACGTGAGGAAAGGAGAAATAGCCCGTCGGCTAGCTGGTCACCTGACCGATATGCCGACCTGGTCTGCGAGACTTTAATCTAATATTTACCAAACCTTTTCCTTCCTGTTCCTTTAGCCACTCACACATGAAACTCCTTTGTAAACGAACCTAAACTTCAGAAATACCTGCAAATCACCATCAAAACACCGAAACATCACCAAACCATCCCAACATCCAATCATATCATAAATCCTTCCAAAACGCCAAAGATCCACACTTAATCAAAATCCTTTCCTTCACCAAGCTTGAAATTATCCATTAAACTTTCTAAAATCTTGAAGTATTCATGACCCAGCTCAAAACACATTATAAAACAGATCTATAAACCTTCATGAACACCAAAGTCACTAACTTCATCTGAGAGTTTTGGGAGTTCTTGAAGCTTTGAGTTTGGGGTCATCAGAGATGACCATGAAGGTTGGAAAAGGAACAAAGAACGTGGAGAGAAAATAAAGTTAGGTGTTGATGTAAGAATTCCGTAGATGAGACGATGATTTAGAGGGCTAGAAAGAGGTGAAACCCTTGGAAAATACGATAAAAAGAGTTCGCAGTAATGAAGGACACTTTATCCAAGATGAACACAACAAAGTAATGATCTTTCCAGCTTGATAAAGAAAATTTAAAGCTTAGAACTATACGCACCAATCAAAATCAGCCCAGAGCTGGTTCAGATACGTTTTCCTACCCTTTCCTCATTTAGTAGTGTATAATAGTTTATTTGCTTTATTGAGTCTTTTCAAGTCGTGGGGACACGACTCATTTTTGAGTTTGGGGTGGGGTTCGTTGCCTCATCCCAATTTTTATGTGTTATTTTTTTTATTTTCTTTCAATAAAATTAATTTTAGGGTTGCGTCTGACTGTAGAGCATTTTAAATGTCCCCATTATGCAGACTTTTTATGAATTTATGATAGAAAATAGTAGACTTTAGGAATTATTATAAAATGAATTTAGATTGCATGCAAACATAGGTAATTGATAGGTAGAATTAATGAACAATGTAAAAGAAGTAAACTTGTACTTAAGGAAAATGTTTGGTGTGTAGAAGGTGAGATCCAAATTGATAGAGAACCCACTTAGGTATGAACTAGAGGCAAGCTATGTAACTAGGAAAATGATAGAGGCAGTCTTTGTTAGCCGTTTGAGACTTTTTAGCTTTCTGTCCTTTAATATAATATTATCCGCCTTAGCCCCATTTTTAGCCTTTAAGCCTTTCTTTTGTCGCCATGATATAAGCCCATATCCCCTTAGATTAATAGGCATTACCATATGAACCGCACTTGAATCACAATCCTGAGACTTCCTGTCTTGAGCTTGAGTTCGGGGTGGTGGGTTTCATTATTGGGAGATTACATTGGGAGGGATTTTGTATGTGTTTGCATTTATGCGCAATTGTTGATGATGTATTAATTGTAACCCTTTGCTGGGTCTTGAATAAAAGAAAAATAAAAAAATATGAGAGACATGACCTTTCACATCAAAATGATGGTCATGGGTATCTTGTACAAAAAAAAATTGAAATGAAAAAGAAAATAAAGAAAAAAATTAAGTATCCAGAAAGTGGAAGTTTTAGAAATCATCTTTAGTGGTTATTGGGTAATTTTGGGGACGCTTCATTAGTGCGTCAAATGGGTTGAGTGAGAACGATATTCAAGTCTAAACTCAAGATCAAGGACAGTTTGTTGATGGTAAGTGAGGAGAGAGTCAAAAGCTCACTTCAAATTTACCAAATATAAATTCCATACCGTCCCTAAGCCTACGCTATAACCATAAGGTCCTCGTGATTCCTAGATATATAGTAGATTTGTAATTCAGCTAATAGGGAGTATGCTAAGTGGAGCGTCCAAAGTTAGTGAGGATTGATGAACACCCTATAGCCATCATCTTGAGATAAGTACAAGCGTAACCTTCTAGCATTGTGAAGTTAATTTTTAATTAATTATTTGTGTTTGATTTTGCATGACATTTGTATGTGTATATTAAATCCTAGGATCATACTATATGAGATTTGTTTTAAGTTATTCTTTGGGTGTTATTCATTAGACTCTACCTTTTGGCGTATCACCTTGAACCCTTGTTTTTATTTTACTTTGTCGAGATGACAAAGGTTTGAATTTGGGATCTTGATGTCTCCCTTTTTATTCTAATTATATTCCCTTAGGAAACATAAAATTAGGTGATTATTTAACTTATATGTTAGACTTTTAAGCTTATTTGGTTAAATTACGATTTATTCCCTTGCATTTGGATTATTCGTGTTTTAGAGCTTTTGTGCATTAATTTATTTGTTTTTAGTGTAAAGTTCTTAGTTTTATGATTTGATGGAGTATCAAGACAAGGAGAAGAAACCGGAATTAAATTCTTGGATTGAGCGTTAAAGTCAAAGGTGAGAAAAGTTATACTGAAGAAATGATTTAATGGGAAAAAAATCTAGAATGATGTTACAAATAACTATTTTTGAACGTCTTAGCCACGGATTTAGCCTTGGAGCATAAACTAAGTATTATAGAGCTTGAAGTCAGGAAGATTTTCCAAGTTGAACAAAGTGATTCCGAGTCCGGATGTAAAAGTTACAGTTGTTTTAGTAACAGCTACACACCAGTTACGGGATTTCATTTAAGGACTGGGCTTTTATTTCAATTAACCTATTTCCTTCTAATAGTCAAGCCCAATCTGTTTTTCCCATTATAAATAAGACTTAGACTTCATATTTTTAGACACGTCTCATATTTTAGAAGATATAAGTGCTAGAGAGAAGTCAAAAGCAAAAGGAGAGAAGAAAGTTGAAGCTAGAGAATTCCAAATTCTCCATCAACCGTCAAAATCAATCCTCCAATTAGGTTACCCATTTCATTCTTGTAATTGAACATGAGTAATTTATCTTTTATTTCAGTTTTTCATTACATTATGAGCTAAAAAATTAAGTACTTGAGAATCGCAATTATGGGTTAAACCCTTATTCATGTTAATTAATGTTTTTCTTTATGTGGGATTATTTGATTTAAATTGAATTGGGTATATTTTATTGACTATTATCGCATTTTAATTACTATTTTTATTCTGGTCAATTAGAAACAAGATTGAGTATTTAGGCGATTCACTATAGTGGCGTAACGATCACCTTGACGGGGGGTTTAAATACAGACCTATGTAATAGCCGTTGGTATTAGTCAGTGACCTTGACAGGCTTGACTAACCAATAGCCAATTGGGTAAGTGACTAAAAGCATTCGAAAGTAGGTAGAATCTCCCTAACGGGGTTTATAATACCGTAGGATAACTTCCAAGTCCACCCTGATGGGGGTTAGGAGATTATAGAGTCCCGACTAATACATAAATACCAATTCAACCCTTAAACGAAAACATTAATTATATAAATATAGGTATATCCCTTGCGAGAGTCAAGTACCACTTCTCATCCTTGCGTCTACTCATTTTTATTTTACTTGCATCTCATCTACTTGCATTAGTTAATTTAGTATTTTATTTTATTTGAAATTTAGTCCTTAATCAAAAACCAAACTTTATCTCATTTACTTTCTGCATCATATTAACAATTATTCACACTTATTATATAATATCGAAAGTCATATCCAATCCGTCCCTGAGATCGAAAACTCGTTTACCGGATATTACTTGGACGACCCGTACACTTGCGGTACGTGTCTTGCCTTTTTAGGTTGTGTTATTTTCGAACACACAAGGAGACACCAGTGACCATCTAACTACTATTAGCACATTCTAAACTGATAAGGTTTAAGACAGATAATAAATTAAAGCACATAAAACAAATTTATGGTTAAGCAGCTAGAATCAATTTAAAATACTTCTCCCAAAAAAACATAGATAGAAGAAAATAGCCTTCATAGATTATACATTTGCAAAGTCCAAGCTGTGGAAAATTTAGTTCATACCTGAAATAAATAAACTAAAATAAAGATACATGATTGTCATCTTGCTCTCTTGAATGACTACGAATTAATATAAGATTTTGAACTAAGCAATGATATGCTTACAAAGGTTTAAGGGTGTATTTATAGGGGTCTAAGAAGCCCTAACACATTTTCTTGGAGTGGAAGACAAGTAATTAGACTTCTAATCCAACTCAAATTCATAACCCTAAAATATAGAAAAGGTGATAAATTGCCGCTGTTTTGTTTTGGCCGTAACTTCTTCGTTTCAACTCCTTATGACACGTTCATGATATCGAAACTGATCGTCTCGGAAAGCTCTAGAACTTTGCTTCAGACTATTCTTTCCAAATTCCCATACAATCTTGAGTTGTGATCACTTTTATGGATGTAGCTGCTGGAATTCAGTTTTACTTGATATCTTTATCTTTTCATACTTATCTTTTCCTTCCTTTATCTCCAATTCATCCATATCTTCTTGCCTTTATCTCTTGGAATTGATTTGGCATCTAATTAATTATTATATATTTTTAAATCTTCACACTAAATAAATAAATTAAACCCAATATGCTCTAAAAATCATAAATACTCAAATAAAGACAAGAAATAAGAAAATACAATAATATTTAAAAATCGAGTATAAGCTTTCCTAAAACTCCTAGAATGATGTCTCCAACTAAGATTAAATCATCACAAATGGGGAGACATCAGTGGCTAAGAATGGTCGCTCCAAAATGATTTGCACATTCTTGTTCGCATCTTAGTCAAGAATAAGAAAATCACAATGAATTATATGGCTACCTGCCTTGACGAGTAAGTCAAATCTACCTTCAGGATGGGTAAGTGTCATATCCTCCATTCGCAATGTCATTGTCGTAGGACTCAAATGCCAAATCCTCAACTTCTCGAATAACGATTCTTGCATGAGATTAATACTCGCACCTAAATCACACAAATCTCTCCTTGTCCATCCTTGAATGAATTGAAATGTTAAAATTACCAAGATCCTTCAACTTCGGAGGCAACTTACTTTGACTTATTGCACTACATTCCTCCGGTAAACTTATCATCTCTTCCTTGAAATAATTACGTTTGTTGGAAAGAACCATGATGTCTCTGTATTTTTTATAAATAGATACCCTTAGAAGACATCATTTTAGGTAGAAATTGGACTTAGTTATTGTGATGCCCCAAATAATTAATTTAAACTTAAAAATACTAATCAAGTTTGAATTGTTATTAATTGAACTTAAATGTTTATTTGATATATTTATAAAATAGTTCTATAATAAATAAAAAGGTTTTATTGTTATAAAATATTATATTAAGTGGATATACACCAACGACATACCTTTCTCAGTTGAGCATATTCGTAAGGTACTTAATTTACCCACTTTAAGAGGTCCATGTCAATATCAAGAGGAGCCTAACAATCTGGCATTTGAGTGGGAATCGTTATATCAAAGTGTTCAGATTCATGGGAATCCGCCAGTCCCCCTAGGTGCTAGGTATGAAGGTCAAGCTTTTAGTAGTGATTTATTGTCGCATGCTAGAGTATGGTCCCGTTTCCCTATTTCGACATTCTTTGGTAACAATCACATATCCGAGGTAACGCGTGAACAACTAATCTTCATTAAATGTATTATCGAAAAGAAGTATATTAATGTAGCTTGACTTATTTATAATTCCATCATGGCTTATACGAAGAATCTCATTAGTGCACAAAACCTCAAGTTCCCATGTACCATCACGAGAATCTGTTTTGCCGCAAGGGTGCCACTTAGGAACAGTGAGGAGGAAACGGTCGAAAAAGGTATGAATCTCAAAACGATTTCAATTGCAAATATTTATAGTAAAGCCAAGGAGAATGGGATTGAGTTAGACAATCCTTTTGGAAAAGAGAATAAAGCGCGTCCTCCTAAACACAAGGTTAAAGTTTCCAAAAATCATGAGGTTATTGAAAGAATGAAAGATTTAGAGGAGAGGTATGAAGAGGTGTTGAAAGCTGTAGGAGGCGTTACAAGAGAGTTGGTCCTTATGAGACACAAATTGGATATGGTAGGTGATTCCCAACAGGCTGTTTACTATATGCTTAAGAAGATGACCCAGCCTGGACGCAAGACCGAAAACCAGCCTAGTGCTGGTTGAGATACGTTTCATATCCTTCTCATTTAGTAGTGTATAATAGTTTATTTGCTTTATCGACTCTTTTTTAGTCGTGGGGACACGACTTATTTTTTGGTTTGGGGTGGGGTTCGTTGCCTCATCCCAATTTTTATATGTTATTTGTTTTATTTGCTTTCAAAAAAATTAATTTTAGGGTTGCGTATGACTGTAGAGAATTTTAATTGTCCCCATTAAGAATTTTTTTATGAATTTATGATAGAAAATAGTAGACTTTAGGAATTAGTAAAAAACGCATTTAGATTGCATTCGAACATAGGTAATTGATATGTAGAATTAATGAACTATGTAAAAGAAGTAAACTTGTACTTAAGGAAAATGTTTGGTGTGTAGAACGTGAGGTCCAAATTGATAGAGAACCCACTTAGATATGAACTAGAGGCTGACTATGTAATTAGGAAAATGATAGAGGCTATTCTTTGTTATCCCTTTGAAACTTTTTAGCTTTCTATCCCTTAATATAATATTATCCGTCTTAGCCCCATTTTTAGTCTTTAAGCCTTTCTTTTTTCGCCACGATATAAGCCCATATTCGTTTATCTTATTAGGCATTACCATAAGACCTGCACTTGATACACAATCCTGAGACTTCCTGTCTTGAGCTTGAGTTTGGGGTGGTTGGTTTCATTATTGGGAAATTACATTGGGAGGGAATTTGTATGCGTTTGTATTTTTGCGCAATTGTTGATGATATATTATTTGTAACCCTTTGCCGGGATTAGAAAAAAAATATTATAAGAGACACGACCTTTCACATCAAAATTATGGTCATGGGTATCTTGTACAAAAAAATGAGAGAAAATTGAAATGAAAAATAAAATAAAGAAAAAACTAAAGTAACCGGCAAAGTGGAAGTTTTGGAAATCATCTTTAGTGCTTATTGGGTAATTTGGGGGACGCTATATTAATGCGTCAAATGGGTTGTGTGAGAACAATATTCGAGTGTAAACTCAAGCTCAAGGACAGTTTGTTGATGGTAAGTGAGGAGAGAGCCAAAAGCTCACTTCAAATTTACCAAATATACATTCCATAGCGTCCCTAAGCCTACGCTATAACCATAAAGTCCTTGTGATTCCTAGTTATGTAGTGGATTTGTAATTCAGCTAATAGGGAGTATGCTAAGTTGAGTGTTCAAAGTTAGTGAGGATCGATGAACACCCTATAGCCATCATCTTGAGATAAGTACAAGGGTAGCCTTCTAGCATTGTGAAGTTAATTTTTAATTAATTATTTGTGTTTGATTTTGCATGACATTTGTATGTGTATATTAATTCCTAGGATCATACTATATGAGATTTTTTTTAAGTTATCCTTTGGGTGTTATTCATTAGACTCTACCTTTTTGCGTATCACCTTGAACCTTTGTTTTTATTTTACTTTGTCCGAACGACAAAGGTTTGAGTTTGGGGTCTTGATGTCTCCCTTTTTGTTCTAATTATATGCCCTTAGAAGACATCAAATTAGGTAATTATTTGACTTATTTGTTAGACTTTTAAGCTTATTTGGTTATATTGCAATTTCTTCCCTTGGATTTGGATTATATATGTTTTAGAGCTTTTGTACGTTAATTTGCTTGTTTTTAGTGTAAAGTTCTAGGGTCCATGATTTGATGGAAGTATCAAGACAAGGAGTTGAAACGGGAATTAAAGTCTTGGATTGAGCATAGAAGTCAAGGGCGAGAATAGTTGATTCGAAGAAGTAATTACTGGGGAGTGAAATCTGGAATGCTGTCACAAATCACCGTTTTTGAGCATCTTAGCGACTGATTCAGCCTTGGAGCATAAAATGAGAATGATAGAGATTAAAGTCGCGAAGATTTAGCAAGTTGAACGTAGTGATTCCGAGCCCGGACGCAAAAGTTACCGCTGTTTTAGTAACAACAATACATACACCAGTTACGGGATTTCATTAAATAGAGTGGGCTTTTATTCTAATTAACGTATTCATTATTTTTATAATCCCAGTCCATTTTTCTCACTATAAAAAGGCTTTAGACTTCAGTTTTTAGACACACAATTCACATTAGAGAAAAAGCAACGCTTGGGAGAAGTCAGAGAAACAAAAAGGAAAGAGAAAGTTGAAGCTGGAGAATTATTTCTTCCAACAACAGTCATATCAATCCTCTAATTAGGTTTTTCTATTTATGTAATTCATTATGAACAACTTTTATTTTAATTCAGTAGTTTTTAATATTATCATGAGCTAAATACTTTCAGTACTTGAGAATCGCGTTAATGCATTGAGCCCCAATATATTGAATTCGTGTTTTGGAATTTTGGATTGAATAGTTTAAATTGAATTGGGTAATTTCGTATTGACTATTATTTTGCATTTAATTACTGTCTTTAAAGGCATGAATCAAATATAGGAATAAGTAATTAAGCGGGGGTTTAATTATGGAACTAAATAATAGATGTAAGGTAGAAATTATTGACCCTGACGGGCTTACTTAACCTTATAGCAAATTGGGTAGAATACTTGGCCATTCGAAGGTGAATTAAAATCACCCTAACGGAGTTTGTAACACCCAAGAATAGCTCCTAAGTCCACCCTGACGGGGGTTAGAAGAATCTAGAATCCCGACTACTAATTAATCCCGATTCATCCCTTAAACATAAACATTGATTTAATAGATTTAGGTAAAACCCTTGCGAAACTCAAAAACTACTTCTCAATCCTTGCGTCCATCCATATTTATTTACTTGCGTCTCATTTATTTTCTTTAGTTAATATAGTATTTTTATATTATGTGAACTATAGTCCTTAATTAAAAACCAAAACAAATATTTATATCATTTACTTTTTGCATCATATAACAATTATTCACACTTATTACAAAACATCGAAAGTCACATCCAATCCGTCCCTGAGATCGAATTCCCGTTTACCGGATATTACTTGGACGAGTCGTACACTTGCGGTACGTGTCTTCTTCCTTTACGCGTGTTATTTTATAACACACCAGGACACACCACATGTTAATTTAATTATATTATGGATTGCTTACTTATAATAATTCTTGTGCAAAGTAATTATTTAAATTTATCACATATTGATTTATGTTAGGAATTAAAACTACATCCATAAGGGGGGGGGGTTGATTGTTAGATAATAGAATTATAATTGTTTAGTTGAGTCTCGCACGATCTAATTCAGCTAGATAATCACATAGGGTTTGAACTTTAGGCGTCTAGATAACAAGCGGAGGATTCACTCCGAAGAGGTTCCTAGGGTAGGATAGAAGCCCCTTACTAATCACTAAGGAACTTCTAGAGACTTTACCTAGAAACTGAAATTCTCAATTTACCCTTATATTGCGAATAGTCCTAATTATGCTAGTGGGGAGAACACAATTTTGAGATATACTTATAATCCATATCATCCTCTTTATTTACATGTTTGTCTGTAAGATTTATCTTAGTTGATATTTTAGTTTAATAATTAATTTATCCTGAAAAGGAAATAAATATTTCTATTCTTTTTCTTTTAGTTTTTAAGTGAACAAATATCTAGGCCAGGACTAAAATTACGCGTTAACTCGTTATTACATGTGGAGAAGATAATTTTTTTATCATTTTTATTACTTTTGATTATCCATACACTTGCGAGTTATAATTTTTGGAGAGTTGATTTTATATCACACCTCGAGGACAATAATGTCTTATGTTTCCTATTTGGAAAAACCTCGTACGAATCCTTCTGGGTTATGATTCTGGTGGATGGCCAACCCGATCGTTCTTGTGACCCCTCCATTCAACTTAAGGATGGTTATTGAGTGATTACTGAATCCATTCAAACATGTGTTATGACTAAAAATCTAATACGGTTAACACGGTCAATATTCAGTTCCTTATTCAAACTGATGAAAGTTATCGCGTAATAAATAAACCCATATAATTATGGGTCATGACAAAAAACCTAAAACGGTTAACATGATCAACATTGGTCATCGGTTCAACCCGAGGAAGGTTATTGATTGAACAATAAGGCACCTAGCGTGACCTAAAACCTAATACAGTTAACACAGTTAACATCCAGTCCTTAATTAAACATAGGAAGGTTATCGAGTAAAAAATAAAAACATCCAGACATGGGTCTTGACCTAAGTCCAAGTACGGGTAACTCAACCAACATTAATTCCTCAATTTAATTTAAGGAAGGTTATCGAGTAAAAAATAATAAACCAATTCAAATATGGGTCAAAACCTAAAACCTAATACCGTTAACACGATCAACATTCATTCCCCAATTCAACATAAGATAGGTTACCGAGTAAGAAAATAATAAATCTATTCAAACATGGGTAACGACCTAAATTATAATACGGTTAACATGGTCAACATTCAGTCCTTGATTCAACCCGAGGATAGTATCGAGTAAAAAATAAACCCATTAAAAATGGGTCACAAACTACAAAATAATCGGTTAACATGGTAAACATTCAGTCCTCGATTCAACCCGAGGAATGTTATCGAGCAAATCATAATCCCATTCAGACATGGGTCATGACTTAAAACCTAATATTGTTAACACAGCCAACATTCATTCTTTGATCCAACCTGAAGAAGGTTATCGAGTAAAATATAATAAACCCATTTAAACATGGGTAACGAGCTAAAACCTAATATGGTTAACATCTAGACCTTGATTCATTCCGATAAAGGTTATTGATTAAACAATAAACCAATTCAGACATGCATAAATATAACATTAAAAGCATACAAAATATAGCAACATACAATAATATATCATACAAATATTTATATATATATATATATTTATATATATATATATATATATATATTTTTATATATATATAAATATATATATATATAAAAATATATATATATATATTTAAAAATATATATATATATATATAAAAATATATATACTTAATATAATTATTTATAATTCACATGAAATTAATAAATGAGTATAGATATATACACAATGATATTATATATTTAGCATTAACTATAGAATTGTAATCAATTAAGGAAAGGATGAAAAAGACACATACTTTTGGGCAAATTCGGAAGGGAAAATTGATAATTGAGGCGGCCCCACGTTGATGTTTGACCCGGGAAAGCTTGCCCACGTGTTGAAATACCTAATAAGTGATACTATTTAACATTTACTACACAATTGAATGAAAGTAAAAGATATATTGAAAGAGTTTTATGGAACAAAAAATACCTACTTTTGGCAAGTTTGGAAATAAAAATTGATAATTGATGCGGTCCCACTTGATGATTGAACCGGGAAAGCTTTTCAAAGTGTTGGAATAATTTTTAATGATGAATTGTGGAAAAAAATTGGGAGAGATTTGAGAGAAAGAAAGAGAAATTATATAATAATGGTGTATTGGGTAAAGCAATTCGCAATTTATTGCTGGAAAAGACGCTACACTACTCGCGACTACATAAGTAGTCGCCAAAAGTTCACTTGTAGTCGTTATAAATGAGTACTAACGACTACATGAAGTAGTCGTTAAATGATTAACCCACTAGCGACTACACGTTGGCGGTTGGAAAATAATTAAAAAATACTAAATACCATTATCGACTACTTAATACGTATTAACGACTACAGCATGTAGTCGAAAAAATCAAACATTGTTAACGACTACTTGGTAGTCGCGAAAAATACCATGTAATCGTTAGAGATTTGTAGTCGCGAATGCTCCTATCTTTAGCGACTACATCAAGTAGTCGCGAGAAATTTAGTCGCTAGAGGCTAATGCGGGAGTAGTGATGGGTCATGACCTAAAACTTAATACGGTTTACACGGTCAACATGCATTCCTCGATTCAACCTGAAGAAGGTTATCGAGTATGAAATAATAAACCTATTCAAACATGGGTCATGACCCAAAGCCTAATACGGTTAACACGGTCAACATTCATTCCTCGATTCAATCATAGGAAGGTTATCGAGTTAAATAGTAATTATAAATCCAGGCAAACATTGGTCACAACCTAAAACCTAATACATGTAACATTGTCTACAATTATATCTCGATTTAACCTGATGAAGTTTATTGAGCAAAATAATAATAAACCCATCCAGTTATGAATCACGATCTAAAATCTAATACAACTAAAACAATCAACAGTAATCTTTCGATGCAACTTGAGGAAGGTTATTGAGTAAATTGTAATAACAAAAACATTCAAACCTTGGTCATGACCTAAATCCTAATACGGTTAACATGGTAAACATTTGTTCCTGTATTCAACCTAATAAAGGTTATCAAGAACAAAAATAAACACATTCAAATATGGGTCACGATTAAATCCTAATAGGGTTAACACAATCAACATTCAACCCTCTTTTCGACTTGAAGAATGCCACCAAAAAATTCTTGTTGAATAGAGGATCATGATATAAAGACCCTCAGAGCAGTGCGTTTGGGAAGCCTTTAAAGAGCATAGTACATCATGCCAAAAACAAAACAAAAAGTAAAAAAAGAAATAATATAAAGACATTAAGAAAGGCTCTCACAACTATTTCCAAAAAGAAGAAAGGAAAAGACCCTCAGGTAGATTACGACGACCCTCAAGCAGTTATGACTTTTCAAAGTTGCCTCCCGAAAACCATAAAATAAAACACGAACATAACAAATAGTTCGCAAGAAAGGGAGAAGTACTTACTTTGGCGAGAAAAACTCAATCTCCAAGTTTGTGGTTGACGTTCTTGATCCATGAAAATGCGCAAAAATGACATTTGGTTTTTTCCAAAGGCGAATCCAGCTCTATATGTACATTATTTAGAAAAATATCACTAATAAAAGTTGGGAATTTCTTCCAAACTTTCCGTTGCCTCTTGAATAACAATTTTCTGAGCTCGCATGCCAAAGTTATGACTTTTCAAAGTTGGCTCCCGAAATCAAAAAATTTAAAAAAATAAAAACATGCACAAATAGTTCACAAGAAAGGGAAAAATACTTACTTTTGCGAGAATCACTTAGTCTCCAAGTTTGGAGTTGACGTTCTTAATCCATGAAAATGCCAAAAACATCATTTTCCCTTGTTTAAGGGTGAATCCAGCTCAACATGTGTCTTATTTTGAAAAATGTCACTAACAAAAGTTTAATATTTTCTTCCAAGCTCCTGAATCGAAATTTTAAGAGCTCGCATGCAAAAGTTAAGACTCTTCAAAATTGGCTCTCGGAAACAAAAAGTTACAAAAATTAATACATGCACATATGAAATGGTTCAAAAGAAAGGGAAACGTACTTACTGTTCTGGGAGAATTACTCAATCTCTAAGTTTGTGGTTGACGTCCTCAATCCATGAAAATGCGTAATAACTACGTTTACACTTATTGAAGGGTGAATAAAGCTCTATATGTGCCTAATGTGGAAAAATGTCACTAATGAAAGTTTAAGATCTTATTCCAAGCTTTCTGTCGGTTTCTTGAATCGCAATTTTTGGAGGCCGCATGCCAAAGTTATGACTCTTCAAAGCTTGCTCCCGAAAACCAAAAATTACAGAAATTAAAACATTCGAATAACTAATAGTTCTAATAATGGGAAATGTACTTACTTTTACGAGAATCACTCAATCTCCAAGTTCGGGACTCAAGTTCTCACTCCATGAAAGCATGCGAAAACGACGTTTGCTCTGTTTAGGGGTAAATCGAACTTTATCGTACCTAATTTGGAAAAATGCTACAAACTAAAGTTGGTAATCTTCTTCCAAGCTTCCTATCGCCTACTGAATCGAAACATTGAGCTCGCATGTCAAAGTTATGACTCTTCACATTTGGCTCCCGGAAATCCAAAATAAAAAATCGAAATATGCACATAACAAATAGTGTAAAATAAAGGGAAAAGTACATAGTGTTTGGTATAATCACACAATCTCTAAGTTTGTTGTTGACGTCCTTGATCCATGAAAATGCATAATATAATTTGACCTTGTTTATGAATGGAAGTTGAAGATCTTATTGCAAGCTTTCCGTTGCCTCTTGAATCCTAATTTTTGGAGCTCGCATGCCAAAGTTATGACTCTTCAAAGTTGCCCCCCCCCCCAAACCAAAAACAAAAAAAAAATGCACATGAGACATATTTCACAAGAAAGAAAAATGTACTTACTTTTGCGAAAATCACTCAATCTCCAAGTTTAGGGTAGACGTTCTTGATCCATGAAAACATGCGGAAACGACGTTTTCCCTTGTTTAGGGGTGAATCCAGATCTATCATTGCCTAATTTGGAAAAATGTCAGTATTGAAAGTTGACGATCTTATTCCAAACTTTACATCGCCTCCTGGATCTCAATTTTCGGAGCTTGCATGCCAAAGTTATGACTCTTCAAAGTTGGTTCCCAGAAACCAAAAATTTAAAAAAAAATCAAAACATGCTCATAACTAATAGTTCAAAGGAAATCGAAAATTACTTACTTTTGGAAGAATCACTCAAATCTAAAAGTTTGAGGTGGACGTCCTTTATCTATGAAAACACATAAAAACATGCATTTGACCTTGTTTAGGGGAGTTACACTTGAATATAAAAAGGAAGGTTTATCAGACAAACCCTATACGCAGCGGATTGAGATGAAGAGTTAAAAATTCAGCACTTTTTTGTACTTGATTGAATTAAAATGAAGGAATCGCTTTTGCTACCTGGTCATAAGTTTAATTACTGGAACTAAACTCTTTTTTTTCACCACCTAAATGTCTCAGAAGTATGTATTGTGTATTATTAATTTGGAGAGAAAAGAATTGAACGCGTGTGAGATGTTGTCTGCTTTGACTGTGTTTTGATCTTTTGAGAAAGAAGGGCTCTATTTATAGAGCTAGAGAGTTAGTTTATTGTCTGTTAATAAACCACTCTCCCACTTTCTCCACTCTCTCCACTATCTAAGTGGGAAGTTATCAAAGATAACTTCCATGTACGCTCATGTCTTTCCCATCATTGGTGACATGGAATAAAAATTATTTATTATTTCTTTCAAAGGGTAAATCAAGCTCTTTTTGTGTTTAATTTGGAAAAAGTCACTAATTAAAGTTGAAGATTTCTTCCAAGTTTTCCGTTGCCTCCTAAATCGCAATTTTTAGAGCTCGCAAGCCAAAATTAATATTTTCAAAGCTGGCTCCCAAAACCAAAAATTAAAAAAATTAAAAACACACACATAACAAATAGTTCACAAGAAAGGGATAAGTACTTACTGTTGCGAGAATCACTTAATCTCCAAGTTTGGGGTTAAGATTTTTTATATATGAAAACACGCGAAAACAGCATTTGGCCTTTTTTAGGGCGTGATATCGGCTCCATATGTTCCTTATTTGGAAAAATATCACTAATAATGTTGGATATCTTCTTCTAAGCTTTATGTTTCCTCCTGAATCACAATTTTCAGAGCTCTCACGCCAAAGTTACAACTTTTCAAAGTTGTCTCTTGAAATTCAAAATTTAAAATAATTAAAACATGTACATAACAAACAGTTCAAAACAAATGGAAAAGTAGTTACTTTTGCGAGAATCACTCCATCTCCAAGTTTGATGTTGACGTTCTTGATTTATATATACGCAAAAAAGGCATTTTAACTTGTTAAGGGGTGAATCCAGCTCTACATGCTCTTGATTTTGAAAAATGTCACTAACGAAAGTTGAAGATCTTCTTCCTAGCTTTCGGTCGCCTCTTGAATCGTAATTTTTGGAGCTCGCATGCCAAAGTTACGACTCTTCAAAATTAGCTCTTGGAACCCAAAAAATAAAAAAAAAATACATTCATATAACAAATAGTTTAAAAAATGGAAAAGTACTTACTTTTTTTGGGAAAATAACTTAATCTCTAAGTTTGTGGTTGACGTCCTCGATCCATGAAAATGCGTCATAACTGTGCTCGCCCTTGTTTATGGGTGAATCAAGCTCTATATGTGCCTAATTTAGAAAACTAAAAGTTGAAGATCTTCTTCCAAGCTTTTTGTCGCTTTATTGAATCGCAATTCTTGGAGCTTGTATGCCACATTTATGACTCTCAAAGTTGGCTCTTGAAAACCAAGAATTAAAAAAATTAAAATATGCCCATAACTAATAGTTCACGAGAAAGAGAGATGTACTTACTTTTGCAAGAATCACTCAATCTGCAAGTTTGGGGTTCACGTTCTCAATCCATGAAAACGCGCAAAAATGGAGTTTGCCCTTGTTGAGGGGTGAATCTATCCTAATTAGTGCCTTATTTGGAAAAACTTTACGAACGAAAGTTGAAGATCTTCTTCCAATATTTTCCTCGCCTCAAGAATTGCAATTTTTAGAGCTAGCATGCCAAAGTTATGACTCTTCAAATTTGACTCTTCAAATTTGACTCTTGGAAACCAAAAATTAAAAAAAATTAAAACATGCATATAACAAATAGTTCAAAAGAAATGGAAAAGTACTTACTTTTTTGGGAGAATCACTAAATCTCTAAGTTTGTGGTTGACGTCCTCGATCCATGAAAACGTGTAATAACTATGTTTTTGACCTTGTTTATGGGTGAATACAGTTCTATTTGTTCCTAATTTGGAGAAATGTTACAGATAAAAGTTGAAGATCTTCTTCTAAGCTTTATGGCTCTCTTGAATCGCTATTTTTCTGTTAGATACCCCTTAGGTATATCCCTCCAAGCTCGATATTCCGTTTTATGGATTGAATCTATGATTTTTTCCGAGTTTAAGGATTAATTTCTTGCAATTCAAGAATGCGACAAAAAGCTTGGAAGAAGATCGTCAACTTTCATTAGTGACATTTTCCCTAATTAGGCACATATAGAGCTTTATTCACCCCTAAACTAGGCCAAGCGCAATTATCATACATTTTATTGGATCGAGGACGTCAACCACAAATTTAAGATTTAGTGATTCTCCCAAAAAAGTAAGTACTTTTCATTTTCTAGTCAAGCTCAAGATGGTTTGCACCACCACTACTGGCATTACACTTTTCTATATCAAGATTCTTTATATTTCATTATTTTACCATGTCAAGCTTTGGAATGAGGAATTACCCTTCATTGCTCGCAAATCAAATATAACCACTAATATGCATGATAGGTCAAGCAACAACATAACTGCTCCTCCATCGCTGGCATTTTGATTTTTTATCTTTGTTATTAAGAAGAATTTTGTTTCAAATGAAGAAAGACTTACCTACAATATTTTGTTTTGTCTCGTGAAACTGTGGGAAACATTAACAGGTATATAAAGAAGATAATGACGGAGATATTAAACAAATTAAGAAAAAAAGAATTTATAAGGCACAAAGAAGGTTCTAAAAAGTATCCAAGTGAAACCATGGTGAGTTAAATTATGTGAGGGATGGTTAATACGAACTAAGTTAAGGTTTTCAATGGAAAAAGCAGACATGCAATAAAGGAAACCCCATTAAGTCTTGGTATTCTCAAAAAAGTTGTATATGATGAACTCCATTTCACTCTTAACAACCTCATGCACGGTAGACAACAAATAATCTCAAGTTACAAAGCTAATTTGAGGTCTTCTAAACATGCCAAAAACAATGTATTCCTCTTCACCTTCATTAGTTTGGTATCTATAAATTGCATAGTAATTAACATTAATTGTAACAACTTCCTAAAGAATAGAAATCACTATCTGCATATAAAAAAGTTCAATAATATTTTGATATTTATAAAAATATCTTCTACTTTTAGTTTAATTAGTTACTCCCGAAAAATATGGCCACTAAAGAGCGACATGCACTCCCTTTGGAAACTATGAGTAATAATGCTATGTAGAGAGTTGAAGTGTTGAATAATGGATCACAAACGAAATCATTGATTGGTACTATCCAAAGATTCACTCTACTTTCAAGTGTTATGAGTACCAGGAGGGTGATGCCAATGTTTTTATGAAATTTATCTTGGAATATTAGTTCAACGATGGAGAAATTGGGTTTCAGAAATTAAGATCAACCATTTTATGACAGAATTTGATTATGAGGAGGAATAAGATAAATTTTAGTTCTTAAGGCCTAAATCTTTTCACATTATGCATGTCATCCTACATAAATAGGACAACAATTCGAGAGTGGAAGATGTGTATATGACCATTTATTCAGTTTAGTTACAAGTTCATGGGTTGATACACATGCAAATCACCATACAAACTTTGGAGGTGTTGGCTACTAGGTTTAGAGTTTTAGAAGAGATTGATTAACCTTTAGATAATGAAGGGAAAGTGGAATTCCTTCGCTCTAGGGTAGCTTTCAGGTGTGAGGAAGCCTTTCCAACTAGAGTTCACATTGGGCAGGAAGATGGTCTTGCATGGACACAATTCCATTACGAGGACATAAGTTTATTTTGTTTTGAATGTGGGCATAGGAAGACCACATACCCTAATGTGATTCTTCATCTTGAAGCGAGTAATGATGAATGGATATACTTTCATTAGGATAGTTCTAATAATATTCCTCTTCTCAAAAACTATAAGTAGGTATCATGAAGAGAAAACAACGAATGAATACTCAAATCTTACACCTTTCTTCACATGGAATCACAATAACGATCAATCACCACAATCAATGGGAGGAAGGGAATAAATAGGTTAAGGTGATGCGTCATTACAATAAATTTTGTTTGGATCCATTAAGATGACTTTTAGGACAGGTCAGCATGGAAGAGGACGTGGAAATTATGGAGGAATAAGGTCTAGCAGAGGTATGTATGAATTTTGACAGATGAAGAAATGGACGAAAAGAAAAACGAAAGAAAAAGGAAAAATGATTCTAATACCCCGATACTCTTCAAATGTTCCATCGTGTATTATCAAATACCTATACGTCTATTTTAATTTTATAATATATATTTATATTTAAAAAATTATGTTGTTAGTGTAATCTAGATTTGAGAATAAATAAGTTCAAACCGAATTACGAGCCCATACCAATCGAAAATAAGGTTTTTAACACAAGTTATAGACACGTGTCGTTCACCACAAGTTATAAGCTCAACTCGTCATTGCATGGGCCAAGTGAATTATCTAAGTGCATTGCATGGGTAAACTAAATAATCTGAGACCTTTTATCATTAACTCATATTCTTAATATCTCTATTACATACTACCGATGTGGGATAATTCATGTGCATTAAAATCTCACAGATGACGACAAACGTATGCGGCTTACGAGAGATGTGCGCAAAAGATTGCATAGCTTCAAAAAATGCCAATATGCTTACGAAAAATGTGCGTGCAATTCCTGATATATCTCTCACATTTTGCATGTTTTTCTCGCATAGCTCTTGTATTGTTCATTTTTCCGTACAGATAGCACTTTAGAAAATTTGACCTTCTTACTTTCATCTGACGCATTTTTTTTAAGGATTCAGTGAGTCTTGCCTATGAATCTAGTATTATAAACCTCCAATTTGGTGACCCTTCTCTCACCTTCCCCCTTCCTTAACCCCTTTTGATGAGTAATTGTATAAGTGGTGGGCAGTTTTATATTATAGTTTAAATTCAATTTTTTGGTTAGATTTTAATTTTAATATTTTTGTTTAACCCCAAGAGTTATTAATAATTCATATTTCACTCTCTTGAGATAAATTCGAACTTTTATCATTATAAGGTAAATTTAAATTTTATACTTTATATTATATATTTTATATTTTACATTTATGGATTGGGTTTTACTTTTTATAATTTGAATTTTATGGGGTTAAATTAAGTTTAATATATTATATTTCATATTTCTGGGTTGGATTTTTATTTAGTATTTTATAATTTGGGTTGAATTAAGTTTAATATTTTATATTTAACCAATGTGAGTGAATATATGGCATAAGTGTCTCCAATTTGAAATAACTTGGTGCGAGTCGGAGGAAGGTGTAGCCATCCTTGAGGATTCCCTTAGCCTCCAAGCTACAAAATCCTTCCAATGTCTGGCCCTTAAAGTTTAATAGAAACTGAAATCATGCTAAAAGCTTCTACTTCGGTGAAATTAGAGCTCCAAAAAAATAAGCGACATATCCATAAGCCGTCTAATGAATTTGGCACTATTATTGATCACCCACCAGATCCTAATACCTCCCAGGGATATAAGGACACTCTAGCACCCATTAATAAACGGTGGTACCTAGAAGAAGGTTATTGGGCCACCAGGGCTAAATGTAAGTGGGTGAAAGAGGAAGATCAAAACAATAAATTCTTCCATTCCTTTACGAAGATTCGTTGTGCCTTAAACCAAATAATTTTCTTATAGATCTATTTAGTAATTGGGTAGAGGGAATGCATAGCTTGATCAATGCACTACTTCTTTTTATGTCTACCTCTACAAAATTGAAGGCCAAGGGTGCCTCAAAGTCTTTCTTGAATTGCAATCCTAGGATGGTATCTCATTGTTGACAACGTCCCTTTGAATTGATTTATTTATATGGTATAAGTTGAAAGGGAGACTTGGATCTCGAGGGAAACCCAATCACCTGAACCTGATAGCTTCAATGGGCGATTCTACCATATACTTGGATACCTCCTAGCACGTAATATTCTAGCTTTACCAAGCTTTCTTTTAAGGGTCGCATAATCAAGGACTTAAATAAGGCTATTATAGTACTCATTTTGAAAGTTGATCATCCTACTTCTCTAGCTAATTTTTGACTCATTAGCCTAGCTAATTTTATTTAAATGTGATAGGGAGAAAATTATAAGGTCGTACACTTGTGAGGAGACAACACTATTCCTCCCCCTTTAACCTTACTAATTTCTAGGGATACAATCATTATTTACTTTTTTATTACTTCGTCAAACCTTACACTTGTGAGGAGACAACACTATTCCTCTCCCTTGTCTATTGCGATATGATCACCTAATTTGGCCATATTTTAGTACCTGAATATATTTGGTTGAGACTTGATATAACCAAGATAACCTACAAATTGATGCTCATATTATCAAACAATTGTCCTCTCCACCCCTACCTTACGAATGTTGGATAAAATATGGAATGGTACACTTCATCAGGAACTAAAATCGTTGTTATGAGAAGTGTGTCTCAATGCTTCCCCACATTGAATAATATGTTTCATTGTAAATGTATTAAATCTCCTACCTGTAACATATGTCAACTCTCTGACAAGCCATTCAAGCACATGTTCTTTTAATACACTTGGACTAGACAACTTTGGCTTAAGGCTTCCCTACCTACCATGGGGCCTTCCCCTAAAGAGTCGCAGTTTGAATGGCTTCTCATGGACCTTGTGTCCAACTGCACAAAGAATGGTGTTTAGAAAAAAGAAATAATACCTAGGATAACATTTACTTGTTGGACTATCTGGTTGAACTAAATAAATTGTTATGGACCAGAAAAATATAAATGTTCCTACTAATCTCGTTCAACCGATTAATAACCTGGATTATTTTTTTACTCATGTATTGCATGCTTCCACTTACCCTTTTATTTCCCATGATGATTCGGTATCAACTAACATCACTACTTTTGCTGGATACCATTGAACACAACATAGGCGCAGTCATAGGCCCTCATTGGCTAGCTATAGGTGGAAAATCTAGTCGTGAAACCCGATGTTCCATCCTTACTACCTGGTTAGCATCAAGAAATCTATTTTGTTTGTCATATAGTCTGCGTTACCGTTGAAAGTGATGTTTTGACCGATAAAACCTCTTAGATTTCTTCTATATATGAGGCTACGTGTTAAAAATATATAATTAAAAAAATCAAAACATTATATATATATATATATATATATATATATATATATATATATATTTATCTATTTAACCATAATATCTCGTCCTATCCGAAATTAGTAATGTAAATATTAGTTTAAATTGGTTTTGTTTTTTCCTAAACGTCATTAATATTGTCAATGTTAAATTAAATGGTGTAAGACTTTATGTCTTAAGTTCTCACATTTGTCATTTGTCTTAAAATATATTATTTTTTTGATAAAATTCAAAAAAAAAAATCATTTGTTTGATATAAATCTACGCCCAATTTTTCAACTGTGCCCTTTCACAGATCTACTAATCAAGTGCACCGCCACCAAATCCTTGCACAGATCCAAGTGTTCGAATTCACCGCCACCAAACCAGATCCAGTATTTAGTGTGCAACACCACCAAGCCCATCCAGAGATCCATTGTTAGGGTGCACCATCGCCACCAAACCCTTCTATAGATTCACTGTTCAAGTGCACCACCACCAAGCCCTTCCACCAGTGTTCGAGGGCACAACCACTAAGCCCTTCCACTGATCTAGTGTTCAATTTCACCACCACCAAACCCTTACATAGATCCAGTGTTTGAGTGAACAGATACCAAGTCCTTGCACATATCCAAGTGTTCGCCGCCACCAATCCCAGACAAAACCCTTCCATAGATCCACTTTCCGAGTATACGCCACCGGTTTTCTCCACGGAGTGTTCCAGTGCACCACCACTAAACTCTTCCACAAACCTATTGTTTGAGTGCAAGCTTTAAATAGGAAGTTTATGATAAAAACAGAAAAGGTAGAAATCATTAATAACTATTATTGTCTAATTAACATGATCATCAAAGATTTATTTACAATTATTAATTTTTTAATATTTTGATGAAGAAAAATAAAAAGATAAACATGCTGGGTGGATCAAGTGAGTGTAAGATCTTCAAGCAGGTACTCTAGTGAGTTATATATTATTTATGTCTTTATTTTATAGATTCATGGAGTAATTAAATTAGTGATTTAATTATTGATGTGATTTGGTATTGGATATGAAAAATGGAAAAATTTACCTTGCTCAACTGTTAGACAAAAATATCCAAAACTTAGATTTTCACCATTAGTCAAAATTATAGGTGGTTTTCTTAGTTGACAACCTAGGATAGAATTTACTTCTTCTTGTTTCTAAATCTAAATACTACACATAATTGAGAATGAAATTACATTTATTAAAGTTGTTGTGAGATTCATACTTTACTTAGTTAATTTACTGTTGATGCATTTCATAGAGAACTGTTTTGTTGAATTTACAGGATAGAGATCATTGGTCGTGGCATTTCAGTAAAAGAAAATATTTTATATAATTAATATGGTAAGTCTGTCTCAGTGTTGTTTTTCTTTTCACTTCCTTTAGTTTAACCTTATATCATCTCATCTCTCTAAGTGTACGTAGAAGATTCACATCTCGTACATGTAACATTATTATTTTAAAATTTCTCTTTTTAAATTTCTTTGATAATTAAATGATAGATAATTTTAGTCTTAAAAGTAAGAATGTCTAGTGAGATCCATATTTGAATGAAATAGTTAGCCTATGTAGTTTCCACTATGGGATTAATTATATTACTAGAATTCTAAAGAGGCCTTGAGTGGAATATTCAGCATTTGACCCTCAACATTTAAAATCGCTTCACTTGAATGTGATCACAATCACATTTAATAACACATAAAATGAAATTAAAATTAAGCGCTTGTTTGTATAAATATTTTGTCATCAAATATTTTTTTAATACATATGAATACTCTTTCTATGACATAACCCTTTTCAAATTCTTCACATCCTTTTCATTTTCATACTAGTGGATTAGTTAGTTTGGCATGAAATGACATATTGCGGAATATTTGAATATATATTAGTGTTCATTGTCTAATATTTGAGTGATTTATGTTAGTATTTTTCAATTTAGTTTCTAATTGCACAAGGTGTAAATGATTATATATATACTAGGATGTGATTTTGTTTTTCACCTTATAGTACTTGTCGGGCTAGTTTTCTCTATTTAAACGTCACCCGTATTTCGTTAGGACGCTCGTTTAAAACAAGCTCTGGTAATTTATATTTTGAGAGCAAACATTATTAATTAATGTGTAGATATATATGATTAAGAATCAATAGTCATTGAAAAATAAATTGATGTACATATTCTTCTTATAGTTAAAGTTGGTAAATATAAATAACAGTTGAACTATTAAAGTAGTTGTCGCTTGAATAAAAAATAAAAAAAATAACAAGATCTAGATTATTAAATATTTAAATTAGGAAAAAGTATTAACTTTAGAAAATAAAATATGTATAATGATATTTAACCAAATAAATTTATTTTGAATTTCACTCTGGAGAAATTGATTACAAAACGAATTTTTTAATGTTATAATGGCATAGAGAGAATTTTAGATATTTTTTGATTTTTCCAAAAGTTCCCACACGCTCTACAATAGAAATTCAAGTTTTTAGGGAAGATTTAAGAGTTTTTTACACGTTGTGTAAAATTATTTTTCAAAGTTATTTGGATTGATCTCTTAGCATGGGATAGGTACTATGAACCCGTAAGAGTTTTTGAGACGTGAACTTCAAGTAATATCCTTTAGAATATTAAGGGTGTATATTTCAGGAGAAAATATCTGATGTTCTAAAGATAATATAAGTTTATTTCTTTTCTAAATCAATTTTAATTAATTTCTTTTATAAGAATTTAAATCTAATGAGTAGGTTTATCAAATATAGACAACACATTACTATAAAATTACTAGACAATATTTTAAATGATTACCATAATCAATATTATATGATGTCTATACCAGAAAAAACTACTTATACTTTACTTGTAAAATATAAAAGGAAATATTATTAAAATAAAAAATGTTTGTAAATTTTTTATAACCATAATAAATGTTATTTATTAATTATTTCTTAATTATTTCTTAATTTAAAAGTTAATTATATAAAACCTAAAAATATATTATCTCTATTCACAAAATTATATAAAAATTAACTAATTTATTGATAATTAATAGTGTGTTTTGTTGGTAGAATCATAATTAGGTGATTTTATTCCTTTTTAGACCCTAATAAGGTTAACCCATACCACATTTATTTTCCTTTAACACTCAACTTATGTAGGGTTATCATATAAAACTGTAATTAAAAAATAAAATAAAAATTGTGAGTTAGCAGTTTCCATTTATGATTGGATACGTGTTTTTCTCTTAACATTCAGATTGTATCCAAATAAAATATGTATATCTCATGTGTAGATTTCAAACCATCATTTACCGATAGAAAAAAATAAAAAGAGAAATGGTTGTTGGCTACTTTTAGACCCTAAAACTAATACTATATATAAATAAATATCACATATTCATACTATTTGTTAGTTTACTTATCTCTCTCTCTCTTTTTAATTATTACTCCTTAGATTTGTCTTTTCTCACACTATGTCTTTTCTCACACTATAAGTTTCTCTTTCTTTTGACTCTCTAAATTTCTAGACTAAATAGAGGGTTTATTATAACCACAGTCACAAAAATTTATGCATAATTCAGTTGAAAGAATTTGAGGTGTTTGCTTCATTTCTTGTCTATATTTTATCTAATAATATTTCTTGTACCTTTCATACAGAATTTCTTCCGGGTGAGTGAAATTTTGATCAAATTCTTCAATTAAAAGTAGGGTAAAGCACACTTGAATCCCTTTATGTTTGGCTGAAATGCGCAATCCGCCCTTTATCTTTTTTTTACGCTAAAAGCCCTTTATTAACGTTTTTTGTCACTGTTAGCCCTTTTGTCCATTATCTGTCAGTTGACCGTTAGTCAATGTCATTTGGCGCCACGTATGCGACACCTCACCGCCATGTGTGCTCCACCTAAGTATGATGGCATAGCAATTCCACGTCATATTTTTTATTTTAAAAATCATTATTTTAATTTAGTTATTTTTAAATTCTCCTTCTTCTTCTTTCTTCTTCTTACCACTCCAACATCATTGAAGAACCCAAATGAAGGGAAAAACAAAACAAAAAATTTCCACACTCGTCTTCACACACCAAGCCGCTCTCTGCACAAGGAAATCGCCTCCATCATCAACCGCTCGGATACGCCATCAACAATCGAACAGGAGGAGAAACCTATTTTTCAACCCAACCGGTCCATCATCTCCCAGAACCGTTCTATCATTACACACAGCCGGAACTGATACATATCTCAAGGCTAAAGACGAGGTTTTGAGACAAAAAGTGGAAGAACTCGAAACAAAGGGTAAAGAACAAGAGAAGCTTCAAGTTGAACTCAAGAAGTTGCAGAAATTGAAGGAATTCAAACCCTATATGGTTAATTTCTTACAAATTTATTTCATTTCCTTTTCAATTTTCGGCAAATTGCATTATTAATACCTGTTATCTGCAAATCAACCACTCTATATGGTAGATATGTTATTTCTTGGTAATAACTCACGGGTATATTTCGTTATCTTGCATAGCACAGGGATGAACGGTGCAATTACCCCTTTTACTTATATTACTATGTTTCTTGCAATTATAGAAAAATTGAACCAATCGAAGGCATATACGATTGAATTGGAAGCAGAGCTCAACCAATTGAAAGACGAAAATACTAATTTAAAACAAGGTTTTGTAATTAATATATTTTATATATAATATAGGTATTACGGTAGTACGTACTATTTTTCATGTACATAAAGTAATAAGACTATTATCATTTGCATTTGTAGGAAGCAGAGATTGAGAGGAACAGAAGACAAAAGGTGATACTAAATTAATTTTCACTAGTTGTTTAGTATTGGCTATTTCGAATAGATAAAATTTATTTCAATTATTAGTGACGATTAGTGTATATTTGTAAGATACTGAGCTAATTTTAAATTGTTGTGGTGCAGTATTTGGAAGGAGTTAAGAAAAAATCAATAAGCGAGGCAAAGAAAGCTGAAGAAGAAATTGGAGCTATGAAAAGGACTTACAGCTTTTAGTAAAATGGAGAAAGAGTTTCTTAGTTTGACCAGTTAAGTGGAAGATGTGGTGGTGGAGGTAGAAGTTTGAGAAGAGCAATTTCAGTGTATGAAAGCAGTGTGAGGAGTGTATTATATGCATAATAAATTAATTAGTACAAATTATTGAGTACTCCCATATTTTAAATATGTAGTGTGTTTGTAAATTAATTACTGTTTTTCTACTTTATCGTATGGATATTTGTGATCTTTGTTAAAATCAGAAGTATGTGATAGACTCTTTAGCTAGCAGGTGCAGGCAGATCTATGAATGATACCTGGGAATTCTATCTTTTGCTTATTTTTTTGTTTAATTCAGATTATGCATTTGTTTATATTAATACAAGCTCATTTGGGATTCATATGGGTAAAAAATTCCTTTTGATTCTAATTATACGTTAACATTTATACCGTGACAAGGTTATTTTGTCTGGTGGGGTTGGGCCTGAGGGATATAGAAGTGAATTAATTCTATGAGTGTTGAGATTTAGGTGCTCGTGATAGCTGAATTTTGGTTGGAATTGTTTTAGTGAACTAACTATACAGGTCAACAATGCCTTGCCTTGCCTTGCCCAGGGCATTGATTATCACTTGACAGTCTTATGAATGAGCGAGTTGTGGTTCAAATCTAGCAGAAAATGGATCTGTGATACTAGTTGATCGAGGCACCTACACTCCCAAAGTCATAGGACCGAGTAAGGGATTTTCAAAGTGCCTTGCGAACATAAGAATTAGTAGAACTCTGACAAATTTAATTTGTCTCATTCATGTGTGGATCAAGCACTTGCTTGTTTCATATTGCAATTCAAAGAGAATATACTTATTTTCAATGTTATAAAATTTAGTACACACTTAGTTAGATTTTATAGGTTTGTAATTGTTTAATTTGCACAAACACAATCAAACATCATTTTAAAAACTATAGTACAAGAACAATAATTCATCCCAGATTTAAATAGCATTTTAGTAACCAAAAGGATATAAATAGCCTGATACAAACAATTCTTCAATGAAACGAAGCTCACTTCTTTTACTTCATCTGCGTGTAAAAAACCCTTTAATTTCTCCTTTTTTCTTGCTTTTTCCATATCGGATAAACCCTCACTTCCCACACGTAATCTTGAGATGGGTATGAATTACTTGACTCTATCGTATTATCGATTCCACCTTTTTCCATTTCGGATACAACTTTTCCGACTATAATTAAAAGCATACCATCGATAAAAAATCGAATATTTTAGCTGTGTCAATGCTTCGTATTACACTTCTACATAAATGTACTGTTCCGAGTTTGAAATATACTTTGAATAGTTGATTTGTTACGTATAATGCTCCTACACGTTTCGAGTTTTTACCAGCTAGTACCCCAAATACTTTCAATAAGAACGAGCCTGCTAATTTGAGTTTTTCTGGGGTTTTACCAATTAAGGCCAATTGTATATCAGCCTATATTCATGTAGAGATGTATTATTTTGAGTTGATGTGTAATAAGATGTGGTAAAAGACGATTTTACCCTTTCAGCGAGCATTCTGATTTCGAATGAAACTGTGTATAATGCTTCTAAAGCCCATGCCGATTCCCAGTTAAGAAATTCATGTATAAATGCACTGTAATTTTTGTTATTAACAGTTAAAACGAAAATAAGTGAAGAAAATGGAGTGTTATAATTGGTTAAACTTACTTTGAAGCTTTTTCGAAAGCTTTATATGATTCGACTAGATTTTGTTGACGATAGGTTTGGAAAGCTCGAAATAGATGTACTAGAATGTCTGAATATTGAGAGTAGTTGTCAGATTGTTTGATTACTCTATTAGCATCCTGTAATGAAAATGAAATTCACCCCTAAATTGGGATAGATTTCCCCTTATGTTGGGTTCTTCAACGGCTGATGGCTCATCCTCCTCCGGTTGATGATGGTGGAGAAGAAACCATGAGTGGCGGTTGTTTCCTTGTGTAGAGAGCGGCTTGGTGTGATGAGTTATTATGAAGGTGGATTGATGATGGCGGCATGTGGACAAGAAGAAGAAGAAGAAGAAAGATAAAAAAAATTAAAATATGATTTTAGAAAAAAAAAATTATTGACTTGGAAATTGTGTTGACCTAACTCCTATGTGGAGCACATATGGCAGTGAGGTGGCGCATACGTGGCGCCAAATGGCATTGACTAACGGTCAACTGACAAAAAATGGACAAAAGGGCTAACGGTGACAAAAAAACGTTAATAAAGGGCTTTTAGCTGTAAAAAAAAAAAGATAAAGGGCGGATTGCGCATTTCGCCCAGACATAAAGGGCTGCAAGTGTGCTTTACCCTTAAAAGTATATAATCGTTCTCTATTTTGTTATTTGAGTATGTATTGTTTGATTTTTTATAGATTATTAATGTGTTTCTATATTAATGTGTTTCTATATGTATAATTTTAAGCTGATTTTGAGCTTTTGAGCTAATACTTTGAATATTTTGATTTAAATACTTTTTACATTTACTTTTCTTCTATGTATAAGATGGAAGTATCAATTATCTATTTATAAATAGATGGGATTGATCATTTCAATTATTTAAACTAACTTTAATATTCTTTTGGTTTGATTTTTATAGGAGGTTTGAATTTTCTTTGCAAATTAATGTTTATAGCATTATAAATAAGTCTTTATTATTTCATTGTTGATTAATAATAAATAAACATATATTTGACTTCATACCCATACCATTACCATTGGTTTTGCAGTATAATTTTGTTATTTATAATTTAGACCAGTATAGTTAGTCGTTTAATACTTATTTCTTTAATTTTATTTTATTTGGAGAAGTAAAAGTGTTTGTTGCCGAATTTGATATTAATTGATGTAAAGCGGTGCTCCGACTATTCTAAGACGACGTAACTTCGCATCAGCGTTCTTTGAAATTTTGAAAAAATTTAACAAATAAGTTTATTCTCTACTTGAAATAGTTTAATTTCAAATTTAATAACAAAGCTATCTGTCAATTGTATGCTCGTAAATGGCATTGAAATTTTTTTATGCTAGGTCAGACTTATATTGAATATTTATATGTGATATGGGGTCAACATCTCATGAGGCTCCTGCTCTGATTCCAACTCTCTAGCTCAGATTTCAGCTCCGGCTGCTCTGACTCTGGCTGAATATGGAATTTCCTGTGGGAAAAAGGGGCCACCAAGAAAAAGAAAAAAGGTTGATATGAAAAGTAGTTCAAGCAGTTTAGAAGTCAAACATCTTTGCAACATATGTAAGAAGCAGAGTTCGGTTTCTCCAAGAGGACAGACCTCTAATCGCCTTTGAGGACAGACCTTCTCTTGGAAGTATGAGAATACCAGTAAGAGAAGAAGTTGCACGGGATCTCCACACAAGAATTTCAACACATAGTTACGCTTTATCTCATATAAGAGTATACTACATCTCTCTTAATTCTTAATACTGGATTTTCTAATTATCTTAACTACTGATGCATTGTCAATTATACATAATTTAGGAAGCAAATGCTAAGAGTAAGGAACCTAAATGCCTTATGGAAGCATCAAGGCAACACAATGACCGAAGGGCTGCAACTGGTGCCGCTGATCAAGGACAGTTAAGATTGAGCAAGCTCGAAAACCGTCTAAAATTCTTCGTAAATTCGTTAGAGAATTGTGACTCGTATCGTGAATCGACATATTACATTTTTGAATCGTGTATCGTATCGAATCGTGTATCGTGAATCGTAACAATTCATATATTAAATTTCAAAATATTATATATTTAATATATACTTTATTATAATGTTTTTAATTAAAAATACTAATAAAACTAGCTTATATAATTTATATATCATTATAAAAAGAGCTTTATTAATTATGACATTCATATATTTATATAATATATGTTCAATAGTGCAGTACAATGTTAAAAAAAAGACAGTGCATTGCAAGTGATTTTTGAAGAAAAAAAAAGTAATTTTGTATCTTTGACAAAAAAACGGTTATTCAATATAATAAAATAGCAAAAACCTTATTAGTTATCATTCATCTTATTCGATGTTCATATTATAAATATATAACCGCAAACTATTTGCGTTCAAAGTCACCAAACCAGAATATAAAAATACTACAGAACTCAAAATTGTTTCAATTTGGTCAAAAAAAGGGTCAATGAAAGTCAACTCACTAAAAAAATTATCTCTACACATTCATCCACTAAGTTTTATTCCACTTTTCCTTTTTTAGTCAAACACCTTTTTTAACCCCTTTTTCTATACTTTTTCTTTTCCTTTTCAAATTTGTTGTTTTTCTCAAGAACATTTGGGATCTAACAACATTTCTTTTCTCTCTCTCCAAAATATCTGCATCCGCCCACATCATCTCCTCCACCGATTCACCCACACCATCTCTTCTCCATCTAGATTTTCTTTTTTTCACTCTCTTTTTTCCTTTTACCATTTTATTAGACTCTCATTATGACCAAAATGTTAAGTTCAAATTAGATCAACAAGGTTACAAGCGGTTATGGTAAACAAACAAAAACGAAAACAAAGTATTAAGACATCACGAAGGAAATTATGTCAACAACCTTAGAATTACTCAGTACGCCGGAATCGTACAAAGAAGAAGAAAAGGCAAATGGTGACAGTCATCCATCAAGTGATTCGAGTAATAATAAAGATGAACAAGTTGGAGATCTGACTCACAAAGAGACAAAAGGAGTCCCGTGGTCAAATCTGTTTGGATGTGCAAGTAGTACAATAAAGCTGGAACATCATGAGCTAGCTGATTTGTAAGGTAAAAAAGTGATTAAACCACCGAAAGACGTCCTAGATGAAGGTTCCGATTTAGTGGGTAAACTATTTAATAGGCAAATTCATTGATTCCCCTCCACCCTTCTTTGTTATTGCAAATTTCTTGAAGTATCAGTGGAGTAAGATGGGTAAGGTTGAGATACTGTCGAATTTGAAGGGTAGTGTTGTATTTAAGTTTGAAAATCAACAGTACTAGAACAAAGCATTAGAACAGCTATGGCATATAAATGGTAAACCGCTACATCTAAGGTCGTGGAAAGCAAGTATGTAGTTTGATAAAATTGATATATCTAGAATTCCGATTTGGGTTAAGCTTGTTAATGTTACAATGAATTTATGGACTAAAAGAGGGTTGGGTTATGTAGCTAGTGGTGTAGGAGTTCCTATACAAATGGACTCAATCACTGAATCAAAGACCAGATTAGGATATGCCAGAGTTTGTGTAGAAGATGATATTAAAGATGAATTGCCAGAAAATGTATATGTTGATATTAGATTGGAAGAATTACAGGCTGTGAAAGTGGAATATGAATGGAGGCCGATTGTATGTAAGAAGTGTAAAAAACTTGGTCATGTTGAGGGAAAATATACAAACAATCAGAAGGTCTGGGTTCCAAAAACAAAATCAGTGGCTGAAAGTGGAATGGACAAAGGTAAGGATAAGGTTGAAGAATGGAGTGTTATTAGGAAAAAAGAAATATGATAATAAACAAGGAGAATCAAGTTCCATAGTTTCAACAAATAAGTATGATAAATTGCAGACTGTGGAAGGTAGTAAGATTGATCAAGATTTAACAATCGTCATCAATCACAATGGTGGGGAAGAAATCACTAGACCTCCAAACATATGAATATAGTAGTTTGGAATGTAAGAGGGTTTAATAATCTCCTTAGACAATCTGATGTAAAGGAGTTTTTAATTAGGAATAAAAAGGTAATTAGACTCTTAGAGACAAAAGTGAAAGAGAAAAATTATTCTTCTATAATAAGTGCGCATTTTTCTCATCTTGAGATGATGCACAACTACAATAAGGATGAGAATGGTAGAGTGTGGATTTTATGGGACAAAAGGCAGGTAGAAATAAATCTAGTTTATCAATATTCTCAAGCTTTAATGGTAGAGCTTAAAGTCAATGATTGTACATATAAAGTGTATGTTGCTATGGTATATGCTAGTAGCAGTGATAGTGGTGTCATGGAGTAAAAAGTATGAAAATGAACAGCTGCGTATTATGGGTGATTTTAATGAGATCTTGTGTATCAATGACAGATTAAATTGTACTCTGCTTGAGAAAGGTGAAATTGAGTTCAATGAATGTATAGAAGATGCAGGGTTATTTGAACATAGCTATGCAGGGCAGTGTTATACATTGACAAACAAAAGCAGGAGTGATCAAATTAGAGCTAGTAAGATAGACAGGGTGTTCATCAATACTAAATGGTTAGATGTTATGACTTCCAGTGTTGTTATTAATCCACCATCAACCTCAGATCACTGTGCAATAATAGTGAATTTAGGTGGTGCAAAAAGTATTTCCCAATTCAGTTTAAATTCTTCAATATATGGATTGAACATGAACAGTTTATTGAAACGGTAAGGAGTGCTTGGAGTGTAGAAGTTGATAGTAATCTGATGTTTAAGTTGTGTATGAAGTAGAAAAATACCAAAATTTCTTTGAGAAAGTTTAACAACACTCACTTCAGAAGGAACTCTAATACTATAGAATCCTTAAAAACTCAACTGGATAATATACAAATCAAGATCATGAATGGGAGTGTATATGATTGTATTCTAAATGAAGAAAAATTACTTAGTAAAGAACTGGAGAGTGCTATGATAATTCAAGATAATATCCTCAGACAAAAAGCTAAACGCAGCTTAAATAATGATATGGATTGTAATTTTGCTTACTTCTATAGAGTTATTAAAGGTAGAATTGCTAGGAATAATATTTCTACTCTAATCAATGATGCAGGTGAGACTATTGTGGAGCCTAATCTTATCAAGGAGGAGTTTGTTAATTTATATAAATAGTTATTAAGTATTGAAGACACAAATCAAGAAATATGTTCTAGTACTGTTATAAAGAAGATTATCAGCTGTCAACTAAATGAAGAACAAAGAGCTTTATTAACTACTCCTGTATCTGATATGGAGATTAAAGATCCTTTGTTTTCAATCAATGAAAACAAAAACCCTGTACCTGATGGCCTCAACTCAACTTTTTATAAATCCTAATGTAGCATAATTGGTGATGATTTTACAAAGGCTATTAGACAATGTTTAGAGAATGGGAAGTTGTTAAATCAAGTTAATGCAACAAACATTGTCTTAATTCCCAAAGAGAAGAAGCCTCTAAAAGTGACTAAATTCAAGCCAATATCTTGTGTCAATACAACTTATAAAATAATATCTAGAATCATCTGCACAAGACTAAAGAAGGTACTCAGCTCTATTATTTCTCTTAATCAAGCCGCTTATGTAGGTAATAGATATATAAGCGACAACATTTTGGTTGAACAAGATGTGGTTTTAGGTTATGAAAAAACAAATTGTGAACCAAAATGCACTATCAACCTTGATCTACAAACGGCTTATGATAGTGTAAATTGGAAGTTTCTTATAAACACTTTAGTGTCTTTCAATTTTCCTTCAATGTTTATAGACTGGGTGAAGATGTGTGTGTTCTCCAACGTATTCTGTTTGTATTAATGGAGAAGCGTGTGGTTATTTGAAAGGTAAGAGGGGTTTGAGGCAAGGTGACCCCCTCTCACCTTATTTATTCGCAATTTGTATGGAAGTTTTCACAGGGCTTTTTAACCATTTAGCGAGAAGAAGGGAATTTAAGTATCATAAAAAATGTGAAGTTATGAAGTTAAATCACATCATATTCGCCGATGATCTTCTCATTTTCTTTGGAGAAAATATACAATCAGCTGACTTGATTAGAAGGGGTTTGAATTTATTTACTAGAACCTCTGGACATAACATCAATTATCAAAAAAGTGAGCTGCATTTTGGTGGTATAAATCATGTCATTCAAGGTAAAATTTCTGATTTACTAAACATAAAAATTGGGAGCTTACATGTGAGATACTTAGGAGTGCCATGACATTCAAAAAAATTGAGTGTTGATGAAGGTAATAAGATTGTTGATAGATTTTTAGTAGTATAAATCAATGGACTTCCAAATTTTTAACTTATGCTGGAATAGTAGAATTAATCAGATGCGTGTTAATTAGTAAAATTCTATTTTGGTGTCGCGTATTTTTATTTCCAAACAAGTTATATACAAGGTGAATCAATTAATGAAGAGCTTCTTGTGGAAAGGAAAACTTAAAGGAGCACAAGGTGCCAAGATATCTTGAAAGAAAGTATGCATGAAAAAAAGAGAAAGGTGGACTTGGAATTCCGAGGATAGAAGATTTAAATCTTGTTTTTTTATTATTCACCTTCTTGAGAATGTATTCTCAAGATGATAACAAGATATTGTAAAAGACATGTGTATTTGGAGTTTGGAGGAGAAAAAGTCATATACTTGGGTTTGGAAGAAAATGATGAAGATAAGGTGTATTGCCTATGAACAAATAAAGTATTCAATGGAAGAGACACCTATATTATATGGGATAAGTGGATTAATGGATCAAGTATACAAGAAAAACTGGTAATTGAATTGGAGAAAAGCAACTTAAATAGTAACAAAACTGTTGAGGCTTGCTATGGCATAAATAGGTGGAGATTACCACCATGTATTGGTAAAATCCTTCCTATTCTTAACAAATATAGTTTAAAACCTGGTCAGGATATTAAAGTGTCGAAAGAAAGTAATAAAAAAGCTTTTCATTCAAGAAAACTATGTTTTATATAACTTCTGATGGTAGTGTTGAGGATGTAAATTGGTTTAATATTGTTTGAGCTAAAACAAGTATTCCAAGATGCGCTTATATATCTTGGCTTGCTTTTCAAAACAGGCTGAGTACCAAAACTAGAATGCTAGAATGGGGTTGTATAATTAACCCTCTTTATAGTCTTTGTAAAGCTGTAACAGAGGATCATATTCACCTCTTCTTTAGCTGTTCTTTTACAAGAAGAATCCTTACTAGAGTGCTTATGGAATGTGATATTCATTTTATACCCATAGATTTCGAGGAGTTAGCTAATATGGTTCATAATTTACCAAATGAAGAGCATAGAATGGTGGTAAGTTCTATGTTTACTTCATACATTTACTTGATTTGGAGGGAAAGAAATGATAGAGAACATGGAGGTACGGGATTGAATGAAGAGCTTATTGGTGGGAAAATTATTCAAATGGCGAAATGGAAGTTAAAAGCTCGGAAATTTAAAAATGAAAGTATTGAGAAATTAATTGATAAACTAGATTTGGGCTAGGAAATGTCTTTTGTAATAGTTAGTTATTAATTGGGTTTTAGGCCTATTTGGGCCGAGAAAAGTTTGTAATAGTTTATCTAAGTAATGTTCTAGTAAAAGTCTCTTAAAGTAGCTAACCCATCTTGGGCTAATTGTGAATTTGGTTTAAAGTTGTAAGGACATATGAAGTTAATTTTCATGATAATTAAATTTAATTTGATGATTAAAAAGAATTTTGTTTCAATTTTCAAAGTAAACAATTCAAAAGGTTAATAGTAAGTATAAACCTAATTAATGATTTTTTTTAAAATTATTTGATTTTTTAAGATTTTTTTCCGTATTTGTCTATGAATGTGAATTGCTCTGTATCAGAGCGATTCATGTACATCGTGGGCTAACAACGATACTAAGCCTGATTCGAATCGAAACATATATGCATCGTAATCGTATCGTAGAACCGTATCGTGAATGGATGAAGCATCAGGAAATCTGGAGGAGCTATAAGGGGAGGTGTTTATCCACAACAATCACCAGCGATGTACCGTACAAGAGTGGAATAATATTGGTTGAATATGGGTGGTTCGAGAGGTTCGAGTAAATGAACTATAGATGGTCTGTAGAGAAAGAGAAGGTGGAGGAAAGGACGCAACCTAGGATGATCATATGAACAGAGAATCTGTAGCGAGATCCAGAGCAAGGAAATGAGTACACTTATTACTATTTATTTGTGAACCATGCAACATAAGTATTTTAATTTTTTTATACAACAAATTAATTTTTTCTCAATTAAATTTTGAACAAATGCAAAAAATATGCCATTAAATTATAAATATAGACCATATGGACCTATCGTTGAATATTTTGAACACAGGAAATATAGGACTTCTCTTCCGGACACCACAGGGACTAATTGTGCAACTAACCCATTTAAATATTTGAAACGGGAATGATTAACTTACTCAAGGATGCCGAATATCAATTCATTTTCCCAGCAGTTCATGCCCTTTTAAAAACAAAATCTCTCTGGTAGAAAATGTTGTGTCCTAACAATTCTGAGCACTTCACTTCATCCATCAAAACTAAGCTTTGATTAAGTGTTCACTTACCATTGTACCTGTAGTTTCCCAAAGAAGTCCAAGGGAAATACCGATCAAAGGAGATAAAAGAGGATTTGTATGGCATCGCGTTTGGGTACTTTATAGAAAAATACATTTTTTAGGTTAGATATTAATTTAAGAATTCCATGACCAACAATTTTTGTAGAAGACAGTGAATGTAAAAAGGATGCGTCATAGGCAGATAGTAGGATTGAACAAAAAAATCGAAAAATAAGGAAATTTGAATTGAAAAAACAACTCAGTTTAGTATACCGATTTATGAACCTGAGGTTTCCGGTCAGTTTTTTATGTTAAAGTGTACCAAAATAGCGAATCATCCCTAATTTTGTTACACGATAAACTTTTTGTGTGTATAAATTCGAAAATGACAATTTAATTTTATGCATTTAATTAGTTTTATAATTGATACGTTGTTAGACTATAAAAAGATATTTTTTCTAATTAATCACTCATATTAAATAAATTAGTATCCCAAAGGAGATTTATTTCAAAAGATAGGGTAAAATTGAAAAAAAAAAAACTTTAAGAAAAGATTGACAAAGCCTAATAGCCACAAAAATTAAACAACTAAAATCAAACCAAACCAAGCCCATACTAAAATGACCAAATATCAAAGCTGAACACATAGTTCGATATCATTACCCATAAAAATTGAACGATCAACCAAACTGGACCAGACCATGCCACCTTTAATAGATTGATATATAAAAATAATCTTAAAAAAAGGTCAATCTTGAAAGATAAAAAAGAGTTGTTCCACACGTTTATGTGGTTGGACTAATTATTTATGTATAGAAATATTTACAAGATGAAATAACTATAAAATCTTATCTACAAGACTATTTAAAATTTAAATTTATAAAGGTAAAAACTTATAAATATCTTTAATTTTATGTGTAGATTGATTTTCAAATATAGACTGGACTTCCATCGAATCCATATTTATGTAATATCAGAGAACAATGAGTTATGGACTTAATTATTAAGTAGAGGATTTGATAACGATGAGATATACAAACTCGGGTTTCCAAGTAGACAGTGACATAAAGAAGGCTACTACAGGTTATATGTTTACCTTAACAAGTGGTTCTATCTCGTTATAAGCATTAAGAAATCTTACACATCTAATTCTATTATGGAAGGTGAGTATGTGGAAACTTAAGAGGCTTATCAATAGGTTGTATGTTATGTAAGCTACTCGTACAACTTGAAGTTGTATATGCTGCTGAGAAGCCTCTTATCATGTACTGCGATAGTAGTGGAGTTGTGGACAATTGCAAAGAACCCACGAATCGCAAGAGACACAAGCATATAGAGTTCAAGTACTACCTCATACGAAAGTGTGTGAATGATCTGGAAGTTGAGGTAGAGCAAATCATTCGGCCCATAATCTTTCTAACCCCTTCACTAAGGCTCTTCCTAAGAAAGTTTTCACTACTCGTTTGGAGTCTACGTAGATTAGCCTATCATAACTCATTTTTAAGTTTGGATGTGGTACTTTTGATATCTCTCCTTAATTTCAATCCTATAAAAATCCAAAAAGATATGTCTATTAATTTTTTGTAAGCATCCTATGTGGTTAGTACTATTTTAATGGTCTGTTTTTTTTTTTGCATGAGTTGATTTGTATAGTTTCTTCCGTTCTTAGAGTATAATGTTGATATTAGGATGTTGAACAACAATATTTGACGCCGAGTCTCTTGTAAGGCCTGGAAAATATTTGAGTATTGTAGAAAGAGTGGTCGGCAGTTTTAGAACTACGTCATTCATATCCATGAGGCAAAGTAGATGTTTTACTAGTTTGCACATTAATGATACACCGTGAAAACACACGATAAATACAAATACATGAAACTATGTTGCACTCTTTTACTCACTATGAGGGTTTTTAAATAGGTAGTACAAAATTATATCACAATTCTTTTAATAATAATAGTAAGAGAAATAAGTATGTCTCTCCTTTAGTAAGACGTAAAAACATTATTACATGTTTAATCAGATTATTATCTTTTTTCAGTCCATATCTACGTAAAATCGGAAAAAAGCATAGATTCGGTCCATAAGACGGAATATCGAGCTTGGAAGGCTATAACTAAGGGGTAACTAACGGAGAAAATTTTGATGTACTCCTTATGTAGGGGAATTGAGTCTAGACGATTGCCTAAGAGGTCAGTATGGGAAAACCTCAATTAAATCTACAAGATTATCAAATCCAGCAAATGGCCTACATAATCTCTCTTACAAAACCTTTTGTAAATCCTCCCAGCTAACATGTCCAGTTAATGGCCTATGCTCACTCACGAAAACCCTCGATTCAATCCCTAGGATGACGTATCATGTTCAGTGACCGACCTGAAATATTTCCCTAGCGAAAACTCAATTTCATCCCTCAAATGGTTTATTGAGTCTAATGGATAGACCTAAGGGGTCACCTTGGCAACACCAAAATTAAAATCTATAAGATTATTGAGTCAAGTGAATAGTTGATGTCTCGTTTTCTATGATGTAATTTAATAATTCAAAGATATCATTTTGGGATAACTTTTTGGATAAAATATTAGTTTATTCCATGATTTAACATAAATTAAATTTCAATTCTTAGCTATTATATGTGATTATTCACGTTTTAGAGCAATTTGAGGTAGTTTTGTTTTCATTTTGTAGCTCTTATAACATGTAGGAAAAAAGTATGCAAAGTCCAATTTACAAGAAGTTAAATTAACATCTAAGATGATTGGAAATGAGACTGAGACAATTCAAGGAGTCAAGAAGATCATTAGAAGTCAAAGCACCAAATTTTAAAAACTATTTCGTCAACTTGAAAAGTTAATATAAACATAATTGGTAATGAATATTCTTATAAAATATATAGATCTTGAGTTCTAGTACATATGGCAGGAAGGGCGTCCAATTCTGAGTTGTGACGAGAAAGTTATGGACGTTTTAATGAGATGTCTTAAGGAGATCAGATTTAACAGAGAAGTCAACATATAACTTTTGACCGATTTTTTGGCCTATGACTTAAATTTTGATTTTCTAATATATATTAGTAGTTTTACATTAATTTATAAAAACCTTTTCATTCATGCAATAGTCTTAACTTGTCGAGCAAGAAAGAAGTAAAGGAGAGCAAGGAAACAACATAATATTTCCTTCCATATAATCCTTTTCCCTCAAAATTTATATTATGTATTTAATTATTGTTTTAATTATTCAAGCATGAAATACACATATTATATGTTGACATTTTACATGTATGAACCATAGTTATGTTTTGTTATTATTTTCTATGAAATTTGGGATGACATGTTAATTTAATTAGATTGTGGATTGCTTGCTTATTATAATTCTTGTGATTAGGTAATTATTTAAATTGATAACGTATTAATTTTTGTTAGGGATTAAAACTACATCCATAAGGGGGGGTTAATTCTCAGAGAATAGAATTATAATTGTTTAGTTGAGTCTCACAAGATCTAACTAAGCTAGATAATCACATAGGGTTTGAACTTTAGACGTCTAGATAACAAGTGGAGGATTCACTCAGAATAGGTTCATATGGTAAGATAGCAGCCACTTACTAATCCATAAGGAACTTAGAGAGACTTTAGTATCAAAGCTAGCAACTGAAATTCTTAATTTACCCTTAAAATCCATATTATCATCTTTATTTACATTTTAGTCTATTAGATTTATCTTAGTTGATATTTTAGTTTAATAGTTAATTAATGCTTAAAACGAAATAAATATCTCTTTTTTTTTGTTTTAGTTTTTATATGAACAAATATCTAGGTCAGGACTAAAATTACACGTTAACTCGTTGTTACATGTGGAGACGATAAATTTTTATCACTATTATTATTTGTGATGATCCATACACTTGCGAGTTATCATTCTTCGAGAGATGATTTTGTATCACACCTTTAGGACAACAATGTCCTATGTAGCCTATTTGGAAAAATCTCGTATGAATTCTCCTGGGTTATGATTCTGGTGGATGGCCAACGCAATCGTTCTTGTAACCTCTCGATTCAACCTGAGGAAGGTTATTGAGTGATTAATTAACCCCATTCAAACATGGTTATGACTAAAAACCTAATACGGTTAATATGGTCAACATTCAGTTCCTTATTCAACCTGATGAAACTTATCGGTTAATAAATAAACCCATTTAGTTATGGGTCATGACCAAAAACCTAAAACAGTTACCACAATCAACATTCGGTCATCGGTTCAACCTGAGGAAGGTTATTGATTAAACAGTAAGACACCTATCGTGACCTAAAACTTAATATGGTTGGCACGGTTAACATCCAGTCCTAATTGAACATTAGGAAGGTTATCGAGTAAAAAATAAAAACACATAGACATGGGTCATGACCTAAATCCTAGTATGGGTAACACAACCAACATTAATTCCTCAATTAAATTTAAGCAAGGTTATCAAGTAAAAAATAATAAACCAATTCAAATATGGGTCAAAACCTGAAACCTGATACAGTTAAGTCGATCAACATTCATTCCTCAATTCAACATTAGACAGGTATGGGTCACGGCCTAAGTTATCGAGTAAGAAAATAATAAATCTATTCAACTATGGGTCACGGCCTAAATTATAATACTGTAAACATGGTCAACATTCAGTCCTTGATTCAACCCGAGGAAAGTATTGAGTAAAACATAAACACATTCAAAAATGGGTCACAGACTACAAACTAATCGTTAACACAGTAAACATTCCGTCCTCAATTCAACCCGAGGAATGTTATCGAGCAAATCATAAAACCATTCTGACATGGGTCATGAACTAAAACCTAATATGGTTAACACAACCAACATTCATTTCTCGATTCAAACTGAAGAAGGTTATCGAGTAAAAACTAATAAACCCATTTAAACATGAGTAACGACCTAAAACCTAGTATGGTTAACTTGGTCAACACTAGACCTTAATTCCTTCTGATAAAGGTTACTGATTAAACAATAAATCCATTCAGACATGGGTCATGACCTAAAACTTAACACGGTGTACACGGTCAACATGCATTCCTCGATTCAACCCGAGGAAGGTTATCGAGTATGAAATAATAAACGTATTCAAACATGGGTCACGACCCAAAGCCTAATACGGTTAACACGGTCAATATTCATTCCTCTATTCAATATTAGGAAGGTTATCGAGTTAAATAATAATAATAAACCCAGTCAAACACGGGCCACGACTTAAAACCTAATACATGTAACATTGTTAACAACTATTTTTCGATTTAACCTAATGAAGTTTATTGAGCAAAAAAATAATAAACCCATTCAATTATGAATAACGGCCTAAAATCTGATAGAACTAAAACAGTCAACAATAATTCTTCCATGCAACTTGAGGAAGGTTATCGAGTAAATTATAATAACAAAAACATTCAAACCTTGGTCATGACCTAAATCCTAGTACGATTAACACTGTAAACATTCATTCATATATTAAACCTAATAAAGGTTATCAAGTACAAAAATAATCACATTCAAACATGGGTCACGATTAAATCCAAATAGGGTTAACACAATTAATATTCAACCCTCTTTTCGAATGCCACCAAAAGAAACTTGTTGAATAGAGGATCATGAATTAAAGACCCTCAAAGCGGTGCGTTTGGAAAGCCTTTAAAGAGGATAGTACATCATATTAAAAACAGAAAAAAATAAATAATTAAAAGATCTTAAGAAAGTCTCTCACAACTATGTTCATAAAGAAGAAAGGAGAACACCCTCAATCAAATTACGACGACCCCCCAGGCAGTTATGACTTTTCAAAGTTGCCTCACGAAAACCAAAAATTAAAAATAAATTAAAACATGCACATAAAAAAGTAGTTCCAAGAAAGGGAGAAGTACTTGCTTTTGCGAGAAAAACTCAATCTCCAAGTTTGTGTTTGACGTTCTCGATCCTTGAAAATGCGCAAAAACAACATTTGGCTTTTTTAACAGCCGAATCCAGTATGTGCATTATATTGAAAAATATCACTAACAAAAGTTGGAGATTTTATTCCAAACTTTTCGTTGCCTCTTGAATAGCAATTTTCTGATCTCGCATGCCAAAGTTATGACTTTTCAAAGTTGGCTCCCGAAATCCAAAAATAAAAAAAAATCTAAACATGCACAAAACAAATAGCTCACAAGAAAGGGAAAAATACTTACTTTTGCTAGAATCCCTCAGTCTCCAAGTTTGGAGTTGACGTTCTCAATCCATAAAACGCTAAAAACGGCATTTTCCCTTGTTTAGGGGTGAATCCAGCTCAACATGTGTCTTATTTTGAAAAATGTCACTAGCAAAAGTTTAAGATTTTCTTCCAATCTTTCTATAGCCTCCTGAATCGCTATTTTCAGAGCTCGCACGCCAAAGTTAAGACTCTTCAAAATTGGCTCTCGAGAAACTAAAAATAAAAAAAATAGTTCAAAAGAAAGTGAAGCGTACTTAATTTTTTTGGGAGAATTACCATATCTCTAAGTTTGTGGTTGACGTCCTTAGTCCATGAAAATGCATAATTACTACGTTTCCACTTGTTGAAGGGTGAATAAAGCTCTATATGTTCCTAATGTTGAAATATGTCACTAATGAAAGTTGAAGATCTTCTTCCAAGCTTTATGTCGCTTTCTTGAATTTGGAAAAGTATCACTAATAAAAGTTGGATATCTTCTTCTAAGCATTCTGTTGCCTCCTGAATCACAATTTTCAGAGCTCGCATGCCAAAGTTATGACTTTTCAAAGTTGTCTCTCGAAATTCAAAATTTAAAATAATTAAAACATGTAAACAATAAATAGTTCACAAGAAAGGGAAACGTACTTACTTTTGCGAGAATCACTCGGTCTCCAAGTTTGACGTTAACGTTCTCGATTTGTAGATACGCAAAAAAGGCATTTTCCCTGTTTTAGGGGTGAATCCATCTCTACATGCGCCTGATTTTGGAAAATGTCACTAAAAAAAGTTGGAGATCTTCTTCCTATCTTTTTGTCGCCTCCTGAATCGCAATTTTCAAACCTCGCATTCCAAAGTTATGACTCTTCAAAATTGGTTCTTAGAAACCAAAAATAAAAAAAATAATACATGCATATAGCAAATAGTTTAAAAATGGAAAAGTACTTACTTTTTTGGTACAATCATTCAATCTCTAAGTTTGTGGTTGACGTCCTTGATCCATGAAAAGGCGTACTAACAGTGTTGTCCCTTTTTTAGGGGTTAATCAAGCTCTATCTGTGCCTAACTTAGAAAATGTCATTTCTAAAAGTTGAAGATCTTATTCCAAGCTTTTTGTCGCTTTCTTGAATCGCAATACTTGGAGCTCGTATGCCAAATTTTTGACTCTTCAAAGTTGGCTCTCGAAAACTAAGAATTAAAAAAATTAAAACATGCCCATAACTAATAGTTCACAATAATGAGAGACGTACTTACTTATACAAGAATCACTCAATCTCCATGTTTTGGGTTCACGTTCTCGATCCATGAAAACGCGCAAAAACGGAGTTTTCCCTTGTTTAGGGGTGAATCTATTTTTATTAATGACTAATTTGGAAAAAAATCACGAACAAAAGTTGGAGATCTTCTTCAAATCTTTTTGTCGCCTCAAAAATTGTAATTTTCGGAGCTTGCATGCCAAAGTTATGACTCTTCAAATTTGACTCTTAGAAACCCAAAATTAAAAAAAATTAAAATATGCGCATTAAAATAGTTCAAAAGAAAGGGAAAAATGCTTATTTTTTCGAGAGAATCACTAAATCTTTAAGTTTGTGGTTGACGTCCACGATCCATGATACCGTGTAATAACAGTGTTTGACCTTGTTTAGGGGTGAATAATGTTCTAACTGTTCCTAATTTGGAAAAATGTTACTAATAAAAGTTGAAGATCTTCTTCCAAGCTTTATGTTGCTTTCATGAATTGCTATTTTTCTGTTAGTAACCCCTAAGGTATAGCCCTCCAAGCTCGATAGTCTGTTTTATGGATTGAATCTATGATTTTGTCCGAGTTTAGGGGTTAATTTTTTGCGATTCAAGAATGCGACGGAAATCTTGGAAGAATATCTTCAACTTTCATTAGTAACATTAGCCCAAATTAGGCACATGTAGAGCTTTATTCACCTCCTACACTAGGCCAAGCGCAATTATTTTAGATTTTCATGGATCGAGGAAGTCAACCACAAATTTAAGATTTAGTTATTCTCCCAAAAAAGTAAGTACTTTTCCCTTTCTAGTCAAGCTCAGGATGGTTTGCACCACCACTCCTGGAATTACACTTTTTTATATCAAGATTCTCTATATTTCCTTATTTTACCATGTCAAGCTTTGGAATGATTCATTGCTCGCGAATCCAAAATAACCACTAATATGCATGATAGGTCAAGCAACAGCATGACCGCTCCTCCACCGCTGGCATTTCGATTTTTATCTTTTTTATTGAGAAGAATTTTGTTTCAAATGAATAAATACTTACTTGCAATATTTTGTTTTGTCTCGTGAAACCGTAGGAAGCATTAACATGTAGATAAAGAAGATAAGGAAGAAGACATAAAACAAAGGAAGAAAAAAAGGAATGGAATAACAAAAGAATTAATAAGGCACATAGAAGGTTATAAAAAGTATCTAAGTGAAACCATGGTTAGTTTAATCATGAGAGTGATGGTTAATACGAACTAAGTTCAAGTTTTCAAGGGAAATAGCAGCAATGCAATAAAGGAAACCCCATTAAGTCTTGGTATTCTCGAAAATGTTGTATATGATCAACTTCATTTCACTCTTAACAACCTTATGAATGGTAGATAACACATAATCTCAAGTGCCAAAGCTAATTTGAGGTCTTTTAAACATGCCAAAAATAAGGTATGCCTCTTCACCTTTATTAGTTGGGTATCTATAAATTGCATAGTAACTAACATTAATTGTAACATCTTCCCTAAAGCATAGAAATCACTATCTACATAACAACATTTTCAATAATCGTTTGAGATTTATAAAAATCTCTTCTACTTGTAGTTTAATTAATTACTCCCAGAAAATATTGCCACTAAAGAGCGACATTCACTCCCTTTGGCAAAGGTGAGTAATAATGCTATGCATAGAGTTGAAGTATTGAATAATGGATCACAAACTAAATCATTGATTGGTACTATCCAAAGTTTCACTCTAATTTTAAGGGTTATCGGTAACAGAAGGGTGATGCCAATGTTTTCATAAAATTCATCTTGGAATACTAGTTTGTCGATGGAAAAATTTGGGTTTCAGAAATTTAAATTTAAAATTTAAAATTTGGGTGATGCCAATGTTTTCATAAAATTCGAACTTTGATCATTATAAGTATATTTAAATTTTAAATTTTATATTTTATATTTTACATTTATGGATTGGGTTTTACTTTTTATAATTTGAATTTTATGGGGTTGAATTAAGTTTAATATATTATATTCCAAATTTCCATGTTGGATTTTAATTTATTATTTAATAATTTAGGTTGAATTAATTTTAATATTTTATATTTAACCAATGTGAGTGAATATATAGCATAAGTGTCTCTAATTTGAAATAACTTGGTGCGAGTCGGAGGAAGGTATAGCCATCATTGAGGATTCCCTTAGTCCCCATGCTACAAACTCCTTCCAATGTGTGGCCCTTAAAGTTTACTAGAAACTGAAATCATGCTAAAAGCTTCTACTACGGTGAAAGAAATTAGAGCTCTAAAAAAATAAGCGACATATCCATAAGCCGTCTAAGGAATTTGGAATTAGTATTGATCACCCATCAGATCCTAATACCCTAATACCTACCAGTGATATAAGAACACTCTAGCACCCATTAGTAAACAGTGGTATCTAGAAGAGATTTATTGGACCATCACGGCTAAATGTAAGTGGGTGAAAGAGGGAGATCTGAACAATAAATTCTACCATTTCTGTACGAAAATTTGGTGTGCCTTAAACCAAATCATTTTCTTATAGATCTATTTAATAATTAGGTAGAGGGCATGCATAGCTTGATCAATGCACTACTTCTTTTTATGTCGGCCTCTACAAAATTGGAGGCCAATGGTGCCTCAAAGTCTTTCTTGAACTGCAATCCTGGGATGGTATCTCATTGTTGACAATATCCCTTTGAATTGATCTATTTATATGGTATAAGTTGAAAAGGGGACTTGGAGCTTGAGGGAAACCGAATCACCTGATCCTGATAGCTTCAATGGACGTTCTACCAAAGATTTGTATACCTCCTAGCACGTAATATTCTAGCTTTTCCAAGCTTTATTTTAAGGGTCGCATGATCAAGGCCTTAAATAAGGCTATTATAGTACTCATTCTGAAAGTTGATCATCCTACTTTGCTGGGTAATTTTCGACGCATTAGCCTAGCTAATTTTATTTAAATGTGACAGGAAGAAAATTATAGGGTCGTACACTTGTGAGGAGACAACATTATTCCTCTCCCTTTAACCTTACTAATTTTTTGGGATGCAATATTTATTTAATTTTTTATTACTTTGTCAAACCGTACACTTGTGAGGAGACAATACTATTCCTCTCCCTTGTCTATTGCGATATGATCTCCTAATTTGGCCATATTTTAGTACCTGGAAATATTTGGCTAAGACTAGGTATAACCAAGATCTAAAGTAATTATAACCTACAAATTGATGCTCACATTATCAAACAATAGTCCTCTCCACCCCCACCTTAGTAATTATGGATAAAATATGGAATGGTACACTTCATCTGGAACTAAAATCTTTGTTATGAGAAGTGTTTCTCAATGCTTCCCCATATTGAATAATATGTTTCATTGTAAATGTATTAAGTCACCTACCTGCAACATATGTCAACTCTCTGACAAGCCATTCAAGCACATGTTCTTTTAATGCACTTGGACTAGACAACTCCGGCTTAAGGGCTCCCTACCTACCAGGGGGCCTTTCCCTGAAGATTCTCTGTTCGAATGGCTTCTCATGGACCTTGTGTCCAACTACACAAAGAATGGTGTTTAGACAAAAGAAATAATACCTAGGATAACATTTACTTGTTGGACTATCTAGTTTCACTAGATAAATTTGGTATGGACCTGAAAAATATAAATGTGCATACTATTCTCGTTCAACCGATTAATAACCTGGATTATTTTTTACTCATGTATTGCATGCTTCGCACTTACCCTTTTATTTCCTATGATGATTCGGTCTCAACTAACATCCCTATTTTTGTTGGATACCATTACACACAACACAGACACAGTCGTGGGCCCTCATGGGGTAGTTGTATGTGGAAAATCTAGTCGTGAAATATGATGTTTCATCCTTACTACCGACTGGTTAGCATCAAGAAACCTATTTTGTTTGTCATATAGTCGATTCTTTTCGCGTTACCGTTGAAAATGATGTTTTGACCAACAAAACCTCTAAAATTTCTTCTACATATGAGGCTACGTGTTAAAAATATATAATTAAAAAAAATTGAAATATTATATATATATATTTATCTATTTAACCCTAATAGCTCGTCCTATCCGAAATTATTAATGTAAACATTAGTTTAAATTGGTTTTGTTTTTTCCTAAAAGTCATTAATCGTGTTAATGTTAAATTAAATGGTGTACGACTTTAGGTCTTAAGTTCTCTCATTTTTCATTTGTCTTAAAATATATCATTTTTTTTGATAAAATTCAACCAAAAAAAATCGTTTGTTAATATAAACATACGCCCAATTTTTCAACTGTGCCCTTTCACAGATCCACTGATCAAGTGCACCGCCACCAAGTCCTTGCACAGCCAGATCTAGTATTTCGAGTGCACCGCCACCAAGCCCTTCCAGAGATCTAGGGTTAGAGACCTCAGCTTGACCATTGGCTTGTGGATGATACGCGGTAGATACACGATGTCTCACACCATACTTCTCTAGAACTTTCTTCAGATATTTGTTCACAAAGTGTGAACCTCCATCACTGATTATAACTCGAGGGGTACCATGTCTAGTGAAGATGTGTGATTTCAAGAATTTAATCACTACTCGCGAATCGTTAGTTGGTAGAGCTACAACCTCTACCCATTTATACACGTAATCAACAGCTAGTAGGATGTACAGATTTCCATTAGATGGTACAAAAGGACCCATGAAATCAATACCCCATACATCGAATATCTCAACTTCAAGAACATTATTACGCGGCATCTCATCTCTCTTAGATATATTACCAGTAAACTGGCATCTGTGACACTTCTTGACATACTCATGACAATCCTTATGTAAAGTGGGCCAATAAAAACCGGATTGTAGTACCTTTGCAGCTGTGCGGTCACCCTTGAAGTGTCCTCCGTACGGTGAATCATGACAACCCATAATAATGGATAGAATGTCTTTATCTGGTATGCATCTCCTCACCATCTGATCACTGCATACTTTGTAGAGGAAAGGATCCTCCCAAAAGAATTGTTTAGCACGGTGGGCTAGTCTCTTTTTCTCTTGTGAAGTAGCTCCTTGAGGAAAAGAACCACTCACAATAAGATTTGCAATATCCGCATACCAAGGAGTCTCTAATGAATAAACTGAAAACAAACTCTCGTCAGGAAACTCTTCTCTAACCAACTCAGGCCCTCCATTAGATTCAGAACCTTCAAGACGTGACAAATGATCAGCAACCTGATTATCACAACCCTTTCGATCCCGAATCTCTAAATCAAACTCTTGCAACAGTAAAACTCATCTAATCAACCTCGGCTTCGCATATTTCTTCTCCATAAGGTATTTAATCGCAGAATGGTCAGTAAAGACAACAACTTTTGCCCCAAGAAGATAGGAACGAAATTTGTCGAATGCATATACTACTGCTAGTAACTCCTTTTCAGTTACGGTATAATTCACTTGAGCACTTGTAAAGACTTTACTAGCGTAGTAGATGGAATGAAATACCTTATCTTTTAGTTGACCCAGGACAGCACCCATAGCGAGATCACTAGCATCACACATTACTTCAAACGGAATCTTCCAATCAGGAGGTAATACAATAGGTGCAGAAATAAGCTTCTCTTTAATCTCATTGAATGCCTTAATGCAAGCTTCATCAAAAGGAATTTGGTGTCCTTTTCAAGTAAGTTGCACAACGGCTTAGAGATTTTGGAGAAGTCTTTGATAAAACATCGGTAGAAACCAGCGTGACCCAAGAAGCTTCTTACCCCTTTAACAGAAATAGGAGGGGGAAGAGTCTTGATTACCTCAATCTTCGCACGATCAACTTCCAAACCAGCACTTGAAACCTTGTGACCTAACACTATACCCTCTCGAACCATAAAGTGACATTTCTCCCAGTTCAAAACCAAGTCAGTCTCCTTGCATCTAATCAATACCTTCTCCAAGTTCCGTAAACACTCCTCATAGTTATCACCAAACACAGAAAAATCATCCATAAATACCTCAAGGAAGTCATCAATCATGTCCCAGAAAATTGCCATCATACATCTTTGAAAAGTAGCGAGTGCATTACATAATCCAAATGGCATCCTTCGGAAGGCAAAGGTGCCAAAAGGACATGTAAAGGTTGTCTTGTGTTGGTCTTTTGGATCTACATAAATCTGATTGTATCCTGAATATCCATCCAAAAAGCAATAATATTCTCTACCAGCTAGCTTGTCTAACATCTGATCAATAAACGGAAGAGGGAAGTGATCTTTTCTGGTGGCCTTGTTCAACTTTCGATAATCCATACACACTCTCCAACCAACGACGGTCCTTGAGGGAATGGCTTCATTCTGCTTGTCCAAGATGGTAGTAATACCACCCTTCTTTGGTACGCATTGAACTGGACTCACCCATTCGCTGCTAGCTATGGGGTAGATGATTCCCGCATCTAGCAACTTGATAACCTCTTTCTTCACCACTTCCTTCATAGCTGGCATCAATCTTCTTTGTCCTTCAACTGAGCACGCGTTTTCATCGTATAGAATGATTTTGTGTTGGCAATAGGAAGGACTAATACCTTTGATGTCAGCAATAGTCCAACCAATCGCCTCTTTGTTAGCTCTCAGTATGCGCAACAGTTTGTCTTCTTGAGGACCTGTTAAAGTAGCTGAAACAATAACAGGTAGAGTGTTGTTAGTACCTAAATACGCATACCTCAAGTGTGATGGAAGCGGCTTTTCTTCTAGTTGCGGGGGAGACTCGATAGATGGTTTCTTTTTAGATACTATCTCCCCAGGGTCTCGGAATGGCTCATAGGCGAGATGCCTATGTTTCATAGTTCCGGAATTCAAAGCAGCTACGGTTTCGATTAGTTCTTCCATCAATTCCGGTAAGTCAAGTGTTAGGGCTGCTCGCAAGATATCATTAAAATTCATATAGTCAAACGTTTCTTGCGTAGCTGAATCAAGTATATCCATGCGGAAACACTCTTCAGGAATATCTGGAAATTTCATGGCCCTAAACACGTTGAACTTTACCGTCTCGTCTTGGATTCGCATAGTTAATTCGCCGTTTTCTACATCAATAACAGTACGCCTCGTGGCTAGGAATGGTCGACCCAAGATGATGGGGACATTCCTATCCGCGTCGTATTCAAGAATAACGAAATCAACTGGAAAAATTAACGTACCTGCCTTAACGAGGACATCTTCGATTCGTCCCTCTGGGTGAGCGAGGGATCTATCAGCCATTTGTAGGATCATGGAAGTTGGTTTAGCTTTTCCTATCTTCAATTTTTCGAAAATTGACTTGGGCATCAAATTGATACTCGCACCCAAATCACACAAAGCTTTCCCTTGCCACTCATTACCAATAGAAATAGGAATCGTGAAACTCCCAGGATCAAGTAGTTTAGGTGGCAACTTACTTTAGCATATAGCGCTGCATTCTTCTGGCAATCCTATCATCTCATTCTCACGGTATGGTCTCTTGTTGGTAATGGCTCTTTTCAGAAATTTAACGTACTTCGGAACATCGCGTATAGCATCTAAGAACGGAACGTTAATATTGAGACCACGTACCATATTCAAGAACTTCTGATATTCGGCCATGTCTCCTTTCTTCTGAACTCTTGAGGGAAAAGGTGGAGGAGGATGGGTTTCTGTAACATCTTTGGATTTTGGCTTTTCCGGAATCTTCTCCATTTCAATCATCTCAGGCTCATCTTCTTTCTCTTCCACCTCTGTTACCGGTTTCTCCTTCACAGTTGTTTCTTTTTCTTTCATAACGGGAAAAGGTGGGGGTGGAAGATTTTTACTACTTCTAAGGGAGATCGCGTTACATTCATATGGTTTGGGTTCCTCAGTATCACTAGGAAGTTGCCCTTGTGGACGCTGACTTAGTTGTTTGCTAATTTGACTTAGCTGATTCTGGACCAACTTCATATTTGCTTCGACTGCATTTTGACGTTCCGTAGCTTGTGTCTGGAGAGCAATTAAACTCTCAACTGTTTTCTAAAGGGTAACTACTCCTTCTTGTGGATGGGTAGGTAAGGCTTTTTGGGTTAAAGTTTCATCATAGGTATCCTGAGGAGCTTGCCTTTGTACATAATTACCCTGATTCTGTCCTCCTTGATAATTGTTGTGTGGTCTTGGATTGTAGTTGTTACCTTGGGGACGCGGCTGATACGCGTATGTAGGATTGGCTGCCCCATTAGGATTTGAGTATTGAAACCCAGGATGGTTTCTGTTAGGCTGATATCCATTACCACTTGAATTGAAGTTACCTCTATTGGACATAAACATCACGTATTCTTGGTTATTCGGACAGCTTTCCTCATCATGATCATCTACTCTACAAATCGAACACATATAAACCTCTTGTGTAGCATGCACAGCTACTTTCTTACCCGAAAATCCTTCTTTTACAGCTAAAGTAAGCTACTTCAATTGTTGCTCTATAGTACTCTGAATTTTATTCTCAAGCGTAGCAAACTTTTCTTCCATATCAACATTATTCACTCCTTTAACCGGTGTTCTTACTGAGTTCCACCCCACTTCATTCTTGACTGTTCTTTCCAAAATAATTTTAGCATGAGCGGCTTGAACTTGAAGAAAACCTGCACTACATAGCGTATCCAATTTCTCTCTCGAAGATCCATCAAGGCCTCTATAGAAGATTTTTAGCTGTTGTTGTTCTGAAAGGCCATGAGTGGGAACTCTTCGTAAACACATCTGAAATCTTGTCCAACTCTTACCCAAAGTTTCATCATATTCTTGACGGAAATGCGTCAATTCTAATTCAGCATCTAATCTCATGTTACTGGGATAATACCTGTCAAAGAAAGCAGTCTCTAATTGGTCCCAGTTGGTTATCTTCGTAAAATCTTGCGTATCGTGCCATTCACTTCCTCCATCAGTCACAAAAAATTTAAACGCAGTAAAATACATATGTTCTCTTGAAACTCCTTGTGTGATATACGAATCACATATTTGCTTAAACTTCTGTACTGCTCTAAGAGGGTCTTCTGATGGTCTTCCACGAAAATTTCCAAAATTTTGGAATTGAGCTAACATACCCGAATCTGGACGGAATCGTGGAACATCAATATCTGGAGCACCTACTCCTATAGCAGGAGCACGGAATGGAACTTCTGGTGGACCATTAGTAAACCACGGATCTGGATTCATTACTATCTGGACTTGAGGGTTAGGAATCACTGGTGGATTTGGAGGAATAACGCCTGGAGCCAAAGGTTGGCCATTTGCGCCTAATTGACCTTGTTGATTATCTTGTTGATTCTGAAGGTCGAGATTCTCCATTCTGTTAACTAACTCTTCTACTTCTAAAGCTTCTCGTTCTCTTCTTCTTTTGTTAGCAAGTCTGATCAACGATTCTGGATTACTAAGGATCGGAGGTGTTGGCTCTAGATCCTTGAATTGCCTTCTTCGCATACTGGTGGTCCTTTGTGTGTTCTAAATAAATGCAAATAATAATCGAACCACAACCGCAAGTGTACGGTTGTCCTAAGTAGTATAACTGATAATACAGATTCGTTCCAAGGACGGGATGGTTGACTACAATGCTTATCTATTAATGATTGATGCACTTATGAAAACAAATAAAGGTAAAATGTTTGTTTGGTTTTGTATTAATTCTAAATAAATGAAAGACAAATATTAAAATGCAAATAAAAGCTAAGACGCAAGTAAAATGATGTAAAACGCAATATGAGATGTAGAACTTGAGAACGCAAGGATCCTCCCTATCCTATTTCTTAACTTATGTTGTTTAAGGGCTAAATTAGTCAATTACAATGGTCGGGATTCTAATTTCCTTATACCCCCGTCAGGGTGGACTATAAGGCGATCCTAGAGTGTCACTAGTCCCGTCAGGGTAAATATGATCCATTTTTGGATGATTAAGTTTTATTACCTCATTGGCCCTAAAATTAGCTAAGTTCGTCAGAATCAATAGCTTCTATTTTAGATTAAATAAATATTTCCGTACCTAAACCCTCCGTTAGGATGATCCAATCGCCACTAATTGGAATAGCCTAGATACTAACACCTGTTCTTAGTTAGCTACTCCAAAAACAGTACAATAATCTCAATTTATTGAAAAGAGTAAAAGCCCTAATTTAGTTTAATTTAACAGAAACCCAAATTCAACATTCGTAATTTAATAAGATTGGGATTCACCCATTAATTGTTCTCAAGCACTATGAATTGTTTAGCTCATATTAAAAAGAAAAACGAAATTAAAATAAAGGGAATTCATATTTGATTACAAAATTAAAGATAAGAAAAACCGAATTTCTGGAATAGGAATGACTACGAACGGAGATATAGACCCTCTCCAACTCTTATAGCTTCTTCTTCTTCCTTCCGTTGACTTCTCTCTGGTGTTTAATCTTGTAGAATGTGAATTGTATTGACACTCTCTTCTAAGGATGAGATGATTTGAAAAAAAAATTGAGAGGTGAGAAATAATGAGGTCAAAATCTCCTTTTATAAGCTCAAAAACGGATTAGGGCTTGGACCTAATAATAAAACACTAATTAAATGTCCAAGCCCAAATTCTAAGCCCAAAATCCCGTAACTACTGATACACCTTCACTAAAACGGCTTTTCCCGATGCGTTATGACTCCGATTGACCTCATTCCAGTTGCTAAAGTTCCGTAGCTCGATAAGGAATGTTTTCTCTTCAAAGGTCAGCGGCTAAATCCTCGCTTAAGCACCTCGAAATCAGCAATCTATGGCCTGGAAAATGGATTTTCAGCTCTAAAAATAATATCTTCGGGATTTATCTTCAAGTCTTGACTCTATCTCTTGATCTTTGACTTTATCTTCGGATTCCTCTCCTAGCTAACATCTAAAATCTGTAAACTTTACACTAAAAATACCAATATTACGCGCAAAAGCTTAATGAATAAAAAATGCTAGAAATAAAAGAGGAAAATCATATTATTGCATATTTTGTCCAAAAGTCTATCAAATTGATTAAATAAACACCAAAAATGATGTCTCCTAAGGGTCGAAAATAAGAACAATTAAGGAGACATCAAGACCCCCAACTCAAACCTTTGTCGTCCCGAGAAAGCAAAACAAAACAAAACAAGGGGTAGAAGTAAACGCAAGAACAAATACAAGCTAGCAAATAAACCTAAAGCAATTCTTAAGATAAATCTCATATAGCAAAACTTTAAAAACTAACATATACATACACTAATCATGCAACATCAAACATAAATAATCTCAATCATAAAATTAAAGTTGCAATGCTTGAAGGTTACACTTGTACTCATATCTGTATGATGGCTATAGGGTGGTCATTAATCCTAACTCGCTTTGAATGCTCCACCTAGTATATTCCCTATCAACATAATTATAAATTCACTATGTATTTAGGAATCACGAGGTCTTTATGGTTTTAATAACGGCTTAAGGACGGTATGGATGTATATTTGGTAAATTTGAAGTGAGCTTTTGGCTCTCTCCTCACTTACCATCAACAATGTCCTCGAGCTTGAGTTTACGCTAAAAAATGTTCTCACTCACCCATTTGACGCGCTAATGTTGCGTCCCCATGTCAACCCAATAAAAACTAAGATGATTTCCAAAAATATTCCACTTTGCCGGTTTATTTTATTCTTTCTTTCTTTTTATTTTATTTTTTCCATTTTTCATTTTTTTTGTACAAGATACCCATGACCCTCGTTTTGATGTGAAAGGTCATGTCTCTTATAATATTTTTTCTCTTTTTTTTTTTTTTTTTTTTTTCAAATCCCGGCAAAGGGTTACATATAATAATATCATCTACATTTTTGTGTCCCAATATAAACACATATAATCCCTTCCCAATGTATCTTCCCAAATGTGGTCCCACCACCCCAAACTCAAGCTCGAGACAAGTCTCAGGGTTGTGATTCAAGTGCGGGTCATTTGGTCATGCCTAATAATCTAAAGGATAATGGGCTTATATCGTGGCTACAAAAGAAAGGCTTAAGGCTCAAAATTGGGTTAAGACGGATAAAATTATAATAAGGGATAGCAAGCTAAAAGGCTTCAAATGGCTAACAAAGAACTGCCCCTATCATTTTCCTAAGTACATAGCTTGTCTTTAGTTCATATCTAGGTGGGTTCTCTACTAATTAGGATTTCACGTTCTACAAACCAAACATATTCCTTAAGTACAAGCTTACTTAATTTGCATTGTTCATTAATTTTTCCTATCAATTACCTATGTTCGCATGCAATTGTAAGTGCATTTTATGTTATTCCCTAAAGTCCACTATCTACTATCATAGATTCATCAAAAGTATGCTTAAAGGGACATTTAAAATCTTCTATAGTCAAACGCAACTCCGAAAATTATTTTATTGAAAGCAAATAAAACACATAACACATAAAAACTGGGATGAGGCAACGAACCCCACCCCAAACTCAAAAATGAGTCGTGTCCCCACGACTCGAAAAGACTCAAAGCAATAAAATAATCTATACTAAATGAGAAGGGAAAGAAAACGTATCTAAACCAGCGCGAGGCTGGTGTCGGTGTTGCGTCCAAGTTGAGGTTTTGAATTCTTCTTCATCAATGGTTGTGTTAAAATTGTTCTTCATCACCTCGAACTTCTTCAAATTTTCCACGTTTTCATTTATTACTTGCCCTCTAAGCATCATCTCTTCTATTAAAATCTTCCCTCAATACCCAAATCGCTTTCGTCACCATGTTCTTCGTACCTTTCCTAACCTTCATGGTCATCTCCGATGACCCCAAACTCAAAGCTTCAAGACCCTCAAAAGGTTTCGATAAAATTGTGATTTTAGTGTTCTTGAAGGTTTGGGTTTGAATTATGGATTGTTTAGCGCTGGGTCATGGATATTTCAACGTTTGGGAAAGCTTTAATGGATAAATTTTAGCTTTGGTGAAAGAAAACTTCGGATTAAAGTGTGAAGCTTTGGTATTTTGGAAGTTTAATGGTTTGATTGTGATCTTAGATGATGTTTAGAGGGAAGGATTGATGGTATAATGTTGTTTTGATGATGATTTTCGGAGTGGTAGGAGGCTAGGATTCGTCAGAAGAGGTTGGCTTGGTGAAAGAAGCTAAAAATATAGGGTTTGAACCCTTAAAACCGCCGATCACAGCAGCTGACCGGCATGCCGGCCACTGTGTTCGCGAAAAATAAATTTTCGAAAAAATTTGTACTTTTTTCTTTTTTTTTTTTTTTTTTTTTTTTTTTTTTTTTTACCTCTGACGCAAGCCTCTTGCGTCGTCGCTGACGCAGTGATCAGAAACCTTGACATCACTGGCCGGCTAGCCGGCGAATTCGCCGGCATGCCGGCGGAATGTCGATGGCGCATTTCGAGACGCAGCAACCTTGCGTCGTCGCTGACGCAAGGACCAGAAACTCTTCCTCCAGTTGGCCGGCTAGCCGGTCAGTTGACCGGCATGCCGGTGGATTTCTCGCTGGCGCGAATGGTGACGCAGCAAGCTTGCGTCATCGCTGACGCAGTGGTCAGAAGCTTTGGGGTCTTCAGCTCGTTTTGGCCGGTATGCCGGCCAGCTCGCCGGCTAGCCGGTCAAACCTGCTGTTGACTCCATAATTTTTCGTTTTCTTATCGTTTTGACCCCAAACTCATGACCCTTTTACCCCTGCAATCATCAAAAACAACTACCCTTCCTCATTTCTTAAAAATAAACACTAAATAAAGAACCATTACTCTAATTTACACTAAGAATTTAAAAGACATGAAAGCAATTTAAAACATGGGTTGTCTCCCAAGAAGCACTTTTGTTTATTACGTCTTTAAGTTCGACGCGTTACCTTCCATGAAGATGGTATTGAGGCCCCTGCGGTGTTCCTCCGCTTAAACTCGCCTCTTCCTTGATGTAAAAGCTTAAGAACCTCCCCCCTTTGAATATTATTCAATCGATCTTTAAAAGGAGGTGGGTAAGTACTTCGTTTCGCCTTTTTATTTTCACGACGAAACTCATTTTCCACCTCATTAGAGTAGATAACCGTTTTCACCGGTATAAGATCATTTTTATTCCTTGTTTCAATCTCGGATTTATCTTTAAAATGTGGTGGGTAGGTGCTTCTCCTTGCCTTTTTGCTCTCGCGGTGTGGCACCTTGCTTGTATAACACATATAGATCATTTGTGGTAGTCGAGGTGATTCTGATTTTTCATCTTTAATAATGATTCGTGGTAGAGATGGTGATTGGTGAACTTTTTGTGGCGGATATTCAATTTCTATTTTATCTTTAACCTTTAATTCTTCAATTGATTCTCCAACCATTGCATATTCATCTTCGCTTTCAACCCAATCTTCCACTATTACCTCATAATATTCTTTATTTGGATTTTCTATAACCTCGATCACCACCTCTTCTAGTTTGCACTCTATATCTTGATCATGTGTATACACCTTAGGAATAGCAATCTCTGTATTCACTTCTAGGTTTTGCGTTGCTACTCCTTCTTCCACTATGATAACAAGATTCTCACCTTCTTTCAACACCTCCTCCTCAACAACTTCTTCCAATTGATCTGTTCCATCCCTCGAGGGAGTGGGACCTTCATAAGACTTACTACCACTTTCAGCTAAGTTAGGAGAGTTGTTTCGGGCATCCCTTTCATCTAGCATCTGTTGTATGTGTGCATGGGTGGCTTTGAATTCCTCTTCTCTTGCCTTACGCTCTGGTTCTCTTGTCTGAAATTCCTCGAGTAGGCGATTGACTTTCTCTAGTAGTGTATCTTGATGAGCTTGATGAGGTGGATACTGTTGAATGTTTTCAACCCACTGGTTGTTCCATTCATGCTCGTGTTGTTCTTGTTGATAGTTATGAGATGGATAATGTTGATTATTCTCAACCCAATGGTGGTTCCATACTTGTTCTTGTTGATAGTGATATGGCGTTTGTTGTTGATTATTCCCGATCCATTGATTGTTCCATCCTTGCTCTTGCGGGTATTGATATGGTTGTTGGTAAGAATTTATACCCCATTGTTGTTGTCCCGAAGAGTCTTCCCAATAGTCAAATGGACCAGGATTTGGGTAATGTTCTCTATTCATCTTTAATTAATTTTCTGGATCATTACCTGAATAAAGCACCTGTAAAAACAAAACAAAACAAACACAAGCGTAAAACTGAAAAATAAAAATAAATGCAAGTATCACTAAAGGATAAACACCGTGGTCACACGCTACCGTCCCCGGCAGCGGCGCCAAAAACTTGGTGGTCCTTTGTGTGTTCTAAATAAATGCAAATAATAATCGAACCACACCCGCAAGTGTACGGTTGTCCCAAGTAGTATAACTGATAATACAGATTCGTTCCAAGGACGGGATGGTTGACTACAATGCTTGTCTATTAATGATTGATGCACTTAAGAAAACAAATAAAGGTAAAATGTTTGTTTGTTTTGTATTAATTCTAAATAAATGAAAGACAAATATTAAAATGCAAATAAAAGCTAAGACGCAAGTAAAATGATGTAAAACGCAATATGAGATGTAGCACTTGAGAACGCAAGGATCCTCCCTATCCTATTTCTTAACTTATGTTGTTTAATGGCTAAATTAGTCAATTACAATGGTCGAGATTCTAATTTCCTTATACCCCCGTCAGGGTGGACTATAAGGCGATCCTAGAGTGTCACTAGTCCCGTCAGGGTAAATATGATCCACTTTTGGATGATTAAGTTTTATTACCTCATTGGCCCTAAAATTAGCTAAGTTCGTCAGAATCAATAGCTTCTATTTTAGATTAAATAAATATTTCCGTACCTAAACCCTCCGTCAGGATGATCCAATCGCCACTAATTGGAATAGCCTAGATACTAACACCTGTTCTTAGTTAGCTACTCCAAAAACAGTACAATAATCTCAATTTATTGAAAAGAGTAAAAGCCCTAATTTAGTTTAATTTAACAGAAACCCAAATTCAACATTCGTAATTTAATAAGATTGGGATTCACCCATTAATTGTTCTCAAGCACTATGAATTGTTTAGCTTATATTAAAAAGAAAAACGAAATTAAAATAAAGGGAATTCATATTTGATTACAAAATTAAAGATAAGAAAAACCTAATTTCCAGAATAGGAATGACTACGAACGGAGATATAGACCCTCTCCAGCTCTTATAGCTTCTTCTTCTTCCTTCCGTTGACTTCTCTCTGGTGTTTAATCTTGTAGAATGTGAATTGTGTTGGCACTCTCTTCTAAGGATGAGATGATTTGAAGAACAAATTGAGAGGTGAGAAATAATGAGGTCAAAATCTCCTTTTATAAGCTCAAAAACGGATTAGGGCTTGGACCTAATAATAAAACACTAATTAAATGTCCAAACCCAAATTCTAAGCCCAAAATCCCGTAACTACTGATACACCTTCACTAAAACGGCTTTTCCCGATGCGTTATGACTCCGATTGACCTCATTCCAGTTGCTAAAGTTCCGTAGCTCGATAAGGAATGTTTTCTCTTCAAAGGTCAGCGGCTAAATCCTCGCTTAAGCACTTCGAAATCAGCAATCTATGGCCTGGAAAATGGATTTTCAGCTCTAAAAATAATATCTTCGGGATTTATCTTCAAGTCTTGACTCTATCTCTTGATCTTTGACTTTATATTCGGATTCCTCTCCTAGCTAACATCTAAAATCTGTAAACTTTACACTAAAAATACCAATATTACGCGCAAAAGCTTAATAAATAAAAAATGCTAGAAATAAAAGAGGAAAATCATATTATTGCATATTTAGTCCAAAAGTCTATCAAATTGATTAAATAAACACAAAAAATGATGTCTCCTAAGGGTCGAAAATAAGAACAATTAAGGAGACATCACATACACCAAACCTAAAAACCTGAAAAAGAAAGACAACCCAAAGCGTAAAACTGAAAAATAAAACTAAAACTGAACTAACAATTAAACTACTAAAGATTAACACCGGGGTCACACGCTACCGTCCCCGGCAGCGGCGCCAAAAACTTGGTGGGTCCTAGGGTGTTCTAAAATAAAGTGCAAAAATAAAGGAACCACTTAACCGCAAGTGTACGGTTGTCCCAATTAATATATGATAATCAAGTTCGTTCTCAGGGACGGATTAGGTTCAACCCAAATATCAATCAGATAGTAGGAATAATTGCTAAACAGAAAAATAAAAGATAGAATTTTTGTTTGGTTTTTGTAAGTTAAAAGATGCAAATAAAATAAAGACTAAATTAAATAAACAGAAAGGAAATAAAGCAAATAAACGACTAACTTCAGATAAGAGAGATATACTTGATCCTCGCAAAGGAATCCACTTAATCACTGTAATCTATGCTATGTTTAAGGGTAGAATTGGAATTATAATATTAGTCGGGACTCTAATATCTCCTAGCCCCCTGTCGGGTGGACCTAGAAGCTATCTTAAAGTATCATAAACACCTGCATGGTCGAATATGGCTTTTCGGATGATATGCATTTACCTCTTTGGCTATGTAACTAGTTAAGCCTGTCGGTTAATAACGGACATTACACGGGTATTACCTAGATCTGTATTCAAACCCCCCTGTCGGATGATCCATACGCCACTATATGGAATAGCCCAAATACTATAAGCTAATTCTAGTTGTTCCTAAAATAATTAGTAATGAAAACAAAGTAATAACCAATACCTAAAACTCAATTCAATTTAAATCTAAACAATCCCAAATTCAAAACATAGAAAACATTAATTAAGGTTCATCCCTTTTATGCGATTCTCAAGTATAAAGAAATTTAGCTCATAATGGAATTAAAGACTAACATTAAATAAAAGGAATTCATGTTCAAATACAAAAGATAAATGAAAAACCTAAAGGGTAGAATGACTATGGATGGAAGAACAGGACTCTTCCAGCTTCTAGCTTCTTCTCTCCTTCGTGCTTTGACTTGTAAACCTTAAGCCTCTTGTATATTTCTCTGAAGTGTGTCAAAGTAGGAGGTTAAGGGGTGTATTTATAGGTGTTGGAAGACCCTAGGTCGAATTTTGCTTGGAGTGGAAGACAAGTCAAAGACTCTCAAATTCGTAGCTCTTAAAAGGTAAAATTCTGCTGATTAGATTTGGTCATATCTTTTTCAATACTTATCCGTTTGAGAAGTTCCAATATATGAAACTGCTTGTCTTGGAAAGCTCTTTCTATTGGTGCAGACCATTCATTCAGAATCCATGCCAATCTTTTATTATGATTTAATTCCTAAAACGTGGCTGGATTTCAGATTTTAAAAGGCAGCTTTATCTTTTCCTCCTTTAAATAAATCTTTACCAAATCTTCTTATTTCCATGTAAATCTTCTTTCCTTTCACCTTTATCTTGACTTGGCCTTTAAGTAATTACCATTTATCTCTTTAAAGCTTCACATTAAATAAATAATTAAACCGTATATGCTTTAAAAGAATAAATCAATAAATCAAGAAATCGAAATAGGAAAGTGTACTCTAAAAATAGAAACTCGACTCAAAATAATTCCTAACACTCTAAAATACACTAAGACTCTATTCTCACTTTTTCTCCTTGGATTGGTCTATCATGAGATTCAAGAACCAATTAACTTTGCATTAAAAATAGTCAAATTTAGGCACAAAAGCTCAGATTCTGCAAATAGTTAATTTCCAAGGGGAGAAAGTGCAATATGATCAAATAAGCTTAAAAGTCTATCAAACAAGTCATTTATTCACCTAAAAGGATGTCTCAAAGGGGCTAATAATTAGAACAAAACGGGATACATCACCCACACCACATTTATTTTCCGTTAACAATCAACTTTTGTAGAGTTATCATATAAAACTGCAATTAAAAAATTAAAAATAAAGGATTCGTGGGTTAATAGTTGCCATTTATGATTTGATACGTGCTTTTCTCTAACATTTGTATCCAAATAAAATGGGTATATCTCATGTGTAGATTTCAAACCATCAAGATAGAAAATAATTAAAAGAGAAATGGTTGTTGGCTCTTTCAGACCCTAAAACTAGTACTATTTATAAATAAATATCACACATTCATACTATTTTTTAGTTTACTTATCTCTCTCTGTCTTTTTAATATTACTCCTTAGATCTGTCTTTTCTCACACTATCAGTTTCTCTTTCTTTTGACTCTCTAAATTTCTAAACCTAAATAGAGGATTTATTATAACCACCGGCACAAAAATTTATGCATAATTCAATTGAATGAATTTGAGGTGTTTGCTTCATTTCTTGTCTATATTTTACCTAATAATATTTCCTGTACCTTTCATACAGAATCTCTTCCGGGTGAGTGAAATTTTGATCAAATTCTTCAATTAAAAGTATATAATCATTTTCTCTATTTTAATATTTGAGTATTTATTGTTTATTTTTTTATAGATTATTAATGTGTTTCTATATGTGTAATTTTAAGTTGATTTTGAGCTTTTGAGCTAATAATTTGAATATTGTGATTTAAATACTTTTTATGTTTACTTTTCTTCTATGTATATGATGGAAGTATCAATTATCTATTTATAAATAGATGGGATTGATCATTTTAATTAAAAAAACCAACTTTAATATTCTTTTGGTTTGATTTTTTTAGGAGGTTTGATTTTTCTTTGTAAAGTTATGTTTATAGTGTTATAATTAACTCTTTATTTAATAATAAATAAACATATATTTGACTTCATATCCATACCATTACCATTGGTTTTGGAGTATAAATTTGTTATATATAATTTAGACCAGTATAGTTAGTCTTTTAATACTTATTTCTTTAATTTTATTTTATTTGGAGAAATAATTACTAAGTGTTTGTTGCCGAATTTGATATTAATTGATGTCAAGCGGTTCTCTGTCTATTCTAAGACGACGTAACTTCACATCATTGTCCTTTGAAATTTTGAACAAAATTTAAACAAATAAGTTTATTCTCTACTTGAAATAGTTTAATTTCAAACTTAATAACAAAGCTATATATCAATTTTATGGTCGTAAATGGTACTGAACTTTTATTATGATAGGTCAGACTTATATTGAATAATTATATGTGATATGGAGGCAACATCTCAAGAGGCTCCTGCTCCGATTCCAGCTTAGGCTCCTGCTACAGTTACGGATCCGGATCCAACTCCGGCTCTGGCTCAGACTCCAGCTCCGGCTGCTCCTACTCTGGCTGAATATGGAATTTCCTGGAATGGGAAAAAGGGGCCACCAATAAAAAGAAAAAAGGTTGATATGGAGAGTAGTTCAAAGGGGCCACCAATAAAAAGAAAAAAGGTTGATATGGAGAGTAGTTCAAGCAGTTTAGGATTCAAACATCTTGGCAACATATGTAAGAAGCGGAGGTCGGTTTCTATCCAAGAGTTGCCTTTGAGGACAGAACTTCTATTGGAAGTATGAGAATACCAGTAAGAGAAGAAGTTGCACGGGATCTCCACACAAGAATTTCAGCACATAGTTACGCTTTATCTCAAATACGGGTATACTAAATCTCTCTTAATTCTTAATACTGGATTTTCTAATTATCTTAACTACTAATGCATTGTCAATTATACATAATTTAGGAAGAAAATGCTAAGAGTAAGGAAGTTGAATGCCTTAAGGAAGCATCAAGGAAACACAATGATCGAAGGGCTGCAACTGGTGTCGCTGATCAAGGACAGTTAAGATTCTCGAAAACCGTCTAAAATTCTTCGTAAATTCGATAGAGAATCGTGACTCGTATCGTGAATTGACATATTACATTCGTGTATCGTATTGAATCGTGAATCGTAGCGGTTCCTATATTAAATTTTAAAATATTATATGTTTAATATATACTTTATTATGATGTTTTTAATTAAATTTACTAAAACTAGCTTATATCATTTATATATCATTATAATAAGAGCTTTATTAATTATGACATTCATATATTTATATAATATATGCTCAATAGTGTTGTGCAATTACTGTTAATTTTGAAAAAAAAAGTAATTTTGTATCTTTAACAAAAAAAAGAACGGTTATTCAATATAATAAAATAGTAAAAACCTTATTAGTTATCATTCATCTTATTCGATATTCATACGGTAAATATATAATCGCAAACTATTTGCGTTCAAAGTCACCAAACCAAAATATAAAAATATTACAGAACTCAAAATTGTTTCAATTTTTAAAGTAAACAATCCAAACGGTTAATATTAAGTATACACCTAATTAATGATTTTTTTTATAATTATCTGATTTTTTAAAGATTTTTTTCCGTATTTTCCTATGAATGTGAACCGCTCTGTATCGGAGCGATTCATGTACATGTGGGCTAACAACGATTCTAAGGCTGATTCGAATCGAAGCATATGTGCATCGTAATATGCTCATGAAATCTGGAGGAGCTATAAGGGGAGGTGTTTATCCAGAGGATTCACCAGTGATGTACCGTAAAAGAGTGGAATAATATTGATTGAATATGGGTGGTTCGAGAGGTTCGAGGAAACGAACTATAGATGGTCTATAGAGAAAGAGAAGGTGGAGGAAAGGACGCAACCTAGGATGATCATATGAACAGAGAATTCGCAGCGAGTTCCAGAGCAAGGAAATGAGTACACTTATTACTATTTATTTGTGAAACATGCAACATAAAGTATTTTAATTCGTTTTTCTTACAAGTAAATTATTTTTTCTCAATTAAATTGTGAACAAATGCAAAAAATATGCCATTAACTTATAAATATAGATCATATGGACCTATCATTGAATTTTTTGAACACAGGGACTAATTGTGCAACTAACCCATTTAAATATTTGAAATTGGAATGATTAACTTACTCAAGGATACCGAATATCAATACAATTTCCCAGCAGTTCATGCCCTTTTAAAAACAATATCTCTCCTGTAGAAAATGTTGTGTCTTAACAATTCTGAGCACTTCTCTTCGTCCATAAAAACTAATTTTTGATTAAGTGTTCCCTTACCATTGTACTTGTAGTTTCCCAAATAAGTCCAAGGAAAATACCGATCAAAGGAGATTTAAGAGGATTTGTATGGCATCATGTTTGGGTACTAAATAGAAAAATACACTTTTAAGGTTAGATATTAATTTAAGAATTTCATGACCAATAATTTTTTTGGAAGACAATGAATGTAAAAAGGACGCGTCATAGGTAGATAGTAGAGTTTAACAAAAAATATCGAAAAATCGGGAAATTTGAATTGAAAAAACAACTCAGTTTGGTATACCTATTTACGAACATGAGGTTTCCAGTCAGTTTTTTATGTTAAAGTGTACCAATATACCGACCGAATTTTGTTACACGATAAACTTTTTGTGTGTATAAATTCGAAAATGACAATTTAATTTTATGCATTTAATTAGTTTTATAATTGTTACGTTGTTAGAATATAAAAATATATTTTGTCGTAACAATCACTCATATAAATAAATTAGTATCCCAATGGAGATTTATTTCATAAGATAGGGTAAAATTAAAAAAAAAAATTTAAGAAAAGATTGACAAAGCCTAATAGCCCTGAACAACTAAACTCAAACCAAACCAAGCCCATACTGAAATGACCAAATACCAAAGCTGAACACATATAGAATGAGAATATACTACACATAAAATAGTTCGATATCATTACCCATAAACCAAAATGGACCAGACCGTGCCACCCTTAATAGATGGATATATAAGAATAATCTTAAAAAAAGGCCAATATTGAAAGATAAAAAAGAGTTGTTCCACACTTTTATGTGGTAGCATTAATTATTTATTTATAGAAATATTTACAAGATGAAATAACTGTATAATCTTCTCTACAAGACAATTCAAAATTTAAATTTATAAACGTAAAATCTTATGAATATCTTTAATTTTTTGTGTGAATTGATTTTCAAATACAGACCGGACTTCCATCAAATCCATATTTATGTAATATCAGAGAACAATGAGTTATGGACTGCATTATTAAGTAGAGGATTTGATAACAATGAGATATACAAATTCGGGTCCCAAGTAGACAGTGACATAAAGAAGTCTACTTCAGGTTATATGTTTACCTTAACAAGTGGTTCTATCTCGTTATAAGCATTAAGCAATCTTACACATCTAATTCTTCTATGGAAGGTGAGTATGTGGAAACTTAAGAGGCTTATAATTAGATTGTATGGTTATGTAAGCTACTCGTAGAGCTTGAAGTTGTATATGCTGCTGAGAAGCCTCTTATCATGAAATGCGACAATAGTGGAGTTGTGGACAATTGCAAAGAACCCAGGAATCGCAAGAGACACAAGCATATAGAGTTCAAGTACTACCTCATAAGAAAGTATGTGAATGATCAGGAAGTTGAGGTAGAGAAAATCATACGGCCCATAATCTTTCTAACCCCTTCACTACGGCTCTTCCTAAGAAAGTTTTCACTACTCATTTGGAGTCTAAATAGATTAGGCTATCATAACTCATTTTTAAGTTTGGATGTTGCACTTGTAATATCTCTCCTTAATTTCAATCATGTAAAAATCCAAAAAGATATGTCTATTTTGTTTTTGCAAGCATCCTATGTGGTTAATACTATTTTAATGGTATGTTTTTTTTTCATGAGTTGATTTGTATAGTTTCTTCCGTTCTTAGAGTATAATGTTGATATTAGGATGTTGAACAACAATATTTGACGACAAGTCTCTTGTAAGGCCTGGAAAATATTTGAGTATTGTAGAAAGAGTGGTTGGCAGTTTTAGAACTATGTCATTCATATCCATGAGGTAAGGTAAATTTTACTAGTTTGCACATTAATGATAGACCATGAATCACCCGATAAATACAAATACATGAAACTGTGTTGCACTCTTTTACTCACTTTGAGGGTTTTTAATGAGGTAGTACAAAATTATATCACAATTCTTTTTATAAGAACAGTGAGAGAAATAAGTATGTCTCTCCTGTAATAAGACGTAAAAAGATTCTTACATGTTCAATCAGTTTATTATCTTTTTTCAGCCTACATATCTACGTAAAATCTTACAAAAGCATAGATTCAGTCCATAAGACGGAGTATCAAGCTTGGAGGGCTATAACTAAGGGGTAACTAACGGAAAAACCCTCGATTTACTCCTTATGTAGGGAAATTGAGTCTAGACGATTGCCTAAGGGGTCAGTATGGGAAAACCTCGATTAAATCTACAAGATTATCGAGTCCAGCAAATGGCCTACATAGTCTCTATTACAAAACCTTTTGTAAATCCTCCTAGCTAACAGGTTCAGTTAATGGCCTACGCTCACTCAGGATAACCCTCGATTCAATCCCTAGGATGATGTATCATGTTCAGGGACCGACTCAAAATATTGCTCTAGCGAAAACTCGATTTAATCCCTCAAATGTTTTATCGAGTCTAAGGGACAGACCTAAGGGGTCACCTTGGCAAAACCTAAATTAAAATTTATAAGATTATTGAGTCTAGTGAATAGTTGATGTCTCGTTTTCTGTGATGTAATTTAATAATTCAAAGATATAATTTTGGAATAGTTTTTTGGATAAAATATTGGTTTATTCCATGATTTAACATAAATTCAATTTCAATTCTTAGCTATTATATGTGATTATTAATGTTTTAGAGCAATTTGAGGTAGTTTTGTATTTCATTTTGTAGCTCTATAACATGTAGGATAAAAGTATGTAAAGTCCAAGTTACAAGAAGCTAGCTTAACATCTAAGATGATTGGAAATGAGACTGAGACAATTCAAGGGGTCAAGATAATCATTAGAATTCAAAGCACCAAATTTTGAATAACTACTTCGTAATTGGTAATGAATATTCTTATAAAATATAGAGATCTTGAGTTCTAGTACATATGGCAGGAAGGGCGTCCAATTCTGAGTTGTGACGAGAAACTTATGGACGTTTTAATGAGATGTCTTAAGCAGATCAGATGTAACAAAGAAGTCCACATACCACTTTTGACCGATTTTTTTGGCCTATGACTTAAATTTTGATTTTCTAATATATATTAGTATTTTTACATTTATTTTTATAAAACCTTTTCATTCATGCAATAGTCTTAACTTGTCGAGCAAGAAAGAAGCAAAGGAGAGCAAGGAAACAACATAATATTTCCTTCCATGTAATCCTTTTCCCTCAAAATTTATATTATGTATTTTGATTCTTGTTATAATTATTCAAGCATGAAATACACATATTTTATATTGACATTTTACATGTATGAACCCTAGTTATGTTTTGTTATTATTTTCTATGAAATTGGGGATGACATGTTAATTTAATTAGATTGTGAATTGCTTGCTTATTATAATTCTTGTGCTTAAGGTAATTATTTAAATTGATAACGTATTAATTTTTGTTAGGGATTAAAACTTCATCCATAAGGGGGGGTTGATTCTTAGAGAATAGAATTGTAATTGTTTAGTTGAGTCTCCCAAGATCTAACTTAGCTAGATAATCACATAGGGTTTGAACTTTAGGAGTCTAGATAACAAGGGGAGGATTGACTCATAAGAGGTTCATAGGGTAGGATAGCAGCCCCTTAGTAATCCATAAGGAACTTAGAGAGACTTTAGTATCAAAGCTAGCAACTGATATTCTCAATTTACTCTTAAAATCCATATTATCCTCTTTATTTACATTTTTGTCTGTTAGATTTATCTTAGTTGATATTTTAGTTTAATAGTTAATTAATCCTTAAAAGGAAATAAATATTTCTTTTATTTTTGTTTTAGTTTTTATATGAACGAATATCTAGGTCATGACTAAATTTACGCGTTAACTTGTTATTACATGTGGAGACGATAATTTTTTATCACTATTATTAGTTGTGATGATCCATACACTTGCGAGTTATCATTCTTTGAGAGGTGATTTTATATCACACCTTGAGGACAACAATGTCCTATGTATCCTATTTGGAAAAACCTCGTATGAATTCTCCCGGGTTATGATTCTGGTGGATGGCCAACCCGATCGTTCTTGTAACCCCTTGATTCAACCTGAGGAAGGTTATTGAGTGATTAATTAACCCCATTCAAACATGGTTATGAGTAAAAAACTAATACGGTTAACATGGTCAACATTCAGTTCCTTATTAAACCTGATGAAAGTTAACGGGTAATAAATAAACCCATTTAGTTATGGGTCATGACGAAAAACCTAAAACGGTTACCACGATCAACATTCGGTCATCGGTTCAACCCGAGGAAGGTTATTGATTAAATAGTAAGACACCTATCGTGACCTAAACCCTAATATGGTTGACACTGTTAACATCCAGTCCTTAATTAAACATTAGGAAGGTTATCGAGTAAAAAATAAAAACATATAGACATGGGTCATGACCTAAATCCTAGAATGGGTAACACAACCAACATTAGTTCCTCAATTGAATTTAAGTAAGTTTATCATGTAAAAAGTAATAAACCAATTCAAATATGGGTCAAAACCTAAAACCTAATACAGTCAACTCGATCAACATTTTTTTCTCAATTCAACATTAGATAGGTTACTGAGTAAGAAAATAATAAATCTATTCAAACATAGGTCACGGCCTAAATTATAATACAGTTAACACGGTCAACATTCAGTCCTTGATTCAACCTGAGGAAAGTATTGAGTAAAAAATAAACACATTCAGAAATGGGTCACGGACTACAAACTAATCGATTAACACGGTAAACATTCAGTCCTCGTTTCAACCCGAGGAATATTATCGAGCTAATCATAAACCCATTCTGACATGGGTCCGACCTAAAACCTAATATGGTTAACACATCCAACATTCATTTTCTCGATCCAAACTGAAGAAGGTTATCGAGTAAAAAATAATAAACCCATTTACACATGGGTAACGACCTAAAACCTAGTATGGTTAACTTGCTCAACATCTAGACCTTAATTCATTCTGATAAAGGTTATTGATTAAACAATAAACCCATTCACACATGGGTCATGAACTAAAACTTAATATGGTGTACACAGTCAACATGCATTCCTCGATTCAACCCAAGGAAGGTTATCGAGTATGAAATAATAAACATATTCAAACATGGGTCACGACCCAAAGCATAATACGGTTAACACGGTCAACATTCATTCCTCGATTCAATATTAGGAAGGTTATCGAGTTAAATAATAATAATAAACTCAGTCAAACACGGGTCACGACTTAAAACCTAATAAATGTAACATTGTCAACAATTATTTCTCGATTTACCCAAATGAAGTTTGTTGAGTTAAAAAATAATAAACCCTTTCAATTATGAATCACGAACTAAAATATGATACAACTAAAACAGTCAACAATAATTCTTCGATTCAACTTGAGGAAGGTTATCGAGTAAATTATAATAACAAAAACATTCAAACCATGGTCATGACCTAAATCCTAGTGCGGTTAACACAGTAAACATTCATTCATATATTAAACCTAATAAAGGTTATTAAGTACAAAAATAAACACATTCAAACATGGATCACGATTAAATCCAAATAGGGTTAACACAATCAACATTCAACCCTCTTTTTGAATGCCACCAAAAAAATCTTGTTGTATAGAGGATCATGAATTAAAGACCCTCATAGCGGTGCGTTTGGAAATCCTTTAAAGAGGATAGTACAACATATTAAAAACGGAACAAAGAGTAAAAAAAGAAATAATTAAAAGACCTTAAGAAAGGCTCTCACAACTACGTTTATAAAGAAGAAAGGCAAACACCCTCAAGCAGATTACGACGACCCTCAGGCAGTTATGACTTTTCAAAGTTGCCTCCCGAAAACAAAAAATTTAAAATAAATTAAAACATGCACATAAAAAAATAGTTCGCAAGAAAGGGAGAACTACTTACTTTTGCGAGAAAAACTCAATCTCCAAGTTTGTGGTTGACGTTCTCGATCCATGAAAATGCGCAGAAAAAACATTTGGCTTTTTTAAGAGGCGAATCCAACTCTATATGTGCATTATATAGAAAAATATCATTAATAAAAGTTGGATATTTTATTCCAAACTTTTCGTCGCTATTTGAATAGCAATTTCTGATCTCGCATACCAAAGTTATGACTTTTCAAAATTGGCTCCCGAAATCCAAAAATAAAAAAAAAATCAAAACATGCACAAAACGAATAGCTCACAAGAAAGGGAAAAATACTTACTTTTGCGAGAATCCCTCAGTCTCCAAGTTTGGAGTTAACGTTCTCAATCCATAAAAACGCTAAAAATGGCATTTTCCCTTGTTTAGGGGTGAATCCAGCTCAACATATGTCTTATTTTGGAAAATGTCACTAACAAAAGTTTGAGATTTTCTTCCAAACTTTCCGTCGCCTCCTGAATTGCTATTTTCGGAGCTCGCACGCCAAAGTTAAGACTCTTCAAAATTGTCTCTCGGAAACTAAGAATTTTAAAAATTAATACATGCACATAAAAAATAGTTCAAAAGAAAGTGAAGTGTACTTACTCTTTTTGGGAAAATGATCATATCTCTAAGTTTGTGGCTAACGTCCCCAGTCCATGAAAATGCGTAATAACTACATTTCCACTTGTTGAAGGGTGAATAAACCTCTATATGTGCATAATGTTGAAAAATGTTGCTAATGAAAGTGGAAGATCTTCTTCCAAGCTTTTTGTCGCTTTCCTGAATCACAATTTTTGGAGCTCGCATGCCAAAGTTATGACTCTTCAAAGCTTGCTCCCGAAAACCAATAATTACAAGAATTAAAACATGCACATAACTAATAGTTCATAATAATTACAATGTACTTACTTTTGCGAGAATCACTCAATCTCCAAGTTCGGGATTCAAGTTCTCAATCCATGAAAACACCCGGAAACGGCGTTTTTCCTAGTTTGGGGGTAGATCCAACTCTATCAGTACCTAATTTGGAATAATGTTACAAAATAAAGTTGGTAATATTCTTCCAAGCTTCTTGTCTCTTCCTGAATCGCAACTTTTTTAGCTCGCATAGCAATGTTATGACTCTTCAAATTTGGCTCCCGGAAACACTAAAATAAAAAAATAAAATATGCACATAACAAATAGTTCAAAATAAAGTGGAAAGTACTTAGTTTTTTGGTATAATCACTCAATCTCTAAGTTTGTGGTTGACGTCCTCGGTCCATGAAAATGCATAATAGCATTTGGCCTAGTTTATGAACTGAAGTTGAAGATCTTCTGCAAGCTTTCCACCGCCTCTTGAATCCCAATTTTCGGTGCTCGCATGCCAAAATTATGTCTCTTCAAAGTTGTCTCCCCCAACCAAAAAATTATAAAAAATGCACATGAGACATTATCAGAAGAAAGGAAAATGTACTTACTTTTGCGATAATCACTCAATCTCCAAGTTTAGGGTTGACGTTCTCGATTCATGAAAACAAGCGGAAGCGAAGTTTTCCCTTGTTTAGGGGTGAGTCCAGCTCCATCATTGCCTAATCTTGAATAATGTCAGTATTGAAAGTTGACAATCTTTTTCCTAAGTTTATGTCACCTCCTGGATCTCAATTTTCGAAGCTCGCATGCCAAATTTATGACTCTTCAAAGTTGGTTCCCGGAAACCAAAAAAAAAAAAAATCAAGACATGCACATAACTAAAAGTTCAAAAGAAAGGGAAAATTACTTACTTTTGCAAACTGCACTCAAATCTTAAAGTTTGAGGTTGACATCCTCGATCTATGAAAACAAGTAAAAATATGTGTTTGACCTATTTTACGGGTGAATCAAGCTCTACTTGTGTCTAATTTGGAAAAAGTCACTAATGAAAGTTGAAGATTTCTTCCAAGCTTTCCGTCTCCTCCTAAACCGCAATTTTCAGAGCTCGCATGCCAAAGTTATGAATTTTCAAAGCTGGCTCCCGAAAACCAAAAATTAAAAAAATTTAAAACACACACATAACAAATAGTTCACAAGAAAGGTAAAAGTATTCACTCTTGCTAGAATTACTCAATCTCCAAGTTTGGGGTTGACGTTTTTTATATATGAAAACGCGAGAAAATGGCATTTGGCTTTGTTTAGGGCGTGAATCCGGCTCCATATGTGCCTTATTTGGAAAAGTATCACTAATAAATGTTGGATATCTTCTCCGAAGCTTTCTGTTGCCTCCTGAATCACAATTTTCAGAGCTCGCATGCCAAAGTTATGACTTTTGAAAGTTGTCTCTTGAAATTCAAAATTTAAAATAATTAAAACATGTACATAATAAATAGTTCACAAGAAAGGGAAACGTACTTACTTTTGCGAGAATCACCCAATCTCCAAGTTTGACGTTAATGTTCTCGATTTGTAGATACACAAAAAAAGGAATTTTCCCTTTTTTAGGGGTGAATCCATCTCTACGTGCGCCTAATTTTGGAAAATGTCACTAAAAGTTAGAGATCTTCTTCCTATCTTTTTGTCGCCTCCTGAATCGCAATTTTTAAAGCTCGCATGCCAAACTAATGACTCTTCAAAATTGGTTCTTGGAAACCAAAAATTAAAAAAAAGTAATACATGCATATAGCAAATAGTTTAAAAAAATGGAAAAGTACTTACTCTTTTTGGTAAAACTACTCAATCTCTAAGTTTGTGGTTGAATTCCTCGATCCATGAAAATACGTAATAACAGTGCTCGCCCTTGTTTAGGGGTGAATCAAGCTCTATATGTGCCTAACTTAGAAAATGTCACTACTAAAAGTTGAAGATCTTATTTCAAGCTTTATGTTGCTTTCTTGAATCACAATACTTGGAGCTCATATGCCAAATTTTTTACTCTTCAAAGTTGGCTCGCGAAACCAAGAATTAAAAAAATTAAAACATGCCAATAACTAATAGTTCACAAGAATGAGAGATGTACTTACTTTCGCAAGAATCACTCAGTCTCCATGTTTTGGGTTCACGTTCTCGATCCATGAAAACGCTCAAAAACAGCGTTTGCCCTTGTTTAGGGGTGAATCTATCTTTATTATTGCCTAATTTGGAAAAAAACATGAACAAAAATTGGAGATCTTCTTCCAATCTTTTTGTCGCCTAGAGAATTGCAATTTTCGGAGCTTGCACGCCAAAGTTATGACTCTTCAAATTTAACTCTTAGAAACCAAAATTTAAAAAAAAAATTAAAACATGCGCATAAAAAATAATTCAAATGAAAGGGAAAATTACTTAGTTTTTTTGGGAGAATCACTAAATCTTTAAGTTTGTGGTTGACGTCCTCGATCCATGAAAACATGTAAAAATTGCGTTTGACCTTGTTTAGGGGTGAATAAAGTTTTATCTGTTCCTAATTTGGAAAAATGTTACTGATAAAAGTTGAAGATCTTATTCTAAGCTTTATGTCGCTTTCTTGAATCACTATTTTTTATGTTAGTAACCCCTAAGGTATAGCCTTCCAAGCTCGATAGTCTGTTTTATGGATTGAATCTATGATTTTGTCCGAGTTTAGGAGATAATTTTTTGCGATTCAAGAATGCGACAGAAATCTTGGAAGAATATCTTCAACTTTCATTAGTGACATTTCCCGAATTAGGCAAATATAGAGCTTTATTCACCCCAACACTAAGCCAAGCGCAATTATTTTACATTTTCATGGATCGAGGACGTCAACCACAAATTTAAGATTTAGTGATTTTCCCAAATAAGTAAGTACTTTTCCCTTTCTAGCCAAGCTCAGGATGGTTTGCACCACCACTGCTGGCATTACACTTTTTTATATTAAGATTCTCTATATTTCCTTATTTTACCATGTCAAGCTTTGGAATAAGTCATTGCTCGCGAATCCAAATTAACCACTAATATGCATGATAGGTCAAGCAACAGCATGACCGCTCCTCCACCGCTAGCATTTCAATTTTTATTGTTAATAAGAAGAATATTGTTTCAAATGAATAAATACTTACTTGCAATATTTTGTTTTGTCTCGTGAAACAATAGAAAGCATTATCACGTAGATATAGAAGATAAGAAAGAAGACATAAAACAAAGGTAGAAAAAAAAAGGAATGGAAGAACAAAAAATTAATAAGGCACAAAGAAGATTTTAAAAAGTATCTAAGTGAAACCATGGTTAGTTTAATCATGAGAGGGATGGTTAATACGAACTAAGTTCAAGTTTTCAATGGAAATAGAAGCCATGCAATAAAGGAAAGCCCATTAAGTCTTGGTCTTCTCGAAAACAGTGTATATGATCAACTCCATTTCATTCTTAACAACCTTATGAATAGTAGACAACACATAATCTCAAGTGCCAAAGCTAATTTGAGGTCTTTTAAACATGCCAAAAATAAGGTATGCCTCTTCACCTTTATTAGTTGGGTATCTATAAATTGCATAGCAACTAACATTAATTGTAACAGCTTCCCTAAAGCATAGAAATCACTATCTGCATAACAAAATTTTCAATAATCATTTGAGATTTATAATATTCTCTTCTACTTTTAGTTTCATTAATTACTCCCAAAAAATATTGCCACTAAAGAGCGACATGTACTCCCTTTGGCAAAGGTGAGTAATAATGCTATGCATAGAGTTGAAGTGTTGAATAATGGATCACAAACTAAATCATTGATTGGTACTATCCAAAGTTTCACTCTAATTTTAAGGGTTATCGGTACCAGAAGGGTGATCCTAATGTTTAAATAAAATTTATCTCGGAATACTAGTTTGTCGATGGAAAAATTTGGGTTTCAGAATTTAAATTTAAAATTTAAAATTTGGGTGATGTCAATGTTTTCATAAAATTAGAAGTTTGATCATTATAAGGTAAATTTAAATTTTATATTTTATATTTTATATTTTATATTTTATATTTTATATTTTATATTTTATATTTTACATTTATGCATTAGGTTTTACTTTTTATAATTTGAATTTTATGAGGTTGAGTTAAGTTTAATATATTATATTCCAAATTTCCAGGTTGGATTTTAATTTATTATTTAATAATTTAGGTTGAATTAAGTTTAATATTTTATATTTAACCAATGTGAGTGAATATATAGCATAAGTGTCTCCAATTTGAAATAACTTGGTGTGAGTCGGAGGAAGGTATAGCCATCATTGAGGATTTCCTTAGTCCCCAAGCTACAAACTCCTTCCAATGTGTGGCCCTTAAAGTTTAATGGATACTGAAATCATGCTAAAAGCTTCTACTTCGATGAAAAAAATTAGAGCTCCAAAGAAATTAGCGACATATCCATAAGTCGTCTAAGGAATTTGGAATTAGTATTGATCACCCATCAGATCCTAATACCCTAATACCTCCCAGGGATATAAGGACACTCTAGCACCCATTAGTAAACAGTTGTATCTAGAAGAGATTTATTGGGCCATCAAGGCTAAATGTAAGTGGGTGAAAGAGGGAGATCAGAAAAATAAATTCTACCATTCCTTTACGAATATTTGGTGTGCCTTAAACCAAATCATTTTCTTATAGATATATTGAATAATTAGGTAGAGGGCATGCATAGCTTGATCAATGCATAGTTCATCCTTACTACCGACTGGTTAGTATCAAGAAACCTATTTTGTTTGTCATATAGTCGATTCTTTTCGCGTTACCGTTGAAAGTGATGTTGTGACCGAAAAAACCTCTTGATATCTTCTATATATGAGGCTACGTGTTAAAAATATATAATTAAAATAAATCTAAATATTATATATATATATATATATATATTTATCTATTTAACCCTAACAGCTCGTCCTATCCGAAATTATTAATGTAAACATTAGTTTAAAAATTGTTTGGTTTTTTCCTAAAAGTCATTAATAGTGTTAATGTTAAATTAAATGGTATACGACTTTAGGTCTTAAGTTCTCTCATTTTCCATTGAAAAATACTTCCATCCAATATTGGATGATCCTACACCAATGATATTAATACACATACCCCATGTTTTAAACTTGTAAAAGTAACTAAAATATTAATTAAGTAACATGTGTTTTGTTAAAATAATCAATGGGTGATATGAATATTGGACCATCCAATATTGGATGGAAGTCTTACCCTTTTTCATTTGTCTTAAAATATATCATTTTTTTGATAAAATTCAAACAAAAAAATATCGTTTGTTTGATATAAAGCTACACCCAATCTTTCAATTGTGCCCTTTCACAGATCCACTGATCAAGTGCACCGCCACCAAGTCCTTGCACAGATCCAAGTGTTTGAATTCACCGCCACCAAGAGTATTTCGAGGGCACCACCACCAAGCCCTTCCAGAGATCTAGTGTTAGAGTGCACCACCGCTACCAAACCCTTCTATAGATCCACTGTTCGATTGCATTGCCACAATCCACATAACTCTTCCACAAATCCAGTGTTCGAGTGCACCACAACGAAACCCTTCCACCGTGTTCGAGTGCACCACTACCAAGCCCTTTCACCAGTGTTCGAGTGCACTACCACTAAGCCTTTAGTGTTCCGGGGCACCGCCACCAAGCCCTTCCACTGATCTAGTGTGCAAGTGCACCGCCACCAAGCCCTTACATAGATCCAGTGTTTGAGTACACATACACCAAGTCCTTGCACAGATCCAAGTGTTCGCCGCCACCAAGCCCGATCCAGTGTTTCATGAGTGAACTGTCACAAAACACCAAGTCCGATCCAGTCTCCATGTTTTGGGTTCACGTTCTCGATCCATAAAAACACGCATAAACGGCGTTTTCCCTTGTTTAGTGGTGAATCTATCTTTATTATTGCCTAATTTGGAAAACAATCACGAACAAAAGTTGGAGATCTTCTTCCAATCTTTTCGTGGCCTAGAGAATTGCAATTTTCGGAGCTTGCATGCCAATGTTATGACTCTTCAAATTTAACTCTTAGAAACCAAAAATTAAAAAAAAAAAAATTAAAACATGCGCATAAAAAATAGTTCAAAAGAAAGGGAAAAGTACTTAGTTTTTTGGGAGAATCACTAAATCTTAAGTTTGTGGTTGACGTCCTCGATCCATGAAAACATGTAATAATTGCGTTTGACCTTGTTTAGGGATGAATAAAGTTCTATCTGTTCCTAATTTGGAAAAATGTTATTGATAAAAGTTGAAGATCTTAATCCAAGCTTTATGTCGCTTTCTTGAATCGCTCTTTTTTATGTTAGTAACCCCTAAGGTATAGCCCTCCAAGCTCGATAGTATGTTTTATGGATTGAATTTATGATTTTGTCCCAGTTTAGGAGTTAATTTTTTGTGATTCAAGAATGCGACGGAAATCATGGAAGAATATCTTCAACTTTCATTAGTGACATTTCCCGAATTAGGCAAATATAGATCTTTATTCACCCCTACACTAAGCCAAGCACAATTATTCTACATTTTCATGGATCGTGGACGTCAACCACAAATTTAAGATTTAGTGATTCTCCCAAAAAAGTAAGTACTTTTCCCTTTCTAGTCAAGCTCAGGATGGTTTGCACCACCTCTGCAGGCATTACACTTTTTTATATCAAGATTATCTATATTTCCTTATTTTACCATGTCAAGCTTTGGAATGATTCATTGCTCGTGAATCCAAAATAACCACTAATATGCATGATAGGTCAAGCAACAGCATGACCGCTCCTCCACCGCTGGCATTTCGATTTTTATCTTTGTTATTAAGAAGAATTTTGTTTCAAATGAAGAAATACTTACTTGCAATATTTTGTTTTGTCTCGTGAAACAGTAGGAAGCATTATCATGTAGATAAAGAAGATAAGGAAGAAGACGTAAAACAAAGGAAGAAAAAAAAAGGAATGGAAGAACAAAATAATTAATAAGGCACAAAGAAGATTCTAAAAAGTATCTAAGTGAAACCATGGTTAGTTTAATCATGAGAGGGATGGTTAATACGAACTAAGATCAAGTTTTCAATGGAAATAGAAGCCATGCAATAAAGGAAAGCCCATTATGTCTTGGTATTCTTGAAAACGTTGTATATGATCAACTTCATTTCACTCTTAACAACCTTATGAATGGTAGACAACACATAATCTCAAGTGCCAAAGCTAATTTGAGGTCTTTTAAACATGCCAAAAATAACGTATGCCTCTTCACCTTTATTAGTTGGGTATCTATAAATTGCATAGTAACTAACATTAATTGTAACATCTTCCCTAAAGCATAGAAATCACTATCTGCATAACAACATTTTCAATAATCGTTTGAGATTTATAAAAATCTCTTCTACTTTTAGTTTAATTAATTACTCCCAAAAAATATTGCCACTAAAGAGCGACATTCACTCCCTTTGGCAAAGGTGAGTAATAATGCTATGCATAGAGTTGAAGTGTTGAATAATGGATCACAAACTAAATCATTGATTGGTACCATCCAAAGTTTCACTCTAATTTTAAGGGTTATCGGTAACAGAAGAGTGATGCCAATGTGTTCATAAAATTTATCTAGGAATACTAGTTTGTCGATGGAAAAATTTGGGTTTCAGAAATTTAAATTTAAAATTTAAAATCATGGTGATGCCAATGTTTTCATAAAATTCGAACTTTGATCATTATAAGGTAAATTTAAATTTTATATTTTATATTTTATTTTTTATATTTTATATTTTATATTTTATATTTTATATTTTATATTTTATATTTTACATTTATGGATTGAGTTTTACTTTTTATAATTTGAATTTTATGGGGTTGAATTAAGTTTAATATATTATATTCCAAATTTCTAGGTTGGATTTTAATTTATTATTTAATAATTTAGGTTGAATTAAGTTTAATATTTTATATTTAACCAATGTGAGTGAATATATAGCATAAGTGTCTCTAATTTGAAATAACTTGGTGCGAGTCGGAGGAAGGTATAACCATCATTAAGGATTCCCTTAGTCCCCAAGCTACAAACTCCTTCCAATGTGTGGCCCCTAAAGTTTACTGGAAACTGAATTCATACTAAAAGCTTCTACTATGGTGAAAAAATTAGAGCTCTAAAAAAATAAGCGACATATCCATAAGCCGTCAAAGGAATTTGGAATTAGTATTGATGACCCATCAGATCCTAATACCCTAATACCTCCCAGGGATATAAGGACACTCTAGCACCCATTAGTAAACAGTTTTATCTAGAAGAGATTTATTGGACCATCAGGGCTAAATGTAAGTAGGTGTAAGAGGGAGGTCTGAACAATAAATTCTACCATTTAATAATTAGGTAGAGGGCATGCATAGCTTGATCAACGCACTACTTCTTTTTATGTCGACCTCTACAAAATTGAAGGCCAAGGGTGCCTCAAAGTCTTTCTTGAACTGCAATCCTGGGATGGTATCTCATTGTTGACAATATCCCTTTGAATTGATCTATCTATATGGTATAATTTGAAAAGGCGACTTGGAGTTTGAGGGAAACCAATCACCTGATCCTGATAGCTTCAATGGACGTTCTACCAAAGATTTGTATACCTCATAGCACGTAATAATCTAGCTTTTCCAAGCTTTATTTTAAGGGTCGCATGATCAAGGCCTTAAATAAGGCTATTATAGTACTCATTCTGAAAGTTGATCATCCTACTTTGCTGGGTGATTTTCGACCCATTAGCCTAGCTAATTTTATTTAAATGTGACATGAAGAAAATTATAGGGTCGTACACTTGTGAGGAGACAACACTATTCCTCTCCCTTTAACCTTACTAGTATTTTGGGATGCAATCTTTATTTACTTTTTTATTACTTCGTCAAATCGTACACTTGTGAGTAGACAATACTATTCCTCTCCCTTGTTTATTGCGATATGATCTCCTAATTTGGCCATATTTTAGCATCTGGATATATTTGGCTAAGACTAGGTATAACCAAGCTCTAAAGTACTTATAACCTACAAATTGATGCTCACATTATCAAACAATAGTCCTCTCCACTCCCACCTTAGTAATTATGGATAAAATATGGAATGGTACACTTCATCTAAAACTAAAATCTTTGTTATGAGAAGTGTCTCTCAATGCTTCCCCATATTGAATAATATGTTTCATTGTAAATGTATTAAGTCACCTACCTGCAACATATGTCAACTCTCTGACAAGCCATTCAAGCAGATGTTCTTTTAATGCACTTGGACTAGACAACTCCGGCTTAAGGGCTCCCTACCTACCAGGGGGCCTTTCCCTGAAGAGTCTCTGTTCGAATGGCTTCTCATGGACCTTGTGTCCAACTGCACAAAGAATGGTGTTTAGACAAAAGAAATAATACCTACGATAACATTTACTTATTGGACTATCTAGTTTCACTAAATAAATTTGTTATGGACCTGAAAAATATAAATGTGCATACAATTCTCGTTCAACCGATTAATAACCTGTATTATTTTTTTACTCATGTATTGCATGCTTCGCACTTACCCTTTTATTTCCTATGATGATTCGGTCTCAACTAACATCACTATTTTTGTTGGATACCATTAAACACAACACAGACGCAGTCGTGGGCCCTCATGGGGTAGTTGTATGTGGAAAATCTAGTCGTGAAATCTGATGTTTCATCCTTACTACCGACTGGTTAGCATCAAGAAACCTATTTTGTTTGTCATATAGTCGATTCTTTTCGCGTTACCGTTGAAAGTGATGTTTTGACCGACAAAACCTCTTAGATTTCTTCTATATATGAGGCTACGTGTTAAAAATATATAATTAAAAAAAATCGAAATATTATATATATATATTTATCTGTTTAACCCTAATAGCTCGTCTTATCCGAAATTATTAATGTAAACATTAGTTTAAATTGGTTTTGTTTTTTCCTAAAAGTCATTAATCGTGGTAATGTTAAAGTAAATGGTGTACGACTTTAGGTCTTAAGTTCTCTCATTTTTCATTTGTTTTAAAATATGTCATTTTTTTGATAAAATTCAAACAAAAAAAATAGTTTGTTTAATATAAACCTACACCCAATTTTTCAACTGTGCCCTTTCACATATCCACTGATCAAATGCACCGCCACCAAGTCCTTGCACAGATCCCAGAGATCTAGTGTTAGAGTGCACCACGGCCACCAAACCCTTCTATAGATCCACTGTTCGATTACACTTCCACAATCCACATAACTCTTCCACAGATCTAGTGTTCGAGTGTACCACCACCAAGCTCTTCTACCAGTGTTTGAGTGCACCACCACCAAGCCCTTTCACCAGTGTTCGAGTGCACCACCGCTTTCCACAAATCAATGTTCGAGGGCACCGCCACCAAGTGCACATCCACCAAGCCCTTACATAGATCCAGTGTTTGAGTACACATACACCAAGTCCTTACACAGAGCCACCAAGCCCGTGTTTCAAGAGTGAACAGTCACAAAACACCAAGTCCGTTTTCAATGTTCCAGTGCACCATCACCAAACTCTTCCACAAATCTATTGTTTGAGTGCACATGGAGTTTATGATGAATACGGTAAAGGTAGAAATCATTAATAACTATTATTTTCTGATTAACATAATCATCAAAGATTTATTTAAAATTATTAATTTTTTAATATTTTGATGAAGAAAAAGAAAACGATAAGCATGCTGGGTGGATCAATTGAGTGTAAGATCTTCAAGCAGATACTCTAGTGACATATATTATTTATGTCTTTATTTTAGAGATTCATGGAGTAATTAAATTAGTGATTTAAGTATTGATGTGATTTGTGATTGGATTATAAAAATGAAAAATTTACCTTACTCAACTGTTAGACAAAAATATCCAAAACCTAGATTTTCACCATTAGTCAAAATTATAGGTGGTTTTCTTAGTTGACAACCTAGGATAGCATTTACTTCTTCTTGTTTCTAAATTTAGATACTACACATAATTGAGAATGAAATCACTTTTATTAAAGTTATTGTGAGATTGATACTTTACTTGTTAATTTACTGATGCATTTCATAGATAACTGTTTTGTTAAATTTACAGGAAAGAGATCATTGGTCGTGGCATTTCAATACAAGAAAATATTTTACATAATTAATATGGTAAGTCTCTCTCAATGTTGTTTTTACTTACACTTCCTTTAGTTTAACCTTATATCTTCTCATCTCTCTAAGTGTACGTAGAAGATTCACACTTCTTATCTGATCATCTCGTATATGTAACATTATTATATTAAAATTTCTCTATTTAAATTTATTTGATAATTAAATGATAGATATTTTAGTCTTAAAAGTAAGAATATTTAGTAAGGTCCATATTTGAATGAAACTAGTTAGCCTTTGTAGTTGCCACTTTGGGATTAATTATATTACTAGAATTCTAAAAAGGCCTTGAGTGGAATTTTCAGTATTTGACCCTCAACGTTTAAAACCACTTCATTTAAATGTGATCACAATCACATACAATAACGTATAAAATGAAATCTAAATTAATCTCTCGTTTGTATTGTCATCAAATATTTTTTTAATACATATGAATACTCTTTCCATGACATAACCCTTTTCAAATTCTTCACATCTTTTTCATTTTCATAATAGTGGATTAGTTAGTTTGGCATGAAAAGACATATTGATGAATATTTGAATATATATTAGTGTTCATTGTCTAATATTTGAGTGATTTATGTTACTATTTTTTCAATTTAGTTCCAAATTGCACAAGGTGTAAATGATTATATATATACTAGGGTGTGATTTCGTTTTTCACCTTATAGTACTTGTCGAGCTAATTTTCTGTATTTAAACGTCACCCGTACTTCGTTAGGACGCTCGTTTAAAACAAGCTCTAGTAATTTATATTTTGAGAACAAAAATTATTAATTAAGATGTAAGATATATATGATTAAGAATCAATAGTCATTGAAAAATAAATTGATGTACATATTATTCTTATAGTTAAAGTTGGTAAAAATAAATAAAAGTTGAACTATTAAAGTAGTTGTCGCTTGAATAAAAATTAAAAAAATAACAAGCTCTAGATTATTAAATATTTAAATTAGGAAAAAGTATTACCTTTAGAAAAAAATCATGTATAATGCTATTTAACCAAATAAATTTATTTTTGAATTTCACTCCGGAGAAATTGATTACAAAACGATTTTTTTAATGTTATAATGGTATATACATAATTTTAGATATTTTCTGATTTTTCCAAAAGTTCCCACATGCATCTACAATAGAAATTTAAGTTTTTTAGGGAAGATTCAAGAGTTTTTTACACGTTGTCTAAATTTATTTTTCAAAGTTATTTGGATTGATCTCTTAGCCCGTACAAATTTTAGAGACATGAACTTCAAGTAATATCCTTTAGAATATTAAGGGTATATATTTCAGGAGGAAATATTGATGTTCAATACATAATATAATTATATTTCTTTTCTAAATCAATTTTAACTAATTTTTTTTTATAAGAATTTAAATCTAATGAGTAGGTTTATCAAATATAGACAACACATTACAATAAAATTAGTAGAAAATATTTTAAATGATTACCTTAATCAATATTATATGATTTCTATACAAGAAAAAACTACTTATATATATATACTTACTTGTAAAATATAAAAGGAAATATTATTAAAATAAAAAACATAATAAATGTTATTTATTAATTATTTTCTTAATTTAAAAGTTAATTATATAAAACCTAAAAATATATTATCTCTATTCACAAAATTATATAAAAATTAACGAATTCATTGAAAATTAATATTCTGTTTTGTTGGTAGAATCATAATTAGGTCATTTAATTCCTTTTTAGACCCTAATAAGGTTATCCCGTGCCACATTTATTTTCCTTTAACACTCAACTTTTGTAGGGTTATCATATAAAACTGCAATTAAAAAATTTTAAGAAAAAAAATTATTCCTTGGTTAATAGCTGTCATTTAAGATTTGATAGTGTTTTTCTCTAACATTCAGATTGTATCCAAATAAAATTGTTATATCTCATGTGTATATTTCAGACCATAATTTAAAGATAGAAAATAATAGATTGAGAAATGGTTGTTGGCTACTTTCAGACCCTAAAACGAGTACTATTTATAAATAAGTATCACACATTCATACTATTTGTTAGTTTACTTATCTCTCTCTTTCTTTTTAAATATTACTTCTTAGATCTGTCTTTTCTCACACTATCAGTTTCTTTTTCTTTTGACTCTCTAAATTTCTAAACCTAAATAGAGGGTATATTATAACCACCGGCACAAACATTTATGCATAATTCAATTGAAAGAATATTAGGTGTTTGCTTCATTTCTTGTCTATATTTTATCTAATAATATTTCTTGTACCTTTCATACATAATTTCTTCCAGGGTGAGTGAAATTTTGATCAAATTCTTCAATTAAAAGTATATAATCATTTTCTCTATTTTGTTATTTGAGTATTTATTGTTTGATTTTTTATAGATTATTAATGTGTTTCTATATGTGTAATTTTAAGCTGGTTTTGAGCTTTTAAGCTAATAATTTGAATATTGTGATTTAAATACTTTTTATGTTTACTTTTCTTCTATGTATATGATGGAAGTATCAATTATCTATTTATAAATAGATGGGATTGATCATTTCAATTAAAAAAAACCAACTTAAATATTTTTTTGCTTTGATTTTTATAGGAGGTTTGATTTTTCTTTGCAAAGCTATGTATATAGCATTATAATTAAGTCTTTATTATTTCAATGTTGATTGATAATAAATAAACATATATTTGACTTCATATCCATACCATTACCATTGGTTTTGGAGTATAATTTTGTTATTTATAATTTAGACCTGTATAGTTAGTCTTTTAATACTTATTTCTTTAATTTTATTTTATTTGGAGAAATAATTATCAAGTGTTTGTTGCCGAATTTGATATTAATTGATGTAAAGCGGTGCTCCGGCTATTCTAAAAGGACGTAACTTCACATCAGTGTCCTTTGAATTTTTGAACAAAATTTAAACAAATAAGTTTATTCTCTACTTGAAATAGTTTAATTTCAAACTTAATAACAAAGCTATATGTCAATTTTATGGTCGTAAATGGTACTGAACTTTTTTTTATGCTAGGTCAGACTTATATTGAATAATTATATGTGATATGGAGGCAACATCTCAAGAGGGTCCTGCTCTGATTCCAGCTCAGGCTCCTGCTACAGTTCCGGATTCGGATCCAACTCCGGCTCTGGCTCAAACTCCAGCTCCGGCTACTCCTACTCTGGTTGAATATGGAATTTCCTGGAATGGGAAAAAGGGGCCACCAATAAAAAGAAAAAAGGTTGATATGGAGAGTAGTTCAAGCAGTTTAGAATTCAAACATCTTGGCAACATATGTAAGAAGCGGAGGTCGGTTTCTATCCAAGAGGACAGATCTCCAATGGCCTTTGAGGACAGAGCTTCTATTGGAAGTATGAGTATACCAGTAATAGAAGAAGTTGCACGGGATCTCCACACAAGAATTTCAGCACATAGTTACGCTTTATCTAATATACGGGTATACTAAATCTCTCTTAATTCTTAATACTGGATTTTCTAATTATCTAATCTACTGATGCATTGTCAACTATACATAATTTAGGAAGCAAATGCTAAGAGTAAGGAAGCTGAATGCCTTATGGAAGAATCAAGGCAACACAATGATCGAAGGGCTGCAACTGGTGTTGCTGATCAAGGACAGTTAGGATTCTCGTAAACCGTCTAAATTTTTTCGTAAATTCGTTAGAGAATCGTGACTCGTATCGTGAATTGACATATTACATTCGTGTATCGTATCGAATCGTGAATCGTAACGGTTCATATATTAAATTTTAAAATATTATATATTTAATATATACTTTATTATAATGTTTTTAATCAAAATTACTAATAAAACTAGCTTATATCATTTATATATCATTACAATAAGAGTTTTATTAATTATGACATTCATATATTTATATAATATATGCTCAATCGTGCAGTGCAATGACGGTTAAAAAAAAGACAGTGCATTGCAAGTGATTTTTGAAAAAAAAAAAGTAATTTTGTATCTTTGACAAAAAAAAGAGCAGTTATTCAATATAATAACATAGCAAAAACCTTATTAGTTATCATTTATCTTATTCGATATTCATATTATAAATATATAACCGCAAACTATTTGCGTTCAAAGTCACGAAACCAAAAATATTAAAATATTACAGAACTCAAAATTGTTTCAATTTTTAAAGTAAACAATTCAAAAGGTTAATAGTAAGTATACACCTAATTAATGATTTTTTTTATAATTATGTGATTTTTTAAAGATTTTTTCCGTATTTTTCTATGAATGTGAACCGCTCTGTATCGGAGCGATTCATGTACATCGTGGGCTAACAACGATTCTAAGCCTGATTCGAATCGAAGCATATGTGCATCGTAATCGTATAGTAGAACCGTGAATTGCTGAAGCATCAGGAAATATGAAAGAGCTATAAGGGGAGTTGTTTATCCACAGGAATCACCAGCGATGTACTGTAAAAGAGTGGAATAATATTGGTTGAATATGGGTGGTTCGAGAGATTAGAGGAAACGAACTATAGATGGTCTATAGATAAAGAGAAGGTGGAGGAAAGGACGCAACCTAGGATGATCATATGAACAGAGAATTGTGCAACTAACCCATTTAAATATTTGAAACGGGAATGATTAACTTACTCAAGGATACCGAATATCATTTCAATTTCCCAGCAGTTCATGCCCTTTTAAAAACAAAATCTCTTCGGTAGAAAATGTTGTGTCTTAACAATTCTACAATTCTGAGTAATTCACTTCGTCCATCAAAACTAAGCTTTAATTAATTGTTCTTGTACCATGTACCTGTAGTTTCCCAAATAAGTCCAAGAAAAATACCGATCAAAGGAGATTTAAGAGGATTTGTATGGCATCGTGTTTGGGTACTTAATAGTAAAATACACTTTTAAGGTTAGATATTAATTTAAGAATTCCATGACCAACAATTTTTTTTGGAAGACAATGAATGTAAAAAGCATGCGTCATAGGTAGATAGTAGGGTTGAACAAAAAAATCGAAAAATCGGGAAATTTGAATTGAAAAAACAACTCAGTTTGGTAAACATATTTATGAACGTGAGGTTTCCGGTCAGTTTTTTATGTTAAAGTGTACCAAAATACCGAATTGTCCCGAATTTTGTTACACGATAAACTTTTTGTGTGTATAAATTCGAAAATGACAATTTAATTTTATGCATTTAATTAGTTTTATAATTGTTACGTTGTTAGATTATAAAAAGATATTTTGTCTAATCAATCACTCATAAATAAATTAGTATCCCAATGGAGATTTATTTCATAAGAGAGGGTAAAATTGAAAAAAAACTTTAAGAAAAGATTGACAAAGCCTCATAACAACTAAAATCAAACCAAACCAAGCCCATACTGAAATGACCAAATACCAAAGCCGAACACATATAGAACGAGATTATACTACATATAAAATAGTTCGATATCATTTCCCATAAACCAAACTGGACCAGACCGTGCCACCCTTACTAGATGGATATATAAGAATAGTCTTAAAAAAGGCCAATCTTGAAAGATAAAAAAGATTTTTCTACACTTTTATGTCGTTGCATTAATTATTTATTTATAGAAATATTTACAAGATGAAATAACTGTATAATCTTCTCTAAATTTGTAAAGGTAGAATCTTATGAATATCTAATTTTATGTGTGGATTGATTTTCAAATATAGACCAGACTTCCATCAAATCCATATTTATGTAATATCAGAGAACAATGAGTTATGGACTGCATTATTAAGTAGAGGATTTGATAACGATGAGATATACAAACTCGGGTTCCCAAGTAGACAGTGACATAAAGAAGTCTACTTCAGGTTATACGTTTACCTTAACATGTGGTTCTATCTCGTTATAAGCATTAAGCAATCTTACACATCTAATTATTCTATGGAAGGTGAGTATGTGGAAACTTAAGAGGCTTATAAATAGGTTGTATGGTTATGTAAGCTACTCGTAGAGCTTGAAGTTGTATATGCTGCTGAGAAGCCTCTTATCATGTACTGCGACAATAGTGGAGTTGTGGACAATTGCAAAGAACCCAGGAATCGCAAGAGACACAAGCATATAGAGTTCAAGTACTACCTCATAAGAAAATGTGTGAATGATCAGGAAGTTGAGGTAGAGCAAATCATACGGCCCATAATCTTTCTAACCCCTTCACTAAGGCTCTTCCTAAGAAAGTTTTCATTACTCATTTGGAGTCTAAATATATTAGGCTATCATAACTCATTTTTAAGTTTGGATGTGGTACTTGTAATATCTCTCCATAATTTCAATCCTATAAGAATCCAAAAAGATATGTCTTTTTTTTTTTTGCAAGCATCCTATGTGGTTAATACTATTTTAATGGTTTGTTTTTTTTTTTTTCATGAGTTGATTTGTATAGTTTCTTCCGTTCTTATAGTATAATGTTGATATTAGGATGTTGAACAATAATATTTGACGCCGAGTCTCTTGTAAGGCCTGTAAAATATTTGAGTATTGTAGAAAAAGTGGTTGGCAGTTTTAGAACTACGTCATTCGTATCCATGAGGCAAGGTAAATTTTTTACTAGTTTGCACATTAATGATACACCGTGAAACACCCGATACAGACAAATACATGAAACTGTGTTGCACTCTTTTACTCACTTTGAGGGTTTTTAATGAGGTAGCACAAAATTATATCACAATTCTTTTTATAAGAACAGTGAGAGAAATAAGTATGTCTCTCCTTTAATAAGACGTAAAAAGATTCTTACATATTCAATCAGTTTATTATCTTTTTTCAGCCTACATATCTACGTAAAATCTGACCAAAGCATAGATTCAGTCCATAAGACGGACTATCGAGCTTGGAGGGCTATAACTAAGGGGTAACTAATGGAAAAACCCTCTATTTACTCCTTATGTAGGGAAACTGAGTCTAGACGATTGCATAAGGGGTCAGTATGGGAAAATTTCGATTAGATCTACAAGATTATCGAGTCCAGCAAATGGCCTACATAGTCTCTCTTACAAAACCTTTTGTAAATCCTCCCAGCTTACATGTCCAGTTAATGGCCTACGCTCACTCAGGATAACCCTCGATTCAATCCCTAGGATGACTATCATGTTCAGGGACCGACTCAAAGTATTGCTCTAGCGAAAACTCGATTTAATCCCTCAAATGGTTTATCGAGTCTAAGGGATAGACCTAACGGGTCACCTTGGCAAAACCTAAATTAAAATCTATAAGATTATTGAGTCCAATGAATAGTTGATGTCTCGTTTTATGTGATGTAATTTAATAATTCAAAGATATAATTTTGGAATAGTTTTTTGGATAAAATATTGGTTTATTCCGTGATTTAACATAAATTCAATTTCAATTCTTAGCTATTATATGTGATTATTCATGTTTTAGAGCAATTTGAGGTAGTTTTGTGTTTAATTTTGTAGCTCTATAACATGTAGGATAAAAGTATGTAAATTCCAAGTTACAAGAAGCTAAGTTAACATCTAAGATGATTGGAAATGAGACTCAGACAATTAAAGGGGTCAAGAAGATCATTAGAAGTCAAAGCAGCAAATTTTGAAAAACTATTTTGTCAGCTTGAAAAAGTCATAAAAACATAATTGGTAATGAATATTCTTATAAAATATAGAGATCTTGAGTTCTAGTACATATGGCCGGAAGGGCGTCCAATTCTGAGTTATGACGAGAAAGTTATGGATGTTTTAATGAGATGTCTTAAGTAGATCAGATTTAACAGAGAAGTCCACATACCACTTTTGACCGATTTTTCGGGCCTATGACTTAAATTTTGATTTTACAATATATATTAGTAGTTTTACATTTATTTATAAAAACGTTTTCATTCATGCAATAGTCTTAACTTGTCGAGCGAGAAAGAAGCAAAGGAGAGCAAGGAAACAACATAATATTTCATTCCTCAATTCAACATTTTATAGGTTACCGAGTAAGAAAATAATAAATCTATTCAAACATGGGTCACGGCCTAAAGTATAAGACGGTTAACACGGTCAACATTCAGTCCTTCATTCAACCCGAGGAAAGTATTGAGTAAAAAATAAACACATTCAGAAATGGGTCACGGACTACAAACTAATCGGTTAACACGGTAACCATTCAGTCCTCGTTTCAACCCGAGGAATGTTATCGAGCAAATCATAAACCCATTCTGACATGGGTCCGACCTAAAACCTAATATGGTTAACACAGCCAACATTCATTTTCTCGATCCAAACCGAAGAAGGTTATCGAGTAAAAAATAATAAAGCCATTTAAACATGGGTAACGACCTAAAACCTAGTATGGTTAACTTAGTCAATTCTTGACCTTAATTCATTCTGATAAAGGTTATTGATTAAACAATAAACCCATTCAGACATGGGTCATGACCTAAAACTTAATATGGTGTTGATGTCTCCCTAAATGTTCTAATTTTATACCTTTGTGAGACATCATTTTTGGTGTTTATTTAATTAATTTGATAGACTTTTGGACTAAATATGCAATAATCCGAAATCTCCTTTTTATTTTTAGCATTTTTAATTTATTAAACTTTTGCGCGTAATATTGGTATTTTTAGTGTAAAGTTTACAGGTTTTAGATGTTAGCTAGGAGAGGAATCCGAGGAGAAAGTCAAAGATCGTGAATTAGAGTCAAGACTTGAAGATAAATCCCGAAGATATTATTTTTAGAGCTGAAAATCCATTTTCCATGCCATAGATTGCTGATTTCGAGGCGCTTAAGCGATGATTTAGCCGCTGACCTTTGAAGAGAAATCATTCCTTATCGAGTTACAGAACTTTAGCAACTGGAATGAGGTCAATCGGAGTCATAACGCATCGGAAAAAGCCGTTTTAGTGAAGGTGTATCAGCAGTTACGGGATTTTGGGCTTGGACATTTAATTAGTCTTTTATTTTCTGGTCCAAGCCCTAGTCCGAATTTATGCTTATAAAAGGAGGTCTGGACTTCTATTTTTCACACAATTCACATTCCACAAGATTAAACACCAGAGAGAAGCAACAGAAGCAAGAAAGAAGAAGCTACAAGAGTTGGAGTGGGTCTATAGCTCCGTTCGTAGTCATTTCAATTCCGGAAATTAGGTTCTTTTTATATTTTAATTTTGTAAACAATATGAATTCCATTTCTTTTAATTTAGTTTTTAATTTTAATATGAGCTAAGCTTTTCATAGTGCTTGAGAACAAACAATGGGTGAATCTTAATTTTATGAAATAACAAATGTTGAATTTGGGTTTAGATTAAATTAAACTAGATTGGGTTCATTACTCTTTTCGATAATTTGTGAGTATTTACTGATTTTAGAGTCGCGAACTAAGATTAGGTATTAGTATCTAAGCTATTCCACATATGTGGCGTGTGGATCATCCTGACGGAGGGTTTAGGTATAGAATTAATTATTCAATCTAGGATAAAAGTTATTGATTCTGACGAACTTAGCTAATTCTAGGGCCAATGAGGTAAAACACTTAATCATCCAACGGTGGATCATATTTACCCTGACGGGACTAGTGACACTTTAGGATTGTCTTATAGTCCACCCTGACGGGGGTATAAGGAATTTAGAATCCCGACCATTGTAATTGACCAATTTAACCCTTAAAAGATATAAGTTAGGAAATAAGATTAGGAGGATCCTTGCGTTCTCAAGTACTACATCTTATATTGCGTTTTCACTCATTTTACTTGCGTCTTAGCGTTTACTTGCATTTATAATTTGTCTTTCATTTAGTAGTTTTAATAAACAAAACCAAACAAACATTTTATTATCTTTCATTTTCATAAGTGCATCAATCACTATTTGCTAGACATTGTGATCAACCATTCCGTCCTTGGAACGAATCTGTATTATCCTTATTACTACTTGGGACAACCGTACACTTGCGGTTGTGGTTCGATTAGCATTTGCATTTATTTTTAGAACACACAAAGGACCACCAAGTTTTTGGCGCCGCTGCCGGGGACGGTAGCGTGTGACCACGGTGTTTATCCTTTAGTGATAGTGCATTTATTTTATTTTATCAGTTTTACGCTTTTTGTTTGTTAGCTTTCTCAGGTTTTTAGGTTTGGTGTATGCGAAGAAGGCTATTCAAGGATCTAGAGCCAACACCTCCGATCCTTAGTAATCCAGAATCGTTGATCAGACTTGCAAACAGAAGAAGAAGAGAACGAGAAGCTTTAGAAGTAGAAGAATTAAGTAACAGAATGGAGAATATCAACCTTCAAGGTCAACAGAATGGACAAGGCCAGCTAGATGCAAATGGCCAACCTTTAGCCCCAGGCGTTATCCCTCCAGTTCCACCAGTGATTCCTAATCCTCAAGTTCAGATAGTGATGAATCAAGATCCGTGGTTTACTAATGGTCCTCCAGAAGTTCCATTCCGTGCTCCTGCCATAGGAGTAGGTGCTCCAGATATTAATGTTCCGAGATTCCGTCCAGATTCGGGTATGCTAGCTCAATTCGAAAACTTTGGAAATTTTCGCGGAAGACCATCGGAAGATCCTCTTAGAGCAGTACAGAAATTCAAACAGATATGTGATTCTTATATCACACAAGGGGTTTCAAGAGAACAGATGTATTTTGCTGCTTTTAAATTCTTTGTTATTGATGGAGCAAGTGAATGGCACGATACGCAAGATCCTACGAAGATTACTAATTGGGACCAATTAGAAATTGCTTTCTTTGACAGGTATTACCCAAGTAACATGAGGTTAGATGCTGAATTAGAATTGACGCATTTCCGTCAAGAGTATGATGAAACTGTGGGAAGGAGTTGGACAAGATTTCAGATGTGTTTGCGTAGAGTTCCCAATCATGGCTTTACTGAACAACAACAGTTAAAGATCTTTTATGGAGGCCTTGATGGAACTTCAAGAGAGAAGTTGGATACGCTATGTGGTGCAGGTTTTCTTCAAGTTCAACCCGCTCATGCTAAAATCATTTTAGAGAGAACAGTTAAGAATGAAGTTGGGTGGAATTCAGTAAGAACACCAGTTAAGGGAGTGAATAATGTTGATATGGAAGAAAAAGTTGCTACGCTTGAGAATAAGATTCAGAATACCATAGAGCAACAATTGAAGCAGCTTACTTTAGCTGTAAAAGAAGGATTTTCGGGTAAGAAGGTAGTTGTGCATGCTACACAAGAGGTGTATATGTGTTCAATTTGTAAGGTAGACGATCATGATGAGGAAAGTTGTCTGAATAACCAAGAATCGGTGAATTTTATGTCCAATAGAGGTAATTTCAATTCAAGTGGTAATGGATATCAGCCTAACAGAAACCATCCTGGGTTTCAATACTCAAATCCCAATGGGGCAGCCAATCCTACTTACGCGTATCAGCCGCATCCTCAAGGCAACAACTATAATCCAAGACCACACAACAATCATCAAGGAGGACAGAATCAAAACAATTATGTACAAAGACAAGCTCCTCAGAATACCTACGATGAGAATTTAAACCAGAAAGCTCTACCAGCCCATCCACAAGAAAGAGTAGTTACCCTTCAGAAAACCGTTGAAAATTTGATTGCTCTTCAAACACAAGCTATGGAACGTCAGAACGCAGCTGAAGCGAATATGAAGATTTTCCAGAATCAGCTAAGTCAAATTAATAAACAGCTGAATCAGCGTCCACAAGTGCAACTTCCTAGCGATACAGAAAATCCAACACAACGTGAAGATTGCAAGGCTGTTACATTAAGAAGTGGTAAGAACCTCCGTCCACCTCCTTTTCCCGTTATGAAAGAGAAAGAAGTTCCAAGAAAAAAAAGGAAGTGGTTGAAAAAGAAAAAGAGAATGAGAAAGATAGTGAGGTTGAAGAAATAGAAAGACCAAGAGAGGTTCCGAAAAAGAGAGATGAAATTGTAAGCAATCGCCCTCCACCACCGTTTCCATCGCGAGTTCAGAAAAAGGGTGATATGGCTGATTTTCAGAAGTTCTTTAATAGAGTGAAGGGTTTGAGTATTAATATTTCGTTACTTGAGGCGATTCGAGATATTCCTAAGTATACGAAATTTTTGAAGAGGGCCCTCACTAACAAAAGGCCTTATTGTGATAATGAGATGATTGGCCTTCCTGAAGAGTGTAGTGCGATTTGCCAGAGTAAATTACCTCCGAAGCTAGTTGATCCGGGGAGTTTTACGATTCCGATATCGATTGGAGAAGAATGGAAGGGAAAGGCGCTATGTGACTTGGGGGCAAGCATCAATTTAATGCCCAAGTCAATTTTTGATAAGCTTAAAATTGGAAACGCAAGACCCACTTCTATGGTCTTGCAAATGGCGGACAGGTCTCTTGCTCATCCTGAAGGCCGTATTGAGGATGTCCTTGTTAAGGCAGGTACACTTATATTTCCTGTTGATTTCGTAATACTTGAGTACAATGCAGATAGAAATGTCCCCATTATTTTGGGTAGGCCATTCCTAGCTACAGGGAGAACATTGATCGATGTAGAAAATGGCGAATTAACGATGAGGATTCAAGATGAGGAAGTGAAATTCAATGTATTTCGAGCTATGAAATTCCCAGATTCTCAGGAAGATTGCTTCAGAATGGATGTAGTAGAGCAAGCATCGCAAGAGGTATTTAAGTGTTTAAATTTTGATGATATCTTGCAGGCTGATCTGACATTAGATTCACCTGAGATGATGGAGGAGCTTACAGAAACAGTAGCAGCGCTAAATTTTGAAAATCCGAAGTATAGGCGTCTTGCCTATGAACCTGTGAGAGAACCGGGGGAGATTATTCCTAAGAAGAAGCCTTCAATTGAATCTCCTCCGGAATTGGAAGAAAAACCATTACCATCACACTTGAGGTATGCTTATTTAGGTACTAATGAAACTCTACCTGTTATTGTTTTAGCTAATTTAACAGGCCCTCAAGAAGATAAACTGTTGCGTGTGTTAAGAGCCAACAAAGAAGCAATAGGTTGGACAATTGCTGACATCAAAGGCATTAGTCCATCCTATTGTCAACACAATATCATACTTGAATATACCAACGCACGCTCAGTTGAAGGTCAAAGGAGATTGATGCCCGTGATGAAGGATGTGGTGAAGAAAGAGGTGATCAAGCTTTTAGATGCGGGGATTATCTATCCCATTTCGAGTAGTGAATGGGTGAGCCCAGTTCAGTGTGTGCCGAAGAAAGAAGGAATAACAACAATTCTTAACGATAAAAATGAAGCGATTCCTTCAAGAACGGTAGTTGGATGGAGAGTTTGCATGGATTACAGAAAGCTTAACAAGGCCACCAGAAAGGATCATTTCCCTTTACCCTTCATCGATCAAATGTTAGATAAATTAGCCGGAAGAGAGTACTATTGCTTCTTGGATGGTTACTCCGGGTACAATCAGATTTACGTGGCTCCAGAAGATCAACATAAGACTACCTTTACATGCCCATTTGGTACTTTTGCATATCGCAGAATGCCATTTGGGTTGTGTAACGCTCCCGCTACTTTTTAGAGATGTATGATGGCCATCTTCTGGGATATGATTGATAATTTCCTGGAAGTGTTTATGGACGATTTCTCCGTGTTTGGTGATGATTTTGATAAGTGTTTGGATAACTTGGAGAAAGTATTGGTTAGATGCAAGGAATCAGACTTGCTGTTAAACTGGGAGAAGTGTCATTTCATGGTTTGTGAAGGTATTGTTCTGGGTCACAAAGTTTCGAATGCTGGATTAGAGGTCGATAGAGCGAAGATAGAGGTAATCAAAACTCTTCCCCCTCCTGTTTCTGTTAAAGGGGTAAGGAGTTTTCTTGGCCATGCTGGCTTTTATAGGCGTTTTATTAAGGATTTTTCTAAGATTGCTAAACCGTTATGCAACTTACTCGAGAAGGATTCCAAATTCCTTTTTGATGAAGCTTGCTTAGCGGCCTTCAGAGCAATCAAAGAAAAGCTTATTTCTGCTCCTATAGTGTTACCTCCAGATTGGAATTTACCATTTGAAGTTATGTGTGATGCGAGTGATTTATGTATGGGAGCTGTATTGGGACAGAGAAAAGAGAAGGTTTTTCATTCGATTTACTATGCTAGTAAAACTTTCAGTGGTGCTCAGATTAATTACACAGTTACAGAAAAGGAGTTGCTAGCAGTTGTCTATTCGTCTGATAAATTTTGCTCTTATCTTCTTGGAGCGAAAGTTATTGTTTATACAGATCATTTCGCGATCAGATTTCTTATGGAGAAGAAAGATGCGAAACCAAGGTTAATCAGATGGGTGTTATTGCTTCAAGAGTTCGATTTAGAGATCAAAGATAGAAAGGGTTGTGAGAATCAGGTTGCAGATCATCTATCGCGCTTAGAGGGTTCAGAGATGAATAGTGGTACTGAAACAGTTAGAGAAGAGTTTCCTGATGAGAGTTTATTCGTTGTTCGAGATTATGAGGCTCCGTGTTATGCAGATATTGCGAATTTAGTGGTGAGTGGTGTTTTTCCTGAAGGTTCTACTTATCAAGAAAGAAAGAGGTTAGCTCATCGTGCTAGACAGTTCTTTTGGGAGGATCCGTTCCTCTATAAAGTTTGTGCTGACCAAATGATACGAAGATGTGTAGCAAGGGAAGAGACTCAAGCCATTATAGCTGGATGCCACGATTCACTATATGGAGGACATTTCAAAGGAGATAGAACTGCTGCGAAGGTATTTCAATCAGGTTTTTACTGGCCTTCTCTAATTAAAGATTGCAATGAATATGTTAAGAAATGTACGAGATGCCAGTTTACCGGAAACATATCTAAGAGGGATGAGATGCCGCGTAATAATGTGTTAGAGGTTGAGATATTCGATGTTTGGGGTATAGACTTTATGGGTCCTTTCGTTCCTTCTAATGGTAACCTCTACATTTTGTTAGCTGTTGATTATGTGTCTAAGTGGGTAGAAGCGGTGGCTTTACCCACTAATGATTCACGAGTGGTGATCAAGTTCTTGAAATCACATATTTTCACTAGACATGGCACACCTAGAGTAATTATTAGCGATGGAGGATCTCATTTCGTTAATAAATATCTGAAGACTGTTCTAGAGAAGTATGAAGTTAGACACCGTGTATCTACTGCATATCATCCACAATCCAATGGTCAAGCTGAAGTTTCGAACCGTGAAGTCAAGTCAATCCTAGAGAAAACCGTTGGTCCTACAAGAAAAGATTGGTCAATGAAGTTAGATGATGCGTTGTGGGCCTATCGTACTGCGTTTAAGACTCCAGTTGGTGCATCCCCATATCGTATGGTGTATGGTAAGGCTTGTCACTTACCTTTAGAGCTTGAAATGGGTGCCTATTGGGCAATTGCGCAGTTGAACTTAGATCCTATCTTAGCGGGAAAGAATCGTATGATGAATCTTAATAAACTTGACGAATTCCGGTTGCATGCTTATGAAAATGCCAAACTTTACAAAGAAAACACAAAGAAATGGCATGACAATCGGATTCGTCCAAAGAACTTTGAAGTGGGGCAAAGAGTATTGAAGTATAATGATGTCTCCTCATTTGTGATAGTAAAATATACTCATGAGACATCATTTTAGACTTATTTATTAGTTTATAGGTTGATTTTAGCTTATTTTAGTGCACTTTCCTATTTTGAGTCTTGATTTGTAGAATTATTATTTTTAGAGCATATTGGGTTTAATTGTTTATTTAGTGTGAAGCTTTAAAGATAATTATGGAGATTAATTAGAGTCCAAGTCAAAGACTACAACTTATGGAAAGAGATATGCATGGAAATTGGAGATAAGGAAACAAAGGCTAAAAAGATGGAAAAGGAAAAGCTGCCTAAATCTGGGATTCTGCACACACGTATGAAGATTGGTGTTTTTACCTAAGAAATAGGTCGATTTTGGTAATTTCCTTCTAAGGGGCCTAGATAATTCTGTTGCGATTCTTTTGGTATCTTATGGAGCAAAAACCGACCAATAACGAAGAAGATACACTCAAAACGGTCCAGCAGTGTTTTCCTTACGAATTTGAGTTGGGCTAGGAGTCCATTACTTGAAGTTATCTCCACCAAACGAATTAGGTCAACCTCTAACCTATAAATACAGCCTCTTAACACTCTTAAGTCATCCTTGGCCAGACCTTAAGGCCAAGAGGAAGCTGCAACACAAGAGAAGAAGTCTGGAGGGAGCTGTGCATCAATCATGTCTCCTTCAACCTCTTATTTTGTAATTCTTTCTTCTTCTTTTCTTTGTATGAACTAATTCTATTAGCTTAGGTTTTGCATAATGTATAATCTATGAATTCTAATTCTTCTATCTAAGTTTCTTTGGGAATTATATGTTTTAATCTGATATTAGCTACTTAATTCATATTAGATTATGTGTTTTGATTTAATGATTGTTTTCCTTGCTAGTGCACGAGTATAGGATTACCTTAATAGTAGTTAGATGGTCACCGTAACTGGGTGTTTAACTATTGAACCACCACATAACGTCTAGTGTCGATAGCAGTTCTGACAAAACATACTTCTAACTAGATAGTCATTAGGGTTTGTTTTAATCACCGTATCACCAAGATTGCAGTATTTGCTTAGGGCCTTAGTGGCGTTTGATAACCCTATTTGAAATCACTTCTTGGTTGTGACGTAGCCCCCTTAGTCGCTCTCAAGGTCTAAGGTACGGGTATTTAGAATCCTGACTAAGTATACCAAGAGCTAATATTCTCCCTTATGAACTAGATTTAATAGATAGAATTAGAAGGATCAGTGCATACTAGTGAAACCTAAGTTATATCTTTCATACTATCTTCTTTTCTTTTCTGTTATTTATTTTCTGTCTTTAATTTAGTAGTTTAGTTTTCTTATTAAAAACCAAATAAATATCTATCTTCCTCTTCTTTCTACTTGCGTATTATTATCTATCTTTAATATCTGCACTTGATAATTTGCATAAGTTCTCTCTAACTTTCGTCAGTCCCTGAGGAACGAATCTTCTTATCATTAAAACTTGCATACGTCCTGTAATACTTGCAGTACCGTGTTAGTTTAGGGTGTTTATTTGCACTTATTTATATGATTATTTTATCACACCCTAGGCCACACCAAGTTTTTGGCGCCGCTGCCGGGGACTACATCGTTAATCCTTGTGCAATTATCCTGTGCTTTTATTTTAGTTAGTTCTATTTTACGCTTTTCTTTTTAGTTTTTGTTTTACAGATTTTTTTAGGCGAAAGCATATTTATTAGGAGATAAAGGTGTCGTGCTATTAGATCCTGAAGAAGCTAATTCAAGATGGAATCTCTAAAGCTCAAGGAGTTAAGCCAACAACTTGAGGAATTACGAGAACAAGCGCGAGAAATAGCTCGGAGGAATCTAGTACATACATCACCTTCATGTCCTAGTTGTGGAGCAAGAGATCACTCGTGGGGACAGTGCATGAACAATCCAGCCTCAATTTCCTTCATGCCTTATCAAAGAGACCATTATTATGATGGTTATCATCAATCTCAAGGAAATTACGCTGATTATCAACCCCCGCAGAGTTAAAATTGGGTCGGAGATCAACAGAATTATTATCATAATAACCATTATCATGATGATTATTATCAACCACGACCACAATCTTACTATCCTCCACAACCTATCTATCAAGAAGCGCCGATTTATAATAAAGCTTATCAAGAACCACCTCCTTATTTAATGCAGCAAACCATACAAGAACAACCTCCGAGTTTGAATTCAAGCATGGCTAAGATAATGAACCTAATCGAAAAAATGGAGAGTCGCCAGCAAGAATCCCAAGACTCACAGAGTGCGCTTATGGAGAGGGTGCAGGCAGTGTCACGAATGGTGGAGAAAACTAAAATCCTTGCAGAAAGGCAACTCCGAAGTGATACTAGTGCCCCAGAAAATAAAGTTTGTCATGCAGTTGAATTAGGAAGTGGAAAACAACTATCTCCACCAAGACCAGAACCAGAATCAGTCCCTATTCCATATCAGAGGGGGGAAGAAGCAACAGAAGATAAGGTCGAAGAGGTAGTTGAACAAGAACTTGTCCAAGAGAAGACACCAGAAAAAAAAAAAGAGCCCAGTGGTAACCAATACATGTCCTCCTCCACCATTCCCGTCACGTGTCAGAAAGGACAATTACTTAGAATTCAAGAAGTTCGTTGACATGGTGAACAAGTTAAAAATCAGCATACCGTTTGTAGAAGCTCTCACAAGAATGTCAAAATACGGCCAATTCATGAAGGACATTCTTTCTAACAAACGAAGATTCGAAGCTAAAGAGATGAATGGATTGCTAGAGGAGTGTAGTGCTACAAATGAAATCGAGTTACCACCTATTCCCACGACATCTTGGATGGCAACATCCATGATTATAATGAATCGAGCTGAAAAGTTCGTGGGAATTAAAGGCAAAGGGTGGAAATTTCGTCATCCTTAATCGAGGTAACACGTCTAACTTCGAAAGCCGTTAAACAAAAGTGTTGTACGGGGGAAACCCGTAATTTCTTTTATGTTTTTACGTTTTTACTTTTTTAATTTAGATTAGTTAATTTTAGTTGATATTGCATATTTGAGGAAGGTATTAGTGTTTTTGATGATTAGGTATTGGAGAAATCGAGTTAGGGAAGCGAGCAAAAAAATTTTCGGACAGAAACTTCGGCAAACCATATCTTTACGCTCGGATGTCGAAATCAGGATATCTTTGAGCCTAAACTGCATAACTTTTCGAGATCTAGCTGATGGGGAAGTTTTTGCCAAGTGCGGTACACCGGACCTCATCCGCGGTGCACCGCATGGTAAAAACCCGTGCCACGGTAGCAGCCATGTGTTGTGTACAGAAAAGAAAAAAAATAGCTGATGGGTTCGGTATACCGGACCCTATACCGCGCCATGCACTGCACAAACACGTGCCACGGGGTCCTACCACAGGTATTTTGACGTGGGAGGCGCGGAGCACACCCGCGGTACACCGCACCCTGGTCCGCAGCTCAGAAACACGTGCCACGGGGTCCTACCACGGGTGTTAACCAGTGAGCAAAAATTTTAGAGCATCAGATGTCGCGGTATACCCCGCGGTGCACCCCATGGTCCGCAGGGGTAGTCCGCACGAGCCGCCAGAGAGAGAAAATAAAGGGTTTCAAGGTTATATGAAGATCTAATGCTCATTATTCCGAATTTTATAAACCTTAAACCTCTTTCTCTTCTCCAAAACTCTCCCAACTCCATTAAAGCTTCACAAAACCTTCACCAATCATCAAAACACTACCCAATCACCATGAAAACACATCCAATTCATTCTCCGCATCATTACAGTTCAACCACCTACATCATCCCAAAACACCTTGAATCCAAGAATAAAAAGCTTAAATTTCAAAAATTCATCCTACAATTTCTTAAATCCAAGCCAATCCATGAAGAACCCATCTTACCCACATAGAGAATCATCATCAAATCACCTTTCCTAACCCAAATTAAGCTTGTACAACCAATAATCAAGAGTTTCAAATTTCAAGAGTGGTTCAAGCTTTGAGTTGGGGGTCAATTGAGATGATTAAGAGAACATGAACATTATCTACTGAATGGGAGATGAAGAAATCAAGGTGCTGGATTAATTGAGAAGAAATCAAGTGAGACAAGTCCTAGTTCCAATTCAATGGGTAAAACAAGTCAAGAGAAGAGAGGTTAGCATGCTGTGTTGATGAGCAAAAAGATTCCAACTTTAGTAAGAAGACAACACAACCTCTATAGATCAAAGACCTTATACCCAAAGAAAAAGAGAAAGCTTCAATGGCCATGATAGCTTCTCCGAAGTAACAATTAAAGGAACTACCTTTTCTTATAAGATAGTATTTGAAGAAGAAGTTGGATGAGAATACATGAAGGTTCATGGAAATTTGGAATGCTTGGGTTGTTTGTGAATTGTATTTTGTGAGAGGAAGAGGAAGATGTGGCACATTTGATCTATGAGGAGGTGATACGAATTTTCGATCTCTCGCATGTCGTATATAACGCAATATCCTATTATGATCACGTGTCCTGAACAAAAAGCGAATAAGAAGTTAGGTGAAGAAGATACATTAGATTTAATCCGAGTATCGACAAGGCGAGGTAATAGCCTCGAAGAGTATGTTTTCTTTCTTCCCTACCATTTCTTTATGTGCAATATGTATGCTAATTTTAAATTTTATTTTTCTTGAGTCTTTTTCGAATCGTGGGGACACGGCTCATTTTTGAGTTGGGGGTGGGGATTCGTTGTCCTCATCTTCCTTTTTGTGTTTTTCATAAAATTTAAAATTTTTTTGGGTTGAATTAGGCATAGAATATCTTTGAATGTACCTATTTGAGCATGATTTGATTAAGTCAATGATAATAGGTAGTATGTTTTTGAAAGATGTTACAAGTTTGTTTAGATGCATGTATGAAAACAGGAAATAAAAAATAGAAAAGTTAATGAGCAATGCTAAGAAGTATGTTGAAACTTAGGGAGAGTTATTTGGTGTGTAGAACGTGAGGTTTGAAATTAGTTGAAAACCCGCTTATCTATGAACTATTAGTGAAAAAGTAACAAAATCCGGTAGTTAGAAAAATGAATAAGGCAGTTCTTTCATGATTAAAACACTTGAAGCCTTTTATACTTTCTCACCCATTTATTTGATTATGGTTATTATTTATCCGTCTTAGCCCCTCTGAGCCTTTCTAAAGCCTTTTTATGAAACACATTATAATCCATACCCTTAGTTTTTAGGACTTATCTATATGACCCGCACTCGAATCGCAAAACCTGAGACAACTCGTTTTAGAGCTTGAGTTTGGGGTGGTGGGTTTCATTGTTAGGGAACATTGGGTTTGGGAATTATCTTTGTGATTTTATTGATGATGAATTGTTATTATTGTAACCCTTCGCCGGGGTAATAGTGAATGGAAAAGAAGCTACGAGCTAAATTTTGCCAACAAGGGCATAAAAAGAAAGAATATATATATGAAAAATAAATAGTGTGATATCTCGAACATCAAAAAGAGAGTCATAGCTATACAAAAAATTGATATGAAAAGAATATATATTCGGACCGGCAAAGTGGATTTTATATCATCAAAGGTTTTAATTGGGATTATTGGGGATGCACATCAAAAGCATCAATAAATTGGGTTGAGTGAAAACATCTTCGATTGAAAACTCAAGCTCTAGGGCGATTCGTTGATGGCTAGTGAGGAGAGAGAGCCAAAAGCTCACTTTTCATTATCCACATATACTACACCCGTCCTTAAGCCAAGTTATAACCAAGACCTTATGATTTTTAACTACTAGATGGAGAAGCAATTGAGCTATTAGGTAGTAGGTAAGTGGACCATTGGATGCTATATTTGGGACCTATGAACAACCTATAGCCATTAACCTGAACTAAGATATCATCCTCTCCTTCTGGCATTGCGAAATTAATCTTAACTTGAATTTATGGAATGTTGATTACATGTATATTAGGCATATTTTTGCATTATTTCTTGAGCATTACTACATGAGATTTTTTAGAATTTATGCTCTAGGATCATTCATTATATTCTGTTCTTGTTCTCCTCCGACTTCTTCTTGTTTATTTTGACTACTCTACTGTTCTTAACTTTTATTGTATCGGGACGATACAACTTTGAGTTGGGGGTCTTGATGTCTCCTCATTTGTGATAGTAAAATATACTCATGAGACATCATTTTAGACTTATTTATTAGTTTATAGGTTGATTTTAGCTTATTTTAGTGCACTTTCCTATTTTGAGTCTTGATTTGTAGAATTATTATTTTTAGAGCATATTGGGTTTAATTTTTTATTTAGTGTGAACCTTTAAAGATAATTATGGAGATTAATTAGAGTCCAAGTCAAAGACTACAACTTATGGAAAGAGATATGCATGGAAATTGGAGATAAGGAAACAAAGGCTAAAAAGATGGAAAAGGAAAAGCTGCCTAAATCTGGGATTCTGCACACACGTATGAAGATTGGTGTTTTTACCTAAGAAATAGGTCGATTTTGGTAATTTCCTGCTAGAGGGCCTAGATAATTCTGTTGCGATTCTTTTGGTATCTTATGGAGCAAAAACCGACCAATAACGAAGAAGATACACTCAAAACGGTCCAGCAGTGTTTTCCTTACGAATTTGAGTTGGGCTAGGAGTCCATTACTTGAAGTTATCTCCACCAAACGAATTAGGTCAACCTCTAACCTATAAATACAGCCTCTTAACACTCTTAAATCATCCTTGGCCAGACCTTAAGGGCAAGAGGAAGCTGCAACACAAGAGAAGAAGTCTGGAGGGAGCTGTGCATCAATCATGTCTCCTTCAACCTCTTATTTTGTAATTCTTTCTTCTTCTTTTCTTTGTATGAACTAATTCTATTAGCTTAGGTTTTGCATAATGTATAATCTATGAATTCTAATTCTTCTATCTAAGTTTCTTTGGGAATTATATGTTTTAATCTGATATTAGCTACTTAATTCATATTAGATTATGTGTTTTGATTTAATGATTATTTTCCTTGCTAGTGCACGAGTATAGGATTACCTTAATAGTAGTTAGATGGTCACCGTAACTGGGTGTTTAACTATTGAACCACCACATAACGTCTAGTGTCGATAGCAGTTCTGACAAAACATACTTCTAACTAGATAGTCATTAGGGTTTGTTTTAATCACCGTATCACCAAGATTGCAGTATTTGCTTAGGGCCTTAGTGGCGTTTGATAACCCTATTTGAAATCACTTCTTGGTTGTGACGTAGCCCCCTTAGTCGCTCTCAAGGTCTAAGGTATGGGAATTTAGAATCCTGACTAAGTATACCAAGGGCTAATATTCTCCCTTATGAACTAGATTTAATAGATAGAATTAGAAGGATCAGTGCATACTAGTGAAACCTAAGTTATATCTTTCATACTATCTTCTTTTCTTTTCTGTTATTTATTTTCTGTCTTTAATTTAGTAGTTTAGTTTTCATATTAAAAACCAAATAAATATCTATCTTCCTCTTCTTTCTACTTGCGTATCATTATCTATCTTTAATATCTGCACTTGATAATTTGCATAAGTTCTCTCTAACTTTCGTCAGTCCCTGAGGAACAAATCTTCTTATCATTAAAACTTGCATACGTCCTGTAATACTTGCAGTACTGTGTTAGTTTAGGGTGTTTATTTTCACTTATTTATATCATTATTTTATCACACCCTAGGCCACACCATATAACTCAAAGTTCAGCAATTATCTGGGTAAGTTAAGATCTAAGTGGTCAGGTCCATACATTGTGACCAAAGTTACACCTCATGGGGCGATAGAAATAGAACATCCGCTAGAGAACCGTACCTTTATGGTTAACGGTCACAGATTGAAGATATACCATGGAGGTGAAGATACCAATCGCTCGGAAGATCCACATCCCGGGGAGGTCATGTATCTCCTCGAGACTCCTTAGAAGCGTGAGGTAACCCGTCGAGCTTAACGACGTTAAACAAAGGCCAATTCATTGTATATTAGCTGAGTTTTTTAATTTTTGCATTTTAGAATAGTTTGATTTTCGTAATTTTAGTGTTTAGTATTAAGAAATGAGGAAGGGTAGTTGATTTTAATGATTTCAGGGGTAAAAAGGTCATGAGTTTGGGGTCGATTTGGCGAAAATAGAAGAAAAAGAGGTTGGATGTCCAGGAGAAACCGGGAACCCGGTTTCGCACAAACCGGGAACCCCGTTTTTGGAGCTGGTACCACCCTCTTCAACGCAACACTTGGACACAGCGTCGGAACCGGGTACCCGGATTTTCGAAACCGGGGACCCGGTTTTGGTGCTGTGATTTCTGAAAAACTCTGACCCAGCGTTTTGGTGGCCTGCGTTTTCGTGCGTTTTGATTCGCGCCATCGACACAAAACCGGGAACCCGCATTCCACAGAACCGGGTACCCGATTTCGGAGCTGTAAAAATTCCAGAGTTCTGACCCGGCGTCTTGGAGTCCTGCGTTTTGACTCGCGCCATCGACACAAAACCGGGAACCCGCATTCCACAGAACCGGGTACCCGGTTTCGGCGAGTAAAATCTATGACCCAGCGTCTTGGGGTCCAGCGTTTTAGTGCTAAAAAAAAAAGAGTCTTTAAGTTAATTTTCCGCGCCGTCACAGCGACGCGGAACCGGGAACCCGGTTTTGAAGCTGTGATGTCGGTTTTTGGGGCCTTAACCTAGTTTTCTTAGCCTCTTCTACAAGTCTTTACCTAAAACGCACCAATAGCCTCCCCACCTCCGAAATTCATCATCCAAACACTATATATCATCAATTCCTACCCTCTTTCACCACAAAAAAACAAAAAATCAACTCACCTCCTCTCCAAAATAACATCAAATCCTTAGTTTTTCCCAAGATTCTTCTTCATCAAATCCTTACATTAAACCCAATTCTTTCTCCTCCCATCCAAATTAAACAAGACCCATCTCATATTCACCATAGTTCTTCAATTCCTAAGCCTCAAAACATCAAAATTCTAAACTTTTTCTCTAAGTTTTTCATTATTTGAAATTTTGAGTTTGGGGTGAAAAGAGATGACCAACAGAACCGGTGATTTTCGAAGAACTGCTCCTAGAAGAAAGACCACCATTGGTGGTTCACAAGATCAAGCTATTGAGATTCCTGATTCGCGTCCTAAGCGAAAAATTGACGAAGTTAAGCTTGATTCTAAAAGAAAAGAAATCACGGGTCACAAGAGAAGATTGATTGATGAGAGTGAAAGTGAGAAGGAACCAGAAGAGGAAATTGCGAGGACCATTGAGGAAGAAACTGAACAAGAGATTCCGGAAGCACCCGTTTAAAAACCTCCGCGTATGAAGATGTGGGCCCACAAGCCTAAGAGGGTTTATACTTGTTGGAATACTCAGGTTCGTGAAAGAATTGAATTTTTGAAGTTTGGTGAGGAGACAAATTTTCCTAAGGGTATTATGAGCAGTGAATACAAAGAATATGCTGTGACATGTGCTAAGTTTGGTTGGAAAGAATTACAAGAAAGGAAGCTTGAGTTTATTCCTACTTTTGTGCGAGAATTTTATGAAGGTTTAGCTACCTCCCGTGATGCCATTGATATCCGCAAAAAGGTAGTTCCTTTCTCTATTGAACGTATTCGGAAATCCTTAAAATTACCCAACTTTTCTGGAACATGCCCTTTCCAAGAAACTCTTAATGACCCTTCTTTCGATTTTGAATCCCTTTGGGGGACCGTGCTTGTTAATGGGACTAGCCCAATTCCTGAAGGAGAAAGATATCCTGGACAGTTTTACAGCAGTAATTTGACACCTCGTGCCAAGGTTTGGTCTCGTTTCGTAATACCCACTTTCTTTGGTATTAAACACACTTCCGAGTTGAAGAAAGAGCACATATTTGTTATTATGTGTATTCTGGAGGGGAAACCATTTGATGTTGCTAAGATCATTTATGATACAATCATGGAGTTCGCGAAATCACCAATGAAACAACAAAATCTGAAGTTTCCTTGTACTATTACTCAGTTGTGTCTAGACGCATAGATTCCGCGTAAGGACGCAGATATTGATACTGTTTCAGTTGGTGCGAGTATAGCTTTAAGCACAATCAAGAACATCCATGAAGAAGCAACACGAGCTACAAGAAGTCCGAGAACTCCTCAATCAAAGAAAATGAAAACTGTACCTGAGTTGGAAGCGAAGATTCAGGTGTTGGAAGAGAATCAGGAGAAGATGATTGCTACCTTGGGAAACGTTACGAAAGAATTGGACCTATTGCGAAATTTAATCCTAGGCGTAAATACTCTTCAAAACGCGATTTATGATGCTGTTACGCGAGATAAAGGTCCAGAACGCAACACCGATAACCAGCCTCGCGCTGGTTAAGATACGTTTTCTAAACTTTCTTCTTAGTGTAGATTAGTTTACATGCTTTATTGAGTCTTTTCGAGTCGTGGGGACACGACTCATTTTTGAGTTTGGGGTGGGGTTCGTTGCCTCATCCTAGTTTTTATGTGTTATTTGCTTTATTTGCTTTCAATAAAAGAATTTTCGGAGTTGCGTGTGATTGTAGAAATTTTAAATATCCCTTTAAGCATACTCTTGATAAATCTATGATAGTAAATAGTGGACTTTAGGGATTGATATAAAACGCACTTACAATTGCATGCGAACATAGGTAATTGATAGGAAAAATTAATGAACAATGCAAATGAAGTAAGCTTGTACTCAAGGAATATGTTTGGTGTGTAGAACGTGAAATCCTAATTAGTAGAGAACCCACCTAGATATGAACTAAAGACAAGCTATGTACTTAGGAAAATGATAGGGGCAGGTCTTTGTTAGCCATTTGTGCCTTTTTAGCCTTCTATCACTTGTATTAATTATTATCCGTCTTAGCCCACTTTGAGCCTTTAGCCTTTTCTTTGTAGCCACGATATAAGCCATTATCCCTTAGATTATTAGGCATGACCATATGACCCGCACTTGAATCACAATCCTGAGACATGTCTCGAGCTTGAGTTTGGGGTGGTGGGACCACATATAGGGAATTTAATGGGTTGGGATTGATGTGCTTTGTATTGTAGCACAATTGCAGATGATATATACTTATAACCCTTTGCCGGGAATGAAGAAAAATGAAAAAGAAAGAAAAAATAAAAAAAAAGTTGAAAAATTCATTCAGTATGAACCGGGAACCCGGATTCATCAAAACCGGGAACCCGGTTTGCTTCTGTACACAAAAAAAAAAAAGAGAAAAGAAAAGAAAAAGAAAAAAATATGAATGAATAAAACATCCGGCAAAGTGGAATTTTCTGAAAATCATCTTGTTTATAGTGGGTAGACATGGGACGCTAAATTGTTGCGTATATGGGTGAGTGAGAACATCTTTTTGAGTGTTAACTCAAGCTCGAGGACACTGTTGATGGTAAGTGAGGAGAGAGCCAAAAGCTCACTTCAAATTTACCAAATATACATCCACACCCGTCCTTAAGCCAATATTATAACCGTAAAGACCTCGTGATTCCTAAGTGCATAGTGAATTTGTTATTCTGTTGATAGGGAATATACTAGGTGGAGCGTTCAAAGCGAGTTAGGATTAATGACCACCCTATAGCCATCATACAGAGATGAGTACAAGTGTAACCTTCAAGAATTGCAACTTTAATTTTATGATTGCGATTATTTATGTTTGATGTTGCATGATTAGTGTATGTGTATGTTAGTTCTTAATGTTTTCTATATGAGATTTATCTTTAGCATTGCTTTAGGGTCTATTTGCTAGCTTCTATTTTCTCTTGCATCTACTTCATTCCCCTTGTTTTTAGTTTTGCTTTGTCGGGACGACAAAGGTTTGAGTTGGAGGTCTTGATGTCTCCCTAAATGTTCTAATTTTATACCTTTGGGAGACATCATTTTTGGTGTTTATTTAATTAATTTGATAGACTTTTGGACTAAATAAGCAATAATCCGAAATCTCCTTTTTATTTCCAGCATTTTTAATTTATTAAACTTTTGCGCGTAATATTGGTATTTTTAGTGTAAAGTTTACAGGTTTTAGATGTTAGCTAGGAGAGGAATCCGAGGAGAAAATCAAAGATCGTGAATTAGAGTCAAGACTTGAAGATAAATCCCGAAGATATTATTTTTAGAGCTGAAAATCCATTTTCCAGGCCATAGATTGCTGATTTCGAGGAGCTTAAGCGATGATTTAGCCGCTGACCTTTGACGAGAAATCATTCCTTATCGAGTTACGGAACTTTAGCAACTGGAATGAGGTCAATCGGTGTCATAACGCATCGGGAAAAGCCGTTTTAGTGAAGGTGTATCAGCAGTTACGGAATTTTGGGCTTGGAAATTGGGCTTGGAAATTGGGCTTGGACATTTAATTAGTCTTTTATTTTCTGGTCCAAGCCCTAGTCCGAATTTATGCTTATAAAAGGAGGTCTGAACTTCTATTTTTCACACAATTCACATTCCACAAGATTAAACACCAGAGAGAAGCAACAGAAGGAAGAAAGAAGAAGCTACAAGAGCTGGAGTGGGTCTATAGCTCCGTTCGTAGTCATTCCAATTCCGGAAATTAGGTTCTTTTTATATTTTAATTTCGTAAACAATATGAATTCCATTTCTTTTAATTTAGTTTTTAATTTTAATATGAGCTAAGCTTTTCATAGTGCTTGAGAACAAACAATGGGTGAATCTTAATTTTATGAAATAACGAATGTTGAATTTGGGTTTAGATTAAATTAAATTAGATTGAGTTCATTACTCTTTTCGATAATTTGTGAGTATTTACTGATTTTAGAGTCGCGGACTAAGATTAGGTATTAGTATCTAAGCTATTCCACATATGTGGCGTGTGGATCATCCTGACGGAGGGTTTAGGTATAAAATTAATTATTCAATCTAGGATAAAATTTATTGATTCTGACGAACTTAGCTAATTCTAGGGCCAATGAGGTAAAACACTTAATCATCCAACGGTGGATCATATTTACCCTGACGGGACTAGTGACACTTTAGGATTGCCTTAAAGTCCACCCTGACGGGGGTATAAGGAATTTAGAATCCCGACCATTGTAATTGACCAATTTAGCCCTTAAAAGATATAAGTTAGGAAATAAGATTAGGAGGATCCTTGCGTTCTCAAGTACTACATCTTATATTGCGTTTTCACTCATTTTACTTGCGTCTTAGCGTTTACTTGCATTTATAATTTGTCTTTCATTTAGTAGTTTTAATAAACAAAACCAAACAAACATTTTATTATCTTTCATTTTCATTAGTGCATCAATCACTATTTGCTAGACATTGTGATCAACCATTCCGTCCTTGGAACGAATCTATATTATCCTTATTACTACTTGGGACAACCGTACACTTGCGGTTGTGGTTCGATTAGCATTTGCATTTATTTTTAGAACACACAAAGGACCACCAGGTGTACACAGTCAACATGCATTCCTCGATTCAACCCGAGGAAGGTTATCGAGTATGAAATAATAAACATATTCAAACATGGGTCATGACCCAAAACATAATACGGTTAACACGGTCAACATTCATCCTGCGATTCAATATTAGGTAGGTTATCAAATTAAATAATAATAATAAACCCAGTCAAACACAGGTTACGACTTAAAACCTAATAAATGTAACATTGTCAACAATTATTTCTCGATTTAACCTAATGAAGTTTGTTGAGTTAAAAAATAATAAACCCATTCAATTATGAATCACGAACTAAAATATGATACAACTAAAACAGTCAACAATAATTCTTCAATTCAACTTGAGGAAGGTTATCGAGTAAATTATAATAACAAAAATATTCAAACCTTGGTCATGACCTAAATCCTAGTACGGTTAAAATAGTAAACATTCATTCATATATTAAACCTAATAAAGGTTATTAAGTACAAAAATAAACACATTCAAACATGGGTCACGATTAAATCCATATAGGGTTAACACAATCAACATTCAACCCTCTTTTTGAATGCCACCAAAAAATTCTTGTTGAATAGAGGATCATGAATTAAAGACCCTCAAAGTGGTGCGTTTGGAAAGCCTTTAAAGAGGATAGTACATCATATTAAAAACGGAACAAAGAGTAAAAAAATAAATAATTAAAAGACCTTAAGAAAGGCTCTCACAACTACGTTTATAAAGAAGAAAGGAAAACACCCTCAAGCAGATTACGACGACCCTCAGGCAGTTATGACTTTTCAAAGTTGCCTCCCGAAAACAAAAAATTAAAAATAAATTAAAACATGCACATAAATAAGTAGTTCGCAAGAAAGGGAGAAGTACTTACTTTTGCGAGAAAATCTCAATCTCCAAGTTTGTGGTTGACGTTCTCGATCCATGAAAATTTGCAAAAACAACATTTGGCTTTTTTAAGAGGCGAATCCAGCTCTATATGTGCATTATATTGAAAAATATCACTACTAAAAGGTGGAGATTTTATTCCAAAATTTTCGTCGCCTCTTGAATAGCAATTTCTGATCTCGAATGCCAAAGTTATGACTTTTCAAAGTTGGCTCCCGAAATCCAAAAAAATACTTACTTTTGCGAGAATCCCTTAGTCTTCAAGTTTGGAGTTAACGTTCTCAGTCCATAAAAACGCTAAAAATGGCATTTTCCCTTGTTTAGGGGTGAATCCATCTCAACGTGTGTCTTATTTTGGAAAATGTCACTAACAAAAGTTTGAGATTTTCTTCCAAACTTTCCGTCGCCTCCTGAATCGCTATTTTCGGAGCTCGCACGCCAAAGTTATGACTTTTCAAAGATGTCTCTTGAAATTCAAAATTTAAAATAATTAAAACATGTACATAATAAATAGTTCACAAGAAAGTGAAGCGTACTTACTCTTTTTGGGAAAGTTGAAGATCTTCTTCCAAGATTTTTGTCGCTTTCTTGAATCACAATTTTTGGAGCCCGCATGCCAAAGTTATGACTCTTCAAAGCTTGCTCCCGAAAACCAATAATTACAAGAATTAAAACATGCGAATAACTAATAGTTCTTAATAATGACAATGTATTTACTTTTGCGAGAATCACTCAATCTCCAAGTTCGGGATTCAAGTTCTCAATCCATGAAAACACGCGGAAACGGTGTTTTCCCTAGTTTAGGGGTAGATCCAACTTTATCAATACCTAATTTGGAATAATGTTACAAACTAAAGTTGGTAATCTTCTTCCAAGCTTCTTGTCGCCTCCTGAATTGCAACTTTTTTAGCTCGCATGGCAATGTTATGACTCTTCAAATTTGGCAAAGGTGAGCAATAATGCTATGCATAGAGTTGAAAAGTACTTACTTTTTTTGGTAAAATCACTCAATCTCTAAGTTTGTGGTTGACGTCCTCGATCCATGAAAATAAGTAATAACAATGATGGCCCTTGTTTAGGGGTGAATCAAGCTCTATATGTGCCTAACTTAGAAAATGGCACTACTAAAAGTTGAAGATCTTATTCCAAGCTTTTTGTTGCTTTCTTGAATCGCAATACTTGGAGATCGTATGCCAATTTTTTTACTCTTCAAAGTTGGCTCGCAAAAACCAAGAATTAAAAAAATTAAAACATGCCAATAACTAATAGTTCACAAGAATGAGAGATGTACTTACTTTTGCAAGAATCACTCAGTCTCCATATTTTGGGTTCATGTTCTCGATCCATGAAAACGCGCAAAAACAGCGTTTGCCCTTGTTTAGGGGTGAATATATCTTTATTATTGCCTAATTTGGAAAAAAATCACGAACAAAAGTTGGAGATCTTCTTCCAATCTTTTCGTCGCCTAGAGAATTGCAATTTTCGGAGCTTGCATGCCAAAGTTATGACTCTTCAAATTTAAATCTTAGAAACCAAAAATTTAAAAAAAAAATTAAAACATGCGCATAAAAAATTATTCAAAAGAAAGGGAAAATTACTTAGTTTTTTAGGGAGAATCACTAAATCTTGAATTTTGTGGTTGACGTCCTCGATCCATGAAAACATGTAATAATTGTGTTTCACCTTGTTTAGGGGTGAATAAAGTTCTATCTATTCCTAATTTGGAAAAATGTTACTGATAAAAGGTTAAGATCTTATTCCAAGCTTTATGTCGCTTTCTTGAATCGCTATTTTTTATGTTAGTACCGCTAAGGTATAACCCACCAAGCTCGATAGTCTGTTTTATGGATTGAATCTATGATTTTGTCCGAGTTTAGGAGTTAATTTTTTGCGATTCAAGAATGTGACGGAAATCTTGGAAGAAATCTTCAACTTTCATTAGTGACATTTCCCGAATTAGGAAAATATAGAGCTTAATTCACCCCTACACTAAGCAAAGCGCAATTATTTTACATTTTCATGGATAGAGGACGTCAACCACAAATTTAAGATTTAGTGATTCTCCCAAAAAAGTAAGTACTTTTCCCTTTCTAGTCAAGATCAGGATGGTTTGCACCACCACTGCTGGCATTACACTTTTTTATATCAAGATTCTCTATATTTCCTTATTTTACCATGTCAAGTTTGGAATGATTCATTTCTCGCGAATCCAAAATAACCACTAATATACATGATAGGTCAAGCAACAGCATGACCGCTCCTCCACCGCTGGCATTTCAATTTTTATCTTTGTTATTAAGAAGAATTTTGTTTCAAATGAAGAAATACTTACTTGCACTATTTTGTTTTGTCTCGTGAAACAGTAGGAAGCATTATCATGTAGATAAGGAAGAAGACATAAAACAAAGGAAGAAAAAAAAGGAATGAAAGAACAAAAGAATTAATAAGTCACAAAGAAGATTCTAAAAAGTATCTAAGTGAAACCATGGTTAGTTTAATCATGAGAGGGATGGTTAATACGAACTAAGTTCAAGTTTTCAAGGGAAATAGAAGCCATGCAATAAAGGAAAGCCCATTAAGTCTTGGTATTCTCGAGAACGTTGTATATGATCAACTCCATTTCGCTCTTAACAACCTTATGAATGGCAGACAACACATAATCTCAAGTGCCAAAGCTAATTTGAGGTCTTTTAAACATGCCAAAAATAAGGTATGCCTCTTCACCTTTATTAGTTGGGTATCTATAAATTGCATAGTAAATAACATTAATTGTAACAGCTTCCCTAAAGCATAGAAATCACTATTTGCATAACAACATTTTCAATAATCGTTTGAGATTCATAAAAATATCTTCTACTTTTAGTTTAATTAATAACTCCTTGAAAATATTGCCACGAAGAGCGACATGCACTCCCTTTGGCAAAGGTGAGTAATAATGCTATGCATAGAGTTGAAGTGTTGAATAATGGATCACAAACTAAATCATTGATTGGTATTATCCAAAGTTTCACTCTAATTTTAAGGGTTATCGGTACGAGAAGGGTGATGCCAATGTTTTCATAAAATTTATCTCGGAATACTAGTTTGTCGATAGAAGAATTTGGGTTTCAGAAATTTAAATTTAAAATTTAAAACTTGGGTGATGTCAATGTTTTCATAAAATTCCAAGTTTGATCATTATAAGGTAACTTTAAATATTATATTTTATAATTTATATTTTATATTTTATATTTTATATTTTATATTTTATATTTTATATTTTATATTTTATATTTTATATTTTATATTTTATATTTTATATTTTATATTTTATATTTTATATTTTATATTTTATATTTTATATTTTATATTTTGTATTTTGTATTTTATATTTTATATTTTATATTTTACATTTATGGATTGGGTTTTACTTTTTATAATTTGAATTTTATGGGGTTGAGTTAAGTTTAATATATTATATTCCAAATTTCCAGGTTGGATTTTAATTTATTATTTAATAATTTAGGTTGAATTAAGTTTAATATTTTATATTTAACCAATGTGAGTATTATATATAACATAAGTGTCTCCAATTTGAAATAACTTGGTGCGAGTCGGAGGAAGGTATAGCCATCATTGAGGACTCCCTTAGTCCCCAAGCTACAATCTCCTTCCGATCTGTGGCCTTAAAGTTTAATAGAAACTGAAATCATGTTAAAAGCTTCTACTTCGGTGAAAAAAATAAGAGATCCAAAAAAATAAGCGAAATATCCATAAGCCGTCTAAGGAATTTGGAATTAGTATTGATCACCCATCAGATCCTAATACCCTAATACCTCCCAGTGATATAAGGACACTCTAGCACCCATTAGTAAACAGTGGTATCTAGAAGAGATTTATTGGGCCATCAAGGCTAAATGTAAGTGGGTGAAAGAGGGAGATCTGAAAAATAAATTCTTCCATTCCTTTACGAAGATTTGGTGTGCCTTAAACCAAATCATTTTCTTATAGATCTATTTAATAATTAGGTAGAGGGCATGCATAGCTTGATCAATGCACTACTTCTTTTTATGTCGACCTCTAGAAAATTGAAGCCCAAGGGTGCCTCAAAGTCTTTCTTGAACTGCAATCCTGGGATGGCATCTCATTGTTGACAATGTCCCTTTGAATTGATCTATTTATATGGTATAAGTTGAAAAGGCGACTTGGAGTTTGAGGGAAACCAAATCAACTGATCCTGATAGCTTCAATGGACGTTCTACCAAAGATTTGTATACCTCCTAGCACGTAATATTCTAGCTTTTCCAAGCTTTATTTTAAGGGTCGCATGATCAAGGCCTTATATAAGGCTATTATAGTACTCATTCTGAAAGTTGATCATCCTACTTTGCTGGGTGATTTTCGACCCATTAGCCTAGCTAATTTTATTTAAATGTGACAGGAAGAAAATTATAGGGTCGTAAACTTGTGAGGAGACAACACTATTTCTCTCCCTTTAACCTTACTAATTTTTTGGGATTCAATCTTTATTTACTTTTTTATTACTTCGTCAAACCGTACACTTGTGAGGAGACAATACTATTCCTCTCGCTTGTCTATTGCGATATGATCGCCTAATCTTGCGATATTCTACTACCTGGATATATTTGGCTAAGACTAGGTATAACCAAGCTCTAAAGTACTTATAACCTACAAATTGATGCTCACATTATCCAACAATAGTCCTCTCGACCTTAGTAATTTTGTATAAAATATGGAATGGTACACTTCATCTGGAACTAAAATCTTTGTTATGAGAAGTGTGCCTCAATGATTCCCCACATTGAATAATATGTTTCATTGTAAATGTATTAAATCTCCTACCTGCAACATATGTAAACTCTCTGACAAGACATTCAAGCACATGTTCTTTTAATGCACTTGGACTAGAAAACTCCGGCTTAAGGGTTCCCTACCTACCAGACGGCCTTTCCCTGAAGAGTCTCAGTTCGAATGGCTTCTCATTGACCTTGTGTCCAACTACACAAAGAATGGTGTTTAGACAAAAGAAATAAGACCTAGGATAACACTTACTTGTTGGACTATCTGGTTGCACTAAATAAATTTGTTATGGACCAGAAAAATATAAATGTGCCTACTATTCTCATTCAACCAATTAATAACCTGGATTATTTTTGTACTCATGTATTGCATGCTTCCCACTTACCCTTTTATTTCCTATGATGATTCGGTCTCAACTAACACCACTACTTTTTCTGGATACCATTAAACATAACAGAGGCGCAGTCGTGGGCCCTCATGGGGTAGTTGTATGTGGAAAATCTAGTCGTGAAACCCGATGTTTCATCCTTACTACCGACTGGTTAGCATCAAGAAACCTATTTTGTTTGTCTTATAGTCGATTCTTTTCGCGTTACCGTTGAAAGTGATGTTTGACCGACAAAACCTCTTAATTTCTTCTATATATGAGGCTACGTGTTAAAAATATAAAATAAAAAATAAATCGAAATATTATATATTATATATATCTATTTAACCCTAATAGCTCGTCAGAAATTATTAATGTAAACATTAATTAAAATTGGTTTTGTTTTTTCCTAAAAGTCATTAATCATGTTAATGTTAAATTAAATGGTGTACGACTTTAGGTCTTAAGTTCTCTCATTTTTCATTGGAAAATACTTCCGTCCAATATTTGATGATCCTACACGAATGCTATTAATACACGTACCTCATGTTTTAAACTTGTAAAAGTAACTAACATATTAATCTAGTGACATGTGTTTTGTTAAAATAATAAATGGGTGATATGAATATTGGACCATCCAATATTGGATGGAAGTCTTACCCTTTTTCATTTGTCTTAAAATATATCATTTTTTTGATAAAATTCAAACAAAAAAATATCGTTTGTTTGATGGGATCCGGAAACTTCATTGGCTTAAACACGTTAAATTTTTCCTCCTCATCTTGAATACGCATAAAAAATTCACCGTTTTCTACATCAATCAAAGTACGCCCGTGGCTAGTAATGGTCTTCCCAAAATAATGGGGACATTCCTATCTGCGTTGTAATCAAGTATAACAAAATCAACATGAAAGATTAATGTACCAGCCTTGACGAGGACATCTTCTAATCTTCCCTTTGGATGTACGAGGGATCTGTCAGCCATTTGCAAAACCATAGAGGTGGGTTTTGCGTTTCCTATCTTCAACTTTTCAAACACGGATTTGGGTATGAGATTAATACTTGCTCCCAAATCACACAAAGCTTTCCCTTGCCACTTAGCACCAATGGAAATCGGGATCGTAAAACTTCCAGGATCAAGTAATGTGGGTGGCAACTTACTCTGGCAGATGACACTACACTCCTTGGTAAACCTACCATTTCATTCTCAAGATACTAACGCTTGCTAGTGATAGCTCTTTTCAAGAATTTCATGTATTTCGGTACACCTTTGATAGCTTCTAAGAAAGGTATATTAATGTTGAGCTTACTCACCATAGTCATAAATCTCTGATATTCTGCAGTATCTCCTTTCTTCTGAACTCTTGAAGGGAATGGTGGAGGAGGACGGATTTCTATAGCATCATTCTTTTTCGGATTTTCCAGAACCTTCTCCACTTCCACTACTTTTTGTTCATTTTCTTTTTCCACTACATCCTCTACCATTTTCTCTTTCACAGTTGTTTCTTTTTCTTTCATAACAGGAAAAGGTGGTGGTGGAAGATTCTTACCACTTCTAAGAGAGATAGCGTTACATTCTTCATATGGTTTAGGTTCATCAGTGTCACTCGGTAATTGTCCCTATGGACGCTGATTTAATTGTTTTGCCATCAGAGCCATCTGAGTTTCCATCAATTTAAGTCTTGCGGGCGTAGTTTGTTGAATGTTGATTAGTGTTGCCAAGGTTTGCTGAACATCTAATGCACCTTCTTGAGGATGAGCAGGTAGAGCTTTCTGATTCATGATCTCGGTGTAAGCATCTTGAGAAGGTTGTCTCTGAGCTTGATTTTCTTAAGCTTGTCCACCTAGGTAGTTGTTTTGAGGTCTTGGTTGATAGTTATTGCCTTCGGAACGCGATTGATATGCATGTTGCGGATTAGCGGCCCCATTTGGATTTGAATATTGGAAACCCGGATGGTTTCTATTTGGTTGATAACCTTGACCACTTGAGTTATAGTTTCCTTGGTTGGAAACAAACATTACGGACTCTGGATTGTTTTGACACTGCTCTCATTCATGATCTTGCGTACCACAGTTAGAACACCAATAAACTTCTTGTGTAATATTAACATCTGCTCTTCTACTTGCAACACTTTTTGTAACAACTAGAGTAAGCTGTTTTAATTGTTGCTCAAGTTTATTTTCCATGGCGGTGAATTTTCTTCAATCAACGCACTATTTCCACCTCGAATAGGTGTTCTCACAGTATTCCAACCCGGTTCATTCATAACTGTTCTATTCAAAACAATCTTAGCATGGACTGGTTGTACCTGTAGAAATCCACCACCGCAAAGCAAGTGTAGATCGTTTCTTGAAGAGCCATCAAGTCCTGGTAAAATATCTTCATCTGTTGAATCTCTGTGAGGCCATGATCAGGGACTCTTCTTAAATAAATCTGAAATCTCTTCCAACTTCTACCCAAAGTCTCGTCTTGATCTTGTTTAAATTAAGTCAATTCAACTTGCGCGTCTAATCTCATATTCGTTGGATAGTAGCTATCGAAGAACGCAGTTTGTAATGCGTCCCATGTTGTAATTGTTCCGGGTTCTTGAGAATCATGCCATTCACTTGCTCCATCAATAACAAAATGCCTAAAATTAGCAAAATACATCTGCTCTCTTGTTACTCCTTGCGTAATATAGAAATCCCAGATTTGCATGAACTTCTGTACAGCACGGATTGGATCTTCGCCAGGTGCTCCTCAGAAATTGCCATAACTCTGAAATTGAGATAACATACCAGGATCGGGTCTGAATCTCTCGACATTAATAATTGCTGGGCCAATTCCGAGGGCATGAGCTCTAAATGAAGCTTCTTCAGGGCCATTGATGACCCACGGATCATTGTTTTGAGTAGGTTGAACTTGTGGAACAATAGGAACCACAGGAACAAGAGGAGGGTCGAGTTCAGCCATTACCTCTCTTGCTAATTGCTCCTCTAACTCTTTTGCTTTAGCTTCTCTCTTTCTTTTGTTTGTGTCTCGAACTAGGTTTTCGGGATTCGCAAGAATCACGATATCTTCACGCATAAACCAAAACCTGTAAACCTGAGAAAGAAAGACAACCCAAAGCGTAAAACTGAAAAATAAAACTAAAACTAAAACAATTAAACTATTAAGAGATTAACACCGGGGTCACACGCTACCGTCCCCGGCAGCGGCTCCAAAAACTTGGTGAGTCCTGGTGTGTTTATAAATTAAGAACTGAAAATAAGGGAACCACTTAACCGCAAGTGCACGGTTGTCCAAGTAATATATGATAAACAAGTTCGTTCGCAGGGACGGATTAGGCACAACTCAGGTATTAATCGAAAAGTAAGAATAATTGCTTGACAGAAAAATAAAGTAAAGATTTTTGTTTGTTTTTTATAAAATAAAAGAGGCAAGAAAATAAACTATGGAAATAAAATAAAGAAAGTAAAAGAAACTTGAAACTTCAGCTGAGAGAGAGTACTTGATCCTCGCAAGGGTTTCACCTAACCTATCTAATTCATGCTTATGTTTAAGGGCTAAACTGGTATTATTGTGCTAGTCGGGACTCTAATATCTCCTAACCCCCGTCAGGGTGGACTAAGGAGCTATCCTACGGTATTACGAACCCCGTCATGGTGAATATAAGCTACTTTCAGATGAATACTAATCTACCTCATTGGTTGCATGGTTAGTTAAGCCCGTCAGGGTCGATAACGGATACTATGCGTCTATTATCTAAGTCTGTAATTAAACCCCCCCCCCCCCCACCGGTCAAGGTGATCCATACGCCACTATATGGAATAACCTAATTACTATGAGATAAGTTTGATTCATGACTTCAAAATTAGTAATTAAAATAAAATAATAGTCAACACAAAATACCTAGTCTAATTTAAACCCTTAATTCCCAAATTCAAAAAAAAAAATTAAACAGAATTAAGTTCAACCCATATAGTGATTCTCAAGTACTAAAGAAATTAGTTCATAACGGAATGGAAAACTTAAATTTATTCAAAGGAATTCATGTTCAAATACAAAAGATAAATTGATAACCTAAAGGGTAAGATGACTGATGATGGAAGAACAGGACTCCTCCAGCACTAGATTCTCCTTGCCTTCTTGCTCTGACTTGAAAACCTTAAGCCTCTTGTGGAATTCTCCGAAGTCTGTGAAAAGAGGAGGATAAGAGGTGTATTTATAGGTGTTAGGAAGCCCTAGGTATAATTTACTTGGAGTGGAAGACAAGTTAAGAACTCTTAAATTCGTAGCCCTAAAATCTAGGAAAGGTAAGATTTTGCTGGTGATTTGTTTTGGTCATATCTCATTTAATACTTATCCGTTTAACGCGTTCCAATATATGAAACCGCTTGTCTCGGAAAGCTATTTCCATTGATGCAGACCACTCGCCCAAATTCCTAGCCAATCATAAGTTATGGACTCGTCTTTGAAACGTGGCTGGAATTTGAGGTTCATAAGGCAGCTTTATCTTTTCCTTCTTTGCATATATCTTTCCTTAATCTTCTTATTTACATGTAAATCTTCTTTCCTTTACTTCTTTCACTCGACTTGGTCTCTAAGTAATTACCATATATCTTTCAAAACTTCACAATAAATAAATAATTAAACCACATATGCTTTAAAAAGAATAAATCAATAATTCAAGAAATAGAAATAGGAAATTGCACTCTAAAACTAGAAACTCGAGTAAAAGTACTTCCTAACACACTAAAATACCCTAATACTTTAAATCTCACTTCTCCTCCTTGGATTGGTCTTTCATGAAATTCAAGAACCTACTAACTCTGTATTAAAAACAATCAAATTTACGCACAAAAGCTCTAAAAACGCAAATAGTCAATTTCCAAGGGGAGAAAGTGCAATATGATCAAATAAGCATAAAATTCTATCAAATAAGTCATTATTTCACCTAAAAGGATGTCTCCAGAGGGCTAATAATTAGAAAAAACAGGAAGACATCTGTTACAGAATAATATGTGAGGTAACCCGTCGAGCGTAATGACGTTAAACAAAAGTCATTTCAATTGTATATTAGTTTATTGCTTTATGTTTTTCAATCCCTAGTGTATAATTATAAGTAATTATGGAATATTAGGGTCTACTTTTAAAGAAATGAGAAAGGTAGTGTGTTGAATGGTGCAGGAATTGAGTTTGGGGTGCTAAGGAACGAAAAAGAAAAATCTGCAGCACTGGCCGGCTAGCCGGTCATATGACCGGTATGCCGGCGGATGAAAAAGGGTGGCCTCGGGTCTTTGACTCTGGTATTTTTCCGAGACGAGAAGAAATTAGAAACGCCTGACCGGTATACTGGCCAGGGGAGCGGTATGCCGACCTCGAAAAAAAGTGGCCTCGGGTTTTATGACTCGACTTTTCTGCCGTAGCAATCTTTATAGGACTGGCATGCCAGCCCGCGGTGTCGGAACAAAAAACCCGACGCCACGGGTATATGACACGGGTTTTCTGCCGAGAGGAGAATTTCGACCTGGTCTGGGACTGGCTAGCCGGTCATCTAACCGGTATGCCGACCCTACTAGCGGGATTTTCCCCAAAACCTTATTAAAACCCTAGTTTTGTCCTTTTTTAACCTAGCCTGTCCTGCAAGATTTCATTATGAACGACCCCTAACCCATTATATACCTCCACCACACCACTACAACACCCAAGAACATTCAATCCTTCCTCTTAATCCATTTCACACACACATTCAACACCACAATCATTTAAGAACACAAATAAATCATCTTCTTCAACCTTAAGCCTCTTCATCAAAGCTTTAATCCTATCCATTATACCTTTTCAAATCCATTACATAAACATTACCCATCTCATATAACACCTTAATCCTCAAAACATCAAAATTCATAACTCTTCTCTAGTTTTTGAATATTTGAAGTTTTGAGTTTGGGGTTCATTGAGATGACGAAGATTGGGAGGTCAAGAATGCCATGAAGAGGAAGAAGAAGTTGAAGATCCTCTTATTGATTTTGGTGTTGAAAGATGTAGTTGAAAGAATGAAAATTTTGGTGGATAAACATGAACAGGCGTTGACAACCATAGGAAAAGTCACAAAAGAGTTGGAGCTCAAGGAAACATATTACGTGGAGTGAGCAATGTTCAACATGCCACCTACGCAACGAGAGGAGCTCAACCTACACGCAACCATGGATACCACCTTCGTGCTGGTTCAGATACGTTTTCCTATCCTTTTCTCATTTTTTTATTTGTTTATGTGCTTTATTGAGTCTTTTTTGAGTTGTGGGGACACAACTCATTTTTTAGTTTGGGGTGGGGTTCGTTGCCTCATCCCAATTTTTTGTGTTTTACATGCTTTTAATAAAATTAATCTAAGGGTTGCGTTTGACTGTAGAGTGTTTTAAATGTCCCCATCAAGCATGCTTTTTATGAATTTATGATAGAAAATAGTTGACTTTAGGAGTTAGTGTAAACCGCACTTAGATTGCATGCAAATATGAGGTAATTGATAAGAAGAATTAATGAACAATGCAAAAGAAGTAAACTTGTACTTATGGAAAATGAGTGGTTTGTAGAATGTGAAATCTGAATGAGTAGAGAACCTACTTAGGTATGAACTAGATGCAAGCTATGTAAATAGGAAAATGATAGAGGCAGTTCTTTTGTTAGCCCTTTGAATCCTTTTTTGGCCTTCTATCCCTGAATTTAATCATATCCTTCTTAGCTCCAATTTTAGCCTTTAAGCCTTTCTTTTGTCGCCACATTATAAGCCAATATCCCTTTAGTTTACTAGGCATTTCCATATTACCCGCACTTGAATCACGATCCTGAGACTTCCTGTCTTGAGCTTGATTTTGGGGTGGTGGGTCCACTATTATGGGGAAGTACATTGGGTTGGGATTTTTGGAGCTTATTAATTGTGCTATATTCTATATTTATGATGATTCACAGTTATTACATTGTAACCCTTTGCCGGGGTAAGAGTAAATGAAAAAAAAAGATATGAAAAGAAATAAATTTATGAAAAAACGCATGATATCTCAACATCAAAAAGAGAGTCATAGCTACACAAAAGAAAAAAATCATATGAAAAGAATATATATTTGGACCGGCAAGGAGGAAATTTTTATGTGAGACATCTTCAGTGCTTATTGGGTTAGTCTGGGGATGCTAAATTAGCGCGTCAAATGGGTTGAGTGAGAACATAATCGAGTGTAAACTCAAGCTCTTGGACAGTTTGTTGATTGTAAGTGAGGATAGCGCCAAAAGCTCACTTCAAATTTACCAAATATACATACCATACCACCCCTAAGCCTATATTAAAACCGTAAAGACCTCGTGATTCCTAGATAAATAGTGAGTTTGTGATTCAGCTAATAGGGAGTATGCTAAGTGGAGCGTTCAAAGCAAATAAGGATCGATGAACACCATATAGCCACCATCTTGAGATAAGTATAAGCGTAACCTTCTAGCATTGTGAAATTAATTTTGGATTGATATTATTTTGTGTTTGAATTTGCATGATATGTGTATGTGTATATTAATTCCTAGATCATACTATATGAGATTTGTTTTAAGTTGTGCTTTGGTTGTATTTCATAGATTCTACCTTATGCGTTCACCTTAAAGGCCTTTGTTTTTATTTTACTTTGTCGGGACGACAAAGGTTTGAGTTTGGGATCTTGATGTCTCCCTATTTTTTCTAAATATAAGCCCTTAGGAGACATCATTTTATGTGAATATTTGACTTATTTGATATACTTTTATGCTTATTTTGTCATATTGCACTTTCTCCCCTTGGAATTAGACTATTTGTATTTTTATAGCTTTTGTGCGTTAATTTGTTTGTTTTAGTGCAAAGTTAGTAGGTTTATGAATTCATGAAGAACCACTACAAGGTGGAGAAGTGAGAATTAAATTCTTAGATCGATTGGAGGAGTTAAAGGAAAGAAAATAATTTCCAAGAATTTAATTAAAGAAGTTGCAGATCTGGAAGGCTGTTAAAGATTGCTATTTTTTGGGCTACTTAGCAGCGGATTTAGCCTTGGGCCATGAAACATGGTTTGATAGCCTATTGAGTTAGGAAGATTCTCCAATTTGAATCAGCCCATTTGGATTTGAGATGCAAAAGTGACAGCCGTTTTACTAAAGGCTGCACACCATACGTGAATTAAAAGAGAAGATGGGCTTGTTTTTTTTATAATTTGACCTAATCCTCTTAACCTAAGCCCTAATCCGTTTTTACAAGTATAAATAGACCCTTTAGCCTCCTTTTTACACACACTTCATAGAATCACATCAAAGAACTTAATTGCCACAAGTCAAAAGCAAGTAAGGAAGAAAGCTAAGAGATGCAGAAAGTCATCTTCTTCAAATCGCAGCCAAACCCAACCTTTTAATAGGTTTTATTCAATTTACTTTCTGATAAACATGATGTTCTTTAATTTTATTTTCTTAGTTTTAATTTCAATTATGAGCTAAATCTTTTAAGTTCTTGAGAATCGCTACATGTGTTGACCCCCAATTAATGTGATTAATGTTTTCTGATTTGGGGTTTTTATAATTTAATTAGAATTGGGAAATTGAGTATTGATTATTATCGTGTGATTATTTACTATTTTTAATCTGATCAATTAGACATAGGATTTAGTAATTAAGCTATTCACTTTGGTGGGGAAGTGATCGCCTTGACGGGGGGTTTAATTTCGGACATAGGTAATAAACGTAAGGCAGAAATTATTGATCCTGACGGACTTAGTTAGCCTTATAGCCAATTGGGTAGAGAACTTGACATTCAAAGGTGGATTACAATCGCCCTGACGGGGTTGGTAACACCCTAGAATAACTCCTAAGTCCACCCTGATGGGGGTTAGGAGAAGCTATAGTCCCGATTATTACTAATTACCAATTCGACCCTTAAAAGAAGCATTGATTAAGTTTATTTAGGTAAAACCCTTGTGAAACTCAAGTACTATTTCTCATTCTTGCGTCCACTCATATTTTATTTTCTTGCGCCTCATTATTTGCATTAACTTAGTTTAATAATTTACTTTATTTGCACTTTAGTCTTTAATAAAAAACAAAACAAATATTTATTCCATTTACTTTTATTTGTCATTCAAACAACTATTTCCATTTATTGCATAATACTTTAGTCATATCCAATCCGTCTCTGAGATCGAAATCCCGTTTACCGGATATTACTTGGACGACCTGTACACTTGCGGTACGTGTCTTGCCTTTTTAGGTGTGTTATTCTAGAACATACAAGGATACACCACTAGGAAGCCCTAACACGTTTTCTTGGAGTGGAATACAAGTAATTGGACTTCTAGTCCAACTGAAATTCGCAACCCTAAAATATATAAAAGGAAATAAACTGCCGTTGTTTTGTTTTGGCCGTAACTTCTTTGTTTTAACTGCGTTTGATGCATTATTTATATTAAAACTGATTGTCTCGGAAATATATATAACTTTGCTTCGGACCATTCTTCCGAATTCCCAACCAATCTTGAGTTATGATCACTTTTATGGACATAGCTGCTGGAATTTAGATTTACTTGGCAACTTTATCTTCCATACTTACCTTTTCCTTGCTTTATCTCCAATTTTCATCCATATCTTTTTTCCTTTATCTATTGGAATTGATTTGGCATCCAATTAATTACTATATATTTTTAAAGCTTCACACTAAATGAATAAATTAAACCCAATATGCTCTAAAAATAATAAATACTCAAATCAAGACAAGAAATAAGGATATACAATAATATATATTAAAACTGAGTATAAGCTTTCCTAAAACACCTAAAATGATGTATCCAACTAAGATTAAATCATCACAATTGGGAAGACATCAAGACCCCAACTCAAAGTTGTATCGTCCTGATACAATAAAGATAAAAACAAAGGGAAGTCTTTAAATACACACCTAGGTTAATTAAGAACAGAGGGAAAGAAGATAGCAGAATATATAGAATAGACATAGAGCAACTACTCTGAAAATATCATGTAATAATGTTTACAAACCACATACTTGCACACTTTTCATATATACCATCAACACGACATGAATTCAAGATTATATTAGCTTCGCACGGTAAGAAGGAGAGGATCTTTACTCAGTTCACCAAGGCGGCTATAGGTTGTTCATCAACCTTCACTGGTATTCAAAGATCCACTTAACTACTATCTATTGGTTCAATCATTTCTAGATTACATAACAAAGAATCATAAGGTCTTTAAGGCTGTAATGTTGGCTTAAGGACGGTTTGATAAGTATATTTGGATAATTTAGAGTGAGATTTTGGCTCTCTCATCACTAGCCATCAATGAATCGCCTTAGAGCTTAAGTTACTCTCATAAAATGTTCTCACTCAACCCAATGATTTTATTTATGCATAAAGTAGCATCCCAAATAACCCAATTAAGCATAAGATGTTCACATAAAAATTCAACTTTGCCGGTCCAAATATATATTATTTTCAAAAGAAAATTCTTTTGTATTGCTATGACATTCTTTTTGATGTTAAGATATCATGATATTTTTTCTCATAAATTTTTCTTTTCTTTTCATACTTTTCAGCTTTTTTCAATTACTCTTACCCCGGCAAAGGGTTACAATATAATAAACCTATGAATCATCATCAATATATAGAACAGAGCACAATTAATAAGCTCGAAAATCCCAACCCAATAACAATTCTCATAATGGTGGACCCACCACTCCAAACTCAAGCTCTAAAACAATTGTCTATGCATCGCGATTCGAGTGCGGGTCATATGGAAAAGTCCTAAAATCTAAAGGGATATGGATTATAATGTGGCTAAATAAAAAAGGCTTTAGAAAGGCTAGAAGGAGCTGATAAAGATATAATATAATTATTTGGACAACAAGCTAAAAGGAAACAAGGGGCTTCTGAAAGAACCGCCTTAATCACTTTCTCAACTATGCAATTTCGTCATTCACTTACCTTTAGCACGTTCATCAAATGGGTTTGTCAACTAGCTTGGATCTCACGGCCTACACACCACTCATGGCTCCCTGATCGAACATACTTTCTATCGCATTGCTAACTAATCTTTTCTTTACTATCTATATGTGTTTTCCTGCAAATACGCAAAGCATACAAAATAAAGCAGCTCATAAACAAACTACTTCCTTTCCTTAACTTACTAAGATTATGTTTTCAAGCTATTAAACATACTCTACATCTAATTCCCATGTATCAAAAAATTAAATTTCTACCTAATAAAGCACATAAAAATGGAGATGAGAGACAACGAATCCCCACATTTAATTTGGCAATAGAAGATGGAGGAGCGATTTAATAAAGTCGAAGCAGCTCATACTTCCTTGTCCAATGATGTGTCACAAATCAAAGCTAATCAAGTGCACATCATGACACTCCTTGAGCAATTAAAGAAAGATCCAGTAAATCCTATCTTTGATGTCGATAATGCGAGGAAATAGCCTCGAGAGTATGTTCTATTTCTTCCTTACCATCTCTGTATATACTTTAACTGCTAATGTTAATTTCTTCGCCGGCACGGCGCCAAAAACTTAGTGTCGCCTAGGGTGTGATAAAATAATAAAATTAAAGATTGATAAACGATCCACTAATCACCCTAGACTAAGCACAGTAATATAAGTATTACAGAACTTATGCAAGTTTTAATGATAAGAAAATTCGTTCCTCAGGGACTTAAATGTGTAAACAGATGTGTAAATAAATTCGAGTAGCAATTTATAATTAAAAAGACAAGAAAATAAATATGATTGAAGAGGAATACTGATTAAACTAATTAAACTAAAGACAATAAAATAAATATGAGAGAAATAAGATGAGAAAGTATAACTCGGGTTTTGCTCCTATGCGCTAATCCTTCTAAATCTTATGTTGTTTATAAGGGTGATAATAGCACTGAGATAAGTAGTCAGGATTCTAAATTCCTCCCTTACCCCGTCAGGGTGGACTGGGGTGGCGACCTCACAATCACGAGGGATTTAAATAGAGTGATCCTACGCCACTAGGTTCCTAAATGATACAGGCCTTCTAATGATTATCGATTATTAAATTATACCTAATGACTATCTAGTTAGGCAAGCCCTTCCGGATCACTACCGCACACTAGACGCTCATGTGGTGTTTCAATAATTAGACACCCCTTCTAGGTAAATGATGTCTCCCTTTTTGTTCTAATTATATGCCCTTAGGAAACATCAAATTAGGTGATTATTTGACTTATATGTTAGACTTTTAAGCTTATTTGGTTATATTACGATTTCTTCCCTTGGATTCGGATTATTCGTGTTTTAGAGCTTTTGTGCATTAATTTGTTTGTTTTTAGTGTAAAGTTCTTAGGTTTATGATTCGATGGAGTATCAAGACAAGGAGAAGAAATGTGAGTTAAAGTCTTGGATTGAGCGTTAAAGTCAAAGGCGAAAAAAGTTGAATTGAAGAAATGATTTAATGGGAAGAAAATCTAGAATGCTGTTACAAATCACTGTTTTTGAATGTCTTAGCCACTGATTCTGCCTTGGAACATAAAATAAGAATTATAGATCCAGAAGTCAGGAAGATTTTCCAAGTTGAACGAAGTGATTCCGAGTCCGAACGCAAACGTTACAGTTGTTTTAGTAACAGCTACACACCAGTTACGGGATTTTATTTCAGGATTGGGCTTATATTTCATTTAACCTATTTCCTAGAGTCAAGCCCAATCCGTTTTTTCCATTGTAAATAATCCTTAGACTTCATCTTTTTAGACACAACTAATATTTTAGAAGATAGAAGCGTCAGAGAGAAGTCAGAGAGAAGTCAAAAGCAAAAGGAGAGAAGAAAGCTGAAGCTAAAGAATTCCAAATTCTCCATCAACAGTCAGAATCAATCCTTCAATTAGGTTACCCATTTCATTCTTGTAATTGAACATGAGTAATTTATCTTTTATTTCAGTTTTTCATTGCATTATGAGCTAACCAATTAAGTACTTGAGAATCGCAATTATGGGTTAAACCCTTATTCGTGTTTTTTCTGAATTTGGGATTATTTGATTTAAATTGAATTGGGTATTTTGTATTGACTATTATCTCATTTTAATTACTATTTTTTATTCTGGCCAATTAGAAATAAGATTGACTATTTAGGCTATTCATTATAGTGGCGTAATGATCACCTTGACGGGGGGTTTAAATACAGACCTATGTAATAGCTGTTGGTATTCGCCAATGACCTTGACAAGCTTGACTAATCAATAGCCAATTGGGTAAGCGACTAAAACCATTCGAAAGTAGGTATAATCTCCCTTACGGGGTTTATAATACCGTAGGATAGCTCCTAAGTCTACCCTGATGGGGGTTAGGAGATTATAGAGTCCCGACTAATACATAAATATCAATTCAACCCTTAAACGGAAACATTAATTATATAAATATAGGTAAATTCCGTGCGAGACTCAAGTACCACTTCTCATCCTTGCGTCTACTCATTTTTATTTTACTTGCATCTCATCTACTTGCATCAGTTAATTTAGTATTTTATTTTATTTGCAATTTAGTCCTTAATCAAAAACAAAAACAAATCTTCATCTCATTTACATTCTGCATCATATAACAATTATTCACACTTATTACATAACATCGAAAGTCATATCCAATTCGTCCCTGAGATCAAAAACCCGTTTACCGATTTTACGCTTTATTTTCAGTTTTACGCTTTTCTTCGTTTTTTGTTCTTTCTCAGGTTTTACAGGTTTGGTGCATGAACTCAAACCATGAGAGGATAGTTCGAAAAAGAAACAAAAGAGAAAAAAAAGCAAGAGAACAAGTAAAGAGAGAAAGAGAAATGCAGAATTTGAATGTTCATCACGTTGAAGATCCTGGCGTGCAGTTGGACGCAAATGGCCAACCACTAATACCACCAATCATTCCTAATCCAGTTCTCAACAATCAAAAAAATCATCCACCTATGCAACAAGTTCAACCCCCTATGTATTATGATCCATGGTTCGTACATGGTACAGAACAAGCTCCCTATCGCGTTCCTGCTCTCGGTATTGGTCCTGCAAATATCAACGTTGAACGGTATAGACCTGACCCTGGTATGCTATCCCGATTTCAGAAATTCGAAAACTTTATTGGAGTACCCGGAGAAGATCCTATTCGTGCTGTTCAAAAGTTTATGCAAATCTGCGATTCGTATGCAACTCAAGGAGTGACCAAGAGCAGATGTGTTTTGCTAATTTCAGAATTTTCGTGATAGACGCAGCTAGTGAGTGGCATGATTCACAAGAACCTTGAACTATAAATACTTGGGATGAGTTACAAACAACTTTTTTTGATCATTATTATCTAACGAATATGAGATTAGACGCAGAGGTTGATTTGACATCATTTGTCCAAGAACAACAAGAAACATTGGGAAGATGTTGGACAAGATTTCAGTCATGTTTGAGAAGAGTTCCTGACCATGGCCTCATAAAACAACAACAGTTGAAAATCTCTTATAAAAGCTAATATGGAGGATCAAGAAAAGACCTCGATTTGTTATGTGGTGATGGATTCTTACAGGTAGCTCCAGTACATGCTAAGATGATTTTAAGTAGAACGGTGACCAATGAGCAACGTTGGAGTATAGTGAGAACACCTATCCAAGGTAGAAAAGAAAGTAGTATGGGTATCGATGAGAAATTCTCCTCTTTGGAGAATAAATTGAAGAGTACATTGGAGCAACAAATGAAACAGCTCACTTTAGCTGTTAAATAGGGTTTTTCAGGTACGAAAACATGTGTTAATGTTACTCAAGAGGTATATGGGTGTTTGAATTGTGGTGTTCAAGACCATGACTGGGAAGCATTATGAAAGTAACCCTGAAGCTGTGATGTTTGTTTCTAATAGAGGGAATTACAATCCAAGTGGTCAAGGATACCAACCCAACAGAAACCATATGGGTTTTCAATATTCGAATCCTAATCGGGCAGCTAATCCTACTTATGCTTATCAGCTGCGTGCCCAAGGTAACAATTATCAACCTAGACCATAAAGTAATTATCAAGGAGGGAAAAATTACGAAAATCATGTTCAGAGACAGCCGCCTCAAGATAATTACAATGAAACCATGAATAAAAAAGCCTTACCTGCTCAACCTCAAGAAGGTACGAATGATCTTCCTCAAACTGTAGAGCAATTAATAGCGCTTCAAACACAATCGATTTAGAATAAGCAAGTTTTTGAAGCTGCGATTGAAAAGTTAGAATATCAGGTAACTCAAATGGCAAAATAGTTGCAACTGCGTCCATAAGGACAATTACCCAGTAATACAGAGACTCCTGTCCAATACGAAGATTGTAACACTATCTCACTCAGAAGTGGTAAGAAGCTTCCCCCACCTCCTTTCCCAGTTATGAAAGAAAAAGAAGTTACCAACAAAGAAAAAACAGTAAAGGATGTGGAAGAAAAAAAAGATGAACCTGAAGTGGTAGAAGTGGTAGAAGTGGAGAAGATTCCGGAAATTCCTAAGAAGTCCTCCTCCACCTTTTACCTCAAGAGTTCAGAAGAAAGGAGATATGGCTGAATATCAAAGATTCATGGATATGGTGAGTAAGCTCAACATTAATATACCTTTCTTAGAGGCTATCAAGGGGGTACCAAAGTATTTAAAATTCTTGAAAAGAGCTACACCAATAAACGCAAATATCTCGAGAATGAAATGAGTGGATTGCCAGAAGAATGTAGTGCAATATGCCAGAGTAAGTTTCCACCTAAATTATTTGATCCTTGGAGTTTAACTATTCCTATTTCTATTGGTGATGAATGGCAAGGGAGAGCTTTGTGTGACTTGGGTGCGAGTATTAACCTCATGCCTGGATCAATTTTTGAGAAGTTGAAGATAGGAAACACGAAAAAGACATATATGGTCTTGCAGATGGCTGATAGATCCCTCGTACACCCAGAGGGACGAATAGAAGATGTCCTTGTCAAGGCAAGTACGTTAATTTTTCCCGTTGATTTTGTTATGCTTGATTACGACGCAGATAGGAATGTCCCCATTATTTTGAGATGACCATTCCTAGCCACGGGGCGTACTCTTATTGATGTATAGAATGGAGAATTGATTATGCGTATCCAAGACGAGGAGGTGAAATTCAACGTGTTTCGGCCTATGAAGTTTCCAGATTCCAAGGAGGAATGCTTCCGGTTGGAGACCATTGATCAAGAAGAGAAAGAACCAACCAAGGTAGTGGAAATCTTAGGAATGGAGGAGAAAAATCCAAGAAAGAAACCACCTAATAAATCTCCTCCAGATCCTAAAGAAAACCCACACCTTGATCGTGCAAAGAAGAAGGGTAAGGAACGTTCCATGAAAGTGCCAAAAGAACCTAAGAAAGAAAGGAAGAAGGAGAAGATACGAGTGGGAGATGAAGTCTCATTGAAAAGGCCTGAACCCCCTCCGAAAGCGCATAAATCAAAAGGTTCTTGGCATGGACTATTCACGGTCACATAGATTATCTCTGAGAAACTAGTTGAAATTCAAAGCCAAGGGATGCAAATTTCGAATAGCTAATGTTGATAACCTCACTCACTGCTGAGGAGGAGGTTATGTTAAGGAATAATGAATGAGGTAATCCGTCGAGCTCAACGATGTTAAACAAAAGCAAGTTCAATTGTATATTAGTTTAAGTGCTTTCATGTGTTTTATTACGTAGTGGATAATTTAATATTAGTGTATAATTGTAAGAAATAAGAACGGTGGAGTGTTTTCGATGAATTGCAGGTGTCTTAATCCTTGAGTTTGGGTTTAACAGGTGTGAGACGCAAGAAAAAGTGTGTTTTGGTCAAAAGTTTGATCACTCGCACTGGCTAGCCGGTCAGATGACCGGTATGCCGGTCAACGAGGACCAAACATTCTGTTCACGAAGACATTACACGCACCTATACAGTGCGTCGCCGAAAATATGACTCGCACGATCGGCTAGCCGGTCATCTGACCGGTATGCCGGTGGGGAAACACGTGCCCACAGGTTGGAGGAATCAGGTTGTTCACCGAGAGCTTGTCCAACAAAAACCCAGGCGACCGGTATGCCGCCTAGGTGACTGGTATGCCGGTCAAAGGAAAAACGCGTGCCCACGGGTTCGTGACTCAGGTATTTTGACTAAGAAAAGTTTTTGAAAAGTAGCACACCGGTATGCTGCCCGCATCACCGGTATACCGGTCAAGAAATTTCATCACAGCGCGAACCGCTGTTTGGTGAGCACTTCCACGCAACTATATATTGAGTCGCTCAAAAAAAATTATTATATTCATGGACACATAGCAGCACGTGAGGAAAGGAGAAATATCCCGTCGGCTAGCTGGTCACCTGACCGATATGCCGACCTGGTCTACGAGACTTTAATCTAATATTTACCAAACCTTTTCCTTCCTGTTTTAGCCACTCACACATGAAACTCCTTTGTAAACGAACCTAAACTTCAGAAATAACTGCAAATCACCATCAAAACACCGAAACATCACCAAACCATCCCAACATCCAATCATATCATAAATCCTTCTAAAACGCCAAAGATCCACACTTAATCCAAATCTTTTCCTTCACCAAGCTTGAAATTATCCATTAAACTTTCTCAAACCTTGAAGTATTCATGACCCAGCTCAAAACACATTATAAAACAGATCTATAAACCTTCATGAACACCAAAGTCACTAACTTCATCTGAGAGTTTTGGGAGTTCTTGAAGCTTTGAGTTTGGGGTCATCAGAGATGACCATGAAGGTTGGAAAAGGTACAAAGAACGTGGAGAGAAAATAAAGCTAGGTGTTGATGTAAGAATTCCGTAGATGAGATGATGATTTAGAGGGCTAGAAAGAGGTGAAAACCTTGGAAAATACGATAAAAAGAGTTCGCGGTAATGAAGGACACTTTATCCAAGATGAACACAACAAAGTAATGATCTTTCCAACTTGATAAAGAAAATTCAAAGCTTAGACCTATACGCACCAATGAAAATCAGCCCAGAGCTGGTTCAGATATGTTTTCCTACCCTTTCCTCATTTAGTAGTGTATAATAGTTTATTTGCTTTATTGAGTCTTTTCAAGTCGTGGGGACACGACTCATTTTTGAGTTTGGGGTGGGGTTCGTTGCCTCATCCCAATTTTTATGTGTTATTTTTTTTATTTGCTTTCAATAAAATTAATTTTAGGGTTGCGTCTGACTGTAGAGCATTTTAAATGTCCCCATTAAGCAGACTTTTTATGAATTTATGATAGAGACTTTAGGAATTAGTATAAAATGAATAGATTGCATGCAAACATAGGTAATTGATAGGTAGAATTAATGAACAATGTAAAAGAAGTAAACTTGTACTTAAGGAAAATGTTTGGTGTGTAGAAGGTGAGATCCAAATTGATAGAGAACCCACTTAGGTATGAACTAGAGGCAAGCTATGTAACTAGGAAAATGATAGAGGCAGTCTTTGTTAGCCGTTTGAGACTTTTTAGCTTTCTGTCCTTTAATATAATATTATCCGCCTTAGCCTCGTTTTTAGCCTTTAAGCCTTTCTTTTGTCGCCATGATATAAGCCCATATCCCCTTAGATTAATAGGCATTACCATATGAACCGCACTTGAATCACAATCCTGAGACTTCCTGTCTTGAGCTTGAGTTTGGGGTGGTGGGTTTCATTATTGGGAGATTACATTGGGAGGGATTTTGTATGTGTTTGCATTTACGCGCAATTGTTGATGATGTATTAATTGTAACCCTTTGCCGGGTCTTGAATAAAAGAAAAATAGAAAAATATGAGAGACATGACCTTTCACATCAAAATGATGGTCATGGGTATCTTCTACAAAAAAAAATTGAAATGAAAAAGAAAATAAAGAAAAAAATTAAGTATCCAGAAAGTGGAAGTTTTAGAAATCATCTTTAGTGGTTATTGGGTAATTTTGGGGACGCTTCATTAGTGCGTCAAATGGGTTGAGTGAGAACGATATTCGAGTGTAAACTCAAGATCAAGGACAGTTTGTTGATGGTAAGTGAGGAGAGAGTCAAAAGTTCACTTCAAATATACCAAATATAAATTCCATACCGTCCCTAAGCCTACGCTATAACCATAAGGTCCTCGTGATTCCTAAATATATAGTGGATTTGTAATTCAGCTAATAGGGAGTATGCTAAGTGGAGCGTCCTAAGTTAGTGAGGATTGATGAACACCCTATAGCCATCATCTTGAGATAAGTTCAAGCGTAACCTTCTAGCATTGTGAAGTTAATTTTTAATAAATTATTTGTGTTTGATTTTGCATGACATTTGTATGTGTATATTAAATCCTAGGATCATACTATATGAGATTTGTTTTAAGTTATTCTTTGGGTGTTGTTCATTAGACTCTACCTTTTGGCGTATCACCTTGAACCCTTGTTTTTATTTTACTTTGTCGAGATGACAAAGGTTTGAATTTGGGATCTTGATGTCTCCCTTTTTATTCGTATTATATTCCCTTAGGAAACATCAAATTAGGTGACTATTTAACTTATATGTTAGACTTTTAAGCTTATTTGGTTAAATTACGATTTATTCCCTTGCATTTGGATTATTCGTGTTTTAGAGCTTTTGTGCGTTAATTTATTTGTTTTTAGTGTAAAGTTCTTTGTTTTATGATTTGATGGAGTATCAAGACAAGGAGAAGAAACGGGAATTAAATTCTTGGATTGAGCGTTAAAGTCAAAGGCGGGAAAAGTTATACTGAAGAAATGATTTAATGGAAAAAAAATCTAGAATTCTGTTACAAATAACTATTTAGGAACGTCTTAGCCACGGATTTAGCCTTGGAGCATAAACTAAGTATTATAGAGCTTGAAGTCAGGAAGATTTTCCAAGTTGAAAAAAGTGATTCCGAGTCCGGATGTAAAAGTTACAGTTGTTTTAGTAACAGCTACACACCATTTACGGGTTTCATTTAAGGACTGGGCTTTTATTCCATTTAACCTATTTCCTTCTAAGAGTCAAGCCCAATCCGTTTTTCCCATTATAAATAAGACTTAGACTTCATATTTTTAGACACAACTCATATTTTAGAAGATATAAGTGCCAGAGAGAAGTCAAAAGCAAAAGGAGAGAAGAAAGTTGAAGCTGGAGAATTTCAAATTCTCCATCAACCGTCAAAATCAATCATCCAATTAGGTTACCCATTTCATTCTTGTAATTGAACATGAGTAATTTATCTTTTATTTCAGTTTTTCATTACATTATGAGCTAAAAAATTAAGTACTTGAGAATCGCAATTATGGGTTAAACCCTTATTCATGTTAATTAATGTTTTTCTGAATGTGGGATTATTTGATTTAAATTGAATTGGGTATATTGTATTGACTATTATCGCATTTTAATTACTATTTTTATTCTGGTCAATTAGAAATAAGATTGAGTATTTAGGCGATTCATTATAGTGGCGTAATGATCACCTTGACGGGGGGTTTAAATACAGACCTATGTAATAGCCGTTGGTATTAGTCAGTGACCTTGACAGGCTTGACTAACCAATAGCCAATTGGGTAAGTGACTAAAAGCATTCGAAAGTAGGTAGAATCTCCATAACGGGGTTTATAATATCGTAGGATAACTTCCAAGTCCACCCTGATGGGGGTTAGGAGATTATAGAGTCCCGACTAATACATAAATACTAATTCAACCCTTAAACGAAAACATTAATTATATAAATATAGGTATATCCCTTGCGAGAGTCAAGTACCAATTCTCATCCTTGCGTCTACTCATTTTTATTTTACTTGCATCTCATCTACTTGCATTAGTTAATTTAGTATTTTATTTTATTTGAAATTTAGTCCTTAATCAAAAACCAAACTTTATCTCATTTACTTTCTGCATCATATTAACAATTATTCATACTTATTACATAATATCGATAGTCATATCCAATCCGTCCCTGAGATCGAAAACTCGTTTACCGGATATTACTTGGACGACCCGTACACTTGCGGTACGTGTCATGCCTTTTTAGGTTGTGTTATTTTCGAACACACAAGGAGACACCAATGACCATCTAACTACTATTAGCACATTCTAAATTGATAAGGTTTAAGACAGACAATAAATCAAAGCACATAAAACAAATTTATGGTTAAGCAGCTAGAATCAATTTAAAATACTTCTCCCAAAAAGACATAGATAGAAGAAAATAGCCTTCATAGATTATACATTTGCAAAGCCCAAGCTGTGGAAAATTTAGTTCATACCTGAAATAAATAAACTAAAATAAAGATACATGATTGTCATCTTGCTCTCTTGAATGACTAAGAATTAATATAAGGTTTTGAACTAAGCAAGGATATGCTTACAAAGGTTTAAGGGTGTATTTATAGGGGTCTAAGAAGCCCTAACACATTTTCTTGGAGTGGAAGACAAGTAATTAGACTTCTAATCCAACTCAAATTCATAACCCTAAAATATAGAAAAGGTGATAAATTGCCGCTGTTTTGTTTTGGCCTTAACTTCTTCGTTTCAACTCCTTATGACACGTTCATGATATCGAAACTGATCGTCTCGGAAAGCTCTAGAACTTTGCTTCATACTATTCTTCCAAATTCCCATACAATCTTGAGTTATGATCACTTTTATGGACGTAGCTGCTGGAATTCAGATTTACTTGATATCTTTATCTTTTCATACTTATCTTTTCCTTCCTTTATCTCCAATTTTCATCCATATCTTCTTTCCTTTATCTCTTGGAATTGATTTGGCATCTAATTAATTATTATATATTTTTAAATCTTCACACTAAATAAATAAATTAAACCTAATATGCTCTAGAAATCATAAATACTCAAATAAAGACAAAAAATAAGAAAATACAATAATATTTAAAAATCGAGTATAAGATTTCATAAAACTCCTAGAATGATGTCTCCAACTAAGATTAAATCATCACAAATGGGGAGACATCAGTGGCTAAGAATGGTCACTCCAAAATGATTTGCACATTCTTGTTCGCATCTTAGTCAAGAATAAGAAAATCACAATGAATTATATGGATACCTGCCTTGACGAGTAAGTCAAATCTACCTTCAGGATGGGTAAGTGTCATATCCTCCATTCGCAATGTCATTGTCATAGGACTCAAATGCCAAATCCTCAACTTCTCGAATAATGATTCTTGCATGAGATTAATACTCGCACCTAAATCACACAAATCTCTCCTTGTCCATCCTTGAATGATATTGAAATGTTAAAATTACCAAGATCCTTCAACTTCGGAGGCAACTTACTTTGACTTATTGCACTACATTCCTCCGGTAAACTAATCATCTCTTCCTTGAAATATTTACGTTTGTTGGAAAGAACCATGATGTCTCTGTATTTTTTATAAATAGATACCCTTAGAAGACATCATTTTAGGTAGAAATTGGACTTAGTTATTGTGATGCCCCAAATAATTAATTTAAACTTAAAAATACTAATCAAGTTTGAATTGTTATTTATTGAACTTAAATGTTTATTTGATATATTTATAAAATAGTTCTATAATAAATAAAAAGGTTTTATTGTTATAAAATATTATATTAAGTGGATATACACCAACGATATACCTTTCTCAGTTGAGCATATTCGTAAGGTACTTAATTTACCCACTTTAAGAGGTCCATGTCAATATCAAGAGGAGCCTAACAATCTGGCATTTGAGTGGGAATCGTTATATCAAAGTGTTCAAATTCATGGGAATCCGCCAGTTCCCCAAGGTGCTAGGTATGAAGGTCAAGCTTTTAGTAGTGATTTATTGTCGCATGCTAGAGTATGGTCCCGTTTCCCTATTCCGACATTCTTTGGTAACAATCACATATCCGAGGTAACGCGTGAACAACTAATCTTCATTAAATGTATTATCGAAAAGAAGTATATTAATGTAGCTTGACTTATTTATAATTCCATCATGGCTTATACGAAGAATCTCATTAGTGCACACAACCTCAAGTTCCCATGTACCATCACGAGAATCTGTTTTGCCGCAAGGGTGCCACTTAGGAACAGTGAGGAGGAACCGGTCGAAAAAGGTATGAATCTCAAAACGATTTCAATTGCAAATATTTAATGTAAACCCAAGGAGAATGGGATTGAGTTAGACAATCCTTTTGGAAAAGAGAATAAAGCGCGTCCTCCTAAACACAAGGTTAAAGTTTCCAAAAATCATGAGGTTATTGAAAGAATGAAAGATTTAGAGGAGAGGTATGAAGAGGTGTTGAAAGCTGTAGGAGGCGTTACAAGAGAGTTGGTCCTTATGAGACACAAATTGGATATGGTAGGTGATTCCCAACAGGCTGTTTACTATATGCTTAAGAAGATGACCCAACCTGGATGCAAGACCGAAAACCAGCCTAGTGCTGGTTGAGATACGTTTCATATCCTTCTCATTTAGTAGTGTATAATAGTTTATTTGCTTTATCGACTCTTTTTGAGTCGTGGGGACACGACTTATTTTTGGGTTTGGGGTGGGGTTCGTTGCCTCATCCCAATTTTTATATGTTATTTGTTTTATTTGCTTTCAAAAAAATTAATTTTAGGGTTGCGTATGACTGTAGAGAATTTTAATTGTCCCCATTAAGAATTTTTTTATGAATTTATGATAGAAAATAGTAGACTTTAGGAATTAGTAAAAAACACATTTAGATTGCATTCGAACATAGGTAATTGATATGTATAATTAATGAACTATGTAAAAGAAGTAAACTTGTACTTAAGGAAAATGTTTGGTGTGTAGAACGTGAGGTCCAAATTAATAGAGAACCCACTTAGATATGAACTAGAGGCTGACTATGTAATTAGGAAAATGATAGAGGCTGTTCTTTGTTATCCCTTTGAAACTTTTTAGCTTTCTATCCCTTAATATAATATTATCCGTCTTAGCCCCATTTTTAGCCTTTAAGCATTTCTTTTTTCGCCACGATATAAGCCCATATTCCTTTATCTTATTAGGCATTACCATAAGACCTGCAGTTGATACAAAATCATGAGACTTCCTGTCTTGAGCTTGAGTTTGGGGTGGTTGGTTTCATTATTGGGAAATTACATTGGGAGGGAATTTGTATGCGTTTGTATTTTTGCGCAATTGTTGATGATATATTATTTGTAACCCTTTGCCGGGATTAGAAAAAAAATATTATAAGAGACACGACCTTTCACATCAAAATTATGGTCATGGGTATCTTGTACAAAAAAAAGAGAGAAAATTGAAATGAAAAATAAAATAAAGAAAAAACTAAAGTAACCGGCAAAGTGGAAGTTTTGGAAATCATCTTTAGTGCTTATTGGGTAATTTGGGGGACGCTATATTAGTGCGTCAAATGGGTTGTGTGAGAACAATATTCGAGTGTAAACTCAAGCTCAAGGACAGTTTGTTGATGGTAAGTGAGGAGAGAGCCAAAAGCTCACTTCAAATTTACCAAATATACATTCCATACCGTCCCTAAGCCTACGCTATAACCATAAAGTCCTTGTGATTCCTAGTTATGTAGTGGATTTGTAATTCAGCTAATAGGGAGTATGCTAAGTTGAGTGTTCAAAGTTAGTGAGGATCGATGAACACCCTATAGCCATCATCTTGAGATAAATACAAGGGTAGCCTTCTAGCATTGTGAAGTTAATTTTTAATTAATTACTTGTGTTTGATTTTGCATGACATTTGTATGTGTATATTAATTCCTAGGATCATACTATATGAGATTTGTTTTAGGTTATGCTTTGGGTGTTATTCATTAGACTCTACCTTTTCGCGTATCACCTTGAACCTTTGTTTTTATTTTACTTTGTCGGGACGACAAAGGTTTGAGTTTGGGGTCTTGATGTCTCCCTTTTTGTTCTAATTATATGCCCTTAGAAGACATCAAATTAGGTAATTATATGACTTATTTGTTAGACTTTTAAGCTTATTTGGTTATATTGCAATTTCTTCCCTTGGATTTGGATTATATATGTTTTAGAGCTTTTGTACGTTAATTTGCTTGTTTTTAGTGTAAAGTTCTAGGGTCCATGATTTGATGAAAGTATCAAGACAAGGAGTTGAAACGGGAATTAAAGTCTTGGATTGAGCATAGAAGTCAAGGGCGAGAATAGTTGATTCGAAGAAGTAATTACTAGGGAGTGAAATCTGGAATGCTGTCACAAATCACCGTTTTTTAGCATCTTAGCGACTAATTCAGCCTTGGAGCATAAAATGAGGATGATAGAGATTAAAGTCGCGAAGATTTAGCAAGTTGAACGTAGTGATTCCGAGCCCGGACGCAAAAGTTACCGCTGTTTTAGTAACAACTATACATACACTAGTTACGGGATTTCATTAAATAGAGTGTGCTTTTATTCTAATTAACGTATTCATTATTTTTAAAATCCCAGTCCATTTTTCTCATTATAAAAAGGCTTTAGACTTCAGTTTTTAGACACACAATTCACATTAGAGAAAAAGCAACGCTTGGGAGAAGTCAGAGAAACAAAAAGGAAAGAGAAAGTTGAAGCTGGAGAATTGGGTAGAATACTTGGCCATTCGAAGGTGAATTAAAATCACCCTAACGGAGTTTGTAACACCCAAGAATAGCTCCTAAGTCCACCCTGACGGGGGTTAGAAGAATCTAGAATCCCGACTACTAATTAATCCCGATTCATACCTTAAACTTAAACATTGATTTAATAGATTTAGGCGAAACCCTTGCGAAACTCAAAAACTACTTCTCAATCCTTGCGTCCATCCATATTTATTTACTTGCGTCTCATTTATTTTCTTTAGTTAATATAGTATTTTTATATTATTTGCACTATAGTCCTTAATTAAAAACCAAAACAAATATTTATATCATTTACTTTTTGCATCATATAACAATTATTCACACTTATTACAAAACATCGAAAGTCACATCCAATCCGTCCCTGAGATCGAATTCCCGTTTACCGGATATTACTTGGACGAGTCGTACACTTGCGGTACGTGTCTTCTTCCTTTACGCGTGTTATTTTATAACACACCAGGACACACCACATGTTAATTTAATTATATTATGGATTGCTTACTTATAATAATTCTTGTGCAAAGTAATTATTTAAATTTATCACATATTGATTTATGTTAGGAATTAAAACTACATCCATAAGGGGGGGGTGATTGTTAGATAATAGAATTATAATTGTTTAGTTGAGTCTCGCAAGATCTAATTCAGCTAGATAATCACATAGGGTTTGAACTTTAGGCGTCTAAATAACAAGCGGAGGATTCACTTCGAAGAGGTTCCTAGGGTAGGATAGAAGCCCCTTACTAATCGCTAAGGAACTTAGATAGACTTTACCTAGAAACTGAAATTCTCAATTTACCCTTATATTGCGAATAGTCCTAATTATGCTAGTGGGGAGAACACAATTTTGAGATATACTTATAATCCATATCATCCTCTTTATTTACATGTTTGTCTGTAAGATTTATCTTAGTTGATATTTTAGTTTAATAATTAATTTATCCTGAAAAGGAAATAAATATTTCTATTCTTTTTCTTTTAGTTTTTAAGTGAACAAATATCTAGGTCAGGACTAAAATTACGCGTTAACTCGTTATTACATGTGGAGAAGATAATTTTTTTATCATTTTTATTACTTCTGATTATCCATACACTTGCGAGTTATAATTTTTGGAGAGTTGATTTTATATCACACCTCGAGGACAATAATGTCCTATGTTTCCTATTTGGAAAAACCTCGTATGAATCCTCCTGGGTTATGATTCTGGTGGATGGCCAACCCGATCGTTCTTGTGACCCCTTCATTCAACTTAAGGATGGTTATTGAGTGATTACTGAATCCATTCAAACATGTGTTATGACTAAAAATCTAATACGGTTAACACGGTCAATATTCAGTTCCTTATTCAAACTGATGAAAGTTATCGCGTAATAAATAAACCCATATAATTATGGGTCATGACCAAAAACCTAAAACGGTTAACATGATCAACATCGGTCATCGGTTCAACCCGAGGAAGGTTATTGATTGAACAATAAGGCACCTATCGTGACCTAAAACCTAATACAGTTAACACAGTTAACATCCAGTCCTTAATTAAACATTAGGAAGGTTATCGAGTAAAAAATAAAAACATCCAGACATGGGTCTTGACCTAAATCCAAGTACGGGTAACTCAACCAACATTAATTCCTCAATTTAATTTAAGGAAGGTTATCGAGTAAAAAATAATAAACCAATTCAAATATGGGTCAAAACCTAAAACCTAATACCGTTAACACGATCAACATTCATTCCCCAATTCAACATAAGATAGGTTACCGAGTAAGAAAATAATAAATCTTATCAAACATGGGTAACGACCTAAATTATAATACGGTTAGCATGGTCAACATTCAGTCCTTGATTCAACCCGAGGAAAGTATCGAGTAAAAACTAAACCCATTAAAAATGGGTCACAAACTACAAACTAATCGGTTAACATGGTAAACATTCAGTCCTCTATTCAACCCGAGGAATGTTATCGAGCAAATCATAAACCCATTCAGACATGGGTCATGACCAAAAACCTAATATTGTTAACACAGCCAACATTCATTCTTTGATCCAACCTGAAGAAGGTTATCGAGTAAAAAATAATAAACCCATTTAAACATGGGTAACGAGCTAAAACCTAATATTGTTAACATCTAGACCTTGATTCATTCCGATAAAGGTTATTGATTAAACAATAAACCAATTCAGACATGGGTCATGACCTAAAACTTAATACGGTTTACACGGTCAACATGCATTCCTCGATTCAACCTGAAGAAGGTTATCGAGTATGAAATAATAAACCTATTCAAACATGGGTCATGACCCAAAGCCTAATACGGTTAACACGGTCAACATTCATTCCTCGATTCAATCTTAGGAAGGTTATCGAGTTAAATAGTAATTATAAATCCAGGCAAACACTGGTCACAACCTAAAACCTAATACATGTAACATTGTCTACAATTATATCTCGATTTAACCTGATGAAGTTTATTGAGCAAAAAAATATTAAACCCATCCAGTTATGAATCACGATCTAAAATCTAATACAACTAAAACAATCAACAGTAATTTTTCGATGCAACTTGAGGAAGGTTATTGAGTAAATTGTAATAACAAAAACATTCAAACCTTGGTCATGACCTAAATCCTAATACGGTTAACATGGTAAACATTTGTTCCTGTATTCAACCTAATAAAGGTTATCAAGAACAAAAATAAACACATTCAAATATGGGTCACGATTAAATCCTAATAGGGTTATCACAATCAACATTCAACCCTCTTTTCGACCTGAAGAATGCCACCAAAAAATTCTTGTTGAATAGAGGATCATGATATAAAGACCCTCAGAGCAGTGCGTTTGGGAAGCCTTTAAAGAGCATAGTACATCATGCCAAAAACAAAACAAAAAGTAAAAAAAGAAATAATATAAAGACATTAAGAAAGGCTCTCACAACTATTTCCAAAAAGAAGAAAGGAAAAGACCCTCAGGCAGATTACGACGACCCTCAAGCAGTTATGACTTTTCAAAGTTGCCTCCCGAAAACTATAAAATAAAACACGAACATAACAAATAGTTCGCAAGAAAGGGAGAAGTACTTACTTTGGCGAGAAAAACTCAATCTCCAAGTTTGTGGTTGACGTTCTTGATCCATGAAAATGCGCAAAAATGACATTTGGTTTTTTCCAGAGGCGAATCCAGTTCTATATGTGCATTATTTAGAAAAATATCACTAATAAAAGTTGGGATTTTCTTCCAAACTTTCCGTTGCCTCTTGAATAACAATTTTCTGAGCTCGCATGCCAAAGTTATGACTTTTCAAAGTTGGCTCCCGAAATCAAAAAAATTTTAAAAAATAAAAACATGCACAAATAGTTCATAAGAAAGGGAAAAATACTTACTTTTGCGAGAATCACTCAGTCTCCAAGTTTGGAGTTGACGTTCTTAATCAATGAAAATGCCAAAAACATCATTTTCCCTTGCTTAAGGGTGAATCCAGCTCAACATGTGTCTTATTTTGAAAAATGTCACTAACAAAAGTTTAATATTTTCTTCCAAGCTCATGAATCGAAATTTTAAGAGCTCGCATGCAAAAGTTAAGACTCTTCAAAATTGGCTCTCGGAAACAAAAAGTTACAAAAATTAATACATGCACATATGAAATGGTTCAAAAGAAAAGGAAACGTACTTACTGTTCTGGGAGAATTACTCAATCTCTAAGTTTGTGGTTGACGTCCTCAATCCATGAAAATGCGTAATAACTACGTTTACACTTATTGAAGGGTGAATAAAGCTCTATATGTGCCTAATGTGGAAAAATGTCACTAATGAAAGTTGAAGATCTTATTCCAAGCTTTCTGTCGGTTTCTTGAATCACAATTTTTGGAGGCCGCATGCCAAAGTTATGACTCTTCAAAGCTTGCTCTCGAAAACCAAAAATTACAGAAATTAAAACATTCTCATAACTAATAGTTCTAGTAATGGGAAATGTACTTACTTTTACGAGAATCACTCAATCTCCAAGTTTGGGACTCAAGTTCTCACTCCATGAAAGCGTGCGAAAAGGACGTTTGCCCTGTTTAGGGGTAAATCGAACTTTATCGTACCTAATTTGGAAAAAATGCTACAAACTAAAGTTGGTAATCTTCTTCCAAGCTTCCTATCGCCTACTGAATTGAAACTTTGAGCTCGCATGTCAAAGTTATGACTCTTCACATTTGGCTCCCGGAAATCCAAAATAAAAAATCGAAATATGCACATAACAAATAGTGTAAAATAAAGGGACAAGTACATAGTGTTTGGTATAATCGCACAATCTCTAAGTTTGTTGTTGACGTCCTTGATCCATGAAAATGCATAATATAATTTGACCTTGTTTATGAATGGAAGTTGAAGATCTTATTGCAAGCTTTCCGTTGCCTCTTGAATCCCAATTGTTGGAGCTCGCATGCCAAAGTTATGACTCTTCGAAGTTGCCCCCCCCCCCCCAAACCAAAAAAAAAATACACATGAGACATATTTCACAAGAAAGAAAAATGTACTTACTTTTGCGAAAATCACTCAATCTCCAAGTTTAGGGTAGACATTATTGATCCATGAAAACATGCGGAAACGACGTTTTCCCTTGTTTAGGGGTGAATCCAGATCTATCATTGCCTAATTTGGAAAAATGTCAGTATTGAAAGTTGACGATCTTATTCCAAACTTTACATCGCCTCCTGGATCTCAATTTTCGGAGCTTGCATGCCAAAGTTATGACTCTTCAAAGTTGGTTCCCAGAAACCAAAAATTTAAAAAAAAAATCAAAACATGCTCATAACTAATAGTTCAAAAGAAAGCGAAAATTACTTACTTTTGGAAGAATCACTCAAATCTAAAAGTTTGAGGTGGACGTCCTTTATCTATGAAAACACATAAAAACAGGCATTTGACCTTGTTTAGGGGTGTTACACTTGAATATAAAAAGGAAGGTTTATCAGACAAACCCTATACGCAGCGGATTGAGATGAAGAGTTAAAAATTCAGCACTTTTTTGTACTTGATTGAATTAAAATGAAGGAATCGCTTTTGATACCTGGTCATAAGTTTAATTACTAGAACTAAACTCTTTTTTTTCACCACCTAAATGTCTCAGAAGTATGTATTGTGTATTATTGATTTGGAGAGAAAAGAATTGAACGCGTGTGAGATGTTGTCTGCTTTGACTGTGTTTTGATCTTTTGAGAAAGAAGGGCTCTATTTATAGAGCTAGAGAGCTAGTTTATTGTCTGTTAATAAACCACTCTCCCACACTCTCCACTCTCTCCACTATCTAAGTGGGAAGTTATCAAAGATAACTTCCATGTACGCTCATGTCTTTCCCATCATAGGTGACATGGAATAAAAATTATTTATTATTTCTTTAAAGGGGTAAATCAAGCTCTTTTTGTGTTTAATTTGGAAAAAGTCACTAATTAAAGTTGAAGATTTCTTCCAAGTTTACCGTCGCCTCCTAAATCGCAATTTTTAGAGCTCGCAAGCCAAAGTTAATATTTTCAAAGCTGGCTCCCAAAAACCAAAAATTAAAAAAATTAAAAACACACACATAACAAATAGTTCACAAGAAAGGGATAAGTACTTACTCTTGCGAGAATTACTTAATCTCGAAGTTTGGGGTTAAGATTTTTTATATATGAAAACGCGCGAAAACAGCATTTGGCCTTTTTTAGGGCGTGATATCGGCTCCATATGTGCCTTATTTGGAAAAATATCACTAACAATGTTGGAGATCTTCTTCTAAGCTTTATGTTTCCTCCTGAATCACAATTTTCAGAGCTCTCGCGCCAAAGTTACGACTTATCAAAGTTGTCTCTTGAAATTCAAAATTTAAAATAATTAAAACATGTACATAACAAACAGTTCAAAACAAATGGAAAAGTACTAACTTTTGCGAGAATCACTTCTTCTCCAAGTTTGATGTTGACGTTCTTGATTTATATATACGCAAAAAAAGGCATTTTAACTTGTTAAGGGGTGAATCCAGCTCTACATGCGCCTGATTTTGAAAAATGTCACTAACAAAAGTTGAAGATCTTCTTCCTAGCTTTCGGTCGCCTCTTGAATCGTAATTTTCGGAGCTCGCATGCCAAAGTTACGACTCTTCAAAATTAGCTCTTGGAACCCAAAAAAAAAAAATACATTCATATAACAAATAGTTTAAAAAAATGGAAAAGTACTTACTTTTTTTGGGAAAATAACTTAATCTCTAAGTTTGTGGTTGACGTCCTCGATCCATGAAAATGCGTCATAACTGTGCTTGCCCTTGTTTATGGGTGAATCAAGCTCTATATGTGCCTAATTTAGAAAACTAAAAGTTGAAGATCTTCTTCCAAGCTTTTTGTCGCTTTATTGAATCGCAATTCTTGGAGCTTGTATGCCACATTTATGACTCTCAAAGTTGGCTCTTGAAAACGAAGAATTAAAAAATTAAAATATGCCCATAACTAATAGTTCACGAGAAAGAGAGATGTACTTACTTTTGCAAGAATCACTCAATCTGCAAGTTTGGGGTTCACGTTCTCAATCCATGAAAACACGCAAAAATGGAGTTTGCCCTTGTTGAGGGGTGAATCTATCTTAATTAGTGCCTTATTTGGAAAAACTTTACGAACGAAAGTTGAAGATCTTCTTCCAATCTTTTCCTCGCCTCAAGAATTGCAATTTTTAGAGCTTGCATGCCAAAGTTATGACTCTTCAAATTTGACTCTTGGAAACCAAAAATTAAAAAAATTAAAACATGCATATAACAAATAGTTCAAAAGAAATGGAAAAGTACTTACTTTTTTGGGAGACTCACTAAATCTCTAAGTTTGTGGTTGACGTCCTCGATCCATGAAAACGTGTAATAACTATGTTTGACCTTGTTTAGGGGTGAATACAGTTCTATTTGTTCCTAATTTGGAGAAATGTTACAGATAAAAGTTGAAGATCTTCTTCCAAGCTTTATGGCTCTCTTGAATCGCTATTTTTCCGTTAGATACCCCTTAGGTATATCCCTCCAAGCTCGATATTCCGTTTTATGGATTGAATCTATGATTTTTTCCGAGTTTAGGGATTAATTTCTTGCAATTAAAGAATGCGACAAAAAGTTTAGAAGAAGATCTTCAACTTTCATTAGTGACATTTTACCTAATTAGGCATATATAGAGCTTTATTCACCCCTAAACTAGGCCAAGCGCAATTATTTTACATTTTATTGGATCGAGGACGTCAACCACAAATTTAAGATTTAGTGATTCTCCCAAAAAAGTAAGTACTTTTCATTTTCTAGCCAAGCTCAGGATGGTTTGCACCACCACTGCTAGCATTACAATTTTCTATATCAAGATTCTTTATATTTCATTATTTTACCATGTCAAGCTTTGGAATGAGGAATTACCCTTCATTGCTCGCAAATCCAAATATAACCACTAATATGCATGATAGGTCAAGCAACAACATAACTGCTCCTCCATCGCTGGCATTTTGATTTTTTATCTTTGTTATTAAGAAGAATTTTGTTTAAAATGAAGAAAGACTTACCTACAATATTTTGTTTTGTCTCGTGAAACAGTGGGAAGCATTAACAGGTAGATAATGAAGGAGATATTAAGCAAATTAAGAAAAAAAGAATTTATAAGGCACAAAGAAGGTTCTAAAAAGTATCTAAGTGAAACCATGGTGAGTTAAATTATGTGAGGGATGGTTAATACGAACTAAGTTCAGGTTTTCAACGGAAATAACAGACATGCAATAAAGGAAACCCCATTAAGTCTTGGTATTCTCAAAAAAGTTGTATATGATGAACTCCATTTCACTCTTAACAACCTCATGCACGGTAGACAACAAATAATCTCAAGTTCCAAAGCTAATTTGAGGTCTTCTAAACATGCCAAAAACAAGGTATTCCTCATCACCTTCATTAGTTTGGTATCTATAAATTGCATAGTAATTAACATTAATTGTAACAACTTCCTAAAGAATAGAAATCACTATCTGCATATAAAAAAGTTCAATAATATTTTGATATTTATAAAAATATCTTCTACTTTTAGTTTAATTAGTTACTACCGAAAAATATGGCGACTAAAGAGCGACATGCACTCCCTTTGGCAACTATGAGTAATAATGCTATGTAGAGAGTTGAAGTTTTGAATAATGGATCACAAACGAAATCATTGATTGGTACTGTCCAAAGATTCACTCTACTTTCAAGTGTTATGAGTACCAGGAGGGTGATGCCAATGTTTGTATGAAATTTATCTTGGAATATTAGTTCAACGATGGAGAAATTTGGGTTTCTGAAATTAAGATCAACCATTTTATGACAGAATTTGATTATGAGGAGGAATAAGATAGGATTTAGTTCTTAAGGCCTAAATCTTTTCACATTATGCATGTCGTCCTACATAAATAGGACAACAGTTCGAGAGTGGAAGAAGTGTATATGACCATTTATTCAGTTTAGTTACAAGTTCATGGGTTGATACACATGCAAATCACCATACAAACTTTGGAGGTGTTGGCTACTAGGTTTAGAGTTTTAGAAGAGATTGATTAACCTTTAGATAATGAAGGGAAAGTGTAATTCCTTCGCTCTAGGGTTGATTTCAGATGTGAGGAAGCCTTTCCAACTAGAGTTCACATTGGGCAGGAAGATGGTCTTGCATGGACACAATTCTATTACGAGGACATAAGTTTATTTTGTTTTGAATGTGGGCATAGGAAGACCACATACCCTAATGTGATTCTTCATCTTGAAGCGAGTAATGATGAATGGATATACTTTCATTAGGATAGTTCTAATGATATTCCTCTTCTTAAAAACTATAAGTAGGTATCATGAAGAGAAAACAACGAATGAATACTCAAATCTTACACCTTTCTTCACATGGAATCACAATAATGATCAATCACCACAATCAATGGGAGGAAGGGAATAAATAGGTTAAGGTGATGCGCCATTACAATAAATTTTGTTTGGATCCATTAAGATGACTTTTAGGACAGGTCAGCATGGAAGAGGACGTGGAAATTATGGAGGAATAAGGTCTAGCAGAGGTATGTATGAATTTTGACAGATGAAGAAATGGACGAAAAGAAAAACGAAAGAAAAAGGAAAAATGATTCCAATACCCCGATACCCTTCAAATGTTCCATCGTGTATTATCAAATACCTATACGTCTATTTTAATTTTATAATATATATTTATATTTAAAAAATTATGTTGTTAGTGTAATCTAGATTTGATAATAAATAAGTTCAAACCGAATTACGAGCCCATACCAATCGAAAATAAGGTTTTTAACACAAGTTATAGACACGGGTCATTCACCACAAGTTATAAGCTCAACTCGTCATTGCATGGGCCAAGTGAATTATCTAAGTGCATTGCATGGGTAAACTAAATAATCTGAGACCTTTTATCATTAACTCATATTCTTAATATCTCTATTACATACTACCGATGTGGGATAATTCATGTGCATTAAAATCTCACAGATGACGACAAACGTATGCGGCTTACGAGAGATGTGCGCAAAAGATTGCATAGCTTCAAAAAATGCCAATATGCTTACAAAAAATGTGCGTGCAGTTCCTGATATATCTCTCACATTTTACATGTTTTTCTCACATAGCTCGTGTATTGTTCATTTTCCCGTACAGATAGCACTTTAGAAAATTTGACCTTCTTACTTTCATCTGACGCATTTTTTTTAAGGATTCAGTGAGTCTTGCCTATGAATCTAGTATTATAAACCTCCAATTTGGTGACCCTTCTCTCACCTTCCCCCTTCCTTAACCCCTTTTGATGAGTAATTGTATAAGTGGTGGGCAGTTTTATATTATAGTTTAAATTCAATTTTTTGGTTAGATTTTAATTTTAATATTTTTGTTTAACCCCAAGAGTTATTAATAATTCATATTTCACTTTCTTGAGATAAATTCGAACTTTGATCATTATAAGGTAAATTTAAATTTTATACTTTATATTATATATTTTATATTTTACATTTATGGATTGGGTTTTACTTTTTATAATTTGAATTTTATGGGGTTAAATTAAGTTTAATATATTATATTTCATATTTCTGGGTTGGATTTTTATTTAGTATTTTATAATTTGGGTTGAATTAAGTTTAATATTTTATATTTAACCAATGTGAGTGAATATATGGCATAAGTGTCTCCAATTTGAAATAACTTGGTGCGAGTCGGAGGAAGGTGTAGCCATCCTTGAGGATTCCCTTAGCCCCCAAGCTACAAAATCCTTCCAATGTCTGGCCCTTAAAGTTTAATAGAAACTGAAATCATGCTAAAAGCTTCTACTTCGGTGAAATTAGAGCTCCAAAAAAATAAGCGACATATCCATAAGCCGTCTAATGAATTTGGCACTATTATTGATCACCCACCAGATCCTAATACCTCCCAGGGATATAAGGACACTCTAGCACCCATTAATAAACGATGGTGCCTGGAAGAAGTTTATTGGGCCACCAGGGCTAAATGTAAGTGGGTGAATGAGGAAGATCAAAACAATAAATTCTTCCATTCCTTTACGAAGATTCGTTGTGCCTTAAACCAAATCATTTTCTTATAGATCTATTTAGTAATTGGGTAGAGGGAATGCATAGCTTGATCAATGCACTACTTCTTTTTATGTCTACCTCTACAAAATTGAAGGCCAAGGGTGCCTCAAAGTCTTTCTTGAACTGCAATCCTAGGATGGTATCTCATTGTTGACAACGTCCCTTTGAATTGATTTGTTTATATGGTATAAGTTGAAAGGGAGACTTGGATCTTGAGGGAAACCCAATCACCTGATCCTGATAGCTTCAATGGACGATTCTACCATATACTTGGATACCTCCTAGCACGTAATATTCTAGCTTTGCCAAGCTTTCTTTTAAGGGTCGCATAATCAAGGACTTAAATAAGGCTATTATAGTACTCATTTTGAAAGTTGATCATCCTACTTCTCTAGCTAATTTTTGACCCATTAGCCTAGCTAATTTTATTTAAATGTGATAGGGAGAAAATTATAAGGTCGTACACTTGTGAGGAGACAAGACTATTCCTCTCCCTTTAACCTTACTAATTTCTAGGGATACAATCATTATTTACTTTTTTATTACTTCGTCAAACCTTACACTTGTGAGGAGACAACACTATTCCTCTCCCTTGTCTATTGCGATATGATCACCTAATTCGGCCATATTTTAGTACCTGAATATATTTGGTTGAGACTTGGTATAACCAAGATAACCTACAAATTGATGTTCATATTATCAAACAATTGTCCTCTCCACCCCCACCTTACGAATTTTGGATAAAATATGGAATGGTACACTTCATCTGGAACTAAAATCATTGTTAAGAGAAGTGTGTCTCAATGCTTCCCCACATTGAATAATATGTTTCATTGTAAATGTATTAAATCTCATACCTGCAACATATGTCAACTCTCTGACAAGCCATTCAATCACATGTTCTTTTAATACACTTGGACTAGACAACTTTGGCTTAAGGCTTCCCTACCTACCATGGGGCCTTCCCCTAAAGAGTCGCAGTTTGAATGGCTTCTCATGAACCTTGTGTACAACTGCACAAAGAATGGTGTTTAGAAAAAAGAAATAATACATAGGATAACATTTACTTGTTGGACTATCTGGTTGAACTAAATAAATTATTATGGACCAGAAAAATATAAATGTTCCTACTATTCTCGTTCAACCGATTAATAACCTGGATTATTTTTTTACTCATGTATTGCATGCTTCCACTACCCTTTTATTTCCCATGATGATTCGGTATCAACTAACATCACTACTTTTGCTGGATACCATTGAACACAACATAGGCGCAGTCGTAGGCCCTCATTGGCTAGCTGTAGGTTAGCATCAAGAAATCTATTTTGTTTGTCATATAGTCTGCGTTACCGTTGAAAGTGATGTTTTGACCGATAAAACCTCTTAGATTTCTTCTATATATGAGGCTACGTGTTAAAAATATATAATTAAAAAAATCAAAACATTATATATATATATATTTATCTATTTAACCATAATATCTCGTCCTATCCGAAATTAGTAATGTAAACATTAGTTTAAATTGGTTTTGTTTTTTCCTAAACGTCATTAATATTGTCAATGTTAAATTAAATGGTGTAAGACTTTAGGTCTTAAGTTCTCACATTTGTCATTTGTCTTAAAATATATTATTTTTTTGATAAAATTCAAAAAAAAAAATCATTTGTTTGATATAAATCTACGCCCAATTTTTCAACTATGTCCTTTCACAAATCTACTAATCAAGTGCACCGCCACCAAATCCTTGCACAGATCCAAGTGTTCGAATTCACCGCCACCAAACCAGATCCAGTATTTAGTGTGAAACACCACCAAGCCCATCCAGAGATCCATTGTTAGGGTGCACCATCGCCACCAAACCCTTCTATAGATTCACTGTTAGATTGCACGGCCACATACCACAGAACTCTTATACAAATCCAGTGTTCAAGTGCACCACCACCAAGCCCTTCCACCAGTGTTCGAGGGCACAACCACTAAGCCCTTCCACTGATCTAGTGTTCAATTTCACCACCACCAAACCCTTACATAGATCCAGTGTTTGAGTGCACATATACCAAGTCCTTGCACATATCCAAGTGTTCGCCGCCACCAATCCCAGACAAAACCCTTCCATAGATCCACTTTCCGAGTGTACGCCACCGGTTTTCTCCACAGAGTGTTCCAGTGTTCCAGTGCACCACCACTAAACTCTTCCACAAATCTATTGTTTGAGTGCAAGCTTTAAACAGGAAGTTTATGATAAAAACAGTAAAGGTAGAAATCATTAATAACTATTATTGTCTAATTAACATGATCATCAAAGATTTATTTACAATTATTAATTTTTTAATATTTTGATGAAGAAAAATAAAAAGATAAACATGTTGGGTGGATCAAGTGAGTGTAAGATCTTCAAGCATGTACTCTAGTGAGTTATATATTATTTATGTCTTTATTTTATGGATTCATGGAGTAATTAAATTAGTGATTTAATTATTGATGTGATTTGTTATTGGATATTAAAAATGGAAAAATTTACCTTGCTCAACTGTTAGACAAAAATATCCAAAACTTAGATTTTCACCATTAGTCAAAATTATAGGTGGTTTTCTTAGTTGACAACCTAGGATAGAATTTACTTCTTCTTGTTTCTAAATTTAAATACTACACATAATTGAGAATGAAATCGCATTTATTAAAGTAGTTGTGAGATTGATACTTTACTTAGTTAATTTACTGTTGATGCATTTCATAGAGAACTGTTTTGTTGAATTTACAGGATAGAGATCATTGGTCGTGGCATTTCAGTACAAGAAAATATTTTATATAATTAATATGGTAAGTCTCTCTCAGTGTTGTTTTTCTTTTCACTTCCTTTAGTTTAACCTTATATCATCTCATCTCTCTAAGTGTACGTAGAAGATTCACATCTCGTACATGTAACATTATTATTTTAAAATTTCTCTTTTTAAATTTCTTTGATAATTAAATGATAGATAATTTTAGTCTTAAAAGTAAGAATGTCTAGTGAGATCCATATTTGAATGAAATAGTTAGCCTATGTAGTTTCCACTTTGGGATTAATTATATTACTAGAATTCTAAAGAGGCCTTGAGTGGAATATTCAGCATTTGACCCTCAACATTTAAAACCGCTTCACTTGAATGTGATCACAATCACATTCAATAACACATAAAATTAAATTAAAATTAAGCTCTTGTTTGTATAAATATTTTGTCATCAGATATTTTTTTAATACATATGAATACTCTTTCCATGACATAACCCTTTTCAAATTCTTCACATCTTTTTCATTTTCATACTAGTGGATTAGTTAGTTTGGCATGAAAAGACATATTGCGGAATATTTGAATATATATTAGTGTTCATTGTCTAATATTTGAGTGATTTATGTTACTATTTTTCAATTTAGTTTCTAATTGCACAAGGTGTAAATGATTATATATATACTAGGGTGTGATTTCGTTTTTCACCTTATAGTACTTGTCGAGCTAGTTTTCTCTATTTAAACGTCACCCGTATTTCGTATTTCGTTAGGACGCTCGTTTAAAACAAGCTCTGGTAATTTATATTTTGAGAGCAAACATTATTAATTAATATGTAGATATATATGATTAAGAATCAATAGTCATTGAAAAATAAATTGATGTACATATTCTTCTTATAATTAAAGTTGGTATACATAAATAACAGTTGAACTATTAAAGTAGTTGTCGCTTGAATAAAAAATAAAAAAAATAACAAGATCTAGATTATTAAATATTTAAATTAGGAAAAAGTATTAACTTTAGAAAATAAAATATGTATAATGATATTTAACCAAATAAATTTATTTTGAATTTCACTCTCGAGAAATTGATTACAAAACGAATTTTTTAATGTTATAATGGCATAGAGAGAATTTAGATATTTTTTGATTTTTCCAAAATTTCCCACACGCTCTACAATAAAAATTCAAGTTTTTAGGGAAGATATAAGAGTTTTTTACACGTTGTGTGATATTATTTTTAAAAATTATTTTTCAAAGTTATTTGGATTGATCTCTTAGCATGGGATAGGTACTATGAACCCGTAAGAGTTTTAGAGACGTGAACTTCAAGTAATATCCTTTAGAATATTAAGGGTGTATATTTCAGGAGGAAATATCTGATGTTCTAAAGATAATATAAGTTTATTTCTTTTCTAAATCAATTTTAATTAATTTCTTTTATAAGAATTTAAATCTAATGATTAGGTTTATCAAATGTAGACAACACATTACTATAAAATTACTAGACAATATTTTAAATGATTACCATAATCAATATTATATGATTTCTATACCAGAAAAAACTACTTATACTTTACTTGTAAAATATAAAAGGAAAGATTATTAAAATAAAAAAAGTTTGTAAATTTTTTATAAACATAATAAATGTTATTTATTAATTATTTCTTCAGTATTTCTTAATTTAGTTAATTATATAAAACCTAAAAATATATTATCTCTATTCACAAAATTATATAAAAATTAATGACTTTATTGATAATTAATATTGTGTTTTGTTGGTAGAATCATAATTAGGTCATTTTATTCCTTTTTAGACCCTAATAAGGTTATCCCATACCACATTTATTTTCCTTTAACACTCAACTTATGTAGGGTTATCATATAAAACTGTAATTAAAAAATAAAATAAAAATTGTGAGTTAACAGTTTCCATTTATGATTGGATACGTGTTTTTCTCTTAACATTAAGATTGTATCCAAATAAAATATGTATATCTCATTTGTAGATTTCAAACCATCATTTACCGATAGAAAAAAATAAAATGAGAAATGGTTGTTGGCTACTTTTAGACCCTAAAACTAGTACTATTTATAAATAAATATCACATATTCATACTATTTGTTAGTTTACTTATATCTCTCTCTCTCTCTCTCTTTTTAATTATTACTCCTTAGATCTGTCTTTTCTCACGCTATCAGTTTCTCTTTCTTTTGTCTCTCTAAATTTCTAGACTAAATAGAGGGTTTATTATAACCAGTGTCACAAAAATTTATGCATAATTCAGTTGAAAGAATTTGAGGTGTTTGCTTCATTTCTTGTCTATATTTTATCTAATAATATTTCTTGTACCTTTCATACAGAATTTCTTCGGGTGAGTGAAATTTTGATCAAATTCTTCAATTAAAAGTAGGGTAAAGCACACTTGAATCCCTTTATGTTCAGGTGAAATGCGCAATCCGCCCTTTATCTTTTTTTTACGCTAAAAGCCCTTTATTAACGTTTTTCGTCACTGTTAGCCCTTTTGTCCATTTTCTGTCAGTTGACCGTTAGTCAATGCCATTTGGCGCCACGAATGCGACACCTCACCGCCATGTGTGCTCCACCTAATCATGATGGCATAGCAATTCCACGTCATATTTTTTATTTTAAAAATCATTATTTTAATTTAGTTATTTTTAAATTCTCCTTCTTCTTTCTTCTTCTTACCGCTCCAACATCATTGAAGAACCCAAATGAAGGGAAAAACAAAACAAAAAATTTCCACACTCGCCTTCACACACCAAGCTGCTCTCTGCACAAGGAAATCGCCTCCATCATCAACCGCTTGGATACGCCATCAACACTCGAACAGGAGGAGAAACCTGTTTTTCGAACCCAACCGGTCCATCATCTCCCAGAACCGTTCCATCATTACACAAAGCCGGAACTAATACATATCTCAAGGCTAAAGACGAGGTTTTGAGACAAAAAGTGGAAGAACTCAAAACGAAGGGTAAAGAACAAGAGAAGCTTCAAGTTGAACTCAAGAAGTTGCAGAAATTGAAGGAATTCAAACCCTATGTGGTTAATTTCTTACAAATTTATTTCATTTCCATTTCAATTCTTGGCAAATTGCATTATTAATACCTGTTATCTGCAAATCAACCACTCTATATGGTAGATATGTTATTTCTTGGTAATAACTCATGGGTATATTTCGTTATCTTGCATAGCATAGGGATGAACGGTGCAATTACCCCCTTTACTTATATTACTATGTTTCTTGCAATTATAGAAAAATTGAACCAATCGAAGGCATATACGATTGAATTGGAAGCAGAGCTCAACCAATTGAAAGACGAAAATACTAAAAATAGTACGTACTATTTTTCATGTACATAAACTAATAAGACTATTATCATTTGCATTTGTAGGAAGCAGAGATTGAGAGGAACAGAAGACAAAAGGTGATACTAAATTAATTTTCACTAGTTGTTTAGTATTGGCTATTTCAAATAGATAAAATTTATTTTAATTATTAGTGACGATTAGTGTATATTTGTAAGATACTGAGCTAATTTTGAATTGTTGTGGTGCAGTATTTGGAAGGAGTAAAGAAAAAATCAATATGCGAGGCAAAGAAAGCTGAAGAAGAAATTGGAGCTATGAAAAGGACTTACAGCTTTTAGTAAAATGGAGAAAGAGTTTCTAAGTTTGACCAGTTAAGTGGAAGATGTGGTGGTGGAGGTAGAAGTTTGAGAAGAGCAATTTCAGTGTATGAAAGCCGTGTGAGGAGTGTATTATATGCATAATAAATTAATTAGTACAAATTATTGAGTACTCCCATATTTTAAATATGTAGTGTGTTTGTAAATTAATTACTGTTTTTCTGCTTTATCGTATGGATCTTTGTGATCTTTGTTAAAATCAGAAGTATGTGATAGACTCTTTAGCTAGCAGGTGCAGGCAGATCTATGAATGATACCTGGGAATTCTTTTTTTTTTTGCTTATTTTTTTGTTTAATTCAGATTATGCATTTGTTTATATTCATACAAGCTCATTTGGGATTCATATGGGTAAAAATTTCCTTTTGATTCTAATTATACATTAACATTTATACCGTGAAAAGGTTATTTTTGTTGATAATTAAACTTGATAAGTCCAACGTATCTAATTTATCAATGTATCAAGATAATGCATTGTATTTAGGAAAAGATGGAAAGTCATCTGGTGGATGAATCAAAGCTGCACAATGAATCAAGACAGATCGTTGGCCTACCTGCTCCATGAATCAAGACAGAACGTTAGACTTCTGAGTAGTTGAAAAGTTAAGAGTTTATGTCAGTATTCTTAGTAACTAATTAGTAACTTCAGTAATTTACTAGTATAAATAGAAGTAGTATTGTAGTTCATCAGCAAGAAAAGTGTAAGAAAAATAGAGTTAAAGTTTATATTCTCCTGTCCAGTACTTCTTCTATATATTTCCCTTTATATTTTTCTATCTCCTTCCAACAAACTGGTATCAGAGCAAGGTAGATATTGCAACAATTAGTGAAGGCATGCCATTTCCAAAACTCACGAAGAGTAATTACGAGAGGTGGAGCATTCAAATGAAGGCATATCTTGGTGGACAAGATGCGTGGGATGCCATTGAAGAAGAATATGAGGAACCAGAGGGTCTGGCTGCTCTTAGCCAAGCCCAAAAGAAGGCTGCCAAAGATGCTCGAGTTAAAGATCAAAAGGCTCTTTCTCTCATTCAACTGAGTGTTGATGATTCCATCTTTGAGAAGATAGCACAAGCCACTACCTCTTATAGGGCCTGGGAAATTCTCCATAATACTTTCAAAGGAATTAATTGGGTGAAGAAGGTTCGTCTCCAAAGTCTTCGAGGTGAGTTCGAATCTTTGAAAATGAAGGATACAGAATCAATATTTGATTATGTATCAAGAATTCATGCAGTGGTAAATCAACTTCAAATGAATGGGGAAGATTTACCAGAAAATCGTGTGGTTGAGAAGATTCTTCGGTCGATTGATCAAAAGTTTGATCACGTTGTTGTAGCCATTGAGGAGTCCAATGATGTGGAAACCTTGACTGTTGACGAGTTGACAGGAAAATTACAAGTCCATGAAGAAAAGATAAAAAGAAGGACAAAAGAACCCATCGACCAAGCTTTGCAAGCAAAAGTGAATATTAAAAATGATGGTAATGCAAGTAATCAAGGCTGGCGTGGTCGAGGAAGAGGACGCGGTCGAGGCCGTGGTAGAGGTCGTGGTCGAGGCCGTGATAGTCAAGCCACATGGTATGACAATGATGCAAAAGTTGAGTCTAAATCAACTAGAGGACGAGGAAGAGGAGGCTACTATAAACAACAAGACAAGAAATCTATTGAGTGCTACAATTGTCATAGATTTGGACACTATTCATATGAGTGTTATGATGGACCTCAAGAAGGAAAAGAAAAATCTCATCTTGCATAAGAGAAAAAAGAAGATGAGACACTTTTATTGGCGTACAAGGCGTCGATAGAAGAGAACAAATCTGAATGGTACCTCGATACAGGTGCAAGTAATCATATGTGTGGAAATAAAAGCATGTTTGTCGAGATGGATGAATCTGTAAGTGGTAATATAACTTTTGGTAATATGTCAAAAACTCCAGTCAAAGGCAGAGGAAAAATCATGATCAGATTAAAGAATGGTGAACATCATTTTATTTCTGATGTTTATTTTGTTCCTGGAATGAAGGCAAATATCTTGAGTATGGGTCAACTATTGGAGAAAGGACACACTATGCAGTTAGAAGACAAGAGTCTGTATTTGAAAACAGGTGACGGGGTCTTAATTGCAAAAGTACCAATGACTAGTAATCGGATGTTTATAATGAACATACATCATGATGAAGCAAAGTGTTTAAGGTCATGTTATGAAAATCCATCCTGGATGTGGCATTTGAGGCTCAGACATCTCAACTTTGATGGATTAAAAGCAATGTCGTCTAAATATATGGTAAAAGGATTACCTCACATTGATCAACCTGATCAACTGTGTGAAGGATGTATTGTTGGAAAACAACACCGTAGAAGTTTTCCTAAGGAATCTATGTCAAGGGCAAAACAACCATTGGAGTTAATTCATGCTGATGTATGTGGACCGATCGATCCTGCCTCATTTGGAAAGAATAGATATTTTCTTCTATTTATTGATGACTATAGTCGGAAGACCTGGGTTAACTTTTTGAAGAACAAATCCGAGGTATTTTCTGCTTTCCAAAAGTTCAAAGCACTCGTGGAGAAACAAAGTGACTATCATATCAAGGCGATGAGATCTGATAGAGGAGGAGAGTTCACATCAAATGAATTCAAGGACTTTTGCGAGAAGAATGGTATTCGTAGACCTCTAACTGTTGCTTATTCACCACAACAAAATGGAGTTGTGGAAAGAAAGAATCGATCCATTATGAATATGGTTCGATCAATGCTGAAGAGTAAAAATCTGCCAAGAGAATTTTGGACCGAGGGTGTTGATTGTGCTGTGTATCTCTCCAATCGTTGTCCGACAAAAAGCATCGAAGATAAAACCCCCCAGGAGGTTTGGAGTGGATACAATCCAAGCATATCACATTTGAGAGTCTTTGGAAGTATTGCACACATGCATGTACCAGATCAGCAGCGGAAAAAGCTGGAAGATAAAAGTCAAAAGTTTATCTTTGTTGGGTATGATCATGCATCAAAGGGTTATAAATTGTATAATCCTATTGAGAAAACTAGAAGAACTATTCGAGACGTTGTGTTTGATGAAAGAAGTTCGTGGGAATGGAGTTCACAAGAAAATGCAAAATATATTTTCTTACCGAACGAGGAAAGTAGTGATGATGAAGAGAATGAGCAAGAGGAGCCGATTACTCCACCTTCACCAAATCCATCCTCATCAGAAGGAGAAAGTTCTAGAAGTGAACGCCCCCAAAAGACAAGATCATTGCAAGAAATCTATAATCTCAATCAGAACCCAAATTTATTTTGTTTGTTCGCGGATACCGAACCTGTAAGTTTTGAGGAAGCAAGTAGAAGTGAAAAATGGATAGACGCCATGAATGAAGAGATTTTCTCTATCGAAAAAAAATAAAATTTGGGAGTTGACTACCTTGCCTCCGGAGCAGAAACCCATCGGTGTGAAGTGGGTTTACAAAATCAAGAAGAATGCAAAAGGAGAAATTGAAAGGTACAAAGCAAGGCTTGTGGTAAAGGGTTACAAACAAAGGAAGGGATTGATTATGATGAAGTCTTTGCCCCTGTTGCTCGATTGGAGACAATCATATTTCTTATTTCCTTGGCAGCACAAAAGAAATGGAAGATTTACCAGATGGATGTTAAATCAGCATTCTTGAATGGAAATCTTGAAAAGGAGGTGTATATAGAGAAACCAGAAGGATATGTTGTTAAAGGGCATGTAGATAAGGTGTTAAAATTGAAGAAGGCCTTATATGGTTTGAAGCAAGCCCCAAGGGCTTGGAATAGTCGCATAGATCAACATTTTCAGAAGAAGGGTTTCAATAAATGCCCACACGAGCATGCTCTCTATGTCAAGACAAATGAAAAAGGAGATATCTTAATAGTTTGTATCTATGTCGATGATTTAATATTTTTAGGAAACAATGATGAAATGATTGTATCATTTAAGCATGAAATGACCAAGGAGTTTGAGATGACAGACATCGGGTTGATGTCCTATTATCTTGGGATAGAGGTGCAACAAAGTAGTGAGGGAACTTTAATCTGTCAAGAAAGTTATGCCAGAGAAGTTCTAAAGAAATTTAAAATGGAGAATTGCGAGTCCATTAGCACCCCGATCAATGTAGGTGAGAAGTTATCTAAGGACACTGGTGGAGAACCGGTCGATCCGACCTTATTTAAAAGCTTGATTGGAAGCCTAAGGTACTTAACCTGCACTAGACCAGATATTCTGTATGCTGTTGGTCTTGTTAGTCGCTTTATGGAGAACCCGACCATCTATCATTTTAAAGTAGCAAAGAGGATTCTCCGATATATTAAAGGTACTATAGATCATGGAATTTTATATCCTGCTTCTGGAAACTTAAAGTTGGTAGGATATAGCGATAGTGATTGGGCAGGAGACATTGATGATCGCAAGAGTACAACAGGTTTTGTTTTCTACTTTGGTGAATCAGCTTTCACCTGGATTTCAAAGAAGCAGCCAATTGTCACATTGTAAACATGTGAAGCTGAATACGTGGCTGCAACATCTAGTGTGTGTCATGCACTTTGGCTAAGAAATCTTCTTAAGGAGTTGGGATTTAATCAAGTTTAATCAACAGATATTCATGTTGATAACAAGTCTGCAATTGCCTTAGCAAAGAATCCAGTATTTCACGATAGAAGTAAGCACATTGATACTCGTTTTCACTTCATCAGGGAATGTATTGCAAAGAAGGAGGTTCAAGTCAAATATTTGAAGACTGATGATCAAGTAGCAGACATTTTCACAAAGCCTTTAAGAAAAGACGTGTTCGAGAAGTTGAAGAGTCTGTCTTGGAATGCGAGCATCAAGTTTAAGGGGGAGTGTTGATAATAAAACTTGATAAGTCCAACATATCTAATTTATCAATGTATCAAGACAATGCATTGTATTTAGGAAAAGATGGAAAGTCATCTGGTGGATGAATCAAAGCTGCACAATGAATCAAGACAGATCGTTGGCCTACCTCCTCAATGAATCAAGACAGAACGTTAGACTTCTGAGTAGTTGGAAAGTTAAGAGTTTATGTCAATATTCTTAGTATCTAATTAGTAACTTCAGTAATTTACTAGTATAAATAGAAGTAGTATTGTAGTTCATCAGCAAGAAAAGTGTAAGAAAAATAGAGTTAAAGTTTATATTCTCCTGTCCAGTACTTCTTCTATATATCTCCCTTTATATTTTTCTATCTCCTTCCAACAATTTTGTCTAGTGAATGGGAAGTTGTTAAATCAAGTTAATGCAACACACATTGTCTTAATTCCCAAAGAGAAGAAGCCTCTAAAAGTGAATAAATTCAAGCAAATATCTTGTGTCAATACAACTTATAAAATAATATCTAGAATCATCTGCACAAGACTAAAGAAGGTACTCAGCTCTATTATTTCTCTTAATCAAGCCGCTTATGTAGGTAATAGATATATAAGCAACAACATTTTGGTTGCACAAGATGTGGTTTTAGGTTATGAGAAAACAAATTGTGAACCAAAATGCACTATCAACCTTGATCTACAAACGGCTTATGATAGTGTAAATTGGAAGTTTCTTATAAACACTTTAGTGTCTTTCAATTTTCCTTCAATGTTTATAGACTGGGTGAAGATGTGTGTGTTCTCCAACGTATTTTGTTTGTATTAATGGAGAAGCGTGTGGTTATTTGAAAGGTAAGAGGGGTTTGTGGCAAGGTGACCCCCTCTCACCTTATTTATTCGCAATTTGTATGGAAGTTTTCACAGGGCTTTTTAACCATTTAGCGAGAAGAAGGGAATTTAAGTATCATAAAAAATGTGAAGTTATGAAGTTAAATCACATCATATTCGCTGATGATCTTCTCATTTTCTTTGGAGCAAATATACAATCAGTTGACTTGATTAGAAGGGGTTTGAATTTATTTACAAGAACCTCTGGACATAACATCAATTATCAAAAAAGTGAGCTGTATTTTGGTGGTATAAATCATGTCATTCAAGGTAAAATTTCTGATTTACTAAACATAAAAATTGGGAGCTTACATGTGAGATACTTAGGAGTGCCATTACATTCAAAAAAATTGAGTGTTGATGAAGGTAATAAGATTGTTGATAAGATTTTTAGTAGTATAAATAATTGGACTTCCAAATTTTTAACTTATGCTGGAATAGTAGAATTAATCAGATGCGTGTTAATTAGTAAAATTCTATTTTGGTGTCGCGTATTTTTATTTCCAAACAAGTTATATACAAGCTGAATCAATTAATGAAGAGCTTCTTGTGGAAAGGAAAACTTAAAGGAGCACAAGGTGCCAAGATATCTTGAAAGAAAGTATGCATGAAAAAAAGAGAAAGGTGGACTTGGAATTCCGAGGATAGAAGATTTAAATCTTGTTTGTTTATTATTCACCTTCTTGAGAATGTATTCTCAATATGATAACAAGATATTGTAAAAGACATGTGTATTTGGAGTTTGGAGGAGAAAAAGTCACATACTTGGGTTTGGAAGAAAATGATGAAGATAAGGTGTATTGCCTATGAACTAATAAAGTGTTCAATGGAAGAGACACCTATATTATATGGGATAAGTGGATTAATGGATCAAGTATACAAGAAAAACTGGTAATTGAGTTGGAGAAAAGCAACTTAAATAGTAACAAAACTGTTGAGGCTTGCTATGGCGGAAATAGGTGGAGATTACCACCATGTATTGGTAAAATCCTTCCTATTCTTAACAAATATAGTTTAAAACCTGGTCAGGATATTAAAGTGTCGAAAGAAAGTAATAAAAAAGCTTTTCATTCAAGAAAACTATGTTTTATATAACTTCTGATGGTAGTGTTGAGGATGTAAATTGGTTTAATATTGTTTGAGCTAAAACAAGTATTCCAAGATGCGCTTATATATCATGGCTTGCTTTTCAAAACAGGTTGAGTACCAAAACTAGAATGCTAGAATGGGGTTGTATAATTAACCCTGTTTATAGTCTTTGTAAAGCTGTAACAGAGGATCATATTCACATCTTCTTTAGCTGTTCTTTTACAAGAAGAATCCTTACTAGAGTGCTTATGGAATGTGATATTCATTTTATACCCAGAGATTTAGAGGAGTTAGCTAATATGGTTCATAATTTACCAAATGAAGAGCATAGAATGGTGGTAAGTTCTATGTTTACTTCATACATTTACTTGATTTGGAGGGAAAGAAATGATAGAGAACATGGAGGTACGGGATTCAATGAAGAGCTTATTGGTGGGAAAATTATTCAAATGGCGAAATGGATGTTAAAAGCTCGGAAATTTAAAAATGAAAGTATTGAGAAATTAATTGATAAACTAGATTTGGGCTAGGAAATGTCTTTTGTAATAGTTAGCTATTAATTGGGTTTTAGGCCTATTTGGGCCTAGAAAAGTTTGTAATAGTTTATCTAAGTAATGTTCTAGTAAAAGTCTCTTAAAGTAGTTAACCCATCTTGGGCTAATTGTGAATTTGGTTTAAAGTTGTAAGGACATATGAAGTTAATTTTCATGATAATTAAATTTAATTTGATGATTAAAACGAAATTTGTTTCAATTTTCAAAGTAAACAATTCAAAAGGTTAATAGTAAGTATAAACCTAATTAATGATTTTTTTTTAAAATTATTTGATTTTTTAAGATTTTTTCCGTATTTGTCTATGAATGTGAATTGCTCTGTATCAGAGCGATTCATGTACATCGTGGGCTAACAACGATACTAAGCCTGATTCGAATCGAAACATATATGCATCGTAATCGTATCGTAGAACCGTATCGTGAATGGATGAAGCATCAGGAAATCTGGAGGAGCTATAAGGAGAGGTGTTTATCCACAGCAATCACCAGCGATGTACCGTACAAGAGTGGAATAATATTGGTTGAATATGGGTGGTTTGAGAGGTTCGAGTAAATGAACTATAGATGGTCTGTAGAGAAAGAGAAGGTGGAGGAAAGGACGCAACCTAGGATGATCATATGAACAGAGAATCTGTAGCGAGATCCAGAGCAAGGAAATGAGTAAACTTATTACTATTTATTTGTGAACCATGCAACATAAAGTATTTTAATTTTTTTATACAACAAATTATTTTTTCTCAGTTAAATTTTGAACAAATGCAAAAAATATGCCATTATCTTATAAATATAGACCATATGGACCTATCGTTGAATATTTTGAACACAGGAAATATAGGACTTCTCTCCCGGACACCACGGGGACTAATTGTGCAACTAACCCATTTAAATATTTGAAACGGGAATGATTAACTTACTCAAGGATGCCGAATATCAATTCATTTTCCCAGCAGTTCATGCCCTTTTAAAAACAAAATCTCTCTGGTAGAAAATGTTGTGTCCTAACAATTCTGAGCACTTCACTTCATCCATCAAAACTAAGTTTTGATTAAGTGTTCACTTACCATTGTACCTGTAGTTTCCCAAAGAAGTCCAAGGGAAATACCGATCAAAGGAGATAAAAGAGGATTTGTATGGCATCGCGTTTGGGTACTTTATAGAAAAATACATTTTTTAGGTTAGATATCAATTTAAGATTTCCATGACCAACAATTTTTGTAGAAGACAGTGAATGTAAAAAGTATGCGTCATAGGCAGATAGTAGGATTGAACAAAAAAATCGAAAAATAAGGAAATTTGAATTGAAAAAACAACTCAGTTTAGTATACCTATTTATGAACCTGAGGTTTCCGGTCAGTTTTTTATGTTAAAGTGTACCAAAATAGCAAATCATCCCTAATTTTGTTACACGATAAACTTTTTGTGTGTATAAATTCGAAAATGACAATTTAATTTTATGCATTTAATTAGTTTTATAATTGATACGTTGTTAGATTATAAAAAGATATTTTGTCTAATTAATCACTCATATTAAATAAATTAGTATCCCAAAGGAGATTTATTTCAAAAGATAGGGTAAAATTGAAAAAAAACTTTAAGAAAAGATTGACAAAGCCTAATAGCCACAAAAATTAAACAACTAAAATCAAACCAAACCAAGCCCATACTAAAATGACCAAATATCAAAGCTGGACACATAGTTCGATATCATTACCCATAAAAATTGAACGATCAACCAAACTGGACCAGACCATGCCACCTTTAATAGATGGATATATAAAAATAATCTTAAAAAAAGGTCAATCTTGAAAGATAAAAAAGAGTTGTTCCACACGTTTATGTGGTTGGATTAATTATTTATGTATAGAAATATTTACAAGATGAAATAACTATAAAATCTTATCTACAAGACTATTCAAAATTTAAATTTATAAAGGTAAAAACTAATAAATATCTTTAATTTTATGTGTAGATTGATTTTCAAATATAGACTAGACTTCCATCGAATCCATATTTATGTAATATCAGAGAACAATGAGTTATGGACTTAATTATTAAGTAGAGGATTTGATAACGATGAGATATAAAAACTCGGGTTTCCAAGTAGACAGTGACATAAAGAAGGCTACTACAGGTTATATGTTTACCTTAACAAGCGGTTCTATCTCGTTATAAGCATTAAGCAATCTTACACATCTAATTCTACTATGGAAGGTGAGTATGTGGAAACTTAAAAGGCTTATCAATAGGTTGTATGTTATGTAAGCTACTCGTACAGCTTGAAGTTGTATATGCTGCTGAGAAGCCTCTTATCATGTACAGCGATAGTAGTGGAGTTGTGGACAATTGCAAAGAACCCACGAATCGCAAGAGACACAAGCATATAGAGTTCAAGTACTACCTCATGCGAAAGTGTGTGAATGATCAGGAAGTTGAGGTAGAGCAAATCATTCGGCCCATAATCTTTCCAACCCCTTCACTAAGGCTCTTCCTAAGAAAGTTTTCACTACTCATTTGGAGTCTACGTAGATTAGCCTATCATAACTCATTTTCAAGTTTGGATGTGGTACTTTTGATATCTCTCCTTAATTTCAATCCTATAAAAATCCAAAAAGATATGTCTATTAATTTTTTGTAAGCATCCTATGTGGTTAATACTATTTTAATGGTCTGTTTTTTTTTTTTGCATGAGTTGATTTGTATAGTTTCTTACATTCTTAGAGTATAATGTTGATATTAGGATTTTGAACAACAATATTTGACGCCGAGTCTCTTGTAAGGCCTGGAAAATATTTGAGTATTGTAGAAAGAGTGGTCGGCAGTTTTAGAACTACGTCATTCATATCCATGAGGCAAAGTAAATGTTTTACTAGTTTGCACATTAATGATACACCGTAAAAACACCCGATAAATACAAATACATGAAACTATGTTGCACTCTTTCACTCACTATGAGGGTTTTTAAATAGGTAGTACAAAATTATATCACAATTCTTTTAATAAGAACAGTAAGAGAAATAAGTATTTCTCTCCTTTAGTAAGACGTAAAAACATTCTTACATGTTTAATCAGATTATTATCTTTTTTCAGTCCATATCTACGTAAAATCGGAAAAAAGCATAGATTCAGTCCATAAGACGGAATATCAAGCTTGGAGGGCTATAACTAAGGGGTAACTAACGGAGAAAATTTTGATGTACTCCTTATGTAGGGGAATTGAGTCTAGACGATTGCCTAAGGGGTCAGTATGGGAAAACCTTAATTAAATCTACAATATTATCAAATCCAGCAAATGGCCTACATATTCTCTCTTACAAAACCTTTTGTAAATCCTCCCAGCTAACATGTCTAGTTAATGGCCTATGCTCACTCACGAAAACCCTCGATTCAATCCCTAGGATGACGTATCATGTTCAGGGACCGACCCGAAATATTTCCCTAACGAAAACTCAATTTCATCCCTCAAATGGTTTATCGAGTCTAAGGTATAGACCTAAGGGGTCACCTTGGCAAAACCTAAATTAAAATCTATAAGATTATTGAGTCAAGTGAATAGTTGATGTCTCGTTTTCTGTGATGTAAATTAATAATTCAAAGATATCATTTTGGGATAACTTTTTGGATAAAATATCGGTTTATTCCATGATTTAACATAAATTAAATTTCAATTCTTAGCTATTATATGTGATTATTCATGTTTTAGAGCAATTTGAGGTAGTTTTGTTTTCATTTTGTAGCTCTTATAACATGTAGGAAAAAAGTATGCAAATCCAATTTACAAGAAGTTAAATTAACATCTAAGATGATTGGAAATGAGACTGAGACAATTCAAGGGGTCAAGAAGATCATTAGAAATCAAAGCACCAAATTTTAAAAACTATTTCGTCAGCTTGAAAAGTTAATATAAACATGATTGGTAATGAATATTCTTATAAAATATATAGATCTTGAGTTTAGTACATATGGCAGGAAGGGCGTCCAATTCTGAGTTGTGACGAGAAAGTTATGGACGTTTTAATGAGATGTCTTAAGGAGATCAGATTTAACAGAGAAGTCCACATATAACTTTTGACCGATTTTTTGGCCTATGACTTAAATTTTGATTTTCTAATATATATTAGTAGTTTTACATTAATTTATAAAAACCTTTTCATTCATGCAATAGTCTTAACTTGTCGAGCAAGAAAGAAGTAAAGGAGAGCAAGGAAACAACATAATATTTCCTTCCATATAATCCTTTTCCCTCAAAATTTATATTATGTATTTAATTATTGTTTTAATTATTCAAGCATGAAATACACATATTATATGTTGACATTTTACATGTATGAACCATAGTTATGTTTTGTTATTATTTTCTATGAAATTTGGGATGACATGTTAATTTAATTAGATTTTGGATTGCTTGCTTATTACAATTCTTGTGATTAGGTAATTATTTAAATTGATAACGTATTAATTTTTGTGAGGGATTAAAACTACATCCATAAGGGGGGGTTTAATTCTCAGAGAATAGAATTATAATTGTTTAGTTGAGTCTCACAAGATCTAACTAAGCTAGATAATCACATAGGGTTTGAACTTTAGGCGTCTAGATAACAAGTGGCGGATTCACTCATAAGAGGTTCATAGGGTAAGATAGCAGCCACTTACTAATCCATAAGGAACTTAGAGAGACTTTAGTATCAAAGCTAGCAACTGAAATTCTTAATTTACCCTTAAAATCCATATTATCATCTTTATTTACATTTTAGTCTATTAGATTTATCTTAGTTGATATTTTAGTTTAATAGTTAATTAATGCTTAAAACGAAATAAATATCCCTTTTTTTTGTTTTAGTTTTTATATGAACAAATATCTAGGTCAGGACTAAAATTACACGTTAACTCGTTGTTACATGTGGAGACGATAAATTTTTATCACTATTATTATTTGTGATGATCCATACACTTGCAAGGTATCATTCTTCGAGAGGTGATTTTATATCACACCTTTAGGACAACAATGTCCTATGTAGCCTATTTGGAAAAATCTCGTATGAATTCTCCAGGGTTATGTTTCTGGTGGATGGCTAACGCAATCGTTCTTGTAACCCCTAGATTCAACATGAGGAAGGTTATTGAGTGATTAATTAACCCCATTCAAACATGGTTATGACTAAAAACCTAATACGGTTAATATGGTCAACATTCAGTTCCTTATTCAACCTAATGAAACTTATCGGGTAATAAATAAACCCATTTAGTTATGGGTCATGACCAAAAACCTAAAACAGTTACCACAATCAACATTCGGTCATCGGTTCAACCTGAGGAAGGTTATTGATTAAACAGTAAGACACCTATCGTGACCTAAAACTTAATATGGTTGACACGGTTAACATCCAGTCCTAATTGAACATTAGGAAGGGTATCGAGTAAAAAATAAAAACACATAGACATGGGTCATGACCTAAATCCTAGAATGGGTAACACAACCAACATTAATTCCTCAATTGAATTTAAGGAAGGTTATCAAGTAAAAAATAATAAACCAATTCAAATATGGGTCAAAACCTGAAACCTGATACAGTTCAGTCGATCAACATTCATTCCTCAATTCAACATTAGACAGGTATGGGTCACGGCCTAAGTTATCGAGTAAGAAAATAATAAATCTATTCAACTATGGGTCACAACCTAAATTATAATACGGTTAACATGGTCAACATTCAGTCCTTGATTCAACCCGAGGAAAGTATTGAGTAAAACTTAAACACATTCTAAAATGGGTCACAGACTACAAACTAATCGTTAACACAGTAAACATTCAGTCCTCAATTCAACCCGAGGAATGTTATCGAGCAAATCATAAAACCATTCTGACATGGGTCATGAACTAAAACCTAATATGGTTAACACAACCAACATTCATTCCTCGATTCAAACTGAAGAAGGTTATCGAGTAAAAAATAATAAACCCATTTAAACATGAGTAACGACCTAAAACCTAGTATGGTTAGCTTGGTCAACACTAGACCTTAATTCCTTCTGATAAAGGTTACTGATTAAACAATAAATCCATTCAGACATGGGTCATGACCTAAAACTTAACACGGTGTACACGGTCAACATGCATTCCTCGATTCAACCCGAGGAAGGTTATCGAGTATGAAATAATAAACGTATTCATACATGGGTCACGACCCAAAGCCTAATACGGTTAACACAGTCAACATTCATTCCTCGATTCAATATTAGGAAGGTTATCGAGTTAAATAATAATAATAAACCCAGTCAAACACGGGCCACGACTTAAAACCTAATACATGTAACATTGTTAACAACTATTTTTCGATTTAACCTAATGAAGTTTGTTGAGAAAAAAAATAATAAACCCATTCAATTATGAATAACGGCCTAAAATCTGATAGAACTAAAACAGTCAACAATAATTCTTCCATGCAACTTGAGGAAGGTTATCGAGTAAATTATAATAACAAAAACATTCAAACCTTGGTCATAACCTAAATCCTAGTACGGTTAACACTGTAAACATTCATTCATATATTAAACCTAATAAAGGTTATCAAGTACAAAAATAATCACATTCAAACATGGGTCACGATTAAATCCAAATAGGGTTAACACAATTAATATTCAACCCTCTTTTCGAATGCCACCAAAAGAAACTTGTTGAATAGAGGATCATGAATTAAAGACCCTCAAAGCGGTGCGTTTGGAAAGCCTTTAAAGAGGATAGTACATCATATTAAAAACGGAACAAAGAGTAAAAAATAAATAATTACAAGATCTTAAGAAAGTCTCTCACAACTACGTTCATAAAGAAGAAAGGAGAACACCCTCAATCAAATTACGACGACCCCCAGGCAGTTATGACTTTTCAAAGTTGCCTCACGAAAACCAAAAATTAAAAATAAATTAAAACATGCACATAAAAAAGTAGTTCCAAGAAAGGGAGAAGTACTTGCTTTTGCGAGAAAAACTCAATCTCCAAGTTTGTGTTTGACGTTCTCGATCCTTGAAAATGTGTGAAAACAACATTTGGCTTTTTTAACAGCCGAATCCAGCTCTATATGTGCATTATATTGAAAAATATCACTAACAAAAGTTGGAGATTTTATTCCAAACTTTTCGTTGCCTCTTGAATAGCAATTTTCTGATCGCGCATGCCAAAGTTATGACTTTTCAAAGTTGGCTCCCGAAATCCAAAAATTAAAAAAAAAATCTAAACATGCACAAAACAAATAGCTCACAAGAAAGGGAAAAATACTTACTTTTGCAAGAATCCCTCAGTCTCCAAGTTTGGAGTTGACGTTCTCAATCCATAAAAACGCTAAAAACGGCATTTTCCCTTGTTTAGGGGTGAATCCAGCTCAACATGTGTCTTATTTTGAAAAATGTCACTAGCAAAAGTTTTAGATTTTCTTCCAAGCTTTCTGTAGCCTCCTGAATCGCTATTTTCAGAGCTCACACGCCAAAGTTAAGACTCTTCAAAATTGGCTCTCGAGAAACTAAAAATAATAAAAAATAGTTCAAAAGAAAGTGAAGCGTACTTAATTTTTTTGGGAGAATTACCATATCTCTAATTTTGTGGTTGACGTCCTTAGTCCATGAAAATGCATAATTACTACGTTTCCACTTGTTGAAGGGTGAATAAAGCTCTATATGTTCCAAATGTTGAAATATGTCACTAATGAAAGTTGAAGATCTTCTTCCAAGCTTTATGTCGCTTTCTTGAATTTGGAAAAGTATCACTAATAAAAGTTGGATATCTTCTTCTAAGCATTCTGTTGCCTCCTGAATCACAATTTTCAGAACTCGCATGCCAAATTTATGACTTTTCAAAGTTTTCTCTCGAAATTCAAAATTTAAAATAATTAAAACATGTACACAATAAATAGTTCACAAGAAAGGGAAACGTACTTACTTTTGCGAGAATCACTCGGTCTCCAAGTTTGACGTTAACGTTCTCGATTTGTAGATACGCAAAAAAAGGCATTTTCCCTGTTTTAGGGGTGAATCCATCTCTACATGCGCCTGATTTTGGAAAATGTCACTAAAAAAGTTGGAGATCTTTTTCCTATCTTTTTGTCGCCTCCTGATTCGCAATTTTCAAACCTCGCATTCCAAAGTTATGACTCTTCAAAATTGGTTCTTAGAAACCAAAAAAAATAATAATACATGCATATAGCAAATAGTTTAAAAAATGGAAAAGTACTTACTTTTTTGGTACAATCATTCAATCTCTAAGTTTGTGGTTGACGTCCTCGATCCATGAAAAGGCGTACTAACAGTGTTGTCCCTTGATTACACGTTAATCAAGCTCTGTCTGTGCCTAACTTAGAAAATGTCACTTCTAAAAGTTGAAGATCTTATTCCAAGCTTTTTGTCGCTTTCTTGAATCGCAATACTTGGAGCTCGTATGCCAAATTTTTGACTCTTCAAAGTTGGCTCTCGAAAAGTAAGAATTAAAAAAATTAAAACATGCCCATAACTAATAGTTCACAAGAATGAGAGACGTACTTACTTATACAAGAATCACTCAGTCTCCATGTTTTGGGTTCACGTTCTTGATCCATGAAAACGCGCAAAAACGGAGTTTTCCCTTGTTTAGGGGTGAATCTATTTTTAATAATGACTAATTTGGAAAAAAATCACGAACAAAAGTTGGAGATCTTCTTCAAATCTTTTTGTCGCCTCAAGAATTGTAATTTTCGGAGCTTGCATGCCAAAGTTATGACTCTTCAAATTTGACTCTTAGAAACCCAAAATTAAAAAAAATTAAAATATGCGCATAAAAATAGTTCAAAAGAAAGGGAAAAATACTTACTTTTTCGAGAGAATCACTAAATCTTTAAGTTTGTGGTTGAAGTCCACGATCCATGACACCGTGTAATAACAGTGTTTGACCTTGTTTAGGGGTGAATAATGTTCTAACTGTTCCTAATTTGGGAAAATGTTACTAATAAAAGTTGAAGATCTTCTTCCAAGCTTTATGTCGCTTTCTTGAATTGCTATTTTTCTGTTAGTAACCCCTAAGGTATAGCCCTCCAAGCTCGATAGTCTGTTTTATGGATTGAATCTATGATTTTGTCCGAGTTTAGGGGTTAATTTTTTGCGATTCAAGAATGCGACGGAAATCTTGGAAGAATATCTTCAACTTTCATTAGTAACATTAGCCCAAATTAGGCACATATAGAGCTTTATTCACCTCCTACACTAGGCCAAGCGCAATTATTTTAGATTTTCATGGATCGAGGAAGTCAACCACAAATTTAAGATTTAGTTATTCTCCCAAAAAAGTAAGTACTTTTCCCTTTCTAGTCAAGCTCAGGATGGTTTGCACCACCACTCCTGGCATTACACTTTTTATATCAAGATTCTCTATATTTCCTTATTTTACCATGTCAAGCTTTGGAATGATTCATTGCTCGCGAATCCAAAATAACCACTAATATGCATGATAGGTCAAGCAACAGCATGACCGCTCCTCCACCGCTGGCATTTTGATTTTTATCTTTGTTATTGAGAAGAATTTTGTTTCAAATGAATAAATACTTACTTGCAATATTTTGTTTTGTCTCGTGAAACAGTAGGAAGCATTAACATGTAGATAAAGAAGATAAGGAAGAAGACATAAAACAAAGGAAGAAAAAAAGGAATGGAAGAACAAAAGAATTAATAAGGCACATAGAAGGTTCTAAAAAGTATCTAAGTGAAACCATGGTTAGTTTAATCATGAGAGTGATGGTTAATACGAACTAAGTTCAAGTTTTCAAGGGAAATAGCAGCCATGCAATAAAGGAAACCCCATTAAGTCTTGGTATTCTCGAAAATGTTGTATATGATCAACTCCATTTCACTCTTAACAACCTTATGAATGGTAGATAACAAATAATCTCAAGTGCCAAAGTTAATTTGAGGTCTTTTAAACATGCCAAAAATAAGGTATGCCTCTTCACCTTTATTAGTTGGGTATCTATAAATTGCATAGTAACTAACATTAATTGTAACAGCTTCCCTAAAGCATAGAAATCACTATCTACATAACAACATTTTCAATAATCGTTTGAGATTTATAAAAATCTCTTCTACTTTTAGTTTAATTAATTACTCCCAGAAAATATTGCCACTAAAGAGCGACATTCACTCCCTTTGGCAAAGGTGAGTAATAATGCTATGCATAGAGTTGAAGTATTGAATAATGGATCACAAACTAAATCATTGATTGGTACTATCCAAAGTTTCACTCTAATTTTAAGGGTTATTGGTAAGCAAAGGGTGATGCCAATGTTTTCATAAAATTCATCTTGGAATACTAGTTTGTCGATGGAAAAATTTGGGTTTCAGAAATTTAAATTTAAAATTTAAAATTTAAGTGATGCCAATGTTTTCATAAAATTCGAACTTTGATCATTATAAGGTTTATTTAAATTTTAAATTTTAAATTTTAAATTTTAAATTTTATATTTTATATTTTATATTTTATATTTTACATTTATGGATTTGGTTTTACTTTTTATAATTTGAATTTTATGGGGTTGAATTAAGTTTAATATATTATATTCCAAATTTCCAGGTTGGATTTTAATTTATTATTTAATAATTTAGGTTGAATTAAGTTTAATATTTTATATTTAACCAATGTGAGTGAATATATAGCATAAGTGTCTCTAATTTGAAATAACTTGGTGCGAGTTGGAGGAAGGTATAGCCATCAATGAGTATTCCCTTAGTCCCCATGCTACAAAGTCCTTCCAATGTGTGGCCCTTAAAGTTTACTAGAAACTGAAATCATGCTAAAAGCTTCTACTACGGTGAAAGAAATTAGAGCTCTAAAAAAATAAGCGACATATCCATAAGCCGTCTAAGGAATTTGGAATTAGTATTGATCACTCATCAGATCCTAATACCCTAATACCTCCCAGGGATATAAGAACACTCTAGCACCCATTAGTAAACAGTGGTATCTAGAAGAGATTTATTGGACAATCACAGCTAAATGTAAGTGAATGAAAGAGGGAGATCTGAACAATAAATTCTACCATTTCTGTACGAAAATTTGGTGTGCCTTAAACCAAATCATTTTCTTATAGATCTATTTAATAATTAGGTAGAGGGCATGCTTAGCTTGATCAATGCACTACTTATTTTTATGTCGGCCTCTACAAAATTGAAGGCCAATGGTGCCTCAAAGTCTTTCTTGAACTGCAATCCTGGGATGGTATCTCATTGTTGACAATATCCCTTTGAATTGATATATTTATATGGTATAAGTTGAAAAGGCGACTTGGAGTTTGAGGGAAACCCAATCACCTGATCCTGATGGCTTCAATGGACGTTCTACCAAAGATTTGTATACCTCCTAGCCCGTAATATTCTAGCTTTTCCAAGCTTTATTTTAAGGGTCGCATGATCAAGGCCTTAAATAAGGCTATTATAGTACTCATTCTGAAAGTTGATCATCCTACTTTGCTGGGTAATTTTCGACGCATTAGCCTAGCTAATTTTATTTAAATGTGATAGGAAGAAAATTATAGGGTCGTACACTTGTGAGGAGACAACATTATTCCTCTCCCTTTAACCTTACTAATTTTTTGGGATGCAATATTTATTTAATTTTTTATTACTTTGTCAAACCGTACACTTGTGAGGAGACAATACTATTCCTCTCCCTTGTCTATTGCGATATGATCTCCTAATTTGGCCATATTTTAGTACATGGATATATTTGGCTAATACTAGGTATAACCAAGATCTAAAGTAATTATAACCTACAAATTGATGCTCACATTATCAAACAATAGTCCTCTCCACCCCCACCTTAGTAATTATGGATAAAATATGGAATGGTACACTTCATCTGGAACTAAAATCTTTGTTATGAGAAGTGTCTCTCAATGCTTCCCCATATTGAATAATATGTTTCATTGTAAATGTATTAAGTCACCTACCTGGAACATATGTCAACTCTCTGACAAGCCATTCAAGCACATGTTCTTTTAATGCACTTGGACTAGACAACTCCGGCTTAAGGGCTCCCTACCTACCAGTGGGCCTTTCCCTGAAGAGTCTCTGTTCGAATGGCTTCTCATGGACCTTGTGTCCAACTGCACAAAGAATGGTGTTTAGACAAAAAAATAATACCTAGGATAACATTTACTTGTTGGACTATCTAGTTTCACTAAATAAATTTGTTATGGACCAGAAAAATATAAATGTGCATACTATTCTCGTTCAACCGATTAATAACCTGGATTATTTTTTTACTCATGTATTGCATGCTTCGCACTTACCCCTTTATTTCCTATGATGATTCGGTCTCAACTAACATCACTATTTTTGTTGGATACCATTAAACACAACACAAACACGTGGGCCCTCATGGGGTAGTTGTATGTGGAAAATCTAGTCGTGAAATCTGATGTTTCATCCTTACTACCGACTGGTTAGCATCAAGAAACCTATTTTGTTTGTCATATAGTCTTTTCACGTTACCGTTGAAAATGATGTTTTGACCGACAAAACCTCTAAAATTTCTTCTACATATGAGGCTACGTGTTAAAAATATATAATTAAAAAAAATCGAAATATTATATATTTATCTATTTAACCCTAATAGCTCGTCCTATCCGAAATTATTAATGTGAGCATTAGTTTAAATTGGTTTTGTTTTTTTCTAAAAGTCATTAATCGTGTTAATGTTAAATTAAATGGTGTACGACTTTAGGTCTTAAGTTCTCTCATTTTTCATTTGTCTTAAAATATATCATTTTTTTTTGATAAAATTCAACCAAAAAAAATCGTTTGTTAATATAAACCTACGCCCAATTTTTCAACTGTGGCCTTTCACAGATCCACTGATCAAGTGCACCGCCACCAAGTCCTTGCACAGCCAGATCTAGTATTTCCAGTGCACCGCCACCAAGCCCTTCCAGAGATCTAGGATTAGAGTGCACCACCGCCAACAAACCCTTCTATAGATCCACTGTTTCGATTGCACTTCCACAATCCACATAACTCTTCCATAGATCTAGTGTTCGAGTGCACCACCACCAAGCCCTTCCACCAGTGTTCGAGTGCACCACCACCAAGACCTTTCACCAGTGTTCGAGTGCACCACTGCTAAGCCTTTCCACTGATCAGTGTTCGAGGGCACCGCCACCAAGCCCTTCCACTGATATATACAAGAAAATATTTTATACAGTTAATATGGTAAGTCTCTCTCAATGTTGTTTTTCGTTACACTTCCTTTAGTTTAACCTTATATGTTCTCATCGCTCTAAGTGTACGTAGAAGATTCACACTTCTTATCTGATCATCTCATACATGTAACATTATTATATTTAAATTTCTCTATTTAAATTTATTTGATAATTAAATGATAGATATTTTAGTCTTAAAAGTAAAAATATCTAGTGAGATCCATATTTTAATGCAAATAGTTAGTGGGATTAATTATATTACTAGAATTCTAAAAAGGCCTTGAGTGGAATTTTCAGTATTTGACCCTCAACATTTAAAACCACTTCATTTAAATGTGATCACAATCACATTCAATAACACATAAAATGAAATCAAAATTAAGCTCTCGTTTGTATAAATATTTTGTCATCAAATATTTTTTTAATACATATGAATACTCTTTCCATGACATAACCCTTTTCAAATTCTTCATATCTTTTTCATTTTAATACTAGTGGATTAGTTAGTTTGGCATGAAAAGACATATTGTTGAATATTTGAATATATATTAGTGTTCATTGTCTAATATTTGAGTGATTTATGTTACTATTTTTCAATTTAGTTCCAAATTGCACAAGGTGTAAATGATTATATATATACTAGGGTGCGATTTCTTTTTTCACCATATAGTACTTGTCGAGCTAATTTTCTCTATTTAAACGTCACCCGTATTTCGTTAGGACACTCGTTTCAAACAAGCTGTGGTATTTTATATTTTGAGAGCAAAAATTATTAATTAATATGTAAGATATATATGATTAAGAATCAATAGTCATTGAAAAACAAATTGATGTACATATTCTTCTTATAGTTAAATTTGGTAAGTATAAATAAAAGTTGAACTATTAAAGTACTTGTCGCTTGAATAAAAATTAAAAATATAACAAGCTCTAGATTATTAAATATTTAAATTAGGAAAAAGTATTACCTTTAGAAAAAAATTATGTATAATGCTATTTAACCAAATAAATTTATTTTGAATTTCACTTCGGAAAAATTTATTATAAAACGGTTGTTTTAATGTTATAATGGTATATAGAGAATTTTAGATATTTTGATTTTTCCAAAAGTTCTCACACGTATCTACAATAGAAATTCATGTTTTAGGGAAGATTCAAGAGTTTATTACACATTGTCTAAACTTATTTTTGAAATTATTTTTTAAATTTATTTGGATTGATCTCTTAAGTTTTAGAGACGTGAACTTCAAGTAATATCCTTTAGAATATTAAGGGTATATATTTCAGGAGTAAATATCTGATGTTCTAAACATAATATAATTATATTTCTTTACTAAATTAATTTTAACTAATTTTTTATATAATAATTTAAATCTAATGAGTAGGTTTATCAAATATAGACAACACATTACATTAAAATTAGTAGAAACTATTTTAAATGATTACCTTAGTCAATATTATATGATTTCTATACAAGAAAAAACTACTTATATACTTACTTGTAAAATATAAAAGGAAATATTATTAAAATAAAAAAAGTTTGTAAAGTTTTTATAAACATAATCAATTTTATTTATTAATTATTTCTTAATTTAAAAGTTAAATATATAAAACCTAAAAATATATTATCTTTACTCACAAAATTATATAAAAATTAACGAATTCATTGATAATTAATATTGTGTTTTGTTGGTAGAATCATAATTAGGCCATTTAATTCCTTTTTAGACCCTAATAAGGTTATCCCACACCACATTTATTTTCCTTTAACACTCAACTTTTGTAGAGTTATCATATAAAACTGCAATTAAAAAATTAAAAAAAAAGATTCGTGAGTTAATAGTTGCCATTTATGATTTGATACGTGCTTTTCTCTAACATTTGTATCCAAATAAAATGGGTATATCTCATGTGTAGATTTCAAACCATCATTTAAAGATAGAAAATAATTAAAAGAGAAATGGTTGTTGGCTCTTTCAGACCCTAAAACTAGTACTATTTATAAATAAATATCACACATTCATACTATTTGTTAGTTTACTTATCTCTCTCTGTCTTTTTAATATTACTCCTTAGATCTGTCTTTTCTCACACTATCAGTTTCTCTTTCTTTTGACTCTCTCAATTTCTAAACTTAAATAGAAGATTTATTATAACCACCGGCACAAAAATTTATGCATAATTCAATTGAATGAATTTGAGGTGTTTGTTTCATTTCTTGTCTATATTTTACCTAATAATATTTCTTGTACCTTTCATACAGAATCTCTTCCGGGTGAGTGAAATTTTTATCAAATTCTTCAATTAAAAGTATATAATCATTTTCTCTATTTTGTTATTTGAGTATTTATTGTTTATTTTTTTATAGATTATTAATGTGTTTCTATATGTGTAATTTTATGCTGATTTTGAGCTTTTGAGCTAATAATTTGAATATTGTGATTTAAATACTTTTTATGTTTACTTTTCTTCTATGTATATGATGGAAGTATCAATTATCTATTTATAAATAGATGGGATTGATCATTTTAATTAAAAAAACCGACTTTAATATTCTTTTGGTTTGATTTTTTTAGGAGGTTTGATTTTTCTTTGTAAAGTTATGTTTATAGTGTTATAATTAACTCTTTATTTGATAATAAATAAACATATATTTGACTTCATATCCATACCATTACCATTGGTTTTGGAGTATAATTTTGTGATATATAATTTAGACCAGTATAGTTAGTCTTTTAATACTTATTTCTTTAATTTTATTTTATTTAGAGAAATAATTATTAAGTGTTTGTTGCCGAATTTGATATTAATTGATGTAAAGCGGTTCTCCGTCTATTCTAAGACGACGTAACTTCACATCATTGTCCATTGAAATTTTGAACAAAATTTAAACAAATAAGTTTATTCTCTACTTGAAATAGTTTAATTTCAAACTTAATAACAAAGCTATATGTCAATTTTATGGTCGTAATGGTACTGAACTTTTTTTTATGATAGGTCGGACTTATATTGAATAATTATATGTGATATGGAGGCAACATCTCAAGAGGCTCCTGTTCCGATTCCAGCTCAGGCTCCTGCTACAGTTCCGGATCCGGATCCAACTCCGGCTCAGACTCCAGCTCCGGCTGCTCGCCTGCTCCTACTCTGGCTGAATATGGAATTTCCTGGAATGGGAAAAAGGGGCCACCAATAAAAAGAAAAAAGGTTGATATGGAGAGTACTTCAAAGGGGCCACCAATAAAAAGAAAAATGGTTGATATGGAGAGTAGTTCAAGCAGTTTAGGATTCAAACATCTTGGCAACATATGTAAGAAGCTGAGGTCGGTTTCTATCCAAGAGGACAGATCTCTAATTGCCTTTGAGGACAGAACTTCTATTGGAAGTATGAGAATACCAGTAAGAGAAGAAGTTGCACGGGATCTCCACACAAGAATTTCAGCACATAGTTACGCTTTATCTCAAATACGGGTATACTAAATCTCTCTTAATTCTTAATACTGGATTTTCTAATTATCTTAACTACTAATGCATTGTCAATTATACTTAATTTAGGAAGAAAATGCTAAGAGTAAGGAAGCTGAATGCCTTAAGGAAGCATCAAGGAAACACAATGATCGAAGGGCTGCAACTGGTGTCGCTGATCAAGGACAGTTAAGATTCTCGAAAACCGTCTAAAATTATTCGTAAATTCATTAGAGAATCGTGACTCGTATCGTGAATTGACATATTACATTCGTGTATCGTATCGAATCGTGAATCGTAGCGGTTCATATATTAAATTTTAAAATATTATATGTTTAATATATACTTTATTATGATGTTTTTAATTAAATTTACTAATAAAACTGGCTTATATCATTTATATATCATTATAATAAGAGCTTTATTAATTATGACATTCATATATTTATATAATATATGCTCAATAGTGATGTGCAATTACTGTTAATTTTGAAAAAAAAAAGTAATTTTGTATCTTTAACAAAAAAAAGAACGGTTATTCAATATAATAAAATTGTAAAAACCTTATTAGTTATCATTCATCTTATTCGTTATTCATACGGTAAATATATAATCGCAGACTATTTGCGTTCAAAGTCACCAAACCAAAATATAAAATTTTTACAGAACTCAAAATTGTTTCAATTTTATAAAGTAAATAATACAAAAGGTTAATAGGAAGTATACACCTAATTAATGATTTTTTTTATAATTATCTGATTTTTTAAAGATTTTTTCCCGTATTTTTCTATGAATGTGAACCGCTCTGTATCGGAGCGATTCATGTACATCGTGGGCTAACAACGATTCTAAGCCTGATTCGAATCGAAGCATATGTGCATCGTAATATGCTCATGAAATCTGGAGGAGCTATAAGGGAAGTTGTTTATCCAGAGGATTCACCAGTGATGTACCGTAAAAGAGTGGAATAATATTGGTTGAATATGGGTGGTTCGAGAGGTTCGAGGAAACGAACTATAGATGGTCTATAGAGAAAGAGAAGGTGGAGGAAAGGACGCAACCTAGGATGATCATATGAACAGAGAATTCGCAGCGAGTTCCAGAGCAAGGGAATGAGTACACTTATTACTATTTATTTGTGAAACAAGCAACATAAAGTATTTTAATTTGTTTTTCTTACAAGTAAATTATTTTTTCTCAATTAAATTTTGAACAAATGCAAAAAATATGCCATTAACTTATAAATATAGATCATATGGACCTATCATTGAATTTTTTGAACACAGGACAGGGACTAATTTTGCAACTAACCCATTTAAATATTTGAAATTGGAATGATTAACTTACTCAAGGATACCAAATATCAATTCAATTTCCCAGTAGTTCATGCCCTTTTAAAAACAATATCTCTCCAGTAGAAAATGTTGTGTCTTAACAATTCTGAGCACTTCTCTTCGTCCATCAAAACTAATTTTTGATTAAGTGTTCACTTACCATTGTACCTGTAGTTTCCCAAATAAGTCCAAGGGAAATACCGATCAAAGGAGATTTAAGAGGATTTGTATGGCATCGTGTTTGGGTACTAAATAGAAAAATACACTTTTAAGGTTAGATATTAATTTAAGAATTCCATGACCAATAATTTTTTTGGAAGACAATGAATGTAAAAAGGACGCGTCATAGGTAGATAGTAGGGTTTAACAAAAATAATCGAAAAATCGTGAAATTTGAATTGAAAAAACAACTCAGTTTGGTATACCAATTTACGAACATGAGGTTTCCAGTCAGTTTTTTATGTTAAAGTGTACCAATATACCGACCGAATTTTGTTACACGATAAACTTTTTGTGTGTATAAATTCAAAAATGACAATTTAATTTTATGCATTTAATTAGTTTTATAATTGTTACGTTGTTAGAATATAAAAATATATTTTGTCGTAACAATCACTCATATAAATAAATTAGTATCCCAATGGAGATTTATTTCATAAGATAGGGTAAAATTGAAAAAAAAACTTTAAGAAAAGATTGACAAAGCCTAATAGCCCTGAACAACTAAAATCAAACCAAACCAAGCCCATACTGAAATGACCAAATACCAAAGCTGAACACATATAGAATGAGAATGTACTACACATAAAATAGTTCGATATCATTACCCATAAACCAAAATGGACCAGACCGTGCCACCCTTAATAGATTGATATATAAGAATAATCTTAAAAAAAGGCCAATATTGAAAGATAAAAAAGAGTTGTTCCACACTTTTATGTGGTAGCATTAATTATTTATTTATAGAAATATTTACATGATGAAATAACTGTATAATCTTCTCTACAAGACAATTCAAAATTTAAATTTATAAACGTAAAATCTTATGAATATCTTTAATTTTATGTGTGAATTGATTTTCAAATACAGACCGGACTTCCATCAAATCCATATTTATGTAATATCAGAGAACAATGAGTTATGGACTGCATTATTAAGTAGAGGATTTGATAACAATGAGATATACAAATTCGGGTCCCAAGTAGACATTGACATAAAAAAGTCTACTTCAGGTTATATGATTACCTTAACAAGTGGTTCTATCTCGTTATAAGCATTAAGCAATCTTACACATCTAATTCTTCTATGGAAGGTGAGTATGTGGAAACTTAAGAGGCTTATAAATAGGTTGTATGGTTATGTAAGCTACTCGTAGAGCTTGAAGTTGTATATGCTGCTGAGAAGCCTCTTATCATGAAATGCGACAATAGTGGAGTTGTGGATAATTGCAAAGAACCCAGGAATCGCAAGAGACACAAGCATATAAAGTTCAAGTACTACCTCATAAGAAAGTATGTGAATGATCAGGAAGTTGAGGTAGAGCAAATCATACGGCCCATAATCTTTCTAACCCCTTCACTACGGCTCTTCCTAGGAAAGTTTTCACTACTCATTTGGAGTCTAAATAGATTAGGCTATCATAACTCATTTTTAAGTTTGGATGTGGCACTTGTAATATCTCTCCTTAATTTCAATCCTATAAAAATCCAAAAAGATATGTCTATTTTGTTTTTGCAAGCATCCTATTTGGTTAATACTATTTTAATGGTCTGTTTTTTTTTCATGAGTTGATTTGTATAGTTTCTTCCGTTCTTAGAGTATAATGTTGATATTAGGATGTTGAACAACAATATTTGACGACAAGTCTCTTGTAAGGCCTGGAAAATGTTTGAGTATTGTAGAAAGAGTGGTTGGCAGTTTTAGAACTATGTCATTCATATCCATGAGGCAAGGTAAATTTTTTACTAGTTTGCACATTAATGATAGACCATGAATCACCCGATAAATACAAATACATGAAACTGTGTTGCACTCTTTTACTCACTTTGAGGGTTTTTTATGAGGTAGTACAAAATTATATCACAATTCTTTTTATAAGAACAGTGAGAGAAATAAGTATGTCTCTCCTGTAATAAGACGTAAAAAGATTCTTACATGTTCAATCAGTTTATTATCTTTTTTCAGCCTACATATCTACGTAAAATCTTACAAAAGCATAGATTCAGTCCTTAAGACGGACTATCGAGCTTGGAGGGCTATAACTAAGGGGTAACTAACGGAAAACCCTCGATTTACTCCTTATGTAGGGAAATTGAGTCTAGACGATTGCCTAAGGGGTCAGTATGGGAAACCCTCGATTAAATCTACAAGATTATCGAGTCCAGCAAATGGCCTACATAGTCTCTATTACAAAACCTTTTGTAAATCCTCCTAGCTAACAGGTCCAGTTAATGGCCTACGCTCACTCAGGATAACCCTCGATTCAATCCCTAGGATGATGTATCATGTTCAGGGACCGACTCAAAATATTGCTCTAGCGAAAACTCGATTTAATCCCTCAAATGGTTTATCGAGTCTAAGGGACAGACCTAAGGGGTCACCTTGGCAAAACCTAAATTAAAATTTATAAGATTATTGAGTCTAGTGAATAGTTGATGTCTCGTTTTCTGTGATGTAATTTAATAATTCAAAGATATAATTTTGGAATAGTTTTTTGGATAAAATATTGGTTTATTCCATGATTTAACATAAATTCAATTTCAATTCTTAGCTATTATATGTGATTATTCATGTTTTAGAGCAATTTGAGGTAGTTTTGTATTTCATTTTGTAGCTCTATAACATGTAGGATAAAAGTATGTAAAGTCCAAGTTACAAGAAGCTAGGGTAACATCTAAGATGATTGGAAATGAGACTGAAACAATTCAAGGGGTCAAGAAGATCATTAGAATTCAAAGCACCAAATTTTGAATAACTACTTCGTCAGCTTGAAAAATTAATAAAAACATAATTGGTAATGAATATTCTTATAAAATATAGAGATCTTGAGTTCTAGTACATATGGCAGGAAGGGCGTCCAATTCTGAGTTGTGATGAGAAACTTATGGACGTTTTAATGAGATGTCTTAAGCAGATCAGATGTAACAAAGAGGTCCACATACCACTTTTGACCGATTTTTTTGGCCTATGACTTAAATTTTGATTTTCTAATATATATTAGTATTTTTACATTTATTTTTATAAAACCTTTTCATTCATGCAATAGTCTTAACTTGTCAAGCAAGAAAGAAGCAAAGGAGAGCAAGGAAACAACATAATATTTCCTTCCATGTAATCCTTTTCCCTCAAAATTTATATTATGTATTTTGATTCTTGTTATAATTATTCACGCATGAAATACACATATTTTATATTGACGTTTTACATGTATGAACCCTAGTTATGTTTTGTTATTATTTTCTATGAAATTTGGGATGACATGTTAATTTAATTAGATTGTGAATTGCTTGCTTATTATAATTCTTGTGCTTAAGGTAATTATTTAAATTGATAACGTATTAATTTTTGTTAGGGATTAAAACTACATCCATAAGGGGGGGTTGATTCTTAGAGAATAGAATTATAATTGTTTAGTTGAGTCTCCCAAGATCTAACTCAGCTAGATAATCACATAGGGTTTGAACTTTAGGAGTCTAGATAACAAGGGGCTCATAAGAGGTTCATAGGGTAGGATAGCAGCCCCTTAGTAATCCATAAGGAACTTAGAGAGACTTTAGTATCAAAGCTAGCAACTGATATTCTCAATTTACCCTTAAAATCCATATTATCCTCTTTATTTACATTTTTGTCTGTTAGATTTATCTTAGTTGATATTTTAGTTTAATAGTTAATTAATCCTTAAAACGAAATAAATATTTCTTTTATTTTTGTTTTAGTTTTTATATGAACGAATATCTAGGTCATGACTAAAATTACGCGTTAACTCGTTATTACATGTGGAGACGATAATTTTTTATCACTATTATTAGTTGTGATGATCCATACACTTGCGAGTTATCATTCTTTGAGAGGTGATTTTATATCACACGTTGAGGACAACAATGTCCTATGTAGCCTATTTGGAAAAACCTCGTATGAATTGTCCTGGGTTATGATTCTGGTGGATGGCCAACCCGATCGTTCTTGTAACCCCTCGATTCAACCTGAGGAAGGTTATTGAGTGATTAATTAACCCCATTCAAACATGGTTATGAGTAAAAAACTAATACGGTTAACATGGTCAACATTCAGTTCCTTATTAAACCTGATGAAAGTTAACGTGTAATAAATAAACCCATTTAGTTATGGGTCATGACGAAAAACCTAAAACGGTTACCACGATCAACATTCGGTCATCGGTTCAACCCGAGGAAGGTTATTGATTAAATAGTAAGACACCTATCGTGACCTAAAACCTAATATGGTTGACACTATTAACATCCAGTCCTTAATTAAACATTAGGAAGGTTATCGAGTAAAAAATAAAAACATATAGACATGGGTCATGACCTAAATCCTAGAATGGGTAACACAACCAACATTAGTTCCTCAATTGAATTTAAGTAAGTTTATCATGTAAAAAGTAATAAACCAATTCAAATATGGGTCAAAACCTAAAACCTAATACAGTCAACTCGATCAACATTTTTTTCTCAATTCAACATTAGATAGGTTACTGAGTAAGAAAATAATAAATCTATTCAAACATAGGTCACGGCCTAAATTATAATACGGTTAACACGGTCAACATTCAGTCCTTGATTAAACCTGAGGAAAGTATTGAGTAAAAAATAAACACATTCAGAAATGGGTCACGGACTACAAACTAATCGGTTAACACGGTAAACATTCAGTCCTCGTTTCAACCCGAGGAATGTTATCGAGCAAATCATAAACCAATTCTGACATGGGTCCGACCTAAAACCTAATATGGTTAACACATCCAACATTCATTTTCTCGATCAAAACTGAAGAAGGTTATCGAGTAAAAAATAATAAACCCATTTAAACATGGGTAACGACCTAAAACCTAGTATGGTTAACTTGCTCAACATCTAGACCTTAATTCATTCTGATAAAGGTTATTGATTAAACAATAAACCCATTCAGACATGGGTCATGACCTAAAACTTAATATGGTGTACACAGTCAACATGCATTCCTCGATTCAACCCAAGGAAGGTTATCGAGTATGAAATAATAAACATATTCAAACATAGGTCACGACCCAAAGCATAATACGGTTAACACGGTCAACATTCATTCCTCGATTCAATATTAGGAAGGTTATCGAGTTAAATAATAATAATAAACTCAGTCAAACACGGGTCACGACTTTTTTTTTTTTTTTTTTTTTTTTTTTTTTTTTTTTTGATCGGCAAATCAAACTTTTTATTAAAATGAAGACCTCAACTGTCAAAAACATTACAACTTTGACCCATAACCAATGGGCATTAACCTATTAATCTTACTTAACTATTACATAGGCATTACATAGGCATTACATACTCATATTAAATTCAATGCTTAACACCTATCTATTACATAATTTTTCAACTATACTTTTAACTTTATAATTGTTAAAATTCCTATCCTTTAACTTGACAGCTACATAAGCAAGGGTGTTGTTATAAATCCTTTCTTCACTAGCTGCATATTCTCCATGTTCTCTTCTGTTTCTTTCTGTCCAAATAAAGTAAATATAGGTAGTAATACAAACTCCCATCACTTTTACAGCTTCTGGACTTACTCCTTGTTTCAAATTCACTACTAAGTCCTCCACTTTTTTGATCTTCTTATTGCATCCACAGCTTTCCAATAAGCGAGTAAGAATAGCACCTGAGAACTTACAATTAACAAACAAATGATCATGATTTTCATTTTCACTGTTACACATTATGCAAACTGGGTTAACATTCAGACCCCAGCTTAACATTCTATCTTTAGTAGGAAGCTTATTCATTGCAACTTGCCAAGAAACAAATGAACACCTAGGGATACACGTTTTTGCCCACACTATATCAAACCAGTCAACTTTTCCTTCATGACTAGAGATTCTGATCAATGTTTTCCTAAAGGAAAATTTGTTTTTTATACTCTCAGTCCATGTGATTTTATCATTGGCATCACTGAGTATGATATTTTGGATTTTAGGGACTATTTGCGCAATTTTAGGAGGAATTCTCCATCTGCCTCTACCATAACAGTCCTTGACTGTTTTATTACAATTGATATCATGTTCCTCAGTTCTTATATCCAAAATTTCCTGAATACTCTTTTTATCAATCCATTTGTCCCACATTATATAAGTTTTGTCTCCATTACCCACCTCATGGTATATAAGATTAAAGGCTTCACCTCTGATCTTTAGAATTTGCTTCCACATCCAGGAGTGATATTGTTTATGACCAATACTCCATACACATTTACTTTTCAGGATGTTTACTTTAACCCATTCAGACCAAAGATTTTGATCAAGACAATAAAATCTCCAGAAGTTGTAAAGTAAACAAACTTTGTTCAAATTCTCTATGTTTGGAATATTTAGCCCTCCTTCTTCTTTAGGATAACATATTTTTACCCATGACACTCTCGCACCATGAGCATTCTCATTATAACCCCAAAGAAACATTGATAATTTCTGATTTAATTTATAGATAACTTGCTTAGGCAACAAGAAAACTCTGCACCAGAACATAATCTTACTGATAAGTACAACTCTTATAAGTTCAAGTCTTCCTGCATATGATAACATCTTAGAACTCCATTGAGTAATACTTTGCCAAATTCTTTCTACTAGTTTGTTACCATCTGTAACACTCATTTTTTTTGAGTTTAACGGGATTCCCAAATATCTAACAGGCATAAAGCCTATTTTGATATTAAGTATCTGAGAAATATTAACTTTAATTCTATTGTTTACCCCTTCACTGAAATACAGCTCACTCTTAGTGAAATTAATGTTCAGGCCTGAGCATCTTGAAAACAGGTTAAGGGCTTCCTTAACTACTTCAGCTGATTTTGTGTAGCTCCCCATAAATATTAATATATCATCAGCAAATACTAAGTGATTCAGATTAACTTCATTACACTTAGGGTGAAATATAAACTCTTTTTTCTGGGCTACATTATACAATAACATGGAAAACACTTCCATACATATAGCAAACAAGTAAGGTGAGAGAGGGTCACCTTGCCTTAACCCTCTCTTACCTTTAAAATAACCACATGCCTCTCCATTTATGCATATAGAGTAGTAAGGAGTACTTATACACATGTGAATCCACTTAATAAACATGTCAGGAAATTTTAGCGCATAGAGAGTATTTATTAAAAATTGCCAATTAACACTATCATAGGCCTTTTGTAGGTCCAAATTGATGGTACAAGAGTGTTTCATAGATTTCTTTTCATAGCCAGTAACAACCTCTTGTGCAACTAATATGTTATCAGTGATATTTCTCCCACTCACATAGGCTCCCTGATTTAAAGAAATTACATACTTCATTACTTTTTTAAGCCTATTCATGATAACTCTCGAAATTGTTTTATATAAGATATTAGTACAAGATATAGGCCTGAACTTCTTAACACAGGATGGATTTTTCTCTTTAGGTATTAAGACAATATTAGTAGCATTAATCTGAGTAAGAATTTTACCAGACTGAAATGTTTCTTTAATAGCTGAGCATATGCTATCACCAGTAATATCCCAAGTTTGTTTAAAGAAACAAGCAGTATATCCATCAGGTCCTGGACTTTTCGCATCTCCCATAGCAAACAAGGCAGTTTTAATCTCCTTATCAGTTATGGGGGCAATCAAGCCTTCTAATAAGTTCTCAGGGACTCTTTTATTTAGAATAGTTGCAATGGTACTTATAGAACATATTTCTTGATTAGTTTCCTCAGTACCTAGCAGCTTTTTATAATATCCCACAAATTCATTCTTAATCTCATCTTGCTCAGTAATAATACTTCCATCATCACAAGTTAAAGTAGATACAAAGTTTTTTGCTACTCTTCCTTTGATCATTTTATAGTAGTAAGCTGAGCTAGTATCATAATCATTTATAAATAATGCTCTAGATTTTTGTTTTAACACCTCATGGTGAGTAATTATACTTTCTTCTAATTGAAGAAGAATAATTTTTTCCTCAGATAAGTCAGCCTCATTACACTTTCCCTCCATAATTCTTTTTTGAACAATCTCAAGCTGGGCTTTTAAGTTCTCTATATCTTCAGAGTTTCTTCTGAAGAATTTGTTGTTGAACTTTTTTAACTCACCTTTCACAAGTTTCAGTTTCATACAAACTTGAAACATCTTATTGCCATTAATATTAATATCCCACATCCTTTTTATAATATGTTTAAAACCCTCATGTTTAGTCCATATGTTAAAGAATTTAAAAGAACAAGGGCCAGATTTTTCTTTCTTATCAATCAACACTTTAATTGCGCAATGATCTGATGTAGAGGGGGGCACAAGTATAGCATTAGATTGATATGTATTCATCCATTTAGAGTTGATGAACACTCTATCAATCTTACTTGCGCGCAACTTCCCACTATCATTCTTATTAGTCCAAGTAAAATATTGACCTGCATATTGATGCTCAAAAATATTAGCATCCTCAATACAATTAGAGAACATAATAGAGCTATTAGGAATAGAATCACAATTAAGCCTATCTTCAATTTTAAGTATCTCATTAAAGTCTCCAGTATAACATAAGCATTGATCATCATAATCATTACTTAGTTTCACCATATCCCTCCATAAATCTTTTCTTTCATCCTCATCATTACTAGCATATACATAACCAACACAGAAGGTTATGTTTAATTGTAATATTTTAACTTTAATAAAAATCAGTTGATCTGTTTCAAATAATTTCACAACTTCAACTTCATTCTTATCCCACATTATCCAAATTCTCCCACTGTCACATTTATTATAATTGTGAATCATTTCCAAGTGAGGGAAATGATCACTCATTATTTTCAAACTGTTTTGGACCCTTACTTTAGTTTCTAAGAGCCCAATAAGTTTGACTTTATTACTAATTATAAAATCTTTAACATCTAGTTGTCTAAGAAGGCTGTTAAACCCTCTTACATTCCATGACACGAAACTCATATATTAGGTGGCCTAGGTATTTCACCCTTACCTCCATTGTTAATGAATTTCAGAACATCTCTGTCAATATCAGCAATCACCTCTTTCTCAATATTATCAAATCTATTAGAACAAGATACTTCATTAGATGCTTGATTATAATTCTTTATATTATGAGATTTACCTCCCACAACTTTCCATTCTTTCTCACTAACTTTATCCTTTCCTTTATCCTTCTTACTATTATTATCAGTTTTTGGAACCCAAACTTTTGTAGTGTTATTACACTTGTTTTCCAAGTGCCCAATTTTATTGCACTTTGTACAAACTTTCGGTTTCCATTCATATTCTACTTTAACAACCTGTAACTCATCCAACCCAATATCAACATATAATTCATCAGGCAATTCTTCCTTAGTTTCAATTTCCACACAAACTCTAGCATAACCCAGCCTAGTCATGGACTGTGTCATACTATCCATCTGTAAAGGTACACCAATACCACTAGCCATATAACCTAAACCTTTTTTAGTCCACATGACCATAGGAATGTTGCTTAATTTAGCCCAAATTGGGATTTTAGTAACATCAAGGTTCTCAAATTGCATACCCATTTTCCACGGCCTTAACAACAGAGGAGATCCATTAATGTGCCACATCTGTTCTAACACCTTATCACATATTTGCTTATTCTCAAATTTAAAAATAAACGTACCATTACTGCCAGATTTAACATCAATCTTCCCAAACTTTGACCACTGAAATTTAACAAAGTTAACAATATAATAGAATAAGGGAGGAGAATCAAGGAATTGCCCTATTAGGCAATTTTCCCATTGTGCATAGCCCTCATCCAAGACTTCCTTATTCGGGACTATAATACGCTTACCGTCTTTACGCATCGGCTCATGATACTCTAGATTCATATCTAGGTTTTCATTTTTTCCGAACAATTTAGACCATTCTTTAGGTTTCGGCGCTACCTCAGCTTGATTCGCATCAATCTGGGCAACCACTACCGAATCCATACCTTGTGTAACCGACTTTTGTGAATCAACCGACTTTTGTGAGTCAACCTCCTCACTATTTGAATCCTTGATGCAAGGACTCATCGGAGGAGTGACAACACTTGTATTACTTTGAGGCGAAAAGATCAACTTAGTGATATCAGTGAACTTAGCCTTAGCTTTTTTAGATCCAGTACCACTAAGACGACTCGAGTTAATCATTTTCGTCATTCAACCGATCTGAGAAACAACTAGGAGAGGGAAAATCAAAAGAAAATGAAGAAGAACGGCTTAGAAATGGGTGGGTTAGGGTTAGACTAAGAGGAGAGAGAGAGAACCGATGAATATTAGATCCCAGATTTGGGAAATAACATTCAATCGGGTAACCTAAAAAGCAAAAAATAAGAAATAAAAGGGTTTTTTGGTGTTTATTGGTTTTTAAGAGATGGAATAAGTTTATTTGGCTATGAATGAGTTGAGAGAACTTTTTTAACGTTGACTCTCATTTGACCGGCTTTTTTAAGTCAATTCGGATTATTAACACGGGTCACGACTTAAAACCTAATAAATGTAACATTGTCAACAATTATTTCTCGATTTAACCTAATGAAGTTTGTTGAGTTAAAAAATAATAAACCCTTTCAATTATGAATCACGAACTAAAATATGATACAACTAAAACAGTCAACAATAATTCTTCGATTCAACTTGAGGAAGGTTATCGAGTAAATTATAATAACAAAAACATTCAAACCTTGGTCAAAACCTAAATCCTAGTGCGGTTAACACAGTAAACATTCATTCATATATTAAACCTAATAAAGGTTATTAAGTACAAAAATAAACACATTCAAACATGGATCACGATTAAATCCAAATAGGGTTAACACAATAAATATTCAACCCTCTTTTTGAATGCCACCAAAAAAATCTTGTTGTATAGAGGATCATGAATTAAAGACCCTCATAGCGGTGCGTTTGGAAATCCTTTAAAGAGGATAGTACAACATATTAAAAACGGAACAAAGAGTAAAAAAGAAATAATTAAAAGACCTTAAGAAAGGCTCTCACAACTACGTTTATAAAGAAGAAAGGCAAACACCCTCAAGCAGATTACGACGACCCTCAGGCAGTTATGACTTTTCAAAGTTGCCTCCCGAAAACAAAAAATTTAAAATAAATTAAAACATGCACATAAAAAAATAGTTCGCAAGAAAGGGAGAACTACTTACTTTTGCGAGAAAAACTCAATCTCCAAGTTTGTGGTTGAAGTTCTCGATCCATTAAAATGCGCAGAAAAAACATTTGGCTTTTTTAAGAGGCGAATCCAACTCTATATGTGCATTATATTGAAAAATATCATTAATAAAAGTTGGATATTTTATTCCAAACTTTTCGTCGCTATTTTAATAGCAATTTCTGATCTCGCATACCAAAGTTATGACTTTTCAAAATTGGCTCCCGAAATCCAAAAATTAAAAAAAAATCAAAACATGCACAAAACGAATAGCTCACAAGAAAGGGAAAACTACTTACTTTTGCGAGAATCCCTCAGTCTCCAAGTTTGGAGTTAACGTTCTCAATCCATAAAAACGCTAAAAATGGCATTTTCCCTTGTTTAGGGGTGAATCCAGCTCAACATGTGTCTTATTTTGGAAAATGTCACTAACAAAAGTTTGAGATTTTCTTCCAAACTTTCTGTCGCCTCCTGAATTGCTATTTTCGGAGCTCGCACGCCAAAGTTAAGACTCTTCAAAATTGTCTCTCGGAAACTAAGAATTTTATAAATTAATACATGCACATAAAAAATAGTTCAAAAGAAAGTGAAGCGTACTTACTCTTTTTGGGAAAATGATCATATCTCTAAGTTTGTGGCTAACGTCCTCAGTCCATGAAAATGCGTAATAACTACATTTCCACTTGTTGAAGGGTGAATAAACCTCTATATGTGCATAATGTTGAAAAATGTTGCTAATGAAAGTGAAAGATCTTCTTCCAAGCTTTTTGTCGCTTTCCTGAATCACAATTTTTGGAGCTCGCATGCCAAAGTTATGACTCTTCAAAGCTTGCTCCCGAAAACCAATAATTACAAGAATTAAAACATGCACATAACTAATAGTTCATAATAATTACAATGTACTTACTTTTGCGAGAATCACTCAATCTCCAAGTTCGGGATTCAAGTTCTCAATCCATGAAAACACGCGGAAACAGCGTTTTCCCTAGTTTGGGGGTAGATCCAACTCTATCAGTACCTAATTTGGAATAATGTTACAAACTAAAGTTGGTAATATTCTTCCAAGCTTCTTGTCGCTTCCTGAATCGCAACTTTTTTAGCTCGCATGGCAATGTTATGACTCTTCAAATTTGGCTCCCGGAAACACTAAAATAAAAAAATAAAATATGCACATAACAAATAGTTCAAAATAAAGTGGAAAGTACTTAGTTTTTTGGTATAATCACTCAATCTCTAAGTTTGTGGTTGACGTCCTCGGTCCATGAAAATGCATAATAGCATTTGGCCTAGTTTATGAACTGAAGTTGAAGATCTTCTGCAAGCTTTCCACCGCCTCTTGAATCCCAATTTTCGGTGCTCGCATGCCAAAATTATGTCTCTTCAAAGTTGTCTCCCCCAACCAAAAAATTTTAAAAAATGCACATGAGACATTATCAGAAGAAAGGAAAATGTACTTACTTTTGCGATAATCACTCAATCTCCAAGTTTAGGGTTGACGTTCTCGATTCGTGAAAACAAGCGGAAGCGAAGTTTTCCCTTGTTTAGGGGTGGGTCCAGCTCCATCATTGCCTAATCTTGAATAATGTCAGTATTGAAAGTTGACAATCTTTTTCCTAAGTTTATGTCACCTCCTGGATCTCAATTTTCGAAGCTCGCATACCAAAGTTATGACTCTTCAAAGTTGGTTCCCGGAAACCAAAAATAAAAAAAAAATCAAGACATGCACATAACTAAAAGTTCAAAAGAAAGGGAAAATTACTTACTTTTGCAAACTACACTCAAATCTTAAAGTTTGAGGTTGACATCCTCGATCTATGAAAACAAGTAAAAATATGTGTTTGACCTATTTTAGGGGTGAATCAAGCTCTACTTGTGTCTAATTTGGAAAAAGTCACTAATGAAAGTTGAAGATTTCTTCCAAGCTTTCCGTCGCCTCCTAAACCGCAATTTTCAGAGCTCACATGCCAAAGTTATGAATTTTCAAAGCTGGCTCCCGAAAACCAAAAATTAAAAAAATTTAAAACACACACATAACAAATAGTTCACAAGAAAGGTAAAAGTATTCACTCTTGCTAGAATTACTCAATCTCCAAGTTTGGGGTTGACGTTTTTTATATATGAAAACGCGAGAAAATGGCATTTGGCCTTGTTTAGGGCGTGAATCCGGCTCCATATGTGCCTTATTCGGAAAAGTATCCCTAATAAATGTTGGATATCTTCTCCGAAGCTTTCTGTTGCCTCCTGAATCACAATTTTCAGAGCTCGCATGCCAAAGTTATGACTTTTCAAAGTTGTCTCTTGAAATTCAAAATTTAAAATAATTAAAACATGTACATAATAAATAGTTCACAAGAAAGGGAAACGTACTTGCTTTTGCGAGAATCACCCAATCTCCAAGTTTGACGTTAATGTTCTCGATTTGTAGATACACAAAAAAAGGAATTTTCCCTTTTTTAGGGGTGAATCCATCTTTACGTGCGCCTAATTTTGGAAAATGTCACTAATAGTTGGAGATCTTCTTCCTATCTTTTTGTCGCCTCCTGAATCGCAATTTTCAAAGCTCGCATGCCAAAGTAATGACTCTTCAAAATTGGTTCTTGGAAACCAAACATTAAAAAAAAGTAATACATGCATATAGCAAATAGTTTAAAAAAATGGAAAAGTACTTACTCTATTTGGTAAAACCACTCAATCTCTAAGTTTGTGGTTGAATTCCTCGATCCATGAAAATACGTAATAACAGTGCTCGCCCTTGTTTAAGGTGAATCAAGCTCTATATGTGCCTAACTTAGACAATGTCACTACTAAAAGTTGAAGATCTTATTCCAAGCTTTATGTTGTTTTCTTGAATCACAATACTTGGAGCTCATATGCCAAATTTTTTACTCTTCAAAGTTGGCTCGCGAAACCAAGAATTAAAAAAATTAAAACATGCCAATAACTAATAGTTCACAAGAATGAGAGATGTACTTACTTTCGCAAGAATCACTCAGTCTCCATGTTTTGGGTTAACGTTCTCGATCCATGAAAACGCGCAAAAACAGCGGTTGCCCTTGTTTAGGGGTGAATCTATCTTTATTATTGCCTAATTTGGAAAAAAACACGAACAAAAGTTGGAGATCTTCTTCCAATCTTTTCGTCGCCTAGAGAATTGCAATTTTCGGAGCTTGCACGCCAAAGTTATGACTCTTCAAATTTAACTCTTAGAAACCAAAAATTTAAAAAAAAATTAAAACATGCGCATAAAAAATAATTCAAAAGAAAGGGAAAATTACTTAGTTTTTTGGGAGAATCACTAAATCTTTAAGTTTGTGGTTGACGTCCTCGATCCATGAAAACATGTAAAAATTGCATTTGACCTTGTTTAGGGGTGAATAAAGTTCTATCTGTTCCTAATTTGGAAAAATGTTACTGATAAAAGTTGAAGATCTTATTCTAAGCTTTATGTCGCTTTCTTGAATCACTATTTTTTATGTTAGTAACCCCTAAGGTATAGCCTTCCAAGCTCGATAGTCTGTTTTATGGATTGAATCTATGATTTTGTCCAAGTTTAGGAGTTAATTTTTTGCGATTCAAGAATGCGACGGAAATCTTGAAGAATATCTTCAACTTTCATTAGTGACATTTCCCGAATTAGGCAAATATAGAGCTTTATTCACCCCAACACTAAGCCAAGCGCAATTATTTTACATTTTCATGGATCGAGGACGTCAACCACAAATTTAAGATTTAGTGATTTTCCCAAATAAGTAAGTACTTTTCCCTTTCTAGTCATGCTCAGGATGGTTTGCACCACCACTGCTGGCATTACACTTTTTTATATCAAGATTCTCTATATTTCCTTATTTTACCATGTCAAGCTTTAGAATGAGTCATTGGTCGCGAATCCAAAATAACCACTAATATGCATGATAGGTCAAGCAACAGCATGACCGCTCCTCCACCGCTAGCATTTCAATTTTTATTGTTAATAAGAAGAATTTTGTTTCAAATGAAGAAATACTTACTTGCAATATTTTGTTTTGTCTCGTGAAACAATAGAAAGCATTATCACGTAGATATAGAAGATAAGAAAGAAGACATAAAACAAAGGTAAAAAAAAAGGAATGGAAGAACAAAAGAATTAATAAGGCACAAAGAAGATTTTAAAAAGTATCTAAGTGAAACCATAGTTAGTTTAATCATGAGAGGGATGGTTAATACGAACTAAGTTCAAGTTTTCAATGGAAATAGAAGCCATGCAATAAAGGAAAGCCCATTAAGTCTTGGTCTTCTCGAAAACATTGTATATGATCAACTCCATTTCACTCTTAACAACCTTATGAAAAGTAGACAACACATAATCTCAAGTGACAAAGCTAATTTGAGGTCTTTTAAACATGCCAAAACTAAGGTATGCCTCTTCACCTTTATTAGTTGGGTATCTATAAATTGCATAGTAACTAACATTAATTGTAATAGCTTCCCTAAAGCATAGAAATCACTATCTGCATAACAAAATTTTCAATAATCGTTTGAGATTTATAATAATCTCTTCTACTTTTAGTTTAATTAATTACTCCCAGAAAATATTGCCACTAAAGAGCGACATGCACTCCCTTTGGCAAAGGTGAGTAATAATGCTATGCATAGAGTTGAAGTGTTGAATAATGTATCACAAACTAAATCATTGATTGGTACTATCCAAAGTTTCACTCTAATTTTAAGGGTTATCGGTACCAGAAGGGTGATGCCAATGTTTTCATAAAATTTATCTCGGAATACTAGTTTGTCGATGGAAAAATTTGGGTTTCAGAATTTAAATTTAAAATTTAAAATTTGGGTGATGTCAATGTTTTCATAAAATTAGAAGTTTGATCATTATAAGGTAAATTTAAATTTTATATTTTATATTTTATATTTTATATTTTACATTTATGCATTAGGTTTTACTTTTTATAATTTGAATTTTATGGGGTTGAGTTAAGTTTAATATATTATATTCCAAATTTCCAGGTTGGATTTTAATTTATTATTCAATAATTTAGGTTGAATTAAGTTTAATATTTTATATTTAACCAATGTGAGTGAATATATAGCATAAGTGTCTCCAATTTGAAATAACTTGGTGCGAGTCGGAGGAAGGTATAGCCATCATTGAGGATTTCCTTAGTCCCCAAGCTACAAACTCCTTCCAATGTGTGGCCCTTAAAGTTTAATAGATACTGAAATCATGCTAAAAGCTTCTACTTCGGTGAAAAAAATTAGAGCTCCAAAGAAATTAGCGACATATCCATAAGTCGTCTAAGGAATTTGGAATTAGTATTGATCACCCATCAGATCCTAATACCCTAATACCTCCCAGGGATATAAGGACACTCTAGCACCCATTAGTAAACAGTGGTATCTAGAAGAGATTTATTGGGCCATCAAGGCTAAATGTAAGTGGGTGAAAGAGGGAGATCTGAAAAATAAATTCTACCATTCCTTTACGAATATTTGGTGTGCCTTAAACCAAATCATTTTCTTATAGATCTATTGAATAATTAGGTAGAGGGCATGCATAGCTTGATCAATGCACTACTTCTTTTTATTTCGACCTCTACAAAATTGAAGGCCAAGGGTGCCTCAAAGTCTTTCTTGAACTGCAATCCTGGGATGGTATCTCATTGTTGACAATGTGGTGTCGCCTAGGGTGTGATAAAAATAAGATAAAATAAAGCTAAGAAACTACGCACTCTCACCCTAGAAAGGCACAGTACTGCAAGTATTACAAGAACGTATGCAAGTTTTTATGATAAATAGAGTTCGTTCTCAGGGACTTAAGTGTGTTAATCGCGTGAGTAAAAATTACGAGTAAAAGTAAATAATTAGAGAACAGAAAAGTAAAGCAAGTAATTACGAAATTATGAATTAAAACTAGGAAAATAAAGACAATAAAATAAAAGATTAAGAATGTGAGATGAGAAGTATAGCTTAGGTTTTGCTAGTATGCACTAATCCTTCTAATTCTATCTATAAATCTAGTTCATAAGGGAGAATATTAGCTCTTGGTATACTTAGTCAGGATTCTAAATTCCCCAATCTTAGACCTTGAGAGCGACTAAGGGGGCTACGGCACAACCAAGACGAGGACTCAAATAGGGTTATCAAACGCCACTAAGGCCCTATCCAGCACACTACAATCAATTGGTGATATGGTGGTTAAAACAAACCCTAATGACTATCTAGTTAGAAGTATGTTTTGTCAGAACTGCTATCGACACTAGACATTATGTGGTGGTTCAATAGTTAAACACCCTGTCAAGGAGACCATCTAACTACTATTAAAACAATCCTAAAGTGATCAGTTCTAGGAAAGACAATAAATCAAAACACATAAACAAATATAAAGTAAGTAGCTAATATCAGATTAAAACATGTAATTCCCAAAGAAACTTAGATAGAAGAATTAGAATTCATAGATTATACATATGCAAAAGCCAAGCTATGGGGAGTTTAGTTCATACCTGAAGGAAATAAACTAAAAGAAATAACAAAAGACATCATCTTGCTCTCTACAATAAACTGGAAGAATAAAACCTTAAGAACTAATTACTATGAGGCAAGGATAATTTATAAGTGATATAAGGGTGTATTTATAGGTGTTTAGAAGAGCTAATTCGTTTTCTAGAGGAAGAGTTAAGGTAATGGACTTCTAGCCCAACTCAAATTCGTATGGAAATAAAGATAAACACTGCTGCACCGTTTTGAGCATATCTTCTTCGTTATTGGTCGGTTTGAGCTCCATAAGATACCAAAAGAATCGCAACAGAATTATCTAGACCCTGTAGAAGGAATTTCTCAAATTCGGCCTATTTCTTAGGTAAAAACGCCTATATTTGGACGTGTATGCAGAATCCCAGATTTAGGCAGCTTTTCCTTTTCCATCTTTTTAGCAATTGTTTCCTTATCTCCAATTACCATGCAAATCTCTTTCCATAAGTTGTTGTCTTTGACTTGGACTCTAATTAAGCTCCATAATTATCTTTAAAGCTACACACTAAATAAACAATTAAACCCAATATGCTCTAAAAACATTAATTCTACAAATCAAGACTCAAAATAGGAAAGTGCACTAAAACTCAAGAAAATCGACATTATTGACTTCTAAATCACTTAAAATGATGTCTCATCCTAATATTAATCTATCACAAATGAGGAGACATCAAGACCCCCAACTCAAAGTTGTATCGTCCCGATACAATAAAGATAAAAACATAGGGAAGTCTAGAAATACACTCTTCTCAACACAAGGGGAAAAGCATAGCAGAATATATAAAATAAACCTAAAGCAAAGAACTCAGAAAATTTCATGCAATAATATTCATAAACTACATACCTGTACACTTCTCATATCCACAGTCAACACGGCTTGTATTCAAGATCAGATTAGTTTCGCAATGTAAGAAGGATTGGGACTTTACTCAGTTCCCCAAGAGAGCTATAGATTGTTCATCGATTCCTCACTAGTATCCAAGGATCCACTTAACTAATCTCTAATGGCTCAATCACTTCTCAATTACATAGCAAAGAATCAAAAGGTCTTTAAGGTTGTAATGTAGGCTTAGGGACGGTATGATCATTTATTTGGATAATTTGGAGTGAGCTTTTGGCTCTCTCCTCACTAGCCATCAACGAATCGCCCTAGAGCTTGAGTTACTCTCATAAAACGTTCCTCACTCAACCCAATGAATTCTTTGATGCACAATTAGCATCCCCAATAACCTAATTAAAGCTTAAGATGCTCACATAAAAATCCACTTTGTCGGTCCGAATATATATATTTTTCTTTTCTTTTCAAATCAATTTTTTCTATAGCTATGACTCTCTTTTAATGTTGAGATATCATGCTAATTTCTTATATATATATTTTTTCTTTTAATGCCCGTGTTGGCAAAATTAGCTCGAAGCTTCTTTTTCATTCACTATTACCCCGGCAAAGGGTTACAATACAATTCTGTGAATCATCATCAATGTAAAGCACAAAGCACAATTAATAAGCTCAAAAATCCCACCAAAATAACAATTCCCATAATGGTGGACCCACCACCCCAAACTCAAGCTCTAAAACAACTGTCTATGCATCGCGATTCGAGTGCGGGTCATATGGAAAAGTCCTAAAATCTAAAGGATATGGCTTATAACGTGTTTCAATAAAAGGCTTTAGAAAGGCTAGAAGGGGCTGAGAAGGATATAGCGTATAAAATCGAAAATCACAAGGTGAGAAGGTATAAAAAGGCTTCAAGGGCTTCAACATATGAAAGAACCGCCTTAATCACTTTCTACACTATGTAATTTAGAAAATTTCTTACCTTTAGCACTTTCATCAAATGGTTTTTCAACTAGCTTGGATCTCACGGCCTACACACTTCTCAAGGTTCCCTGAGATCGAACATACTTTCTATCGCATTGCTCACTAATCTTTTCTTTACTATCAACGTGTGTTTTCCTGCAAATACTCAAAGCATACAAATACATAGCTCATAAACATATTACTTACTATCATCAATCTACTGAGCTTATGCTTTCAAGCTATTAAACACACTCTACATCTAATTCCCATGTATCAAAAGTTTTAATTTCACCAAAAAATAAAACAGAAAAATGGAGATGAGAGACAACGAATCCCCACACCCCCAACTCAAAAATGAGCCGTGTCCCCACGACTCGAAAAAGACTCGAAAAACAGAAATTAAAATTAGCAGATAGACATATTTACAGAAATGGTAAGGAAGAAAGAGAACATACTCTCGAGGCTATTGCCTCGCATCATTGACATCCAAGGTTGGAATTGCTGGACCTTTCGTTAATTGCTCCAGGAGTTTCATGATGTGCACTTGATTAGCGTTGATTTGTGCCACATCATTGATTAAAGAAGTTTGAGCTGCTTCAAATTTTGTTAAACGCTCCTCCATCTTCTCTTGCCAAGTTTCCTCCTTTTCTTCCTTCGAAACTTGCGTAGAACCCGCTCTTTGAAGAATTTTCTTTTTAAAGCATTATCAATATAACTCATTCTAAACTCGAGTTTCTCTTCTTCACCCAATACTACATTCGCTTTTCGCACAAGACACGTGATCATAGTTGGAAATTTAACATTGTAGACTGATTTAGGAGAGACCGAAAATCGTATCACCTCCTCATAGATCAACTGTGCCACATCAACTTCTTCTCCTCTCAAAATACAGTCCAACAGTAGAGCGTACTTCATAGTCACATCCAAAGTTCGTGTGTTTCCGAAGATATTAGGGACAAGGAAATTGTGCCAAATTCGCGCATCTGCTTGAAGATATTTGTAAGGCCAAGGTGCCTTCAATTCTCCCTTATGTGATTGCACTTTCTCTTTGTCTAATACATGCTCAAAAAGTAATTCCTCATCAAAGATCTTTCGTTTAGCAACTGCTTCTTCAAATTTGCACAAACCTTTCAGTTTCTTAAACTTGAAGTGGTTCCTAATCTCCTCAACTATGAAAGGAACTATCTTTCCTCTAAACGGAACACCATTACTATCTCGGCTAAAGAGGCCTAAATAGAACTCCAAAACTAATTCATGACATAATTCAGAACGTCTTACCATGAACGTAGACCAACCCAATTTCTCACCAAGCTCTAAGAATCTTGCATATTCTCCATCTCTAATTTCTTCCTTGAATACTTTCTCATAAGCAAAAGGTAGTTCTTATAACTATTTCTCTGCAGAAGTCTTCCGAGCTCTTGAAGTATCCACTTTCTCTATAGGTATAAGATCTTGTTGAGGTTGTGTTCTCTCCTTTGCATAATAATAAAGCTTTTTACCATTACGATCATACGAAGGTTTCCCACTCTTCTGCACTGTATCTTTACCCTTTGATTTAGAACTAGCACCTTTGTCAATTGATTTCTTCTTGTTTAAATCCAATCCCTTGTTACTCTTCACCTCCCTCTTGTTAGCTAAGATTGTTGTTCTATTAGTCATCCTCAATCAACCCCCAACTCAAAGCTTTAGCAACCCTTGAAATTTAAACTCTTGAATTAATGGTTGAACAAGCTTGATTTGGCTTAGGAAATATGAATTGATGATTAATCTCTATGTGGGTGAGGTGGATTTGTAATGGGTTGGCTTGGATTTAAGAAATTGTAGGATGAATTTTGAAAATTTGGCTCTTTGATTCTTCAATTTTGAATGGGTTTGGTGAGGATTGGGTATTTGATTCTCTCTTGTAATGATGTGGAGAGAAGGTTTGATGTGTTTTTCTTGATGATTGGGTAGAGTTTTGGTGATTGGTGAAGGTTTTGATGAGCTTTAATGGAGTTGGGAGAGTTTTGGAGAGGAGAAAGAGGTTTAAGGTTTAATAAATTCGGAATAATAAGCTTTATACCTCCTTTATACACAAATCCCGCAACTTTCTCTCTCTCTGGCGGCGCTGCGGACTACCCCTGCGGACCATGGGGTGCACCGCAGCGTAGTCCGCGACATCTGATGCTCAAAAAATTTTGCTCACTGGTTTATACCCGTGGTAGGACCCCGTGGCACGTGTTTCTGGGCTGCGGACTAGGGTCCGGTGTACCAGAGGGTACCCCGCGCCTTCTGTAGCTAACTCCGTCAAAATACCCGTGGCACCTACCCCGTGGCACACGTTTTTGGGGCGCGGACCATGGTGCGGTATAGGGGGTAGTCCGCGGTCAACTTTTTCTTGTCTCTGGATCAAACCCGCGGTGCAACCCATGTCACGTGTTTTGACCTCGCGGACCAGGGCACGGACCATGGGGTAGTCCGTGGGGTAGTCTGCGGGGTGCATTCCTTTGCTCCAAAATTTTTTCCTCGCGTTCCCTAACTCGATTCTCCAATTCCTACACACCAAAAACACTAATACCTTCCTCAAACATGCATTGTCAACTAAAAACAACTAAAATAAACTTAAACTAAAAATGTAAAAGACATGAAAACATAAAAAAACTACGGGTTCAAAAACTTGGTGGTCCTTTGTGTGTTCAAAAATAAATGCAAATGATAATCGAACCACAACCGCAAGTGTACGGTTGTCCCAAGTAGTGATAAGGATAATACAGATTCGTTCCAAGGACGGGATGGTTAACTACAATGTTTAGCAGATAATGATTGGTTGCACTTATGAAAGCAAGTAAATAAAATATGTTTGTTTGGTTTTGTTGATTAAAACTACTAAATGAAAACAAATTATAAATGCAAATAAAAGCTAAAACGCTAGTACTTGAGAACGCAAGGATCCTCCCAATCTTACTTCCTAACTTATGTTGTTTAAGGGCTAAATTGGTCAATTACAATGGTCGGATTCTAAATTCCTTATACCCCCGTCAGGGTGGACTATAAGGCGATCCTAAAGTGTCACTAGTCCCGTCAGGGTAAATATGATCCACCGTTGGATGTTTATGTTTTATTACCTCATTGGCCCTAGAATTAGCTAAGTTTGTCAGAATCAATAGCTTTTATCCTAGATTGAATAATTAATTCTATACCTAAACCCTCCGTCAGGATGATCCACACGCCACATATGTGGAATAGCCTAGATACTAATACCTGTTCTTAGTTCGCGACTCTAAAAACAGTAAATAATCACAAATTATCGAAAAGAGTAATAGACCCAATCTAATTTAATTTACATAAACCCAAATTCAACATTCGTTATTTCATAAAATTGGGATTCACCCATTGTTTGTTCTCAAGCACTATGAAAAGCTTAGCTCATATTAAAAAGAAAAACTAAATTAAAAGAAATGAAATTCATATTGTTTACAAAATTAAAAGATAAGAAAAACCTAATTTCCGGAATCGGAATGACTACGAACAGAGATATAGACCCTCTCCAGCTCTTGTAGCTTCTTCTTTCTTCCTTCTGTTGCTTCTCTCTAGTGTTTAATCTTGTGGAATGTGAATTGTGTGAAAAATAGAAGTCCAGACCTCCTTTTATAAGCATAAAAACGGATTAGGGCTTGGACCAGAAAATAAAATACTAATTAAATGTCCAAGCCCAAATTCTAAGCCCAACATCCCGTAACTGCTGATATGTCTTCACTAAAATGGCTTTTCCCGATGCGTTATGACTCCGATTGACCTCATTTCAGTTGCTAAAGCTCCATAACTCGATAAGGAATGTTTTCTCTTCAAAGATCAGCGGCTAAATCATCGCTTAAGCACCTCGAAATCAGCACTCTATGGCCTGGAAAACAGATTTTCAGCTCTAAAAATAATATCTTCGGGATTTATCTTCAAATCTTGACTCTAATTCACGATCTTTGACTTTCTCCTCGGATTCCTTTCCTAGCTAACATTTAAAACCTGTAAACTTTTCACTAAAAATACCAATATTACGCGCAAAAGCTTAATAATTTAAAAATGCTAGAGATAAAAAGAGAATTCCGGATTATTGCATATTTAGTCCAAAAGTCTATCAAATTAATTAAATAAACACCAAAAATTATGTCTCCTAAGGGTCGAAAATAAGAACAATTAGGGAGACATCAAGACCCCCAACTCAAACCTTTGTCGTCCCGACAAAGTAAAACAAAACAAAGGGGTGGAAGTAAGCGTATAAACAAGTAGAAGCTAGCAAATAAACCCTAAAGCAATTCTCAAAATAAATCTCATATAGCAAACTTTAAAAACTAATATACACATACATCTAAAATGCAACATCAAACATAAATAATCTCAATCATAAAATTAAAGTTGCAATGCTTGAAGGTTACACTTGTACTCATCTCTGTATGATGGCTATAGGGTGGTCATTAATCCTAACTCGCTTTGAACGCTCCACCTAGTGTATTCCCTATCAACGAAATCATAAATTCACTATGCACTTAGGAATCACGAGGTCTTTACGATTATAATATTGGCTTAAGGACGGGTGTGGATGTATATTTGGTAAATTTGAAGTGAGCTTTTGGCTCTCTCCTCACTTACCATCAACAGTGTCCTCGAGCTTGAGTTAACGCTCAACAGATGTTCTCACTCACCCATATACGCAACAATTTAGCGTCCCATGTCTACCCACTATTAACAAGATGATTTTCAGAAAATTCCACTTTGCCGGATGTTTTATTCATTCATATCTTTCTTTTTCTTTTCTTTTCTCTTTTTCTTCTTCTTTTTTTTGTACAGAAGCAAACCGGGTTCCCGGTTTTGACGAATCCGGGTTCCCGGTTCCTACTGTATGAATTTTCAAATTTTTTCATTTTTTCTTTCTTTTTCATTTTTCTTCATTCCCGGCAAAGGGTTACAAGTATATATCATCTGCAATTGTGCTACAATACAAAGCACATCAATCCCTACCCATTTAATTTTCCATAAGTGGTCCCACCACCCCAAACTCAAGCTCGAGACATGTCTCAGGATTGTGATTCAAGTGCGGGTCATATGGTCATGCTAATAATCTAAGGGATAATGGCTTATATCGTGGCTACAAAGAAAAAGCTAAAGGCTCAAAGTGGGCTCAGACGGATAATAATTAATACAAGGGATAGAAGGCTAAAAAGGCACAAATGGATAACAAAGAACCGCCCCTATCATTTTCCTAAGTACATAGCTTGTCTTTAGTTCATATCTAGGTGGGTTCTCTACTAATTAGGATTTCACGTTCTACACACCAAACATATTCCTTGAGTACAAGCTTACTTCATTTGCATTGTTCATTAATTTTTCCTATTAATTACCTATGTTTGCATGCAATTCTAAATGCGTTTTATATCAATCCCTAAAGTTCACTATTTACTATCATAGATTCATCAAGAGTATGCTTAAAGGGATTTTAAAAATTTCTACAGTCAAACGCAACTCCGAAAATTCTTTTATTGAAAGCAAATAAAGCAAATAACACATAAAATTGGGATGAGGCCACGAACCCCACCCCAAACTCAAAAATGATTCGTGTCCCCACGACTCGAAAAGACTCAATAAAGCATTTAAACTAATCTACACTAGGAGGAAAGTTTAGAAAACGTATCTTAACCAGCGCGAGGCTGGTTATCGGTGTTGCGTTCTGGACCTTTATCTCGCGTAACAGCATCATAAATCGCGTTTTGAAGTGTATTTACGCCTAGGATTAAATTTCGCAATAGGTCCAATTCTTTTGTAACGTTTCCCAAGGTAGCAATCATCTTCTCCTGATTCTCTTCCAACACCTGAATCTTCGATTCCAACTCAGGTACAGTTTTCGCTCTCTTTGATTGAGGAGTTCTCGGACTCCTTGTAGCTCGTGTTGCTTCTTCATGGATGTTCTTGATTGTGCTCAAAGCTATACTCACACCAACTGAAACAATGTCAATATCTGCGTTCTTACGCGGAATCTTTGCGTCTAGACACAACTGAGTAATAGTACAAGGAAACTTCAGATTTTGTTGTTGCATGGGTGATTTCGCGAACTCCATGATTGTATCATAAATGATCTTAGCAACATCAAATGGTTTCTCCTCCAAAATACACTTAATAACAAATATGTGTTCTTTCTTCAACTCGGAAGTGTGTTTAATACCAAAGAAAGTGGGTATTATGAAACGAGACCAAACCTTAGAACGAGGTGTCAAGTTACTGCTGTAAAACTGTCCAGGATATCTTTCACCTTCAGGAATTGGGCTAATCCCATTAACAAGCACGGTCCCCCAAAGGGATTCAAAATCAAAAGAAGGGTCATTAAGAGTTTCTTGGAAGGGGCATGTTCCAGAAAAGTTGGGTAGTTTCAATGATTTCCGAATACGTTCTATAGAGAAAGGAACTACCTTTTTGCGGATATCAATGGCATCACGGGAGGTAGCTAAACCTTCGTAAAATTCGCGCACAAAAGTAGGAATAAACTCAAGCTTCCTTTCTTGTAACTCTTTCCAACCAAACTTAGCACATGTCACAGCATACTCCTTGTATTCACTACTCATAATACCCTTAGGAAAATTCGTCTCCTCACCAAATTTCAAAAATTCAATTCTTTCACGAACCTGAGTATTCCAACAAGTATGAACCCTCTTAGGCTTGTGGGCCAACATCTTCATACGCGGAGGTTTCTGAACCGGTGCTTCCGGAATCTCTTGTTCAGTTTCCTTCTCAGTGTTCTTCGCAATTTCCTCTTCTGGTTCCTTCTCACTTTCTATCTCATCAATCAATCTTCTCTTTTGACCTGTGATTTCTTTTCTGTTAGACTCAAGCTGAACTTCATCAATTTTTCGTTTAGGGCGCGAATCAGGAATCTCAATAGCTTGATCTTGAGAACCACCAATGGTGGTTTTTCTTCTAGGAGCAGTTCTTCGAAAATCACCGGTTCTGTTAGTCATCTCTTTCCACCCCAAACTCAAAACTTCAAATAATGAAAAACTTAGAGAAAAAGTGTAGAATTTTTGATGTTTTGAGGCTTAGGAATTGAAGAACTAGGTGGAATATGAGATGGGTCTTGTTTAATTTGGATGGGAGAAGAAAGAATTGGGTTTAATTTAAGGAGTGGGTGAAGAAGAATCTTGGGAAAAACTAAGGATTTGATGTTATTTTGGAGAGGAGGTGAGTTGATTTTGTGTTTTTGTGGTGAAAGAGGGTAGGAATTGATGATATATAGTGTTTTGGATGATGAATTTCGGAGGTGGGGAGGCTATTGGTGCGTTTTAGGTAAAGACTTGCAAAAGAGGCTAAGAAAACTAGGTTAAGGCCTCAAAAACCGACATCACAGCTTCAAAACCGGGTTCCCGGTTTTGGCAAACTGGGTTCCCGGTTCCGCGTCGCTGTGACGGCGCGGAAAAACAATTATTGAATTTTTTTTTTGTTTTTTTTTTTTTTCAAAACGCACCAAAACGCTGGACCCCAAGACGCTGGGTCAGAGATTTTACTCGCCGAAACCGGGTTCCCGGTTCTGTGGAATGCGGGTATCCGGATTTTCTCGATGGCGCGAGTCAAGAAGCGCCAAAACGCAGCATCCCAAAACGCCAGGTCAGAAGTTTTGGATTTTTGCAGCTCCGAAACCGGGTACCCGGTTCTTCCAAATGCGGGTTCCCGGTTTTGTGTCGATGGCGCGAACCAAAACGCAGCAAAACGCAATCCACCAAAACGCTGGGTCAGAGAATTTCAGAAATCACAGCACCAAAACCGGGTTCCCGGTTTTGAAAAACCGGGTACCCGGTTCCGACGCTGTGTCGTGAACCAAGACGCCAAGTGTTGCGTTGAAGAGGGAGGTACCAGCTCCAAAACCGGGTTCCCGGTTTTTGCGAAACCGGGTTCCCGGTTTCTCCTGGACATCCAACCTCTTTTTCTCCTTTTTTCGCCAAATCGACCCCAAACTCATGACCTTTTTACCCCTGAAATCATCAAAAACAACTACCCTTTCTCATTTCTTAATAATAAACACTAAAATTACGAAAATCAAACTAATCTAAATTGCAAAAATGTAAAAACTCAGCTAATATACAATGAATTGGCTTTTGTTTAACGTCGTTAAGCTCGACGGGTTACCTCACGCTCTTAAGGAGTTTCGAGGAGATACATGACCTCCCCGGGATGAGGATCTTCCGAGCGATTGGTATCTTCACCTCCATGGTATATCTTCAATCTGTGACCGTTAACCATAAAGGTACGGTTCTCTAGCGGATGTTCTATTTCTATCGCCCCATGAGGTGTAACTTTGGTCACAATGTATGGACCTGACCACTTAGATCTTAACTTACCCGGATAATTGCTGAACTTTGAGTTATACTTCAACACTCTTTGTCCCACTTCAAAGTTCTTTGTACGAATCCGATTGTCATGCCATTTCTTTGTGTTTTCTTTGTAAAGTTTGGCATTTTCATAAGCATGCAATCGGAATTCGTCAAGTTCATTAAGCTTCATCATACGATTCTTTCCGGCTAAGATAGGGTCTAAGTTCAACTGCGCAATTGCCCAATAGGCACCCATTTCAAGCTCTAAAGGTAAGTGACAATCCTTACTATACACCATACGATAGGGAGATGCACCAACTGGAGTCTTAAACGCAGTACGATAAGCCCACAACGCATCATCTAACTTCATTGACCAATCTTTTCTTGTAGGGCCAACGGTTTTCTCTAGGATTGACTTGATTTCACGGTTCGATACTTCAGCTTGACCATTGGATTGTGGATGATATGCAGTAGATACACGGTGTCTAACTCCATACTTCTCCAGAACAGTCTTCAGATATTTATTAACGAAATGAGATCCTCCATCGCTAATAATCACTCTAGGTGTGCCATGTCTAGTGAAAATATGTGATTTCAAGAACTTGATCACCACTCGTGAATTATTAGTAGGTAAAGCCACCGCTTCTACCCACTTAGATACATAATCAACAGCTAATAAGATGTAGAGGTTACCATTTGAAGGAACGAAAGGACCCATAAAGTCTATACCCCAAACATCAAATATCTCAACTTCTAACACATTATTCCGTGGCATCTCATCCCTCTTGGATATGTTTCACTTAAACTGGCATCTCGTGCATTTCTTAACATATTCATGACAATCTTTTATAAGAGAAGGCCAGTAGAAACCTGATTGAAATACCTTCGCAGCAGTTCTGTCTCCTTTGAAATGTCCTCCATATAATGAATCATGGCACCCAGCTATAATGGCTTCAGTCTCTTCCCTTGCTACACATCTTCGTATCATTTGGTCAGCACAAACTTTATAGAGGAACGGATCCTCCCAAAAGAACTGTCTAGCACGATGAGCTAACCTCTTTCTTTCTTGATAAGTAGAACCTTCAGGAAAAACACCACTCACCACTGAATTCGCAATATCTGCATACCACGGAGCTTCATAATCTCGAACAACGAATAAACTCTCATCAGGAAACTCTTCTCTAACTGCTTCAGTACCACTGTTCATCTCTGAACCCTCTAAGCGCGATAGATGATCTGCAACCTGATTCTCACAACCCTTTCTATCTTTGATCTCTAAATCGAACTCTTGTAGCAATAACACCCATCTGATTAACCTTGGTTTCACATCTTTCTTTTCCATAAGATATCTGATCGCGGAATGATCTGTATAAACAATAACTTTCGCTCCAAGAAGATAAGAGCGAAATTTATCAAATGAATATACAACTGCTAGTAACTCTTTTTCTGTAACTGTGTAATTAATCTGAGCACCACTAAAAGTTTTACTAGCATAGTAAATCGAATGAAAAACCTTCTCTTTCCTCTGTCCCAATATAGCTCCCATACACAAATCACTCGCATCACACATAACCTCAAACGGTAAATTCCAATCTGGAGGTAACACTATAGGAGCAGAGATAAGCTTTTCTTTGATTGCTTTGAAGGCTGTTAAACAAGCTTCATCAAAAAGGAATTTAGAGTCCTTTTCGAGTAAGTTGCATAACGGTTTAGCAATCTTAGAAAAATCCTTAATAAATCGTCTATAGAAGCCAGCATGGCCAAGAAAACTTCTTACCCCCTTAACAGAAACAGGAGGGGGAAGAGTTTTAATTACCTCTATCTTTGCTCTATCAACCTCTAAACCAGAATTCGAAACCTTGTGACCCAGAACAATACCTTCACGGACCATGAAATGACACTTCTCCCAATTTAACACCAAGTCTGTTTCTTTGCACCTTATCAACACTTTCTCCAAGTTATCTAAGCATTTATCAAAATCGTCACCAAACACGGAGAAATCGTCCATAAACACTTCCAGGAAATTATCAACCATATCCCAGAAGATGGCCATCATGCATCTCTGAAAAGTAGCGGGAGCGTTACACAACCCAAATGGCATTCTGCGATATGCAAAATTACCAAATGGGCATGTAAAGGTAGTCTTATGTTGATCTTCTGGAGCCACGTAAATCTGATTGTACCCGGAGTAGCCATCCAAGAAACAGTAATATTCCCTTCTGGCTAATTTATCTAACATCTGATCGATGAAGGGCAAAGGGAAATGATCTTTTCTGGTGGCCTTGTTCAGCTTTCTGTAATCCATGCAAACTCTCCAACCGACTACCGTTCTTGAAGGAATCGCCTCATTTTTATCATTAAAAACTGTTGTCATTCCTCCTTTCTTCGGTACACACTGAACTGGGCTCACCCATTCACTACTCGAAATGGGATAGATAATCCCCGCATCTAAAAGCTTGATCACCTCTTTCTTCACCACATCCTTCATCACGGGCATCAATCTCCTTTGACCTTCAACTGAGCGTGCGTTGTTATCTTCAAGTATAATTTTGTGTTGACAATAGGATGGACTAATGCCTTTGATGTCAGCAATTGTCCAACCTATTGCCTCTTCGTTGGCTCTCAACACACGCAACAGTTTATCTTCTTGAGGACCTGTTAAATTAGCTGAAACAATAACAGGTAGAGTTTCATTAGTACCCAAATATGCATACCTCAAGTGTGATGGCAATGGTTTTTCTTCCAATTCCGGAGGAGATTCAATTGAAGGCTTCTTTTTAGGAATAATCTCCCCCGGTTCTCTCACAGGTTCATAGGCAAGACGCCTATATTTTGGATTTTCAGAATTGAGAGCTGCCACTGTTTCGGCAAGCTCTTCCATCATCTCAGGCAAGTCTAATGTTAAAGCGGCCTGCAAAATATCATCAAAATTTAAACAATCAAATACCTCTTGCGATGCCTGCTCAACTACATCCATTCTGAAGCAATCCTCTTGAGAATCTGGAAATTTCATAGCTCGAAATACATTGAATTTGACTTCCTCGTCTTGAATTCTCATCGTTAATTCGCCATTCTCTACATCGATCAATGTACGCCCTGTAGCTAGAAATGGTCTACCCAAAATAATAGGGACATTACTATCTGCATCGTACTCAAGTATTACGAAATCAACGGGAAATATAAGTGTACCTGCCTTAACGAGGACATCTTCAATGCGGCCTTCAGGATGTGCAAGAGACCTGTCCGCCATTTGCAAGACCATAGAAGTGGGTCTTGCGTTTCCAATTTTTAGCTTATCAAAGATTGACTTGGGCATCAAATTGATGCTTGCCCCTAAATCACATAACGCCTTTCCTTTCCATTCTTCTCCAATCGATATCGGAATCGTGAAACTCCCTGGATCAACTAGCTTCGGAGGTAATTTACTCTGGCAAATCGCACTACACTCTTCAGGAAGGCCAATCATCTCATTATCACAGTAAGGCCTTTTGTTAGTGAGGGCCCTCTTCAAAAACTTCGTATACTTAGGGATATCTCGAATCGCCTCAAGTAACGGAATATTAATACTTAAACCCTTCACTCTATTAAAGAATTTCTGAAAATCACCCAAATCACCCTTTTTCTGAACTCGAGATGGAAACGGTGGTGGAGGGCGATTGATCACAATATCATCTCTCTTTTTCGGAAATTCTCTTGGTCTTTCGATTTCTTCAACCTCACCATCTTTCTCATTCTCTTTCTCTTTCTCACCTACTTCCTTTTCTTTTCTTGGAACTTCTTTCTCTTTCATAACGGGAAAAGGAGGTGGAGGAAGGTTCTTACCACTTCTTAATGTAACAGCCTTGCAATCTTCGCGTTGTATTGGATTCTCAGTATCGCTAGGAAGTTGTCCTTGTGGATGTTGATTCACTTGTTTATTAATTTGACTTAGCTGATTCTGAAACAACTTCATATTTGCTTCGGCTGCATTTTGACGTTCCATAGCTTGTGTCTGAAGAGCAATTAAACTTTCAACCGTTTTCTGAAGTGTAACTACTCCTTCTTGTGGATGAGCAGGTAAGGCTTTCTGATTTAAATTTTCATCATAAGTATTCTGAGGAGCTTGTTTTTGTACATAGTTGCCTTGATACTGTCCTCCTTGATAATTGTTGTGTGGTCTTGGATTATAGTTGTTACCTTGGGGACGCGGCTGATACGCGTAGGTAGGATTGGCTGCCCCATTAGGATTTGAGTATTGAAACCCCAGATGGTTTCTGTTAGGCTGATATCCATTACCACTTGAATTGAAGTTACCTCTATTGGACATAAACATCACGGACTCTTGATTATTCGGACAACTTTCCTCATCATGATCATCTACCTTACAAATCGAACACATATACACCTCTTGTGCAGCATGCACAGCTACCTTTTTACTCGAAAAACCTTCTTTTACAGCTAAAGTAAGCTGCTTCAATTGTTGCTCTATAGTATTCTGAATCTTATTCTCAAGCGTAGCAAAATTTTCTTCCATATCAACATTATTCACTCCTTTAACCGGTGTTCTTACTGAATTCCATCCAACTTCATTCTTGACTGTTCTCTCTAAAATGATTTTAGCATGAGCGGGTTGAACTTGAAGAAAACCTGATCCACATAGCGTATCCAATTTCTCTCTCGAAGTTCCATCAAGGCCTCTATAAAAGATCTTTAACTGTTGTTGTTCTGAAAAGCCATAATTGGGAACTCTACGCAAACACATCTGAAATCTTGTCCAACTCTTACCCACAGTTTCATCATATTCTTGACGGAAATGCGTCAATTCTAATTCAGCATCTGATCTCATATTACTTGGGTAATACCTATCAAAGAAAGCAATCTCTAATTGGTCCCAGTTGGTTATCCTCGTAGGATCTTGCGTATCGTGCCATTCACTCGCTCCATCAATCACAAAAAATTTAAACGCAGCAAAATACATATGTTCTCTTGAAACTCCTTGTGTGATATAAGAATCACATATCTGTTTAAACTTCTGTACTGCTCTAAGAGGATCTTCTGATGGTCTTCCACGAAAATTTCCAAAGTTTTGGAATTGAGCTAACATACCCGAATCTGGACAGAATCGCGGAACATCAATATCTGGAGCACCTACTCCTATAGCAGGAGCACGAAATGGAACTTCTGGAGGGCCATTAGTAAACCACGGATCTTGATTCATCACTATCTAAACTGGAGGATTAGGAATCACTGGTGGAATTGGAGGAATAACACTTGGAGCCAAAGGTTGGCCACCTGCGCCTAGTTGACCTGGTTGATTATTTTGTGGATCGTGAAGATTTATCTCTTCCATTCTGTTACTTAACTCTTCTACTTCTAAAGCTTCTCGTTCTCTTCTTCTTCGGTTAGCAAGTCTGATCAACGATTCTGGATTACTAAGGATCGGAGGTGTTGGCTCTAGATCCTTGAATAGCCTTCTTCGCATACACCAAACCTAAAAACCTGAGAAAGATAAACAAACAAAAAGCGTAAAACTGATAAAATAAAATAAATGCAACTATCACTAAAGGATAAACACCGTGGTCACACGCTACCGTCCCCGGCAGCGGCGCCAAAAACTTGGTGGTCCTTTGTGTGTTCTAAAATAAATGCAAATGATAATCGAACCACAACCGCAAGTGTACGGTTGTCCCAAGTAGTGATAAGGATAATACAGATTCGTTCCAAGAACGGGATGGTTGACTACAATGTTTAGCAGATAATGATTGGTTGCACTTATGAAAGCAAGTAAATAAAATATGTTTGTTTGGTTTTGTTGATTAAAACTACTAAATGAAAACAAATTATAAATGCAAATAAAAGCTAAAACGCTAGTACTTGAGAACGCAAGGATCCTCCCAATCTTACTTCCTAAATTATGTTGTTTAAGGGCTAAATTGGTCAATTACAATGGTCGGGATTCTAAATTCCTTAACCCCCGTCAGGGTGGACTATAAGGCGATCCTAAAGTGTCACTAGTCCCGTCAGGGTAAATATGATCCACCGTTGGATGTTTAAGTTTTATTACCTCATTGGCCCTAGAATTAGCTAAGTTCGTCAGAATCAATAGCTTTTATCCTAGATTGAATAATTAATTCTATACCTAAACCCTCCGTCAGGATGATCCACACGCCACATATGTGGAATAGCCTAGATACTAATACCTGTTCTTAGTTCGCGACTCTAAAAACAGTAAATAATCACAAATTATCGAAAAGAGTAATAGACCCAATCTAATTTAATTTACATAAACCCAAATTCAACATTCGTTATTTCATAAAATTGGGATTCACCCATTGTTTGTTCTCAAGCACTATGAAAAGCTTAGCTCATATTAAAAAGAAAAAATAAATTAAAAGAAATGGAATTCATATTGTTTACAAAATTAAAAGATAAGAAAAACCTAATTTCCGGAATCGGAATGACTACGAACGGAGATATAGACCCTCTCCAGCTCTTGTAGCTTCTTCTTTCTTCCTTCTGTTGCTTCTCTCTGGTGTTTAATCTTGTGGAATGTGAATTGTGTGAAAAATAGAAGTCCAGACCTCCTTTTATAAGCATAAAAACGGATTAGGGCTTGGACCAGAAAATAAAATACTAATTGAATGTCCAAGCCCAAAATCCCGTAACTGCTGATATGTCTTCACTAAAATGGCCTTTCCCGATGCGTTATAACTCCGATTGACCTCATTTTAGTTGCTAAAGTTCCGTAACTCGATAAGGAATGTTTTCTCTTCAAAGATCAGCGGCTAAATCATCGCTTAAGCAACTTGAAATCAGCACTCTATGGCCTGGAAAACAGATTTTCAGCTCTAAAAATAATATCTTTGGGATTTCTTTTCAAATCTTGACTTTATCTTTTGATCTTTGACTTTCTCCTCGGATTCCTCTTCTAGCTAACATTTAAAACCTGTAAACTTTTCATTAAAAATACCAATATTACGCGCAAAAGCTTAATATTTTAAAAATGCTAGAAATAAAAAGAGAATTCCGGATTATTGCATATTTAGTCCAAAAGTCTATCAAATTAATTAAATAAACACCAAAAATGATGTCTCCTAAGGGTCGAAAATAAGAACAATTAGGGAGACATCAGTTGTCTCCCGTACAGCACTTTTGTTTTACGTCTTTCAAAGTTAGACGTGTTACCTCTGTCAAGATTTGCGAATATAGCTTCCCCAACAACGAGTAAGGCTATGAACGTCAACTAATCTGCGTTTGACCCCAGTTTTCGGGCGAATTTCTATCACCTTGGCTGAAACAACCTTAGTGACGATGAATGGTCCCATCCACGAGTCTTTGAAACTTCGTGGCCTGTTCTCGCGTTTGTGGGCTTTCCATAGGACTTCATGGCCAACACCAAACTCAATGTTTGGCTCAGTATCCACAGGTTTTAAGTGGATCTCCTCAGGAGGGACTTTGTGATGTGAAAGACTGTGGATAATAGGCATGGTGGGATCCAACTTCCTTGGTTTCTTACCCAAGACATAGAAGGTCTCGGATACATTCTTTGCATGAAGGGTGATGGTCCCTTCTTGGAAGTTGATCACACTTTGACTTGTGGCCATGAAAGGCCGTCCAAGTATGATTGGAACCTGCTTATCTGCATCAAAATCAAGAATAACAAAGTCAGTAGGGATGGCGATATTACCTGCACGGACTAAGACGTCCTCCACTGTTCCCCATGTCCTTTTCACTGAGTTGTCAGCAAACTGCAACTTCACTGGAGTCTTCTCTGATTTCTGAAGTCCAAGTCTTTCGAACACGGACTTAGGCATAAGATTCACACCAGAACCCACATCGTACATAGCTTTCACCTTGAGCATACCATGTAATTGAATAGGAAGGTTGAAACTTCCCGGATCTTTAAGCTTCGTAGGTAGCTCTTTCTCACTTCTTCTCGAAACCCTCAGGTTCTCTCTCGGGATCTCTACACTCGCTTCTTTCTCAGGAATAATTTGCGTATAAACTTGTTGCGGTGTAAGTCCTCTCTTCGCAATCTCAAGCATTTGGGCGTTGATATTTTCAGGTTGGTACGCCTCTACAAATGTCTTGAGAACAGTGTCATCTTTAGGATTTGTAACAAGAATAGTTGATGACACTGGTTGAACACTAGGTGGCGATTCCACCTTCTCTTCTTCATTATCTTCTAGCACAGCAGGTGCCACTTCATCTTTCGATTCCTCATTTGAGGCTTCTTCCTCTTTCTCTTTAGCCAACCCAGCTGCATATTCCACTACCGATCGAATCTCCTCTTGCACCTTCCTCAGTAACTCTATGAACTCGTCTTTCTCTTGATCGTCCTCCACATAAACTTCAGAACAGTCGGATTCCTCGGGGCTAGACTTGGTTGGTTCTTCTTCAATATTGGGAACCTCCACGGCACTAATGGCAGCATGTGGTGCTTCCTCTTTTGCTTTTTCGATCTCAAGGCATATAGCCTTGCAAGCTTCGAACCCATCCTTGTCTTCACCTCCTTCGATTGCCTTTACTTCTTTTTGTTCTACAACACTTGTTAACACTTTGTTTAACTGTGTCACTTGAGTAGTTAGCATTTGAAGTATGGCATCGTGTCCTCTGACCTTCTCGTCTTGAGCATTAAAAGTTGTGTTCAAACGGTCTAGAGCTTGTACTATCTGTGTATTGTCCATAGATCCTTCTTGCGGATATTGAGGTAAAGCTTTTTGATCTAATGAATCGGTATAGGCGTCTTGAGCAGGTTGTTGTGGAGGAGCAGGTCTATTCTGATATTGGTTTTGGTACTGACCTCTCTGTTGGTAAGAGTTGTTCTGGGGTCGTGGCTGATATTGACTAGGATTAGAGGCCCCTTGTGGATTTGAATACTGCATACCCGGATGGTTGCGATTGCCCCATCGGTTGGATATAAAGTAAACAGATTGCGGATTTGATTCGCACTCTTCCCATACATGATCGTTAACTCCACATTGTTGACAACCTTGTGCTTCTTGTACTACCTTTGTAGCGGCTAAATTCTTTTCCATTGCGATTCTCAGCTCCTTGATTTGATTTTCTAATGAGGATATTTGAGCTGAGTTCGCAGTTTCTGCATCTAAACGAAGCGTTCCTCGGGTCTTTGCTACAGAAGCTCGCGTTGAAGGCCAACTTCTTTCTTGTTCCATAATATTCTCTAACACCTCAGAAGCTTCATTATGATTCATGGACACAAAATTACCCTTTCCAATGTTATCCACCTTTTCTCTACCTTTATCATTAAGGCCTTCATAGAACATCGCAAGTTGTAGAGCAGGTGTATAACCATGGAGCGGACATCTAGTTAGTTTTTGTTGAAACCTTGTCCATGCTTCTCCCACTATTTCTCCATCTTCTTGGGAAAATCTTGCAAGCTCGGTTTGATCTTTAAGTCTCATGCTCTTCGGATAAAATCGGTTAAAGAATGCGGCTTGAAGTTCCCTCCAAGAGTGAATGGTTCCATGTGGTTGTCTTTCTAGCCAATCGCTAGCTCTTCCGGTCAAGAAAAACGAAAACATATGACAATACAGTTGCTCGCGTGTAATGCAAGGAGTAATGTAGGCATCACAAATCTGCATGAACTTCTGAATGGCTTTTACCGGATCTTGAATAGCTGTACCAGTATAGAGTCCGAAATTTTGAAATTGACTGAGCATGCCCAGATCGGGTCTAAATTTGATATTCGGAATCTCAGGAGGGCGGTAACCAATTGGTTGAACATGGAATGGTACATTAAGGCCAGGAAGGTCTTGTTCAACTCAGTTTTGTTGATTATTAAGATTGTTCCCATTACCTCCTCCTGCTGGTAGTTGTTGTCCTTCTTGTCCACCGGGTGGTGGATCTTGTTGACCGAGAGGTGCACCAAGTGGTGGATCTTGTTGTAATCCTCCTCCCGGTAATTGTTGTCCTGCTACTTGTTGGGCTGCCATAACTCTTCTCAAGGCTCTTTCCTCACGAACTTTTTTGTTGTAAGGTCTGAAGCTCCTCTCAGGCTCCGATAAAGGAGGCCAAGAATTAAACACTGTGAAACCTGAAAAAGACTAAAGCAAACCACAAGCGTAAATCTGGAAAAATAAAAACTAAACTAAAACTAAAAAGTAAAAACTAATTAAAAACTAAAACTCGAAATAGATAACCCACACGCTAACGAGACACAAGTCCCCGGCAGCGGCGCCAAAAACTTGGTGTCGCCTAGGGTGTGATAAAAATAAGATAAAATTAAGCCAAGAAACTACGCACTCTCACCCTAGACAGGCACAGTACTGCAAGTATTACAGGACGTATGCAAGTTTTAATGATAAATAGAGTTCGTTCTCAGGGACTTAAGTGTGTTAATCGCGTGAGTAGAAATTACGAGTAAAAGTAAATAATTAGAGAACAGAAAAGTAAAGCAAGTAATTTCGAAATTATGAATTAAAACTAGGAAAACAAAGACAATAAAATAAAAGATTAAGAATGTGAGATGAGAAGTATAGCTTAGGTTTTGCTAGTATGCACTAATCCTTCTAATTCTATTTATAAATCTAGTTCATAAGGGAGAATATTAGCTCTTGGTATACTTAGTCAGGATTCTAAATTCCCCAATCTTAGACCTTGAGAGCGACTAAGGGGGCTACGGCACAACCAAGACGAGGACTCAAATAGGGTTATCAAACGCCACTAAGGCCCTATCCAGCACACTACAATCAATTGGTGAAATGGTGGTTAAAACAAACCCTACTGACTATCTAGTTAGAAGTATGTTTTTTCAGAACTGCTATCGACACTAGACATTATGTGGTGGTTCAATAGTTAAACACCCTGTCAAGGAGACCATCTAACTACTATTAAAACAATCCTAAAGTGATCAGTTCTAGGAAAGACAATAAATCAAAACACATAAACAAATATAAAGTAAGTAGCTAATATCATATTAAAACATATAATTCCCAAAGAAACTTAGATAGAAGAATTAGAATTCATAGATTATACATATGCAAAACCCAAGCTATGGGGAGTTTAGTTCATACCTGAAGGAAATAAACTAAAAGAAATAACAAAAGACATCATCTTGCTCTCTACAATAAACTGGAAGAATAAAACCTTAAGAACTAATTACTATGAGGCAAGGATGATTTATAAGTGATATAAGGGTGTATTTATAGGTGTTTAGAACACCTAATTAATTTTCTTGAGGAAGAGTTAAGGTAATGGACTTCTAGCCCAACTCAAATTCGTATGGAAATAAAGATAAACACTGCTGCACCGTTTTGAGCATATCTTCTTCGTCATTGGTCGGTTTGAGCTCCATAAGATACCGAAAGAATCGCAACAGAATTATCTAGACCCTTTAGAAGGAAATCCTCAAATTCGGCCTATTTCCTAGGTAAAAACGCCTATCTTTGGACGTGTATGCAGAATCTCAGATTTAGGCAGCTTTTCCTTTTCCATCTTTTTAGCAATTGTTTCCTTATCTCCAATTACCATGCAAATCTCTTTCCATAAGTTGTTGTCTTTGACTTGGACTCTAATTAAGCTCTATAATTATCTTTAAAGCTACACACTAAATAAACAATTAAACCCAATATGCTCTTGTTACCTTTGAATATAAAACAATAAGGTTTATTAGACAATCCTTATACGCAGCGGATTGAAATTAAGAGTCCAGAATTCTGCCTTCTTGTAATTGATTGAATTGGAATGAAGGAATCGCTTCTCTGGTCGTAAGTTTAATTACTAGAACTAAACTCTTTGTTTTCACCACCTAAATGTCTCAGAATTATCTATTATGTGTTGTATTCTTGATTTGGAGAGAAAAGAAAGGTACGCTTCTTAGCTTTGATTGTTTGTATTTTTTGTGAGAAAGAAAGGCTCTATTTATAGAGTTGGGGAGTTGGTTTATTGCCTGTAAATAAACCACTCTCCCACTTTCTCCACCTCCTCCACTTCCTCCACCATCAAAGTGGGAAGTTATCTTTGATAACTTCCTGTACGCTCATGTATTTCCCATCATGGGTGACATGAGATAAAAATGTTTATTTTTTTTATTTCTTTCATTCTCCCACTCGCACATGATGGAGTTACAATCATTTCCTTTAGGTATATGCATTCAATGCACCATACATCAATATTTCTCAAATCTTCTCATATACACATTTCTAGAATAATTCATCATACTTGACAAAATAGGTCGTGCGACCGACAAGCATACGAGCATACGTTACTAATAACCTGTTAGGGTACATAGTTGCTCAAATGAAACCTCATTCCTTACGTATCTTGTAGTACCCCAGACTAATAATTTATTGTATCATATTCAGTAACTCTGACCCCTTTAAAATTTATATCACATCGTTTATGTGATCAAAAGAGTTCACTGACATAACTTCATGTGTCTCACTATCATGTTATGGTCCAAATTGACTTACATGATCGGTACCTGCAAGCACACACTTTGATACAAAATTTTAGTCTTCCCTTTACACTTATATCCTTTTACGTTGATTAGGTTGCTTTCCCAAACATACCCCATTAGACCGAATCATTCATGATCATTAGTAGTATGTTCAAAGTAGCATACACCTAATCAAAATATCAAGACATAGTCAAAAGTAATAAGGGCACAATTTTGAAGGCATCACACAATGAAGAGACAGGGATCGACTCTTCACTTCCTTCTGGTCGAAAGCACACGTGGTATGACACACGTGGTATAACACACATGTTATGGTATTATTCATATAGCTCCAATTGTATGTCACAATTTTATAAATACCATACAGATATATAATTAGACAAGCCTCACTGCCTAAGATGAATTCTTCGATTAATCAACCCTTCTATGAAATCAATCAAGCAACTCATATCTGGCTCTAATAGACTAAGTAGATAGTGGGATTCTACTTCGATCATAATATAAGATTAACATGGTTCATCCATGTTTATGATCTCATCTTAACACTTTAGTTAAGGCGACTATCTTAACTCAAGTTATTTTAAGGGTTCTTCACTACTATGAGTTAGTCTCATCTTTGCGCACTTCTTATGCCAAAGGCGATTGCCCGTGTGATAGGGCCAATCTCAGTCTATAGGACATACATACTTCAAAAATTACACGCATTATAATATATATCAAACATGATATTATTAAAAGAAACAGTTAAATAAACATACTAATGAAAATATATACATGAATGCACATAAACTCGCAATATTCATACATTATATCTTGCTTAATCATATAGATTTAACATATCCATAAATATATCCCTTGGGATATCCTTGTGAATGGATCAGCAAGCATATTGCGTGTGTGTATGTATTGCAAATCAACATCCTTTTGTGCAATAATATCTCTAACAACGGTATACTTTATATCAATGTGTTTGGTCATACTGTGATACTTAGGAGCTTTCACACAAGCCTTTTCAGCTTGACTATCACAATGTATAATAACGGGACTCCCACTATCACCTGAGAATCCTAAATGTTCAAAATAACATTTTTTAACCAAACATCCTCTTGAACCACATCTGAGCATGCTACAAACTCAGCTTCCATTGTGGACAAAAATTATACAGGTTTGTTTCTTGCTACTTCAAGAAATTACGCAATAATTCAACATGAATACATCACCTGAGGTAGATTTACCCCCATATATATCACTATCCCAAATAGCGTAATATATCCTTCTAGGTGTAATCTATTTCCTCGAAAGCAAAGGCATAATCCATAGTTCCTTTTAGATATCTCAATATCTTTTTCACAACTTTCGGATTTTCTTGTCCTGGGTTCAATTAAAATGACTAACTAAATCTACCACATAACATATGTCTGGCCTAATTCACATCATAACATATATAAGACTATCCATGAACTAAAATATGACATTATATACATTTTCTGTTTCTCTTCTAGAGTACTAGGACACATGTCGAGATTTAAGTTTATTCCAATTGCTACAGGAGTGTCAATGGAATTGCACTTATTCATACTAAAGCGCTCAATTATATTCATGATTTAAGGTTCTTGAGACAAAGATAATAGTCCTCTAGACCTATCTCTACTAATCTTCACACCAAGAATATAATTTGCTTCTCCCATATATTTCATATAACATTGAGAAGCTAGCTACTCCTTATTAGCTTGAATAAACTCTTTATCATCCCCTGCTAATAGGATGTCATCTACATACAGAGATAAGATCACAAAATTTCTTGGAACATTTAACATAAACACAGTGATTTTCACTTATCATCTCAAATCCATTTGATGAAATGACTTCATAAAATCTCAAATTCCACTGTCTCGAGGCTTGATTAAGATCATATATTGATTTTAACAATATACATACTTTATTCTCTTGATCTTTTGCAACAAAACCCGAGGGTTGTTCCATGAAAATAACCTTTTCTAAATCTCCATTTAGAAATGTAGTTTTAACATCCATTTGGTGCAACTCCAGATCTAGATGCGCCACAATAGCTAAAAATAAGACGTATTGAGGTAAATCTACCAACAGGAGAAAAAATTTCCTCAAAAACTATTCCTTCCCATTGAGTAGAGCCTTTCGCTACCAAGCGAGCTTTTTACATGTCAATGTAATTGTCAGGTTTTCCTCTTTATTTTGAGAACCCATTTATTCCCAATTGCCTTACGTCTTTCGGGAGATTAACCAGTTCCCATACCTGGTTTTTCTTCATCGACTCCATTTCTTCTTCCATTGCTTTCTTCCATTCATTCTTAGCAGGACATGAGAATGCTTCATTAACCGATCGAGGTTCTTCTCCGTCTTGTGGAGTTATTATAATGACTTCTCCTTTGATTTCAAATCAACGACGAGGAACTAAAACTCTAGCACTTCTCTTAAGTTGAGAATCTTGAGAAATAGGATTACTAGATGATGCAATGGTTTCTTCCGTCTCAAGATTTAGAGGAGTATCCTTCTCTATTTCTTTAGTATGTGTTACCTCATCAGGTGTCACATTTGTTTGCATATCATCTTCCTAAATCTCATTTAATTCACATAAAATGAAAATTCTGTCAACTTCACATCTGTTGGGAAAATCATTCTCTAAGAATGTAACATCTCGTGACTCAATTTCAGTAAGACCCCCATCGTTATGTTCACCATTAAACACATATCCTTTAGAGTGAGCTGGGTATCTAATAAAGATACACTTCTTACCTTTTAGACCTAACTTCCCATATTTATGAGATAGATCATGAACATAGTCTGCCGACCCTAGGGTCACAAGTAGTTCATAAGGAGTTTGATGGAACAGTCATTGTGGGTATTTGGTTAAGTATATAACTAGCAGTAGGCAAGGCATCTCCATAGATTAGCTTGTGCCATCATAGACTTAACCATTTCTAGGAGAGTTCTCACTTTTTCATCACACAGTTCTTTCAACTGATCCAATAGATATTCACGTGATTAAGGTTTTCATTTTCCTCTCTAACTGATTTTCTACTTCATTGAAATATATCATAAGAAAATTTCAATGCTACAGATGTATGGAAAATCAGGTAAATATAACCAAAACTAGTGAAATTATCTATAAAAGTGATAAAATAAAGTCTCCCTTTATATTTTGAACATTCATTGGGTCACAGATGTCTACATGAATTACTTGCAATGGGTACTCGACTCGTTTAGCCTTTTCAAAAATGGTTTCCCTTTGCTTTATCTGCTAGACAATTTTCATAAGTTGGCAAGTTGACTCTAGTCAATGAACCCAAAAAGTTCGCCTTAGCCAACAAATTCATACGGTCTTGTCCAATATGAACTAGTCTAGCATTCCATACTTTTCTTCTACGTTAAAATTACTAGAAGAAGTATTAGTAGAAAAGCAACTACTTACATAATAACTATTAAATGAGTTATCATCATCTAGTACTACTAAAACATGAGAAATAAAACCAAAAACTTAACACTTAGCGTCATAATAGATGTCTACTTGATTGTTTTGAAAATGCATATTAAAACCTAATCTTAGAAGAACAGTGACCAAGACCAAATTCCTTCGAATTTCAGGTGTGTAAAGTGCATTATGTAGTTATAAGGTTTGACCACCTCGCAAGTTCAACTTGCAAGTGTCAAATCTGTTGACTTCAACCTTGTTGTTGTCTCCTAACTAATATTCATCGCATTTCCTCTGAAATTAGATGGTACTCTACATATGCCTCTTGGTCTTAGGCTACATGGTATATCACTTCTTAATCCACAATCCACAATGGATTAGAATCAACTAGCAAACAGTATTGGTAACATATGTAAAGTTATATGAAGTAAATGATATTGCTATCTTTATCCTCACTTGCGAGTGAAGTGACCTATCTTGTCACAATTATAGCATTTTACTTTACTCTCGTATTTCTTAAAAAAAACGTTGTTACTACCATTCTTGTTCTTCTTGGAAGCATGCTCATTTTTGTATCTCTTCCCATTGTTCATGCACTTAATGCCAGAACCTTTTTGTGGGAACTTGACTCATCAATATATAAGTCTGATCCTGAGACTTAACTGCATCAAGACGTTCATCTTCCAACCTCACATGATGAGAAACATCATCAAAAATTATGATATGGTCATTTTAGAGTCAAGTTTATCTTCAAATGCTCCCACTTATTTGAAAGAGATTGGATCACAGCTTGAACCTGATGTTCATAAACAAAGTTATGACCTGCAGTCCAAGTTCTCTAATCATATTAGACATTTCCCAAAGATGCTTGGTTTGATTAGGCTTCCTCTTGTAAGTGTCAAACTTAATGATCAATTGACTCAACTTAGTCATAGTTGTATCCTTGTACTTTTCATTAAGAGCGTCCCACATCTCGTGAGCAGTGGGGTATTATTGACATTCATGAACAAGATCGTCATACATGGAGCTTATCAAGATGCCTCTTGCAGTGGAATATCTCTTTTTCCACTTCTCATAAGCCTCCATGTCCCTTTTGTTTTGAGCTGTGATGCCTTCCTTAGGCTGAGCCATGACATTGTTACTAACCTCAAGAATTCTTGTTCCTCTAGAACATAATGTATTTTGAGTTTACCAGGGTATAGTTCTCACCATTCATTATGTCTCCATTGAGATCATCAATGATGGCTGTCATTTTCTTATAAAGTAAGAGATTTTTCATTAGTATACATACAATTATTTAACTACCCAATGCTATTAATGCAAATAGAATGAAAAAGAAAGATAACAAAATAAGTGATAAAGAAAGTTCACTATGTTCCCAATCATGAACCACCATATTTTGTTTGTCTTAATGATTCAATCAATTTCATTAACTGCAAAAAAATAAGTTCTCCAAGAACTCCCACTTACCCTAACATAACTAGAGTGAAAATGTATGAATATAAACAACTAATAACAAAAAAATAAAGAAACTAGTTGAATTCATACATAAATGAAATACATGTTCAGTAAAGAAATAATTGAATCAAAGCAACTAATGCAATTCCTAACAAACATGGATTAAAAAAATTTGGAAAAACAAACCACTAAGCAAACTACCTATTGCAAGTCCTAACTAGCATACGCCTTTCATATCCAAAACCTTAATTTAGGAATTGACTGCTCAAAGTTCACTTCCTCATAGAGTCTAATTGAAAAATAATTATCAACACTAGTAGTTCGATAATGCATTCCACAGTTGCAGTGATCCGACCTAGTGGAATTATTATAGTGCCTCCACAAGTGAGATTCAGTCAAAGCATAGATTAGCCACTCATATGTAGCTTGTCTCCCATGAACATAGTTCTCAGGAAAATCACACTCCCATAAGATTTCGATATCCCTCTTCATCTCTCTTGGAAGAGTTTTGTAAAGAACTTTAACCTTATGTCCTTCACATATGATATCACCCCAATTTATGACATCTTGAATCAACCTATTGACAATTGCCACATGTTGCACTAGGGTGTGATGAGGTTTCTTATTATAACGGAGTGCTTTGATACTATTTCTCAAAGACTGTTTTTCTTTCGGTGTCCTTGCAACTTTTGGTCTATGGATCCCTGATGGTCCATTAGGATTTCTTACGTTCCTATGGAGTATTCGGTAACCTCCCAATAGACGGAGCCTCTTTTCTTTCGATCCCCGGGATCGTATCTCCATCATTTTCTACATATAGAAAAATAAGAACGATAAAAATAATATACCAAAATTGATTAGGAAACAAGAAAAAATAACAATAGTCCAGAAACTCTACTCATTAACAATAACTTAAGGTAGTAAAACTGGTAAGGCTACTAGACACTAAACTAGGTGGTCTGAGTTTGAATCTCCTCACATGTATTATATCATTACTCTAAAAAAAAAGTACATCATCATTCCACGGACCAAAAAATTATATATATGGATTAACCTAATAAAAAAAATATATATAGCCTTCTTCTTTCTTACTGGCGAAGCAAAGCACAAAAAGAATCCTTTTTCAAAACTTTTTTTTTTGTTCGACAGAAAAATAAAGCAAAAAAAAAAGAATTTCTTTCAATAATATAATCAATTAGGTAACATGCTCTGATACCAATTGTTACCTTTGAATATAAAACAATAAGGTTTATTAGACAAACCTTATACGCAGCGGATTGAAATTAAGAGTCCAGAATTCTGCCTTCTTGTAATTGATTGAATTGGAATGAAGGAATCGCTTCTCTGGTCGTAAGTTTAATTACTAGAACTAAACTCTTTGTTTTCACCACCTAAATGTCTCAGAATTATCTATTATGTGTTGTATTCTTGATTTGGAGAGAAAAGAAAGGTACGCTTCTTAGCTTTGATTGTTTGTATTTTTTGTGAGAAAGAAAGGCTCTATTTATAGAGCTGGGGAGTTGGTTTATTGCCTGTAAATAAACCACTCTCCCACTTTCTCCACCTCCTCCACTTCCTCCACCATCAAAGTAGGAAGTTATCTTTGATAACTTCCTGTACGCTCATGTATTTCCCATCATGGGTGACATGAGATAAAAATGTTTATTTTTTTTATTTCTTTCATTAAAAACATTAATTCTACAAATCAAGACTCAAAATAGGAAAGTGCACTAAAACTCAAGAAAATCGACATTATTGACTTCTAAATCACTTAAAATGATGTCTCATCCTAACATTAATCTATCACAAATGAGGAGACATCACAATGTCCCTTTGAATTGATCTATTTATATGGTATAAGTTGGAAAGGCGACTTGGAGTTTGAGGGAAACCCAATCACCTGATCCCGATAGCTTCAATGGATGTTCTACCAAAGATTTGTATACCTCCTAGCACGTAATATTCTAGCTTTACCAAGTTTACTTTAAGGGTCGCATGATCATGGCCTTAAATAAGGCTATTATAGTACTTATTCTGAAAGTTTATCATCCTACTTTGCTGGGTGATTTTTGACCCATTAGCCTAGCTAATTCTGTTTAAATGTTACAAGAAGAAAATTATAGGGTCGTACACTTGTGAGGAGACAACTCTATTCCTCTCCGTTTAACCTTACTAATATTTTGGGATGCAATCTTTATTTACTTTTTTATTACTTCGTCAAACCGTACACTTGTGAGGAGACAATACTATTCCTCTCCCTTGTCTATTGCGATATGATCGCCTAATTTGGCGATAATCTTGTGCCTGGATATATTTGGCTAAGACTAGGTATAACCAAGATCTAAAGTACTTATAACCTACAAATTAATGCTCACATTATCAAACAATAGTCCTCTCCACCCCACCTTAGTAATTTTGGATAAAATATGGAATGATACACTTCATCTGGAACTAAAATCTTTGTTATGAGAAGTGTGCCTCAGTGATTCCCCACATTGAATATTATGTTTCATTGTAAATGTATTAAATCTCCTACCTGCAACATATGTCAACTCTCTGACAAGCCATTCAAGCACATGTTCTTTTAATGCACTTGGATTAGACAACTTCGGCTTAAGGGTTCCCAACCTACCAGGGGGCCTTTCCCTGAAGAGTCTCAGTTCGAATGGCTTCTCATGGACCTGGTGTCCAACTGCACAAAGAATGGTGTTTAGACAAAAGAAATAATACCTAGGATAACATTTACTTGTTGGACTATCTGGTTGCACTAAATAAATTTGTTATGGACCAGAAAAATATAAATGTGCCTACTATTCTCGTTCAACCGATTAGTAACCTGGATTATTTTTTTACTCATGTATTGCATGCTTCGCACTTACCCTTTTATTTCCTATGATGATTCGGTCTCAACTAACATCACTACTTTTAATGGATACCATTAAACACAATAGAGGCACAGTCGTGGGCCCTCATGGGGTAGTTGTATGTGGAAAATCTAATAGTGAAATCCGATGTTTCATCCTTACTAACGACTGGTTAGCATCAAGAAACCTATTTTGTTTGTCATATAGTCGATTCTTTTCGCGTTACCGTTGAAAGTGTTGTTTTGACCGACAAAACCTCTTAGATTTCTTCTATATATGAGGCTACGTGTTAAAAATATATAATTAAAAAAAATCGAAATATTATATATATTTATCTGTTAACCCTAATAGCTCGTCCTATCCGAAATTATTAATGTAAACATTAGTTTAAATTGGTTTTGTTTTTTCCTAAAAGTCATTAATCGTGTTAATGTTAAATTAAATGGTGTACGACTTTAGGTCTTAAGTTCTCTCATTTTTCATTTGTTTTAAAATATATCATTTTTTTATAAAATTCAAACAAAAAAATCGTTTGTTTAATATAAACCTACACCCAATTTTTCAACTGTGCCCTTTCACATATCCACTGATCAAATGCACCGCCACCAAGTCCTTGCACAGATCCCAGAGATCTAGTGTTAGAGTGCACCACGGCCACCAAACCCTTCTATTGATCCACTGTTCGATTACACTTCCACAATCCACATAACTCTTCCACAGATCTAGTGTTCGAGTGTACCACCACCAAGCCCTTCTACCAGTGTTTGAGTGCACCACCACCAAGCCCTTTCACCAGTGTTCGAGTGCACCACCGCTTTCCACAAAACAGTGTTCGAGGACACCGCCACCAAGTGCACAGCCACCAAGCCCTTACATAGATCCAGTGTTTGAGTACACATACACCAAGTCCTTACACAGAGCCACCAAGCTCGTGTTTCAAGAGTGAACCATCACAAAACACCAAGTCCGTTTCCAGTGTTCCAGTGCACCATCACCAAACTCTTCCACAAATCTATTGTTTGAGTGCACATAGAGTTTATGATGAATACGGTAAAGGTAGAAATCATTAATAACTATTATTTTCTGATTAACATAATCATCAAAGATTTATTTACAATTATTAATTTTTTAATATTTTGATGAAGAAAAAGAAAAAGATAAGCATGCTGGGTGGATCAAGTGAGTGTAAGATCTTCAAGCAGATACTCTAGTGAGATATATTATTTATGTCTTTATTTTAGAGATTCGTGAAGTAATTAAATTAGTGATTTAAGTATTGATGTGATTTGTGATTGGATTATAAAAATGAAAAATTTACCTTACCCAACTGTTAGACAAAAATATCCAAAACCTAGATTTTCACCATTAGTCAAAATTATAGGTGGTTTTCTTAGTTGACAACCTAGGATAGCATTTACTTCTTCTTGTTTCTAAATTTAGATACTACACATAATTGAGAATGAATACACTTTTATTAAAGTTATTGTGAGATTGATACTTTACTTGTTAATTTACTGATGCATTTCATAGATAACTGTTTAGTTAAATTTACAGGAAAGAGATCATTGGTCGTGGCATTTCAATACAAGAAAATATTTTACATAATTAATATGGTAAGTCTCTCTCAATGTTGTTTTTACTTACACTTCCTTTAGTTTAACCTTATATCTTCTCATCTCTCTAAGTGTACGTAGAAGATTCACACTTCTTATCTGATCATCTCGTATATGTAACATTATTATATTAAAATTTCTCTGTTTAAATTTATTTGATAATTAAATGATAGATATTTTAGTCTTAAAAGTAAGAATATTTAGTAAGGTCCATATTTGAATGAAACTAGTTAGCCTTTGTAGTTGCCACTTTGGGATTAATTATATTAATAGAATTCTAAAAAGGCCTTGAGTGGAATTTTCAGTATTTGACCCTTAACGTTTAAAACCACTTCATTTAAATGTGATCACAATCACATAAAATAACATATAAAATGAAATCTAAATTAATCTCTCGTTTGTATTGTCATCAAATATATTTTTAATACATATGAATACTCTTTCCATGACATAACCCTTTTCAAATTCTTCACATCTTTTTCATTTTCATAATAGTGGATTAGTTAGTTTGGCATGAAAAGACATATTGTTGAATATATGAATATATATTAGTGTTCATTGTCTAATATTTGAGTGATTTATGTTACTATTTTTTCAAATTAGTTCCAAATTGCACAAGGTGTAAATGATTATATATATACTAGGGTGTGATTTCGTTTTTCACCTTATAGTACATGTCGAGCTAATTTTCTATATTTAAACGTCACCCGTACTTCGTTAGGACGCTCGTTTAAAACAAGCTCTGGTAATTTATATTTTGAGAACAAAAATTATTAATTAAGATGTAAGATATATATGATTAAGAATCAATAGTCATTGAAAAATAAATTGATGTACATATTATTCTTATAGTTAATGTTGGTAAAAATAAATAAAAGTTGAACTATTAAAGTAGTTGTCGCTTGAGTAAAAATTAAAAAAATAACAAGCTCTAGATTATTAAATATTTAAATTAGGAAAAAGTATTACATTTCGAAAAAAATAATGTATAATGCTATTTAACCAAATAAATTTATTTTGAATTTCACTCCGGAGAAATTGATTACAAAACGATTTTTTTAATGTTATAATTGTATATACATAATTTTAAATATTTTTTGATTTTTCCAAAAGTTCCCTCATGCATCTACAATAGAAATTTAAGTTTTTAGGGAAAATTCAAGAGTTTTTTACACGTTGTCTAAATTTATTTTTCAATGTTTTTTGGATTGATCTCTTAGCCCGTACAAATTTTAGAGACATGAACTTCAAGTAATATCCTTTAGAATATTAAGGGTATATATTTCAGGAGGAAATATTGATGTTCAATACATAATATAATTATATTTCTTTTCTAAATCAATTTTAACTAATTTTTTTTATAAGAATTTAAATCTAATGAGTAGGTTTATCAAATATAGACAACACATTACAATAAAATTAGTAGAAAATATTTTAAATGATTACCTTAATCAATATTATATGATTTCTATACAAGAAAAAACTACTTATATATATACTTACTTGTAAAATATAAAAGGAAAGATTATTAAAATAAAAAACATAATAAACGTTATTTATTAATTATTTTCTTAATTTAAAAGTTAATTATATAAAACCTAAAAATATATTATCTCTATTCACAAAATTATATAAAAATTAACGAATTCATTGATAATTAATATTGTGTTTTGTTGGTAGAATCATAATTAGGTCATTTAATTCCTTTTTAGACCCTAATAAGTTTATCCCGTGCCACATTTATTTTCCTTTAACACTCAACTTTTGTAGGGTTATCATAGAAAACTGCAATTAAAAAATTTAAAAAAAAAATTATTCCTTGGTTAATAGTTGTCATTTAAGATTTGATAGTGTTTTTCTCTAACATTCAGATTGTATCCAAATAAAATTGTTATATCTCATGTGTATATTTTAGACCATAATTTAAAGATAGAAAATAATAGATTGAGAAATGGTTGTTGGCTACTTTCAGACCCTAAAACGAGTACTATTTATAAATAAGTATCACACATTCATACTATTTGTTAGTTTACTTATCTCTCTCTTTCTTTTTAAATATTACTTCTTAGATCTGTCTTTTCTCACACTATCGGTTTCTTTTTCTTTTGACTCTCTAAATTTCTAAACCTAAATAGAGGGTATATTATAACCACAGGCACAAATATTTATGCATAATTCAATTGAAAGAATATTAGGTGTTTGCTTCATTTCTTGTCTATATTTTATCTAATAATATTTCTTGTACCTTCCGTACATAATTTCTTCCGGGTGAGTGAAATTTTGATCAAATTCTTCAATTAAAAGTATATAATCGTTTTCTCTATTTTGTTATTTGAGTATTTATTGTTTGATTTTTTATAGATTATTAATGTGTTTCTATATGTGTAATTTTAAGCTGATTTTGAGCTTTTAAGCTAATAATTTGAATATTGTGATTTAAATACTTTTTATGTTTACTTTTCTTCTATGTATATGATGGAAGTATCAATTATCTATTTATAAATAGATGGGATTGATCATTTCAATTAAAAAAACCAACTTTAATATTCTTTTGGTTTGATTTTTATAGGAGGTTTGATTTTTCTTTGCAAAGCTATGTTTATAGCATTATAATTAAGTCTTTACTATTTCACTGTTGATTGATAATAAATAAACATATATTTGACTTCATATCCATACCATTACCATTGGTTTTGGAGTATAATTTTGTTATTTATAATTTAGACCTGTATAGTTAGTCTTTTAATACTTATTTCTTTAATTTTATTTTATTTGGAGAAATAATTATCAAGTGTTTGTTGCCGAATTTGATATTAATTGATGTAAAGCGGTGCTCCGGCTATTCTAAGAGGACGTAACTTCACATCAGTGTCCTTTGAATTTTTGAACAAAATTTAAACAAATAAGTTTATTCTCTACTTGAAATAGTTTAATTTCAAACTTAATAACAAAGCTATATGTCAATTTTATGGTCGTAAATGGTACTGAACTTTTTTTTATGCTAGGTCAGACTTATATTGAATAATTATATGTGATATGGAGGCAACATCTCAAGAGGCTCCTGCTCCGATTCCAGCTCGGGCTCCTGCTACAGTTCCGGATCCGGATCCAACTCCGGCTCTGGCTCAGACTCCAGCTCCGGCTGCTCCTACTCTGGCTGAATATGGAATTTCCTGGAACGGGAAAAAGGGGCCACCAATAAAAAGAAAAAAGGTTGATATGGAGAGTAGTTCAAGCAGTTTAGAATTCAAACATCTTGGCAACATATGTAAGAAGCAGAGGTCGGTTTCTATCCAAGAGGACAGATCTCTAATTGCCTTTGAGGACAGAACTTCTATTGGAAGTATGAGTATACCAGTAAGAGAAGAAGTTGCACGGGATCTCCACACAAGAATTTCATCACATAGTTACGCTTTATCTCATATACGGGTATACTAAATCTCTCTTAATTCTTAATACTGGATTTTCTAATTATCTTATCTACTGATGCATTGTCAACTATACATAATTTAGGAAGCAAATGCTAAGAGTAAGGAAGCTGAATGCCTTATGGAAGAATCAAGGCAACACAATCATCGAAGGGCTGCAACTGGTGTTGCTGATCAAGGACAGTTAGGATTCTCGAAAACCGTCTAAATTTTTTCGTAAATTCGTTAGAGAATCGTGACTCGTATCGTGAATTGACATATTACATTCGTGTATCGTATCGAATCGTGAATCGTAACGGTTCATATATTAAATTTTAAAATATTATATATTTAATATATACTTTATTATAATGTTTTTAATCAAAATTACTAATAAATCTAGCTTATATCATTTATATATCATTACAATAAGAGTTTCATTAATTATGACATTCATATATTTATATAATATATGCTCAATCGTGCAGTGCAATTACTGTTAAAAAAAAGACAGTGCATTGCAAGTGATTTTTTAAAAAAAAAGTAATTTTGTATCTTTGACAAAAAAAAGAGCAGTTATTCAATATAATAAAATAACAAAAACCTTATTAGTTATCATTCATCTTATTCGATATTCATATTATAAATATATAACCGCAAACTATTTGCGTTCAAAGTCACGAAACTAAAAATATTAAAATATTACAGAACTCAAAATTGTTTCAATTTTTAAAGTAAACAATTCAAAAGGTTAATAGTAAGTATACACCTAATTAATGATTTTTTTTTATAATTATGTGATTTTTTAAATATTTTTTTCCGTATTTTTCTATGAATGTGAACCGCTCTGTATCGGAGCGATTCATGTACATCGTGGGCTAACAACGATTCTAAGCCTGATTCGAATCGAAGCATATGTGCATCGTAATCGTATAGTAGAACCGTGAATTGCTGAAGCATCAGGAAATATGGAAGAGCTATAAGGGGAGGTGTTTATCCACAGGAATCACCAGCGATGTACTGTAAAAGAGTGGAATAATATTGGTTGAATAAGGGTGGTTCGAGAGATTAGAGGAAACGAACTATAGATGGTCTATAGATAAAGAGAAGGTGGAGGAAAGGACGCAACCTAGGATGATCATATGAACAGAGAATCCGCGGCGAGATCCAGAGCAAGGAAATGAGTACACTTATTACTATTTATTTGTGAACCATGCAACATAAAGTATTTTAATTCTTTTTTCTTGCAAGTAAATTATTTTTTCTCAATCAAATTTTGAACAAATGCAAAAAATATGCCATTAACTTATAAATATATATCATATGGACCTATCATTGAATTTTTTGAACACAGGAAATATAGGGCTTCTCTTCCGGACACCACGGGGACTAATTGTGCAACTAACCCATTTAAATATTTGAAACGGGAATGATTAACTTACTCAAGGATACCGAATATCATTTCAATTTCCCAGCAGTTCATGCCTTTTTAAAAACAAAATCTCTTCGGTAGAAAATGTTGTGTCTTAACAATTTTACAATTCTGAGTAATTCACTTCGCCCATCAAAACTAAGCTTTAATTAAGTGTTCACGTACCATTGTACCTGTAGTTTCCCAAATAATTCCAAGGAAAATACCGATCAAAGGAGATTTAAGAGGATTTGTATGGCATCGTGTTTGGGTACTTAATAGTAAAATACACTTTTAAGGTTAGATATTAATTTAAGAATTCCATGACCAACAATTTTGTTTGGAAGACAATGAATGTAAAAAGCATGCGTCATAGGTAGATAGTAGGGTTGAACAAAAAAATCGAAAAATAGGGAAATTTGAATTGAAAAAACAACTCAGTTTGGTAAACCTATTTATGAACATGAGGTTTCCGGTCAGTTTTTTATGTTAAAGTGTACCAAAATACCAAATTGTCCCGAATTTTGTTACACGATAAACTTTTTGTGTGTATAAATTCGAAAATGACAATTTAATTTTATGCATTTAATTAGTTTTATAATTGTTACGTTGTTAGATTATAAAAAGATATTTTGTCTAATCAATCACTCATATAAATAAATTAGTATCCTAATGGAGATTTATTTCATAAGAGAGGGTAAAATTGAAAAAAAAACTTTAAGAAAAGATTGACAAAGCCTCATAGCCCTGAACAACTAAAATCAAACCAAACCAAGCCCATACTGAAATGACCAAATACCAAAGCCGAACACATATAGAACGAGAATATACTACACATAAAATAGTTCGATATCATTTCCCATAAACCAAACTGGACCTGACCGTGCCACCCCTAATAGATGGATATATAAGAATAATCTTAAAAAAGGCCAATCTTGAAAGATAAAAAAGAGTTTTTCACACTTTTATGTCGTTGCATTAATTATTTATTTATAGAAATATTTACAAGATGAAATAACTGTATAATCTTCTCTAAATTTATAAAGGTAGAATCTTATGAATATCTAGTTTTATGTGTGGATTGATTTTCAAATATAGACCAGACTTCCATCAAATCCATATTTATGTAATATCAGAGAACAATGAGTTATGGACTGCATTATTAAGTAGAGGATTTATTAACGATGAGATATACAAACTCGGGTTCCCAAGTAGACAGTGACATAAAGAAGTCTACTTCAGGTTATACGTTTACCTTAACAAGTGGTTCTATCTCGTTATAAGCATTAAGAAATCTTACACATCTAATTATTCTATGGAAGGTGAGTATGTGGAAACTTAAGAGGCTTATAAATAGGTTGTATGGTTATGTAAGCTACTCGTAGAGCTTGAAGTTGTATATGCTGCTGAGAAGCCTCTTATCATGTACTGCGACAATAGTGGAGTTGTGGACAATTGCAAAGAACCCAGGAATCGCAAGAGACACAAGCATATAGAGTTCAAGTACTACCTCATACGAAAATGTGTGAATGATCAGGAAGTTGAGGTAGAGCAAATCATACGGCCCATAATCTTTCTAACCCCTTCACTAAGGCTCTTCCTATGAAAGTTTTCACTACTCATTTGGAGTCTAAATAGATTAGGCTATCATAACTCATTTTTAAGTTTGGATGTGGTACTTGTAATATCTCTCCTTAATTTCAATCCTATAAGAATAAAAAAAGATATGTCTTTTTTTTTGCAAGCATCCTATGTGATTAATATTATTTTAATGGTATGTTTTTTTTTTGCATGAGTTGATTTGTATAGCTTCTTCCGTTCTTAGAGTATAATGTTGATATTAGGACGTTGAACAATAATATTTGACGCCGAGTCTCTTGTAAGGCCTGTAAAATATTTGAGTATTGTAGAAAGAGTGGTTGGCAGTTTTAGAACTACGTCATTCGTATCCATGAGGCAAGGTAAATTTTTTACTAGTTTGCACATTAATGATACACCATGAAACACCCGATACATACAAATACATGAAACTTTGTTGCACTCTTTTACTCACTTTGAGGGTTTTTAATGAGGTAGTACAAAATTATATCACAATTCTTTTTATAAGAACAGTGAGAGAAATAAGTATGTCTCTCCTGTAATAAGACATAAAAAGATTCTTACATGTTCAATCAGTTTATTATCTTTTTTCAGCCTACATATCTACGTAAAATCTGACCAAAGCATAGATTCAGTCCATAAGACGGACTATCGAGCTTGGAGGGCTATAACTAAGGGGTAACTAATGGAAAAACCCTCGATTTACTCCTTATGTAGGGAAACTGAGTCTAGACGATTGCATAAGCGGTCAGTATGGGAAAACCTCGATTAAATCTACAAGATTATCGAGTCCAACAAATGGCCTACATAGTCTCTCTTACAAAACCTTTTGTAAATCCTCCCAGCTTACAGGTCTAGTTAATGGCCTACGCTCACTCAGGATAAACCCTCGATTCAATCCCTAGGATGACGTATCATGTTCAGGGACCGACTCAAAGTATTGCTCTAGCGAAAACTCGATTCAGTCCCTCAAATGGTTTATCGAGTCTAAGGGATAGACCTAACGGGTCACCTTGGCAAAACCTAAATTAAAATCTATAAGATTTTTTAGTCCAGTGAATAGTTGATGTCTCGTTTTATGTGATGTAATTTAATAATTCAAAGATATAATTTTGGAATAGTTTTTTGGATAAAATATTGGTTTATTCCGTGATTTAACATAAATTCAATTTCAATTCTTAGCTATTATATGTGATTATTCATGTTTTAGAGCAATTTAAGGTAGTTTTGTGTTTCATTTTGTAGCTCTATAACATGTAGGATAAAAGCATGTAAATTCCAAGTTACAAGAAGCTAAGTTAACATCTAAGATGATTGGAAATGACACTGAGACAATTAAAGGGGTCAAGAAGATCATTAGAAGTCAAAGCACCAAATTTTGAAAAACTATTTTGTCAGCTTGAAAAAGTCATAAAAACAGAATTGGTAATGAATATTCTTATAAAATATAGAGATCTTGAGTTCTAGTACATATGGCCGGAAGGGCGTCCAATTCTGAGTTATGACGAGAAAGTTATGGATGTTTTAATGAGATGTCTTAAGTAGATCAGATTTAACAGAGAAGTCCACATACCACTTTTGACCGATTTTTTGGGCCTATGACTTAAATTTTGATTTTATAATATATATTAGTAGTTTTACATTTATTTATAAAAACCTTTTCATTCATTCAATAGTCTTAACTTGTCGAGCAAGAAAGAAGCAAAGGAGAGCAAGGAAACAACATAATATTTCCTTCCATATAATCCTTTTCCCTCAAAATTATATTATGTATTTTAATTCTTGTTTTAATTATTCAAGCATGAAATACACATATTTTATATTTACATTTTACATGTATGAACCCTAGTTATGTTTTGTTATTATATTCTATGAAATTTGGGATGACATGTTAATTTAATTAGATTGTGAATTGCTTGCTTATTATAATTCTTGTGCTTAAGGTAATTATTTAAATTTATCACGTATTAATTTTTGTTAGGTATTAAAATTACATCCATAAGGGGGGGGGGGTTGATTCTTAGAGAATAGAATTATAATTGTTTAGTTGAGTCTCCCAAGATCTAACTCAGCTAGATAATCACATAGGGTTTGAACTTTAGGCGGCTAGATAACAAGGGGAGGATTGGCTCATAAGAGGTTCATAGGGTAGGATAGCAGCCCCTTACTAATCCATAAGGAACTTAGAGAGACTTTAGTATCAAAGCTAGCAACTAATATTCTCAATTTACCCTTATAATCCATATTATCCTCTTTATTTACATTTTTGTCTGTTAGATTTATCTTAGTTGATATTTTAGTTTAATAGTTAATTATTCCTTAAAACAAAATAAATATTTCTTTTATTTTTGTTTTAGTTTTTATATGAACGAATATCTAGGTCATGACTAAAATTACGCGTTAACTCGTTATTACATGAGGAGACGATAATTTTTATCACTATTATTAGTTGTGATGATCCATACACTTGCGAGTTATCATTCTTTGAGAGGTGATTTTATATCGCACCTTGAGGAGAACAATGTCCTATGTAGCCTATTTGGAAAAACCTCGTATGAATTCTCCCGGATTATGATTCTGGTGGATGGCCAACCCGATCGTTCTTGTAACCCCTCGATTCAACCTGAGGAAGGTTATTGAGTGATTAATTAACCCCATTCAAACATGGTTATGAGTAAAAACCTAATACGGTTAATATGGTCAACATTCAGTTCCTTATTCAACCTGATGAAAGTTATTAGGTAATAAATAAACCCATTTAGTTATGGGTCATGACTATAAACCTAAAACGGTTACCACGATCAACATTCGGTCATCGGTTCAACCCGAGGAAGGTTATTGATTAAATAGTAAGACACCTATCGTGACCTAAAACCTAATATGGTTGACACTATTAACATCCAGTCCTTAATTAAACATTAGGAAGGTTATCGAGTAAAAAATAAAAACATATAGACATGGGTCATATGACCTAAATCCTAGAATGGGTAACACAACCAACATTAGTTCCTCAATTGAATTTAAGTAAGGTTATCAAGTAAAAAATAATAAACCAATTCAAATATGGGTCAAAACCTAAAACCTAATACAGTCAACTCAATCAACATTCATTCCTCAATTCAACATTAGATAGGTTACCGAGTAAGAAAATAATAAATCTATTCAAACATGGGTCACGGCCTAAAGTATAAGACGGTTAACACGGTCAACATTCAGTCCTTCATTCAACCCGAGGAAAGTATTGAGTAAAAAATAAACACATTCAGAAATGGGTCACGGACTACAAACTAATCGGTTAACACGGTAAACATTCAGTCCTCGTTTCAACCCGAGGAATGTTATCGAGCAAATCATAAACCCATTCTGACATGGGTCAGACCTAAAACCTAATATGGTTAACACAGCCAACATTCATTTTCTCGATCCAAACCGAAGAAGGTTATCGAGTAAAAAATAATAAACCCATTTAAACATGGGTAACGACCTAAAACCTAGTATGGTTAACTTAGTCAACATCTTGACCTTAATTCATTCTGATAAAGGTTATTGATTAAACAATAAACCCATTCAGACATGGGTCATGACCTAAAACTTAATATGGTGTACACAGTCAACATGCATTCCTCGATTCAACCCGAGGAAGGTTATCGAGTATGAAATAATAAACATATTCAAACATGGGTCATGACCCAAAACATAATACGGTTAACACGGTCAACATTCATCCTGCGATTCAATATTAGGAAGGTTATCGAGTTAAATAATAATAATAAACCCAGTCAAACACAGGTTACGACTTAAAACCTAATAAATGTAACATTGTCAACAATTATTTATCGATTTAACCAAATGAAGTTTGTTGAGTTAAAAAATAATAAACCCATTCAATTATGAATCACGAACTAAAATATGATACAACTAAAACAGTCAACAATAATTCTTCAATTCAACTTGAGGAAGGTTATCGAGTAAATTATAATAACAAAAATATTCAAACCTTGGTCATGACCTAAATCCTAGTACGGTTAAAACAGTAAACATTCATTCATATATTAAACCTAATAAAGGTTATTAAGTACAAAAATAAACACATTCAAACATGGGTCACGATTAAATCCAAATAGGGTTAACACAATCAACATTCAACTCTCTTTTTGAATGCCACCAAAAAATTCTTGTTGAATAGAGGATCATGAGGATCATGAATTAAAGACCCTCAAAGTGATGCGTTTGGAAAGCCTTTAAAGAGGATAGTACATCATATTAAAAACGGAACAAAGAGTAAAAAAAGAAATAATTAAAAGACCTTAAGAAAGGCTCTCACAACTACGTTTATAAAGAAGAAAGGAAAACACCCTCAAGCAGATTACGACGACCCTCAGGCAGTTATGACTTTTCAAAGTTGCCTCCCGAAAACAAAAAATTAAAAATAAATTAAAACATGCACATAAATAAGTAGTTCGCAAGAAAGGGAGAAGTACTTACTTTTGCGAGAAAAACTCAATCTCCAAGTTTGTGGTTGACGTTCTCGATCCATGAAAATGCACAAAAACAACATTTGGCTATTTTAAGAGGCGAATCCAGCTCTATATGTGCATTATATTGAAAAATATCACTACTAAAAGGTGGAGATTTTATTCCAAAATTTTTGTCGCCTCTTGAATAGCAATTTCTGATCTCGCATGCCAAAGTTATGATTTTTCAAAGTTGGCTCCCGAAATCCAAAAAAATACTTACTTTTGCGAGAATCCCTTAGTCTCCAAGTTTGGAGTTAACGTTCTCAATCCATAAAAACGCTAAAAATGGCATTTTCCCTTGTTTAGGGGTTATTCCATCTCAACATGTGTCTTATTTTGGAAAATTTCACTAACAAAAGTTTGAGATTTTCTTCCAAACTTTCCGTCGCCTCCTGAATCGCTATTTTCGGAGCTCGCACGCCAAAGTTATGACTTTTCAAAGTTGTCTCTTGAAATTCAAAATTTAAAATAATTAAAACATGTACATAATAAATAGTTCACAAGAAAGTGAAGCGTACTTACTCTTTTTGGGAAAGTTGAAGATCTTCTTCCAAGCTTTTTGTCGCTTTCTTGAATCACAATTTTTGGAGCCCGCATGCCAAAGTTATGACTCTTCAAAGCTTGCTCCCGAAAACCAATAATTACAAGAATTAAAACATGCACATAACTAATAGTTCTTAATAATGACAATGTACTTACTTTTGCGAGAATCACTCAATCTCCATGTTCGGGATTCAAGTTCTCAATCCATGAAAACACGCGGAAACGGTGTTTTCCCTAGTTTAGGGGTAGATCCAACTTTATCAATACCTAATTTGGAATAATGTTACAAACTAAAGTTGGTAATATTCTTCCAAGCTTCTTGTCGCCTCCTGAATCGCAACTTTTTTAGCTCGCATGGCAATGTTATGACTCTTCAAATTTGGCAAAGGTGAGCAATAATGATATGCATAGAGTTGAAAAGTACTTACTTTTTTTGTTAAAATCACTCAATCTCTAAGTTTGTGGTTGACGTCCTCGATCCATGAAATTGCGTAATAACAGTGCTGGCCCTTGTTTAGGGGTGAATCAAGCTCTATATGTGCCTAACTTAGAAAATGTCACTACTAAAAGTTGAAGATCTTATTCCAAGCTTTTTGTTGCTTTCTTGAATCGCAATACTTGGAGATCGTATGCCAAATTTTTTACTCTTCAAAGTTGGCTCGCAAAAACCAAGAATTAAAAAAATTAAAACATGCCAATAACTAATAGTTCACAAGAATGAGAGATGTACTTACTTTTGCAAGAATCACTCAGTCTCCATGTTTTGGGTTCATGTTCTCGATCCATGAAAACGCGCAAAAACAGCGTTTGCCCTTGTTTAGGGGTGAATATATCTTTATTATTGCCTAATTTGGAAAAAAATCACGAACAAAAGTTGGAGATCTTCTTCCAATCTTTTCGTCACCTAGAGAATTGCAATTTTCGGAGCTTGCATGCCAAAGTTATGACTCTTCAAATTTAAATCTTAGAAACCCAAAATTTAAAAAAAAATTAAAACATGCGCATAAAAAATAATTCAAAAGAAAGGGAAAAGTACTTATTTTTTTGGGAGAATCACTAAATCTTGAATTTTATGGTTGACATCCTCGATCCATGAAAACATGTAATAATTGTGTTTGACCTTGTTTAGGGGTGAATAAAGTTCTATCTGTTCCTAATTTGGAAAAATGTTACTGATAAAAGTTGAAGATCTTATTCCAAGCTTTATGTCGCTTTCTTGAATCGCTATTTTTTATGTTAGTAACCCCTAAGGTATAACCCACCAAGCTCGATAGTCTGTTTTATGGATTGAATCTATTATTTTGTCTGAGTTTAGGAGTTAATTTTTTGCGATTCAAGAATGTGACGGAAATCTTGGAAGAATATCTTCAACTTTCATTAGTGACATTTCCCGAATTAGGCAAATATAGATCTTTATTCACCCCTACACTAAGCAAAGCGCAATTATTTTACATTTTCATGGATAGAGGACGTCAACCACAAATTTAAGATTTAGTGATTCTCCCAAAAAAGTAAGTACTTTTCCCTTTCTAGTCAAGATCAGGATGGTTTGCACCACCACTGCTGGCATTACACTTTTTTATATCAAGATTCTCTATATTTCCTTATTTTACCTCCTAGCACGTTATATTCTAGCTTTTCCAAGCTTTATTTTAAGGATCGCATGATCAAGGCCTTAAATAAGGCTATTATATTACTCATTCTGAAAGTTGATCATCCTACTTTGCTGGGTGATTTTCGACCCATTAGCCTAGCTAATTTTATTTAAATGTGATAGGAAGAAAATTATAGGGTCGTAAAATTGTGAGGAGACAACACTATTTCTCTCCCTTTAATCTTACTAATTTTTTGGGATGCAATCTTTATTTACTTTTTTATTACTTCGTCAAACCGTACACTTGTGAGGAGACAATACTATTCCTCTCCCTTGTCTATTGCGGCATGATCGCCTAATCTTGCGATATTCTAGTACCTGGATATATTTGGCTAAGACTAGGTATAACCAAGCTCTAAAGTACTTATAACCTACAAATTGATGCTCACGTTATCAAACAATCGTCCTCTCCACCCCCACCTTAGTAATTTTGGATAAAATATGGAATGGTACACTTCATCTGGAACTAAAATCTTTGTTATGAGAAGTGTGCCTCAATGATTCCCCACATTGAATAATATGTTTCATTGTAAATGTATTAAATCTCCTACCTGCAACATATGTCAACTCTCTGACAAGCCATTCAAGCACATGTTCTCTTAATGCACTTGGACTAGAAAACTCCGGCTTAAGGGTTCCCTACCTACCAGACGGCCTTTCCCTGAAGAATCTCAGTTCGAATGTCTTATCATTGACCTTGTGTCCAACTGCACAAAGAATGGTGTTTAGACAAAAGAAATAAGACCTAGGATAACATTTACTTGTTGGACTATCTGGTTGCACTAAATAAATTTGTTATGGACCAGAAAAATATAAATGTGCCTACTATTCTCGTTCAACCAATTAATAACCTGGATTATTTTTGTACTCATGTATTGCATGCTTCCCACTTACCCTTTTATTTCCTATGATGATTCGGTCTCAACTAACACCACTACTTTTTCTGGATACCATTAAACACAACAGAGGCGTAGTCGTGGGCCCTCATGGCGTAGTTGTGTGTGGAAAACTTAGTCGTGAAACCCGATGTTTCATCCTTACTACCGACTGGTTAGCATCAAGAAACCTATTTTGTTTGTCTTATAGTCGATTCTTTTCGCGTTACCGTCGAAAGGGATGTTTGACCGACAAAACCTCTTAATTTCTTCTATATATGAGGCTACGTGTTAAAAATATATAATTAAAATAAATCGAAATATTATATATTATATATATATATCTATTTAACCCTAATAGCTCGTCCTATCAGAAATTATTAATGTAAACATTAATTAAAATTGGTTTTGTTTTTTCCTAAAAGTCATTAATCATGTTAATGTTAAATTAAATGGTGTACGACTTTAGGTCTTAAGTTCTCTCATTTTTCATTGGAAAATACTTCCGTCCAATATTGGATGATCCTACACGAATGATATTAATACACATACCTCATGTTTTAAACTTGTAAAAGTAACTAACATATTAATCTAGTGACATGTGTTTTGTTAAAATAATCAATGGGTGATATGAATATTGGACCATCCAATATTGGATGGAAGTCTTACCCTTTTTCATTTGTCTTAAAATATATAATTTTTTTGATAAAATTCAAACAAAAAAATATCGTTTGTTTGATGGGATCCGGAAATTTCATTGGCTTAAACACGTTAAATTTTTCCTCCTCATCTTGAATACGCATAAAAAATTCACCGTTTTCTACATCAATCAAAGTACGCCCCGTGGCTAGTAATGGTCTTCCCAAAATAATGGGGACATTCCTATCTGCGTTGTAATCAAGTATAACAAAATCAACATGAAATATTAATGTACCAGCCTTGACGAGGACATCTTCTAATCTTCCCTTTGGATGTAAGAGGGATCTGTCAGCCATTTGTAAAACCATAGAGGTGGGTTTTGCGTTTCCTATCTTCAACTTTTCAAACACGGATTTGGGTATGAGATTAATACTTGCTCCCAAATCACACAAAGCTTTCCCTTGCCACTTAGCACTAATGGAAATCGGGATAGTAAAACTTCCAGGATCAAGTAATTTGGGTGGCAACTTACTCTGGCAGATGGCACTACACTCCTTGGTAAACCCACCATTTCATTCTCAAGATACTGACGCTTGCTAGTGATAGCTCTTTTCAAGAATTTCATGTATTTCGGTACACCTTTGATAGCTTCTAAGAAAGGTATATTAATGTTGAGCTTACTCACCATAGTCATAAATCTCTGATATTCTGCAGTATCTCCTTTCTTCTGAACTCTTGAAGGGAATGGTGGAGGAGGACGGATTTCTATAGCATCATTCTTTTTCGGAATTTCCGGAACCTTCTCCACTTCCACTACTTCTTGTTCATCTTCTTTTTCCACTACATCCTCTACCATTTTCTCTTTCACAGTTGTTTCTTTTTCTTTCATAACAGGAAAAGGTGGTGGTGGAAGATTCTTACCACTTCTAAGAGAGATAGCGTTACATTCTTCATATGGTTTAGGTTCTTCAGTGTCACTCGGTAATTGTCCCTATGGACGCTGATTTAATTGTTTTGCCATCTGAGCCATCTGAGTTTCCATCAATTTAAGTGTTGCGGGCGTAGTTTGTTGAATGTTGATTAGTGTTGCCAAGGTTTGCTGAACATCTAATGCACCTTCTTGAGGATGAGCAGGTAGAGCTTTCTGATTCATGATCTCGGTGTAAGCATCTTGAGAAGGTTGTCTCTGAGCTTGATTTTCGTAAACTTGTCCACCTAGGTAGTTGTTTTGAGGTGTTGGTTGATAGTTATTGCCTTGGGAACGCGGTTGATATGCATGTTGCCGATTAGCGGCCCCATTTGGATTTGAATATTGGAAACCCGGATGGTTTCTATTCGGTTGATAACCTTGACCACTTGAGTTATAGTTTCCTCGGTTGGAAACAAACATTACGGACTCTGGATTGTTTTGACACTGCTCCCATTCATGATCTTGCGTACCACAGTTAGAACACCAATAAACTTCTTGTGTAATATTAACATCTGCTCTTCTACTTGCAACACTTTTTGTAACAACTAGAGTAAGCTGTTTTAATTGTTGCTCAAGTTTATTTTCCATGGCGGTGAATTTTCTTCAATCAACACACTATTTCCACCTCGAATAGGTGTTCTCACAGTATTCCAACCCAATTCATTCATAACTGTTCTATTCAAAATAATCTTAGCATGGACTGGTTGTACCTGTAGAAATCCACCACTGCAAAGCAAGTGTAGATCCTTTCTTGAAGAGCCATCAAGTCCTGGTAAAATATCTTCATCTGTTGAATCTCTGTGAGGCCATGATCAGGGACTCTTATAAATAAATCTGAAATCTCTTCCAACTTCTACCCAAAGTCTCGTCTTGATCTTGTTTAAATGAAGTCAATTCAACTTGCGCGTCTAAACTCATATTCGTTGGATAGTATCTATCGAAGAACGCAGTTTGTAATGTGTCCCATGTTGTAATTGTTCCGGGTTCTTGAGAATCATGCCATTCACTTGCTCCATCAATAACAAAATGCCTAAAATTAGCGAAATACATCTGCTCTCTTGTTACTCCTTGCGTAATATAGGAATCCCAGATTTGCATGAACTTCTGTACAGTACGGATTGGATCTTCGCCAGGTGCTCCTCAGAAATTGCCATAACTCTGAAATTGAGATAACATACCAGGATCGGGTCTGAATCTCTCGACATTAATAATTGCTGGGCCAATTCCGAGGGCATGAGCTCTAAATGAAGCTTCTTCAGGGCCATTGATGACCCACAGATCATTGTTCTGAGGAGGCTGAACTTGTGGAACAATAGGAACCACAGGAACAAGAGGAGGGTCAAATTCAGCCATTGCTTCTCTTGCTAATTGCTCCTCTAACTCTTTTGCTTTAGCTTCTCTCTTTCTTTTGTTTGTGTCTCGAACTAGGTTTTCGGGATTCGCAAGAATCACGATATCTTCACACATAAACCAAAACCTGTAAACCTGAGAAAGAAAGACAACCCAAAGAGTAAAACTGAAAAATAAAACTAAAACTAAAACAATTAAACTATTAAGATATTAACACCGGGGTCACACGCTACCGTCCCCGACAGCGGCGCCAAAAACTTGGTGGGTCCTGGTGTGTTTATAAATTAAGAACTGAAAATAAGGGAACCACTTAACCGCAAGTGCATGGTTGTCCAAGTAATATATGATAAACAAGTTCGTTCGCAGGGACGGATTAGGCACAACTCAGGTATTAATCGAAAAGTAAGAATAATTGCTTGACAGAAAAATAAAGTAAAGATTTTTGTTTGGTTTTTATAAAATAAAAGAGGCAAGAAAATAAACTATGGAAATAAAATAAAACAAGTAAAAGAAACTTGAAACTTCAGCTGAGAGAGAGTACTTGAACCTCGCAAGGGTTTCACCTAACCTATCTAATTCATGCTTATGTTTAAGGGTTAAACTGGTATTATTGTGCTAGTCGGGACTCTAATATCTCCTAACCCCCGTCAGGGTGGACTTAGGAGCTATCCTACGGTATTACAAACCCCGTCATGGTGAATATAAGCTACTTTCAGATGAATACTAATCTACCTCATTGGTTGCATGGTTAGTTAAGCCCGTCAGGGTCGATAACAGATACTATGTGTCTATTATCTAAGTCTGTAATTAAACCCCCCCCCCCCCCCAGTCAAGGTGATCCATACGCCACTATATGGAATAACCTAATTACTATGAGATAAGTTTGATTCATGACTTCAAAATTAGTAATTAAAATAAAATAATAGTCAACACAAAATACCTAGTCTAATTTAAACCCTTAATTCCCAAATTCAAAAAAAAAATTAAACAGAATTAAGTTCAACCCATATAGCGATTCTCATGTACTAAAGAAATTAGTTCATAACAGAATGGAAAACTTAAATTTATTTAAAGGAATTCATGTTCAAATACAAAAGATAAATTGATAACCTAAAGGGTAAGATGACTGATGATGGATGAACAGGACTCCTCCAGCACTAGCTTCTCCTTGCCTTCTTGCTCTGACTTGAAAACCTTAAGCCTCTTGTGTAATTCTCTGAAGTCTGTAAAAAGAGGAGGATAAGAGGTGTATTTATAGGTGTTAGGAAGCCCTAGGTAGAATTTACTTGGAGTGGAAGACAAGTTAAGAACTCTTAAATTCGTAGCCCTAAAATCTAGGAAAGGTAAGATTTTGCTGCTGATTTGTTTTGGTCATATCTCATTCAATACTTATCCGTTTAACGCGTTCCAATATATGAAACCGCTTGTCTCGGAAAGCTATTTCCATTGATGCAGACCACTCGCCCAAATTCCTAGCAAATCATAAGTTATGGACTCGTCTTTGAAACGTGGCTGGAATTTGAGGTTCATAAGGCAGCTTTATCTTTTCCTTCTTTGCATATATCTTTCCTTAATCTTCTTATTTACATGTAAATCTTCTTTCATTTACTTCTTTCACTCGACTTGGTCTCTAAGTAATTACCATATATCTTTTAAAACTTCACAATAAATAAATAATTAAGCCACATATGCTTTAAAAAGAATAAATCAATAATTCAAGAAATAGAAATAGGAAAGTGCACTCTAAAACTAGAAACTCGAGTAAAAGTACTTTCTAACACACTAAAATACCCTAATACTTTAATTCTCACTTCTCCTCCTTGTATTGGTCTTTCATGAAATTCAAGAACCTACTAACTCTGCATTAAAAACAATCAAATTTACGCACAAAAGCTCTAAAAACGCAAATAGTCAATTTCCAAGGGGAGAAAGTGCAATATGATCAAATAAGCATAAAATTCTATCAAATAAGTCATTATTTCACCTAAAAGGATGTCTCCAGAGGGCAAATAATTAGAACAAACAGGAAGACATCAGTTACAGAATAATATGTGAGGTAACCCGTCGAGCGTAATGACGTTAAACAAAAGTCATTTCAATTGTATATTAGTTTATTGCTTTATGTTTTTCAATCCCTGGTGTATAATTATAAGTAATTATGGATTCTTAAGGTCTACTTTTAAAGAAATGAGAAAGGTAGTGTTTTGAATGGTGCAGGAATTGAGTTTGGGGTGCTAAGGAACGAAAAAGAAAAATCTGCAGCACTGGCCGGCTAGCCAGTCATATGACCGGTATGCCGGCGGATTAAAAGGGTGGCCTCGGGTCTTTGACTCTGGTATTTTTCCGAGACGAGAAGAAATTAGAAACGCCTGACTGGTATACTGTGCCGGCCTCGAAAAAAAGTGGCCTCGGGTTTTATGACTCGACTTTTCTGTCATAGCAATCTTTATAGGACCGGCATGCCAACCCGCGGTGTCGGAAAAAAAAACCCGACGCCACGGGTATATGACACGGGTTTTCTGCCGAGAGGAGAATTTCGACCCGGTCTGGGACCGGCTAGCCGGTCATCTAACCGGTATGCCGTCCCTACTAGCGGGATTTTCCCCAAAACCTTATTAAAACCCTAGTTTTGTCCTTTTTAACCTAGCCTGTCCTGCAAGATTTCATTATGAACGACCCCTAACCCATTATATACATCCACCACACCACTATAACACCCAAGAACATTCAATCCTTCCTCTTAATCCATTTCACAGACACATTCAACACCACAATCATTTAAGAACACAAATAAATCATCTTCTTCAACCTTAAGCCTCTTCATCAAAGCTTTAATCCTATCCATTATACCTTCTCAAATCCATTACATAAACATTACCCATCTCATATAACACCTTAATCCTCAAAACATCAAAATTCATAACTCTTCTCTAGTTTTTGAATATTTGAAGTTTTGAGTTTGGGGTTCATTGAGATGACGAAGATTGGGAGGTCAAGAATGCCATGAAGAGGAAGAAGAAGTTGAAGATCCTCTTATTGATTTTGGTGTTGAAAGATGTAGTTGAAAGAATGAAAATTTTGGTGGATAACCATGAACAAGCGTTGACAACCATAGGAAAAGTCATAAAAGAGTTGGAGCTCAAGCAAACATATTAAGTGGAGTGAGCAATGTTCAACATGCCACCTACGCAACGAGAGGAGCTCAACCTACACGCAACCATGGATACCACCTTCGTGCTGGTTCAGATACGTTTTCCTATCCTTTTCTCACTTGTTTTATTTGTTTATGTGCTTTATTGAGTCTTTTTTGAGTCGTGGGGACACAACTCATTTTTTAGTTTGGGGTGGGGTTCGTTGCCTCATCCCAATTTTTTGTGTTTTACATGCTTTTACTAAAATCAATCTAAGGGTTGCGTTTGACTGTAGAGTGTTATAAATGTCCCCATCAAGCATGCTTTTTATGAATTTATGATAGAAAATAGTTGACTTTAGGAGTTAGTGTAAACCGCACTTAGATTGCATGCAAATATGAGGTAATTGATAAGAAGAATTAATGAACAATGCAAAAGAAGTAAACTTGTACTTATGGAAAATGAGTGGTTTGTAGAATGTGAAATCTGAATGAGTAGAGAACCTACTTAGGTATGAACTAGAGGCAAGCTATGTAAATAGGAAAATGATAGAGGCATTTCTTTTGTTAGCCCTTTGAATCCTTTTTTGGCCTTCTATCCCTGAATTTAATTATATCCTTCTTAGCTCCAATTTTAGCCTTTAAGCCTTTCTTTTGTCGCCACATTTTAAGCCAATATCCCTTTAGTTTATTAGGCATTTCCATATTACCCACACTTGAATCACGATCCTGAGACTTCCTGTCTTGAGCTTGATTTTGGGGTGGTGGGTCCACTATTATGGGGAAGTACATTGGGTTGGAATTTTTGGAGCTTATTAATTGTGCTATATTCTATATTTATGATGATTCAAAGTTATTACATTGTAACCCTTTGCCGGGGTAAGAGTAAATGAAAAAAAAAAGATATGAAAAAAAAGCATGATATCTCAACATCAAAAAGAGAGTCATAGCTACACAAAAGAAAAAAATCATATGAAAAGAATATATATTTGGACCGACAAGGAGGAAATTTTTATGTGAGACATCTTCAGTGCTTATTGGGTTAGTCTGGGGATGCTAAATTAGCACGTCAAATGGGTTGAGTGAGAACATAATCGAGTGTAAACTCAAGCTCTTGGACAGTTTGTTGATCGTAAGTGAGGATAGCGCCAAAAGCTCACTTCAAATTTACCAAATATACATATCATACCACCCCTAAGCCTATATTAAAACCGTAAAGACCTCGTGATTCCTAGATAAATAGTGAGTTTGTGATTCAGCTAATAGGGAGTATGCTAAGTGGAGCGTTCAAAGCAAGTAAGGATCGATGAACACCCAATAGCCACCATCTTGAGATAAGTATAAGCGTAACCTTCTAGCATTGTGAAATTAATTTTGGATTGATATTATTTTGTGTTTGATTTTGCATGATATGTGTATGTGTATATTAATTCCTAGATCATACTATATGATATTTGTTTAAGTTGTGCTTTGGGTGTATTTCATAGATTCTACCTTATGCGTTCACCTTAAAGGCCTTTGTTTTTATTTTACTTTGTCGGGACGACAAAGGTTTGAGTTTGGGGTCTTGATGTCTCCCTATTTGTTCTAAATATAAGCCCTTAGGAGACATCATTTTATGTGAATATTTGACTTATTTGATATACTTTTATGCTTATTTTGTCATATTGCACTTTCTCCCCTTGGAATTAGACTATTTGCATTTTTATAGCTTTTGTGCGTTAATTTGTTTGTTTTAGTGAAAAGTTAGTAGGTTTATGAATTCATGAAGAACCACTACAAGGTGGAGAAGTGAGAATTAAATTCTTAGATCGATTGGAGGAGCTAAAGGAAAGAAAATAATTTCCAAGAATTTAATTAAATAAGTTGCAGATCTGGAAGGCTGTTAAAGATTGCTATTTTTTGGGCTACTTAGAAGCGGATTTAGCCTTGGGCCATGAAACATGGTTTGATAGCCTATTGAGTTAGGAAGATTCTCCAATTTGAATCAGCCCATTTGGATTTGAGATGCAAAAGTGACCGCCGTTTTACTAAAGGCTGCACACCATACGTGAATTAAAAGAGAAGATGGGCTTGGGTTTTTTATAATTTGACCTAATCCTCTTAACCTAAGCCCTAATCCGTTTTTACAAGTATAAATAGACCCTTTAGTCTCCTTTTTACACACTTCATAGAATCACATCAAAGAACTTAATTTCCACAAGTCAAAAGCAAGTAAGGAAGAAAGCTAAGAGATGGAGAAGGTCATCTTCTTCAAATCGCAGCCAAACCCAACCTTTTAATAGGTTTTATTCAATTTACTTTCTGATAAACATGATGTTCTTTAATTTTATTTTCTTAGTTTTAATTTTAATTATGAGCTAAATCTTTTAAGTTCTTGAGAATCGCTACATGTGTTGACCCCCAATTAATTTGATTAATGTTTTCTGATTTGGGGTTTTTATAATTTAATTAGAATTGGGAAATTGAGTATTTATTATTATCGTGTGATTATTTACTATTTTTAATCTGATCAATTAGACATAGGATTTAGTAATTAAGCTATTCACTTTGGTGGGGAAGTGATCGCCTTGACGGGGGGGTTTAATTACGGACATAGGTAATAAACGTAAGGCAGAAATTATTGATCCTGACGGACTTAGTTAGCCTTATAGCCAATTGGGTAGAGAACTTGACATTCAAAGGTGGATTACAATCGCCCTGACGGGGTTAGTAACACCCTAGAATAGTTCCTAAGTCCACCCTGATGGGGGTTAGTAGAAGCTATAGTCCCGATTATTACTAATTACCAATTCGACCCTTAAAAAAAGCATTGATTAAGTTTATTTAGGTGAAACCCTTGCGAAACTCAAGTACTATTTCTCATTCTTGCGTCCACTCATATTTTATTTTCTTGCGCCTCATTATTTGCATTAACTTAGTTTAATAATTTACTTTATTTGCACTTTAGTCTTTAATAAAAAACAAAACAAATATTTATTCCATTTACTTTTATTTGTCATTTAAACAACTATTTCCATTTATTGCATAATACTTTAGTCATATCCAATCCGTCTCTGAGATCGAAATCCCGTTTACCGGATATTACTTGGACGACCTGTACACTTGTGGTACGTGTCTTGCCTTTTTAGGTGTGTTATTTTAGAACACACAAGGATACACCACTAGGAAGCCCTAACACGTTTTCTTGGAGTGGAATACAAGTAATTTGACTTCTAGTCCAACTCAAATTCGTAACCCTAAAATATATAAAAGGAAATAAACTGCCGTTGTTTTGTTTTGGCCGTAACTTCTTTGTTTCAACTGCGTTTGATGCGTTATTTATATTAAAACTGATCGTCTCGGAAATATATATAACTTTGCTTCGGACCATTCTTCCGAATTCCCAACCAATCTTGAGTTATGATCAATTTTATGGACGTAGCTGCTAGAATTTAGATTTACTTGGCAACTTTATCTTCCATACTTACCTCTTCCTTCTTTTATCTCCAATTTCCATCCATATGTTTTTTCCATTATCTATTGGAATTGATTTGGCATCCAATTAATTACTATATATTTTTAAAGCTTCACACTAAATGAATAAATTAAACCCAATATACTCTAAAAATAATAAATACTCAAATCAAGACAAGAAATAAGGAAATACAATAATATATATTAAAACTGAGTATAAGCTTTCCTAAAACACCTAAAATGATGTATCCAACTAAGATTAAATGATCACAATTGGGAAGACATCAAGACCCCAACTCAAATTGTATCGTCCCGATACAATAAAGATAAAAACAAAGGGAAGTCTTTAAATACACACCTAGGTTAATTAAGAACAGAGGGAAAGAAGATAGCAGAATATATAGAATAGACATAGAGCAACTACTCAGAAAATATCATGTAATAATATTTACAAACCACATACTTGCACACTTTTCATATATACCATCAACACGACATGAATTCAAGATTATATTAGCTTCGCACTGTAAGAAGGAGAGGATCTTTACTCAGTTCACCAAGGAGGCTATAGGTTGTTCATCAAACTTCACTGGTATTCAAAGATCCACTTAACTACTATCTATTGGTTCAATCATTTCTAGATTACATAACAAAGAATCATAAGGTCTTTAAGGCTGTAATGTTGGCTTAAGGACGGTTTGATAAGTATATTTGGATAATTTAGAGTGAGATTTTGGCTCTCTCATCACTAGCCATCAATGAATCGCCTTAGAGCTTAAGTTACTCTCATAAAATGTTCTCACTCAACCCAATGATTTTATTTATGCATAAAGTAGCATCCCAAATAACCCAATTAAGCATAAGATGTTCACATAAAAATTCAACTTTGCCGGTCCAAATATATATTATTTCCAAAAGAAAATTCTTTTGTATTGCTATGACTCTCTTTTTGATGTTAATATATCCTGATATTTTTTCTCATAAATTTTTCTTTTCTTTTCATACTTTTCAGCTTTTTTCAATTACTCTTACCCCGGCAAAGGGTTACAATATAATAAACCTATGAAACATCATCAATATATAGAACAGAGCACAATTAATAAGCTCAAAAATCCCAACCCAATAACAATTCTCATAATGGTGGACCCACCACTCCAAACTCAAGCTCTAAAACAATTGTCTATGCATCGCGATTCGAGTGCAGGTCATATGGAAAAGTCCTAAAATCTAAAGGGATATGGATTATAATGTGGCTGAATAAAAAAGGCTTTAGAAAGGCTAGAAGGAGCTGATAAAGATATAATATAATTATTTGGACAACAAGCTAAAAGGAAACAAAGGGCTTATGAAAGAACCGCCTTAATCACATTTTCAACTATGCAATTTCGTCATTCACTTACCTTTAGCACGTTCATCAAATGGGTTTGTCAACTAGCTTGGATCTCACGGCCTACACACCACTCATGGCTCCCTGATCGAACATACTTTCTATCGCATTGCTAACTAATCTTTTCTTCACTATCTATATGTGTTTTCCTGCAAATACGCAAAGCATACAAAATAAAGCAGCTCATAAACAAACTACTTCCTTTCATTAACTTACTAAGATTATGTTTTCAAGCTATTAAACATACTCTACATCTAATTCCCATGTATCAAAAAATTAAATTTCTACCTAAAAAAACACATAAAAATGGAGATGAGAGACAACGAATCCCCACATTTAATTTGGCAATAGAAGATGGAGGAGCGATTGAATAAAGTCGAAGCAGCTCATACTTCCTTGTCCAATGATGTGGCACAAATCAAAGCTAATCAAGTGCACATCATGACACTCCTTGAGCAATTAAAGAAAGATCCAGTAAATCCTATCTTGGATGTCGATAATGCGAGGCAATAGCCTCGAGAGTATGTTCTATTTCTTCCTTACCATCTTTGTATATACTTTATCTGCTAATGTTAATTTCTTCGCCGGCACGGTGCCAAAAACTTAGTGTCGCCTAGGGTGTGATAAAATAATAAAATAAAAGATTGATAAACGAAGCACTAATCACCCTAGACTAAGCACAGTAATATAAGTATTACAGAACTTATGCAAGTTTTAATGATAAGAAAATTCGTTCCTCAGGGACTTAAATGTGTAAACAGATGTGTAAATAAATTCGAGTAGCAATTTATAATTAAAAAGACAAGAAAATAAATATGATTGAAGAGGAATACTGATTAAACTAATTAAACTAAAGACAATAAAATAAATATGAGAGAAATAAGATGAGAAAGTATAACTCGGGTTTTGCTCCTATGCACTAATCCTTCTAAATCTTATGTTGTTTATAAGGGTGATAATAGCACTTAGATAAGTAGTCAGGATTCTAAATTCCTCCCTTACCCCGTCAGGGTGGACTGGGGTGGCGACCTCACAATCACGAGGGGATTTAAATAGGGTGCTCCTACGCCACTAGGTTCCTAAATGATACTAGCCTTCTAATGATTATCGATGATTAAATTATACCTAATGACTATCTACTTAGGCAAGCCCTTCCGGATCACTACCGCACACTAGACGTTTATGTTGTGTTTCAATAATTAGACACCCCTTCTGGGTAAATGATGTCTCCCTTTTTGTTCTAATTATATGCCCTTAGGGAACATCAAATTAGGTGATTATTTGACTTATATGTTAGACTTTTAAGCTTATTTAGTTATATTACGATTTCTTCCATTGGATTCGGATTATTCGTGTTTTAGAGCTTTTGTGCATTAATTTGTTTGTTTTTAGTGTAAAGTTCTTAGGTTTATGATTTGATGGTGTATCAAGACAAGGAGAATAAACGTGAGTTAAAGTCTTGGATTGAGCGTTAAAGTCAAAGGCGAAAAAAGTTGAATTGAAGAAATGATTTAATGGGAAGAAAATCTAGAATGCTGTTACAAATCACTGTTTTTGAACATCTTAGCCACTGATTCTGCCTTGGAGCATAAAATAAGAATTATAGATCCAGAAGTCAGGAAGATTTTCAAAGTTGAACGAATTGATTCCGAGTTCGAACGCAAAAGTTACCGTTGTTTTAGTAACAGCTACACAGCAGTTACGAGATTTCATTTGAGGATTGGGCTTTTATTTCATTTAACCTATTTCCTAGAGTAAAGCCCAATCCGTTTTTCCCATTGTAAATAATCCTTAGACTTCATCTTTTTAGACGCAACTAATATTTTAGAAGATAGAAGCGTCAGAGAGAAGTCAAAAGCAAAAGGAGAGAAGAAAGCTGAAGCTGGAGAATTCCAAATTCTCCATCAACAGTCAGAATCAATCCTTCAATTAGGTTACCCATTTCATTCTTGTAATTGAACATGAGTAATTTATCTTTTATTTCAGTTTTTCATTGCATTATGAGCTAAACAATTAAGTACTTGAGAATCGCAATTATGGGTTAAACCCTTATTCATGTTAATTCATGTTTTTTCTGAATTTGGGATTATTTGATTTAAACTGAATTGGGTATTTTGTATTGACTATTATCGCATTTTAATTACTATTTTTTATTCTGGCCAATTAGAAATAAGATTGACTATTTAGGCTATTCATTATAGTGGCGTAATGATCACCTTGACGAGGGGTTTAAATACAGACCTAGGTAATAGTTGTTGGTATTCGCCAATGACCTTGACAAGCTTGACTAATCAATAGCCAATTGGGTAAGCGACTAAAACCATTCGAAAGTAGGTATAGTCTCCCTTACGGGGTTTATAATACCGTAGGATAGCTCCTAAGTCTACCCTGACGGGGGTTAGGAGATTATAGAGTCCCGACTAATACATAAATATCAATTCAACCCTTAAACGGAAACATTAATTATATAAATATAGGTAAATTCCTTGCGAGACTCAAGTACCACTTCTCATCCTTGCGTCTACTCATTTTTATTTTACTTGCATCTCATCTACTTGCATCAGTTAATTTAGTATTTTATTTTATTTGCAATTTAGTCCTTAATAAAAAACAAAAACAAATCTTCATCTCATTTACTTTCTGCATCATATAACAATTATTCACACTTATTACATAACATCGTAAGTCATATCCAATTCGTCCCTGAGATCAAAAAACCCGTTTACCGATTTTACGCTTTATTTTCAGTTTTACGCTTTTCTTCGTTTTTTGTTCTTTCTCAGGTTTTACAGGTTTGGAGCATGAACTCAAACCATGAGAGGTTAGTTCGAAAAAGAAACAAAAGAGAAAAAGAAGCAAGAGAACAAGTAAAGAGAGAAAGAGAAATGCAGAATTTAAATGTTCATCACGTTGAAGATCCTGGCGTGCAGTTGGACGCAAATGGCCAACCACAAATACCACCAATCATTCCTAATCCAGTTCTCAACAATCCACAAAATCATCCAGCTATGCAACAAGCTCAACCCCCTATGTATTATGATCCATGGTTCGTACATGGTACAGAACAAGCTCCCTATCGCGTTCCTGCTCTCGGTATTGGTCCTGCAAATATCAACGTTGCACGGTATAGACCTGACCCTGGTATGCTATCCCAATTTCAGAAATTCGAAAACTTTATTGGAGTACCCGGAGAAGATCCTATTCGTGCTGTTGATGTCTCCCTAAATGTTCTAATTTTATGCCATTGGGAGACATCATTTTTGGTGTTTATTTGATTATTTAGATAGACTTTTGGTGCTAATATGCAATAATCCGGAATTTCCATTTTATTTCTAGTAATTTTGATTTATTAAACTTTTGCGCGTAATATTGGTATTTTTAGTGTAAAGTTTATAGGTTTTAGATGTTAGCTAGAAGAGGAATTCGAGGAGAAAGTCAAAGATCATGATATGGAGTCAAGACTTGAAGATAAATCCCGAAGATATTATTTTTAGAGCTGAAAATCTATTTTCCAGGCCATAGATTGCTGATTTCGAGGTGCTTAAGAGATGATTTAGCCGCTGACCCTTGAAGAGATTATGTTCCTTATCGAGTTACGGAACTTTAGCAACTGGAATGAGGTCAATCGGGGTCATAACGAAGCGGGAAAAGCCGTTTTAGTGAAGGTGTATCAGCAGTTACGGGATTTGGGCTTAATTAGTGGACTTGGGCTTTTCTAATTTTTACTTAATCCTTAAGTAAAAGCCCTAATCCGATTTTATGATTATAAATAGGTCTTTAGACCTCATTATTCAGTACCTCTCAATTTATTCTTCAAATCAAAATCATCCTTAGAAGAGAGTGTCCGGAGAAGAAGCTGAAACAAGGAAAAGAAGAAGCCAAGAGCTGGAGACGGTCTTTATCTCCAATTCGCAGCCAACCCAATTCCGAAATTAGGTTTCTCTGTATTTTCTTTCTGTAAACAATATGAATTTTATTATTTTTAATTTAGTTTTGTTTTCAATTAATATGAGCTAAACACATTTTAGTGCTTGAAAATGCTATATGGGTGATTCCTAAACTTAATAAATTCCATGTCCTGAATTTGGGTTTCTGTTAAATTAAACTAGATTGTATCTTTTATTCTTTTCAATAAATTATGAGTATTTACTGTTTTTGGAGTCATGAACTAAGAACAGGTATTAGTATTTAGGCTATTCCAATTAGTGGCGATTGGATCATCCTGACGGAGGGTTTAAATACAGAACCATTTATTCAATCTAGGATAGAAACTATTGATTCTGACGAACTTAGTTAATTCTAGGGCCAATGAGGTAATAAAACTTAAACATCCAACGGTGGATCATATTTACCCTGACGGGACTAGTGACACTTTAGGATCGCCTTATAGTCCACCCTGACGGGGGTATAAGGAATTTAGAATCCCGACCATTGTAATTGACCAATTTAGCCCTTAAACAGAATATGTTATGAATTAGGAATTGGATGACCCCTTGCGTTCTCAAGTGCTACCTTCTCATATTGCGTTTTCACTTATTTTACCTGTGTCTTAGCTTTTATTTGCATTTTAATATTTGTCTTTTCTTCATTAGCTTTAATCACAAAAACCAAACAAACATTTTATTATCTTTTACTTTCATAAGTGCATCAATCACTACTTGCTAAACATTGTGATCAACCATCCGTCCTTGGAACGAATCTGTATTATCATACATACTACTTGGGACAACCGTACACTTGCGGTTGTGGTTCGATTATTATTTGCATTTATTTAGAACACACAAAGGACCACCAAGTTTTTGGCGCCGCTGCCGGGGACGGTAGCGTGTGACCACGGTGTTTATCTTTTAGTGATAGTTGCATTTATTTTTATTTTTCAGTTTTACGCTTGTGTTTGTTTTGTTTTGTTTTTACAGGTGCTTTATTCAGGTAATGATCAAGAAATTTAATTAAAGATGTATAGAGGACATTACCCAGATCCCGATCCATATGACTATTGGGAAGACTCTTCGGGACAACAACAATGGGGTAGTAACTTCTACCAACAACCTTATCAATACCCGCAAGAGCAAGGATGGAACAATCAATGGATCAGAAATAATCAACAACAAACGCCATATCACTATCAACAAGAACAAGTATGGAACCACCATTGGGTTGAAAACATTCAACAGTATCCACCTCATCAAAATCAGCATGATATACTACTAGAAAAAGCCAATCGCCTACTCGAGGAATTTCAGGCAGGAGAGCCAGAACGTAAGAAAAGAGACGAGGAATTCAAAGCCACCCATGCACTCATACAACAGAGCTTAGATGAATGGGATGCCCGAAACAACTCTCTTAACTTAGCTGAAAGTGGTAGTAAGTCTTATGAAGATTCCACTTCCCCGAGGGATGGAAGAGATCAACTGGAAGAAGTAGTTGAGGAGGAGGTGTTGAAGGAAGATATTAGTGATAGTGATATGACCATCATGCCGGTTATAAATGAAGACCACCATGTGGTTGACAATTCTATTAGCATGGTGGAAGAAGGAATAGCAACGAAAATCATAGAAATTGAAGCTGATACCGCTATTCCTATGGTGCGTGCACCTGATCAATATACTGAACGCGAACAAGAAGAAGAGGTGATCGAGATTAGCAAGATTCCACATCAAGAATATTATGAGGTAATAGTGGAAGATTGGGTTGAAAGTGAAGACGAATGTGAAATGGTTGGAGAATCAATTGAAGAATTGAAAGTTAAAGATAAAATAGAAATTGAATATCCGCCACAAGAAGTTCACCAATCACCATCTCTACCACGAATCATTATTAAAGATGAAAAATCAGAATCACCTCGACTACCACAAATAACTAAGATGTGTTATACAAGCAAGGTGCCACACCGCGAGAGCAAAAAGGCAAGAAGAAGCACCTACCCACCACATTTTAAAGATGAATCTGAGATTGAAACAAGGAATAAAAATAAGCTTATACCGTTGAGAACGGTTATCTACTCCAATGTGGTGGAAAATGAGTTTCGTCATGAAAATAAAAAGGCGAAACGAAGTACTTAACCACCTCCTTTTAGAGATCGATTGAATAATATTCAAAGGGGGGAGGTTCTTAAGCTTTTACGTCAAGGAAGAGGCGAGTTTAAGCGGAGGAACACCGCAAGGGCCTCAATACCATCTTCATGGAAGGTAACGCGTCGAACTTAAAGACGTAATAAACAAAAGTGCTTCTTGGGAGACAACCCATGTTTTAAATTGCTTTCATGTCTTTTAAATTCTTAGTGTGAATTAGAGTAATGGTTATTTATTTAGTGTTTATTTTTAAGAAATGAGAAAGGTTGGTGTTTTTGATGATTACAGGAGTAAAGGTCACGAGTTTGGGATACCTAGAACGAAAAAGAATGAAAATTTTGGGTTCCAATACAGTAGAAACCGGGTACCCGGTTTGTAGAATGCGGGTACCCGTTTACGGTGCTGTACCCCAGGTATCAAAACTTCGGAAGATCATAATTTGACGCTCGGAGGTCGGAATTAACTTTTTCTTGAGCCTAAACCGCATAACTTTTCGAGCTCTATCCAATGGTGAAGTCGAAAATTTCGTATGAACAACTAAAAGTTTCTGACCCAGCGTTTTGAGGCCCGACATTAGTTGCGTCTCGTGGTTGCGTCTCCACTTAGCACCATTGATGACGAACCAAAGCTCCAAAAACACTTAAATTCCATCATCAAAACACCAATATATCACCAATCCTTACCTCTAAACATCATCCCAACACATAATCAATCACAAATCTTTCCAAAAACACCAAGAAATTCAAGTTTTAACCCAAAAATTTCTTCACCAAAGCTTAAATTATATCCTTTAAACCTTTGCAACACCATAGATATTAAATACCCATCTCAACTAAATCACAAATTCCACTACTGTGCCACTTTCAACAATATCAAGAGACACAAATTTCATCAAAAGCTTTGGTAATTTGAAGGTTGGAGATTGCAAGTGCAAGGTATCAAATCATCATAAATTCCATGGCCAATCCGGTAAAATAGCTAGAACTATTCTTTTATTTCTATTACCAGTTGGGAATTAAGATTTATTTTAGTTATTTAGCGGAGGAATTGTGAATTGTTTGAGCATATTAATATTATATATTTTGCAAGTAATCTTTAAGTAGGTGAAAAATTGAGTTTGGGGTCATCAAAGATGACCATGAAGGTTGGAAAAGGTACGAAGAACATGATGAAGATAAAAAGTTGGATGTTGAGGAAAGATTTTCGTAGAAGAGATGATGATTTAGAGGGTTAGGAAAAGATGAAGACTTGGAAAATATGACATGAGAGTTCGAAGTATTCAAAACTTCAACATGAGACTACACGTAATCGGCCTAGTGCCGATACAGATATGTTTTCCTATCCTTTCTCATTTAGTGTATATTAGTTTAATTGCTTTATTGAGTCTTTTCGAGTCGTGGGGACACGACTCATTTTTGAGTTTGGGGTGGGGTTCGTTGCCTCATCCAGTTTTTATGTGTTTATTTGATTTAATTGCTTTCAATAAAATAATTAGGAGTTGCGTTTGACTGTAGAAGATTTTAAATGTCCCTTTTAAGCATACTTTTGATGAATCTATGATAGTAGATAGTGGACTTTAGGGAATAACATAAAACGCACTTACAATTGCATGCTAACATAGGTAATTGATAGGAAAAATTAATGAACAATGCAAATGAAGTAAGCTTGTACTTAAGGAATATGTTTGGTGTGTAGAACGTGAAATCCTAATTAGTAGAGAACCCACCTAGATATGAACTAAAGACAAGCTATGTACTTTGGAAAATGATAGGGGCAGTTCTTTGTTAGCCATTTGAAGCCTTTTAGCTTGCTATCCGTTATTATAATTTCATCCGTCTTAGCCCAATTTTGAGCCTTAAGCCTTTTCTTTTGTAGCCACGATATAAGCCCATTATCCCTTAGATTATTAAGCATGACCAAATGACCCGCACTTGAATCACAACCCTGAGACTTGTCTCGAGCTTGAGTTTGGGTGGAGGGTCCACATTTTGGGAAATCACATTGGGAAGAGATTATATGTGTTTGTATTGAGGCACAAAAAGGTAGATGATATTATTATTTGTAACCCTTTGCCGGGATTTGAATTTAAAAAAAAAAAAAAGAGAAAGAAAAAGAAAATTATAAGAGACATGACTTTTCACATCAAAATGATGGTCGTGGGTATCTTGTACAAAAAAAAAAGAGAGAAGAAATGAAAAAGAAAATAAAAAGAAAGAAAGAATAAAATAAACCGGCAAAGTGGAATATTTTTGGAATTCATCTTAGTCTCATTTGGGTTGACATTGGGGACGCAACATTAGCGCGTCAAATGGGTGAGTGAGAACATTTTTGAGCGTAAACTCAAGCTCGAGGACATTGTTGATGGTAAGTGAGGAGAGAGCCAAAAGCTCACTTCAAATTTACCAAATATACATCCACACCGTCCTTAAGCCATTATTAAAACCATAAAGACCTCGTGATTCCTAAGTGCATAGTGAATTTATGATTCTGTTGATAGGGAATACGCTAGGTGGAGCGTTCAAAGCGAGTTAGGATTAATGACCACCCTATAGCCATCATACAGAGATGAGTACAAGTGTAACCTTCAAGCATTGCGACTTTAATTTTATGATTGAGATTATTTATGTTTGATGTTGCATGATTAGTGTATGTATATGTTAGTTCTTAATGTTTGCTATATGAGATTTATCTTTAGCATTGCTTTAGGGTTTATTTGCTAGCTTCTATTTTCTCTTGCATCTACTTCATTCCCCTTGTTTTATTTAGTTTTGCTTTGTCGGGACGACAAAGGTTTGAGTTGGGGGTCTTGATGTCTCCCTAAATGTTCTAATTTTATGCCATTGGGAGACATCATTTTTGGTGTTTATTTGATTATTTAGATAGACTTTTGGTGCTAATATGCAATAATCCGGAATTTCCATTTTATTTCTAGTAATTTTGATTTATTAAACTTTTGCGCGTAATATTGGTATTTTTAGTGTAAAGTTTACAGGTTTTAGATGTTAGCTAGAAGAGGAATTCGAGGAGAAAGTCAAAGATCATGATATGGAGTCAAGACTTGAAGATAAATCCCGAAGATATTATTTTTAGAGCTGAAAATCTATTTTCCAGGCCATAGATTGCTGATTTCGAGGTGCTTAAGAGATGATTTAGCCGCTGACCCTTGAAGAGATTATGTTCCTTATCGAGTTACGGAACTTTAGCAACTGGAATGAGGTCAATCGGGGTCATAACGAAGCGGGAAAAGCCGTTTTAGTGAAGGTGTATCAGCAGTTACGGGATTTGGGCTTAATTAGTGGACTTGGGCTTTTCTAATTTTTACTTAATCCTTAAGTAAAAGCCCTAATCCGATTTTATGATTATAAATAGGTCTTTAGACCTCATTATTCAGTACCTCTCAATTTATTCTTCAAATCAAAATCATCCTTAGAAGAGAGTGTCCGGAGAAGAAGCTGAAACAAGGAAAAGAAGAAGCCAAGAGCTGGAGACGGTCTTTATCTCCAATTCGCAGCCAACCCAATTCCGAAATTAGGTTTCTCTGTATTTTCTTTCTGTAAACAATATGAATTTTATTATTTTTAATTTAGTTTTGTTTTCAATTAATATGAGCTAAACACATTTTAGTGCTTGAGAATGCTATATGGGTGATTCCTAAACTTAATAAATTCCATGTCCTGAATTTGGGTTTCTGTTAAATTAAACTAGATTGTATCTTTTATTCTTTTCAATAAATTATGAGTATTTACTGTTTTTGGAGTCATGAACTAAGAACAGGTATTAGTATTTAGGCTATTCCAATTAGTGGCGATTGGATCATCCTGACGGAGGGTTTAAATACAGAACCATTTATTCAATCTAGGATAGAAACTATTGATTCTGACGAACTTAGTTAATTCTAGGGCCAATGAGGTAATAAAACTTAAACATCCAACGGTGGATCATATTTACCCTGACGGGACTAGTGACACTTTAGGATCGCCTTATAGTCCACCCTGACGGGGGTATAAGGAATTTAGAATCCCGACCATTGTAATTGACCAATTTAGCCCTTAAACAGAATATGTTATGAATTAGGAATTGGATGACCCCTTGCGTTCTCAAGTGCTACCTTCTCATATTGCGTTTTCACTTATTTTACCTGTGTCTTAGCTTTTATTTGCATTTTAATATTTGTCTTTTCTTCATTAGCTTTAATCACAAAAACCAAACAAACATTTTATTATCTTTTACTTTCATAAGTGCATCAATCACTACTTGCTAAACATTGTGATCAACCATCCGTCCTTGGAACGAATCTGTATTATCATACATACTACTTGGGACAACCGTACACTTGCGGTTGTGGTTCGATTATTATTTGCATTTATTTAGAACACACAAAGGACCACCAGCTGTTCAAAAGTTTATGCAAATCTGCGATTCGTATGCAACTCAAGGAGTGACCAAGAGCAGATGTGTTTTGCTAATTTCTGATTTTTCGTGATAGACGCAGCTAGTGAGTGGCATGATTCACAAGAACCTTGAACTATAAATACTTAGGATGAGTTACAAACAACGTTTTTTGATCATTATTATCTAACAAATATGAGATTAGACGCAGAGGTTGATTTGACATCATTTGTCCAAGAACAACAAGAAACATTGGGAAGATGTTGGACAAGATTTCAGTCATGTTTGAGAAGAGTTCCTGACCATGGCCTCATAAAACAACAACAGTTGAAAATCTCTTATAAAAGCTAATATGGAGGATCAAGAAAAGACCTCGATTTATTATGTGGTGGTGGATTCTTACAGGTAGCTCCAGTACATGCTAAGATTATTTTAAGTAGAACGGTGACCAATGAGCAACGTTGGAGTATAGTGAGAACACCTATACGAGGTAGAAAAGAAAGTAGTATGGGTATCGATGAGAAATTCTCCTCTTTGGAGAATATATTGAAGAGTACATTGGAGCAACAAATGAAACAGCTCACTTTAGCTGTTAAATAGGGTTTTTCAGGTACGAAAGCATGTGTTAATGTTACTCAAGAGGTATATGGGTGTTTGAATTGTGGTGTTCAAGACCATGACTGGGAAGCATTATGAAAGTAACCCTGAAGCTGTGATGTTTGTTTCTAATAGAGGGAATTACAATCCAAGTGGTCAAGGATACCAACCCAACAGAAACCATATGGGTTTTCAATATTCGAATCCTAATGGGGCAGCTAATCCTACTTATGCTTATCAGCTGCGTCCCCAAGGTAACAATTATCAACCTAGACCATAAAATAATTATCAAGGAGGGAAAAATTACGGAAATCATGTTCAGAGACAGCCGCATCAAGATAATTACAATGAAACCATGAATCAAAAAGCCTTACCTGCTCAACCTCAAGAAGGTACGAATGATCTTCCTCAAACTGTAGAGCAATTAATAGCGCTTCTAACACAATCGATTTAGAATCAGCAAGTTTTTGAAGATGCGATTGAAAAGTTAGAATATCAGATAACTCAAATGGCAAAATAGTTGCAACTGCGTCCATAAGGACAATTACCCAGTAATACAGAGACTCCTGTCCAATACGAAGATTGTAACACTATCTCACTCAGAAGTGGTAAGAAGCTTCCCCCACCTCCTTTCCCTGTTATGAAAGAAAATGAAGTTACCAACAAAGAAAAAACAGTAAAGGATGTGGAAGAAAAAAAGATGAACCTGAAGTGGTAGAAGTGGAGAAGATTCCAGAAATTCCTAAGAAGAGAGATGTCATAAAAACCCGTCCTCCTCCACCTTTTACCTCAAGAGTTCAGAAGAAAGGAGATATGGCTGAATATCAAAGATTCATGGATATGGTGAGTAAGCTCAACATTAATATACCTTTCTTAGAGGCTATCAAGGGGGTACCAAAGTATTTAAAATTCTTGAAAAGAGCTACACCAATAAACGCAAATATCTCGAGAATGAAATGAGTTGATTGCCAGAAGAATGTAGTGCAATATGCCAGAGTAAGTTTCCACCTTAATTATTTGATCCTTGGAGTTTAACTATTCCTATTTCTATTGGTGATGAATGGAAAGGGAGAGCTTTGTGTGACTTGGGTGCGAGTATTAACCTCATGCCTGGATCAATTTTTGAGAAGTTGAAGATAGGAAACACGAAAAAGACATATATGGTCTTGCAGATGGCTGATAGATCCCTCGTACATCCAGAGGGACGAATAGAAGATGTCCTTGCCAAGGCAAGTACGTTAATTTTTCCCGTTGATTTTGTTATGCTTGATTACGACGCAGATAGGAATGTCCCCATTATTTTGAGATGACCATTCCTAGCCACGGGCGTACTCTTATTGATGTATAGAATGGAGAAATGATTATGCGTATCCAAGACGAGGAGGTGAAATTCAACGTGTTTCGGCCTATGAAGTTTCCAGATTCCAAGGAGGAATGCTTCCGGTTGGAGACCATTGATCAAGAAGAGAAAGAACCAACCAAGGTAGTGGAAATCTTAGGAATGGAGGAGAAAATCCAAGAAAGAAACCACCTAATAAATCTCCTCCAGATCCTAAAGAAAACCCACACCTTGATCGTGCAAAGAAGAAGGGTAAGGAACGTTCCATGAAAGTGCCAAAAGAACCTAAGAAAGAAAGGAAGAAGGAGAAGATAAGAGTGGGAGATGAAGTCTCATTGAAAAGGCCTGAACCCCCTCCGAAAGCGCATAAATCAAAAGGTTCTTGGCATGGACTATTCACGGTCACATAGATTATCTCTGAGAAACTAGTTGGAATTCAAAGCCAAGGGATGCAAATTTCGAATAGCTAATGTTGATAACCTCACTCACTGCTGAGGAGGAGGTTATGTTAAGGAATAATGCATGAGGTAATCCGTCGAGCTCAACGACGTTAAACAAAAGCAACTTCAATTGTATATTAGTTTAAGTGCTTTCATGTGTTTTATTACGTAGTGGATAATTTAATATTAGTGTATAATTGTAAGAAATAAGAACGGTTGAGTGTTTTTGATGAATTGCAGGTGTCTTAATCCTTGAGTTTGGGTTTAATAGGTGTGAGACGCAAGAAAAAGTGTGTTTTGGTCAAAAATTTGATCACTCGCACTGGCTAGCCGGTCAGATGACCGGTATGCCGGTCAACGAGGACCAAACATTCTGTTCACGAAGACATTACACGCACCTATACAGTGCGTCGCCGAAAATATGACTCGCACGACCGGCTAGCAGGGCATCTGACCGGTATGCCGGTGGGGAAACACGTACCCACAGGTTGGAGGAATCAGGTTGTTCACCGAGAGCTTGTCCAACAAAAACCCAGGCGACCGGTATGCCGCCCAGGTGACTGGTATGCCGGTCAAAGGAAAAACGCGTGCCCACGAGTTCGTGACTCAGGTATTTTGACTAAGAAAAGTTTTTGAGAAGTAGCACACCGGTATGCTGCCCGCATCACCGGTATACCGGTCAAGAAATTTCATCACAGCGCGAACCGCTGTTTGGCGAGCACTTCCACGCAACTATATATTGCGTCGCTCAAAAAAATTTATTATATTCATGGACACATAGCAGCACGTGAGGAAAGGAGAAATAGCCTGTCGGCTAGCTGGTCACCTGACCGATATGCCGACCTGGTCTGCGAGACTTTAATCTAATATTTACCAAACCTTTTCCTTCCTGTTCCTTTAGCCACTCACACATGAAACTCCTTTGTAAACGAACCTAAACTTCAGAAATACCTGCAAATCACCATCAAAACACCGAAACATCACCAAACCATCCCAACATCCAATCATATCATAAATCCTTCCAAAACGCCAAAGATCCACACTTAATCCAAATCCTTTCCTTCACCAAGCTTGAAATTATCCATTAAACTTTCTCAAACCTTGAAGTATTCATGACCCAGCTCAAAACACATTATAAAACAAATCTATAAACCTTCATGAACACCAAAGTCACTAACTTCATCTGAGAGTTTTGGGAGTTCTTGAAGCTTTGAGTTTGGGGTCATCAGAGATGACCATGAAGGTTGGAAAAGGTACAAAGAACGTGGAGAGAAAATAAAGTTAGGTGTTGATGTAAGAATTCCGTAGATGAGATGATGATTTAGAGGGCTAGAAAGAGGTGAAAACCTTGGAAAATACGATAAAAAGAGTTCGCGGTAATGAAGGACACTTTATCCAAGATGAACACAACAAAGTAACGATCTTTCCAGCTTGATAAAGAAAATTCAAAGCTTAGACCTATACGCACCAATGAAAATCAGCCCAGAGCTGGTTCAGATACGTTTTCCTACCCTTTCCTCATTTAGTAGTGTATAATAGTTTATTTGCTTTATTGAGTCTTTTCAAGTCGTGGGGACACGACTCATTTTTGAGTTTGGGGTGGGGTTCGTTGCCTCATCCCAATTTTTATGTGTTATTTTTTTTATTTGCTTTCAATAAAATTAATTTTAGGGTTGCGTCTGACTGTAGAGTATTTTAAATGTCCCCATTAAGCAGACTTTTTATGAATTTATGATAGAAAATAGTAGACTTTAGGAATTAGTATAAAATGAATTTAGATTGCATGCAAACTTAGGTAATTGATAGGTAGAATTAATGAACAATGTAAAAGAAGTAAACTTGTACTTAAGGAAAATGTTTGGTGTGTAGAAGGTGAGATCCAAATTGATGGAGAACCCACTTAGGTATGAACTAGAGGCAAGCTATGTAACTAGGAAAATGATAGAGGCAGTCTTTGTTAGCCGTTTGAGACTTTTTAGCTTTCTGTCCTTTAATATAATATTATCCGCCTTAGCCCCGTTTTTAGCCTTTAAGCCTTTCTTTTGTCGCCATGATATAAGCCCATATCCCCTTAGATTAATAGGCATTACCATATGAACCGCACTTGAATCACAATCCTGAGACTTCCTGTCTTGAGCTTGAGTTTGGGGTGGTGGGTTTCATTATTGGGGGATTACATTGGGAGGGATTTTGTATGTGTTTGCATTTATGCGCAATTGTTGATGATGTATTAATTGTAACCCTTTGCCGGGTCTTGAATAAAAGAAAAATAAAAAAATATGAGAGACATGACCTTTCACATCAAAATGATGGTCATGGGTATCTTGTACAAAAAAAAAATTGAAATGAAAAAGAAAATAAAGAAAAAAATTAAGTATCCAGAAAGTGAAAGTTTTAGAAATCATCTTTAGTGGTTATTGGGTAATTTTGAGACGCTTCATTAGTGCGTCAAATGGGTTGAGTGAGAACGATATTCGAGTGTAAACTCAAGATCAAGGACAGTTTGTTGATGGTAAGTGAGGAGAGAGTCAAAAGCTCACCTCAAATTTACCAAATATAAATTCCATGCCGTCCCTAAGCCTACGCTATAACCATAAGGTCCTCGTGATTCCTAGATATATAGTGGATTTGTAATTCAGCTAATAGGGAGTATGCTAAGTGGAGCGTCCAAAGTTAGTGAGGATTGATGAACACCCTATAGCCATCATCTTGAGATAAGTACAAGCGTAACCTTCTAGCATTGTGAAGTTAATTTTTAATTAATTATTTGTGTTTGATTTTGCATGACATTTGTATGTGTATATTAAATCCTAGGATCATACTATATGAGATTTGTTTTAAGTTATTCTTTGGGTGTTATTCATTAGACTCTACCTTTTGGCGTATCACCTTGAACCTTTGTTTTTATATTACTTTGTCGAGATGACAAAGGTTTGAATTTGGGATCTTGATGTCTCCCTTTTTATTCTAATTATATTCCCTTAGGAAACATCAAATTAGGTGATTATTTAACTTATATGTTAGACTTTTAAGCTTATTTGGTTAAATTACGATTTATTCCCTTGTATTTGGACTATTCGTGTTTTAGAGCTTTTGTGCGTTAATTTATTTGTTTTTATTGTAAATTTCTTAGTTTTATGATTTGATGGAGTATCAAGACAAGGAGAAGAAACGGGAATTAAATTCTTGGATTGAGCGTTAAAGTCAAAGGCGAGAAAAGTTATACTGAAGAAATGATTTAATGGGAAAAAAATCTAGAATGCTGTTACAAATAACTATTTTTGAACGTCTTAGCCACGGATTTAGCCTTGGAGCATAAACTAAGTATTATAGAGCTTGAAGTCACGAAGATTTTCCAAATTGAACAAAGTGATTCCGAGTCCGGATGTAAAAGTTACAGTTGTTTTAGTAACAGCTACACACCAGTTACGGGATTTCATTTAAGGACTGGGCTTTTATTTCATTTAACCTATTTCCTTCTAAGAGTCAAGCCCAATCCGTTTTTCCCATTATAAATAAGACTTAGACTTCATATTTTTAGACACAACTCATATTTTAGAAGATATAAGTGCCAGAGAGAAGTCAAAAGCAACAGGAGAGAAGAAAGTTGAAGCTGGAGAATTCCAAATTCTCCATCAACCGTCAAAATCAATCCTCCAATTAGGTTACCCATTTCATTCTTGTAATTGAACATGAGTAATTTATCTTTTATTTCAGTTTTTCATTACATTATGAGCTAAAAAATTAAGTACTTGAGAATCGCAATTATGGCTTAAACCCTTATTCATGTTAATTAATGTTTTTCTGAATGTGGGATTATTTGATTTAAATTGAATTGGGTATATTGTATTGACTATTATCGCATTTTATTACTATTTTTATTCTGGTCAATTAGAAATAAGATTGAGTATTTAGGTGATTCATTATAGTGGCGTAATGATCACCTTGACGGGGGGTTTAAATATAGACCTATGTAATAGTCGTTGGTATTAGTTAGTGACCTTGACAGGCTTGACTAACCAATAGCCAATTGGGTAAGTGACTAAAAGCATTCGAAAGTAGGTAGAATCTCCCGAACGGGGTTTATAATACCGTAGGATAACTTCCAAGTCCATCCTGATGGGGGTTAGGAGATTATAGAGTCCCGACTAATACATAAATACCAATTCAACCCTTAAACGAAAACATTAATTATATAAATATAGGTATATCCCTTGCGAGAGTCAAGTACCACTTCTCATCATTGCATCTACTCATTTTTATTTTACTTGCATCTCATCTACTTGCATTAGTTAATTTAGTATTTTATTTTAGTTGAAATTTAGTCCTTAATCAAAAACCAAACTTTATCTCATTTACTTTCTGCATCATATTAACAATTATTCACACTTATTACATAATATCGAAAGTCATATCCAATCCGTCCCTGAGATCGAAAACTCGTTTACCGGATATTACTTTGACGACCCGTACACTTGCGGTACGTGTCTTGCCTTTTTAGGTTGTGTTATTTTCGAACACACAAGGAGACACCAGTGACCATCTAACTACTATTAGCACATTCTAAATTGATAAGGTTTAAGACAGACAATAAATCAAAGCACATAAAACAAATTTATGGTTAAGCAGCTAGAATCAATTTAAAATACTTCTCCCAAAAAAACATAGATAGAAGAAAATAGCCTTCATAGATTATACATTTGCAAAGCCCAAGTTGTGGAAAATTTAGTTCATACCTGAAATAAATAAACTAAAATAAAGATACATGATTGTCATCTTGCTCTCTTGAATGACTAAGAATTAATATAAGGTTTTGAACTAAGCAAGGATATGCTTACAAAGGTTTAAGGGTGTATTTATAGGGGTCTAAGAAGCCCTAACACATTTTCTTGGAGTGGAAGACAAGTAATTAGACTTCTAATCCAACTCAAATTCATAACCCTAAAATATAGAAAAGGTGATAAATTGCCGCTGTTTTGTTTTGGCCGTAACTTCTTCGTTTCAACTCCTTATGACACGTTCATGATATCGAAACTGATCGTCTCGGAAAGCTCTAGAACTTTGCTTCAGACTATTCTTCCAAATTCCCATACAATCTTGAGTTATGATCACTTTTATGGACGTAGCTGCTGGAATTCAGATTTACTTGATATCTTTATCTTTTCATACTTATCTTTTCCTTCCTTTATTTCCAATTTTCATCCATATCTTCTTTCCTTTATCTCTTGGAATTGATTTGGCATCTAATTAATTATTATATATTTTTAAATCTTCACACTAAATAAATAAATTAAACCCAATATGCTCTAAAAATCATAAATACTCAAATAAAGACAAGAAATAAGAAAATACAATAATATTTAAAAATCGAGTATAAGCTTTCTTAAAACTCCTAGAATGATGTCTCCAACTAAGATTAAATCATCACAAATGGGGAGACATCAGTGGCAAAGAATGGTCGCTCCAAAATGATTTGCACATTCTTGTTCGCATCTTAGTCAAGAATAAGAAAATCACAATGAATTATATGGCTACCTGCCTTGACGAGTAAGTCAAATCTACCTTCAGGATGGGTAAGTGTCATATCCTCCATTCGCAATGTCATTGTCGTAGGACTCAAATGCCAAATCCTCAACTTCTCGAATAACGATTCTTGCATGAGATTAATACTCGCACCTAAATCACACAAATCTCTCCTTGTCCATCCTTGAATGATATTGAACTGTTAAAATTACCAAGATCCTTCAACTTCGGAGGCAACTTACTTTGACTTATTGCACTACATTCCTCCGGTAAACTAATCATCTCTTCCTTGAAATATTTACGTTTGTTGGAAAGAACCATGATGTCTCTGTATTTTTTATGAATAGATACCCTTAGAAGACATCATTTTAGGTAGAAATTTGACTTAGTTATTGTGATGCCCCAAATAATTAATTTAAACTTAAAAATACTAATCAATTTTGAATTGTTATTTATTGAACTTAAATGTTTATTTGATATATTTATAATATATTTCTATAATAAATAAAAAGGTTTTATTGTTATAAAATATTATATTAAGTGGATATACACCAACGATATACCTTTCTCAGTTGAGCATATTCGTAAGGTACTTAATTTACCCACTTTAAGAGGTCCATGTCAATATCAAGAGGAGCCTAACAATCTGGCATTTGAGTGGGAATCGTTATATCAAAGTGTTCAGATTCATGGGAATCCGCTAGTTCCCCAAGGTGCTAGGTATGAAGGTAAAACTTTTAGTAGTGATTTATTGTCGCATGCTAGAGTATGGTCCCGTTTCCCTATTCCGACATTCTTTGGTAACAATCACATATCCGAGGTAACGCGTGAACAACTAATCTTCATTAAATGTATTATCGAAAAGAAGTATATAATGTAGCTTGACTTATTTATAATTCCATCATGGCTTATACGAAGAATCTCATTAGTGCACACAACCTCAAGTTCCCATGTACCATCACGAGAATCTGTTTTGCCGCAAGGGTGCCACTTAGGAACAGTGAGAAGGAACCGGTCGAAAAAGGTATGAATCTCAAAACGATTTCAATTGCAAATATTATAGTAAAGCCAAGGAGAATGGGATTGAGTTAGACAATCCTTTTGGAAAAGAGAATAAAGCGCGTCCTCCTAAACACAAGGTTAAAGTTTCCAAAAGTCATGAGGTTATTGAAAGAATGAAAGATTTAGAGGAGAGGTATGAAGAGGTGTTGAAAGCTGTAGAAGGCGTTACAAGAGAGTTGGTCCTTATGAGACACAAATTGGATATGGTAGGTGATTCCCAACAGGCTGTTTACTATATGCTTAAGAAGATGACCCAACCTGGACGCAAGAACGAAAACCAGCCTAGTGCTGGTTGAGATACGTTTCATATCCTTCTCATTTAGTAGTGTATAATAGTTTATTTTCTTTATCGGCTCTTTTTGAGTCGTGGGGACACGACTTATTTTTGGGTTTGGGGTGGGGTTCGTTGCCTCATCCCAATTTTTATATGTTATTTGTTTTATTTGCTTTCAAAAAAATTAATTTTAGGGTTGCGTATGATTGTAGAGAATTTTAATTTCCCCATTAAGAATTTTTTTATGAATTTATGATAGAAAATAGTAGACTTTAGGAATTAGTAAAAAACACATTTAGATTGCATTCAAACATAGGTAATTGATATGTAGAATTAATGAACTATGCAAAAGAAGTAAACTTGTACTTAAGGAAAATGTTTGGTGTGTAGAACGTGAGGTCCAAAATGATAGAGAACCCACTTAGATATGAACTAGAGGCTGACTATGTAATTAGGAAAATGATATAGGTTGTTCTTTGTTATCCCTTTGAAACTTTTTAGCTTTTTATCCCTTAATATAATATTATCCGTCTTAGCCCCATTTTTAGCCTTTAAGCCTTTCTTTTTTCGCCACGATATAAGCCCATATTCCTTTATCTTATTAGGCATTACCATAAGACCTGCACTTGATACACAATCCTGAGACTTCCTGTCTTGAGCTTGAGTTTGGGGTGGTTGGTTTCATTATTGGGAAATTACATTGGGAGGGAATTTGTATGCGTTTGTATTTTTGCGCAATTGTTGATGATATATTATTTGTAACCCTTTGCCGGGATTAGAAAAAAAATATTATAAGAGACACGACCTTTCACATCAAAATTATGGTCATGGGTATCTTGTACAAAAAAAAAGAGAGAAAATTGAAATGAAAAATAAAATAAAGAAAAAACTAAAGTAACCGGCAAAGTGGAAGTTTTGGAAATCATCTTTAGTGCTTATTGGGTAATTTGGGGGACGATATATTAGTGCGTCAAATGGGTTGTGTGAGAACAATATTCGAGTGTAAACTCAAGCTCAAGGACAGTTTGTTGATGGTAAGTGAGGAGAGAGCCAAAAGCTCACTTCAAATTTACCAAATATACATTCCATACCGTCCCTAAGCCTACGCTATAACCATAAAGTCCTTGTGATTCCTAGTTATGTAGTGGATTTGTAATTCAGCTAATAGGGAGTATGCTAAGTTAAGTGTTCAAAGTTAGTGAGGATCGATGAACACCCTATAGCCATCATCTTGAGATAAGTACAAGGGTAGCCTTCTAGCATTGTGAAGTTAATTTTTAATTAATTATTTGTGTTTGATTTCGCATGACATTTGTATGTGTATATTAATTCCTAGGATCATACTATATGAGATTTGTTTTAAGTTATGCTTTGGGTGTTATTCATTAGACTCTACCTTTTTGCGTATCACCTTGAACCTTTGTTTTTATTTTACTTTGTCGGGACGACAAAGGTTTGAGTTTGGGGTCTTGATGTCTCCCTTTTTGTTCTAATTATATGCCCTTAGAAGACATCAAATTAGGTAATTATTTGACTTATTTGTTAGACTTTTAAGCTTATTTGGTTATATTGCAATTTCTTCCCTTGGATTTGGATTATATATGTTTTAGAGCTTTTGTACGTTAATTTGCTTGTTTTCAGTGTAAAGTTCGAGGGTCCATGATTTGATGGAAGTATCAAGACAAGGAGTTGAAACGGGAATTAAAGTCTTGGATTGAGCATAGAAGTCAAGGGCGAGAATAGTTGATTCGAAGAAGTAATTACTGGGGAGTGAAATCTGGAATGCTATCACAAATCACCGTTTTTGAGCATCTTAGCGACTGATTCAGCCTTGGAGCATAAAATGAGGATGATAGAGATTAAAGTCGCAAATAATTAGCAAGTTGAACGTAGTGATTCCGAGCCCGGACGCAAAAGTTACCGCTATTTTAGTAACAACTGTACATACACCAGTTACGGGATTTCATTAAATAGAGTGGGCTTTTATTCTAATTAACGTATTCATTATTTTTAAAATCCCAGTCCATTTTTCTCACTATAAAAAGGCTTTATACTTCAGTTTAGACTCACAATTCACATTAGATAAAAAGCAACGCTTGGGAGAAGTCAGAGAAACAAAAAGGAAAGAGAAAGTTGAAGCTGGAGAATTATTTCTTCCAACAACAGTCATATCAATCCTCTAATTAGGTTTTTCTATTTATGTAATTCATTATGAACAACTTTTATTTTAATTCAGTAGTTTTTAATATTATCATGAGCTAAATACTTTCAGTACTTGAGAATCGCGTTAATGCATTGAGCCCCAATATATTGAATTCGTGTTTTGGAATTTTGGATTGAATAGTTTAAATTGAATTGGGTAATTTCGTATTGACTATTATTTTGCATTTAATTACTGTCTTTAAAGGCATGAATCAAATATAGGAATAAGTAATTAAGCGGGGGTTTAATTATGGAACTAAATAATAGATGTAAGGTAGAAATTATTGACCCTGACGGGCTTACTTAACCTTATAGCCAATTGGGTAGAATACTTGGCCATTCGAAGGTGAATTAAAATCACCCTAACGGAGTTTGTAACACCCAAGAATAGCTCCTAAGTCCACCCTGACGGGGGTTAGAAGAATCTAGAATCCCGACTACTAATTAATCCCGATTCATCCCTTAAACATAAACATTGATTTAATAGATTTAGGTAAAACCCTTGCGAAACTCAAAAACTACTTCTCAATCCTTGCGTCCATCCATATTTATTTACTTGCGTCTCATTTATTTTCTTTAGTTAATATAGTATTTTTATATTATGTGAACTATAGTCCTTAATTAAAAACCAAAACAAATATTTATATCATTTACTTTTTGCATCATATAACAATTATTCACACTTATTACAAAACATCGAGAGTCACATCCAATCCGTCCCTGAGATCGAATTCCCGTTTACCGGATATTACTTGGACGAGTCGTACACTTGCGGTACGTGTCTTCTTCCTTTACGCGTGTTATTTTATAACACACCAGGACACACCACATGTTAATTTAATTATATTATGGATTGCTTACTTATAATAATTCTTGTGCAAAGTAATTATTTAAATTTATCACATATTGATTTATGTTAGGAATTAAAACTACATCCATAAGGGGGGGGGGGGTTGATTGTTAGATAATAGAATTATCATTGTTTAGTTGAGTCTCGCAAGATCTAATTCAGCTAGATAATCACATAGGGTTTGAACTTTAGGCGTCTAAATAACAAGCGGAGGATTCACTTCGAAGAGGTTCCTAGGGTAGGATAGAAGCCCCTTACTAATCACTAAGGAACTTAGAGAGACTTTACCTAGAAACTGAAATTCTCAATTTACCCTTATATTGCGAATAGTCCTAATTATGCTAGTGGGGAGAAAACAATTTTGAGATATACTTATAATCCATATCATCCTCTTTATTTACATGTTTGTCTGTAAGATTTATCTTAGTTGATATTTTAGTTTAATAATTAATTTATCCTGAAAAGGAAATAAATATTTCTATTCTTTTTCTTTTAGTTTTTAAGTGAACAAATATCTAGGTCAGGACTAAAATTACGCGTTAACTCGTTATTACATGTGGAGAAGATAATTTTTTAATCATTTTTATTACTTCTGATTATCCATACACTTGCGAGTTATAATTTTTGGAGAGTTGATTTTATATCACACCTCGAGGACAATAATGTCCTATGTTTCCTATTTGGAAAAACCCCGTATGAATCCTCCTGGGTTATGATTCTGGTGGATGGCCAACCCGATCGTTCTTGTGACCCCTCCATTCAACTTAAGGATGGTTATTGAGTGATTACTGAATCCATTCAAACATGTGTTATGACTAAAAATCTAATACGGTTAACACGGTCAATATTCAGTTCCTTATTCAAACTGATGAAAGTTATCGCGTAATAAATAAACCCATATAATTATGGGTCATGACCAAAAACCTAAAACGGTTAACATGATCAACATCGGTCATCCGTTCAACCCGAGGAAGGTTATTGATTGAACAATAAGGCACCTATCGTGACCTAAAACCTAATACAGTTAACACAGTTAACATCCAGTCCTCAATTAAACATTAGGAAGGTTATCGAGTAAAAGATAAAAACATCCAGACATGGGTCTTGACCTAAAATCCAAGTACGGGTAACTCAACCAACATTAATTCCTCAATTTAATTTAAGGAAGGTTATCGAGTAAAAAATAATAATCCAATTCACATATGGGTCAAAACCTAAAACCTAATATCGTTAACACGATCAACATTCATTCCCCAATTCAACATAAGATAGGTTACCGAGTAAGAAAATAATAAATCTATTCAAACATGGGTAACGACCTAAATTATAATACGGTTAACATGGTCAACATTCAGTCCTTAATTCAACCCGAGGAAAGTATCGAGTAAAAAATAAACCCATTAAAAATGGGTCACAAACTACAAACTAATCGGTTAACATGGTAAACATTCAGTCCTCGATTCAACCCGAGGAATGTTATCGAGCAAATCATAAACCCATTCAGACATGGGTCATGACCTAAAACCTAATATTGTTAACACAGCCAACATTCATTCTTTGATCCAACCTGAAGAAGGTTATCGAGTAAAAAATAATAAACCCATTTAAACATGGGTAACGAGCTAAAACCTAATATGGTTAACATGGTTAACATCTAGACCTTGATTCATTCCGATAAAGGTTATTGATTAAACAATAAACCAATTCAGACATGGGTCATGACCTAAAACTTAATACGGTTTACACGGTCAACATGTATTCCTCGATTCAACCTGAAGAAGGTTATCGAGTATGAAATAATAAACCTATTCAAACATGGGTCATGACCCAAAGCCTAATACGGTTAACACGGTCAACATTCATTCCTCGATTCAATCTTAGGAAGGTTATCGAGTTAAATAGTAATTATAAATCCAGGCAAACACTGGTCACAACCTAAAACCTAATACATGTAACATTGTCTACAATTATATCTCGATTTAACCTGATGAAGTTTATTGAGCAAAAAAATAATAAACCCATCCAGTTATGAATCACGATCTAAAATCTAATACAACTAAAACAATCAACAATAATTTTTCGATGCAACTTGAGGAAGGTTATTGGGTAAATTGTAATAACAAAAACATTCAAACCTTGGTCATGACCTAAATCCTAATACGGCTAACATGGTAAACATTTGTTCCTGTATTCAACCTAATAAAGGTTATCAAGAACAAAAATTAACACATTCAAATATGGGTCACGATTAAATCCTAATAGGGTTAACACAATCAACATTCAACCCTCTTTTCGACCTGAAGAATGCCACCAAAAAATTCTTGTTGAATAGAGGATCATGAATTAAAGACCCTCAGAGCAGTGCGTTTGGGAAGCCTTTAAAGAGCATAGTACATCATGCCAAAAACAAAACAAAAAGTAAAAAAAGAAATAATATAAAGACATTAAGAAAGGCTCTCACAACTATTTCCAAAAAGAAGAAAGGAAAAGACCCTCAGGCAGATTACGACGACCCTCAAGCAGTTATGACTTTTCAAAGTTGCCTCCCGAAAACAATAAAATAAAACACGAACATAACAAGTAGTTCGCAAGAAAGGGAGAAGTACTTACTTTGGCGAGAAAAACTCAATCTCCAAGTTTGTGGTTGACGTTCTTGATCCATGAAAATGCGCAAAAATGACATTAGGTTTTTTTCCAGAGGCGAATCCAGCTCTATATGTGCATTATTTAGAAAAATATCACTAATAAAAGTTGGGATTTTCTTCCAAACTTTCCGTTGCCTCTTGAATAACAATTTTCTGAGCTCGCATGCCAAAGTTATGACTTTTCAAAGTTGGCTCCCGAAATCAAAAAAATTTAAAAAAATAAAAACATGCACAAATAGTTCACAAGAAAGGGAAAAATACTTACTTTTGCGAGAATCACTCAGTCTCCAAGTTAGGAGTTGACGTTCTTAATCCATGAAAATGCCAAAAACATCATTTTCCCTTGTTTAAGGGTGAATCCAGCTCAACATATGTCTTATTTTGAAAAATGTCACTAACAAAAGTTTAATATTTTCTTCCAAGCTCCTGAATCGAAATTTTAAGAGCTCGCATGCAAAAGTTAAGACTCTTCAAAATTGGCTCTCGGAAACAAAAAGTTACAAAAATTAATACATGCACATATGAAATGGTTCAAAAGAAAGGGAAACGTACTTACTGTTCTGGGAGAATTACTCAATCTCTAAGTTTGTGGTTGACGTCCTCAATCCATGAAAATGCGTAATAACTACGTTTACACTTATTGAAGGGTGAAAAAGCTCTATATGTGCCTAATGTGGAAAAATGTCACTGATGAAAGTTGAAGATCTTATTCCAAGCTTTCTGTCGGTTTCTTGAATCGCAATTTTTGGAGGCCGCATGCCAAAGTTATGACTCTTCAAAGCTTGCTCCCGAAAACCAAAAATTACAGAAATTAAAACATTTGCATAACTAATAGTTCTAATAATGGGAAATGTACTTACTTTTACGAGAATCACTCAATCTCCAAGTTTGGGACTCAAGTTCTCACTCCATGAAAGCGTGCGAAAACGACGTTTGCCCTGTTTAGGGGTAAATCAAACTTTATCGTACCTAATTTGGAAAAATGCTACAAACTAAAGTTGGTAATCTTCTTCCAAGCTTCCTATCGCCTACTGAATCGAAACTTTGAGCTCGCATGTCAAAGTTATGACTCTTCACATTTTGCTCCCGGAAATCCAAAATAAAAAATCGAAATATGCACATAACAAATAGTGTAAAATAAAGGGAAAAGTACATAGTGTTTAGTATAATCACACAATCTCTAAGTTTGTTGTTGACGTCCTTGATCCATGAAAATGCATAATATAATTTGACCTTGTTTATGAATGGAAGTTGAAGATATTATTGCAAGCTTTCCGTTGCCTCTTGAATCCCAATTTTTGGAGCTCGCATGCCAAAGTTATGACTCTTCAAAGTTGCCCCCCCCCCCAAACCAAAAACAAAAAAAAAATGCACATGAGACATATTTCACAAGAAAGAAAAATGTACTTACTTTTGCGAAAATCACTCAATCTCCAAGTTTAGGGTAGACGTTCTTGATCCATTTAAACATGCAGAAATGATGTTTTCCCTTGTTTAGGGGTGAATCCAGATCTATCATTGCCTAATTTGGAAAAATGTCAGTATTGAAAGTTGACGATCTTATTCCAAACTTTACATCGCCTCATGGATCTCAATTTTCGGAGCTTGCATGCCAAAGTTATGACTCTTCAAAGTTGGTTCCCAGAAACCAAAAATTTAAAAAAAAATCAAAACATGCTCATAACTAATAGTTCAAAAGAAAGCGAAAATTAATTACTTTTGGAAGAATCACTCAAATCTAAAAGTTTGAGGTGGACGTCCTTTATCTATGAAAACACATAAAAACATGCATTTGACCTTGTTTAGGGGTGTTACACTTGAATATAAAAAGGAAGGTTTATCAGACAAACCCTATACGCAGCGGACTGAGATGAAGAGTTAAAAATTCAGCACTTTTTTGTACTTGATTGAATTAAAATGAAGGAATCGCTTTTGCTACCTGGTCATAAGTTTAATTACTAGAACTAAACTCTTTTTTTTCACCACCTAAATGTCTCAGAAGTATGTATTGTGTATTATTGATTTGGAGAGAAAAGAATTGAACGCGTGTGAGATGTTGTCTGCTTTGACTGTGTTTTGATCTTTTGAGAAAGAAGGGCTCTATTTATAGAGCTAGAGAGTTAGTTTATTGTCTGTTAATAAACCACTCTCCCACTTTCTCCACTCTCTCCACTATCTAAGTGGGAAGTTATCAAAGATAACTTCCATGTACACTCATGTCTTTCCCATCATAGGTGACATGGAATAAAAATTATTTATTATTTCTTTCAAGGGGTAAATCAAGCTCTTTTTGTGTTTAATTTGGAAAAAGTCGCTAATTAAAGTTGAAGATTTCTTCCAAGTTTTCCGTCGCCTCCTAAATCGCAATTTTTAGAGCTCGCAAGCCAAAGTTAATATTTTCAAAGCTGGCTCCCAAAAACCAAAAATTAAAAAAATTAAAAACACACACATAACAAATAGTTCACAAGAAAGGGATAAGTACTTACTCTTGCGAGAATCACTTAATCTCCAAGTTTGGGGTTAAGATTTTTTATATATGAAAACGCGCGAAAACAGCATTTGGCCTTTTTTAGGGCGTGATATCGTCTCCATATGTGCCTTATAGGGAAAAATATCACTAATAATGTTGGAGATCTTCTTCTAAGCTTTATGTTTCCTCCTGAATCACAATTTTCAGAGCTCTCACGCCAAAGTTACGACTTTTCAAAGTTGTCTCTTGAAATTCAAAATTTAAAATAATTAAAACATGTACATAACAAACAGTTCAAAACAAAATGGAAAACTACTTACTTTTGCAAGAATCACTCCTTCTCCAAGTTTGATGTTGACGTTCTTGATTTATATATACGCAAAAAAAGGCATTTTAACTTGTTAAGGGGTGAATCCAGCTCTACATGCGCCTGATTTTGAAAAATGTCACTAACAAAAGTTGAAGATCTTCTTCCTAGCTTTCGGTCGCCTCTTGAATCATAATTTTCGGAGCTCGCATGCCAAAGTTACGACTCTTCAAAATTAGCTCTTGGAACCCAAAAAATAAAAAAAATACATTCATATAACAAATAGTTTAAAAAAATGGAAAAGTACTTACTTTTTTTGGGAAAATAACTTAATCTCTAAGTTTGTGGTTGACGTCCTCGATCCATGAAAATGCGTCATAACTGTGCTTGCCCTTGTTTATGGGTGAATCAAGCTCTATATGTGCCTAATTTAGAAAACTAAAAGTTGAAGATCTTCTTCCAAGCTTTTTGTCGCTTTATTGAATCGCAACTCTTGGAGCTTGTATGCCACATTTATGACTCTCAAAGTTGGCTCTTGAAAACCAAGAATTAAAAAAATTAAAATATGCCCATAACTAATAGTTCACGAGAAAGAGAGATGTACTTACTTTTGCAAGAATCACTCAATCTGCAAGTTTGGGGTTCACGTTCTCAATCCATGAAAACGCGCAAAAATGGAGTTTGCCCTTGTTGAGGGGTGAATCTATCTTAATTAGTGCCTTATTTGGAAAAACTTTACGAACGAAAGTTGAAGATCTTCTTCCAATCTTTTCCTCGCCTCAAGAATTGCAATTTTCAGAGCTTGCATGCCAAAGTTATGACTCTTCAAATTTGACTCTTGGAAACCAAAAATTAAAAAAAATTAAAACATGCATATAACAAATAGTTCAAAAGAAATGGAAAAGTACTTACTTTTTTGGGAGAATCACTAAATCTCTAAGTTTGTGGTTGACGTCCTCGATCCATGAAAACGTGTAATAACTATGTTTGACCTTGTTTAGGGGTGAATACAGTTCTATTTGTTCCTAATTTGGAGAAATGTTACAGATAAAAGTTGAAGATCTTCTTCCAAGCTTTATGGCTCTCTTGAATCGCTATTTTTCCGTTAGATAACCCTTAGGTATATCCCTCCAAGCTCGATATTCCGTTTTATGGATTGAATCTATGATTTTTTCCGAGTTTAGGGATTAATTTCTTGCAATTCAAGAATGCGACAAAAAGCTTGGAAGAAGATCTTCAACTTTCATTAGTGACATTTTCCCTAATTAGGCACATATAGAGCTTTATTCACCCCTAAACTAGGCCAAGCGCAATTATTATACATTTTATTGGATCGAGGACGTCAACCACAAATTTAAGATTTAGTGATTCTCCCAAAAAAGTAAGTACTTTTCATTTTCTAGTCAAGCTCAGGATGGTTTGCACCACCACTGCTGGCATTACACTTTTCTATATCAAGATTTTTATATTTCATTATTTTACCATGTCAAGCTTTGGAATGAGGAATTACCCTTCATTGCTCACAAATCCAAATATAACCACTAATATGCATGATAGGTCAAGCAACAACATAACTGCTCCTCCATCGCTGGATTTTGATTTTTTATCTTTGTTATTAAGAAGAATTTTGTTTCAAATGAAGAAAGACTTACCTACAATATTTTGTTTTGTCTCGTGAAACAGTGGGAAGCATTAACAGGTAGATAAAGAAGATAATGAAGGAGATATTAAACAAATTAAGAAAAAAAAAATTTATAAGGCACAAAGAAGGTTCTAAAAAGTATCTAAGTGAAACCATGGTGAGTTAAATTATGTGAGGGATGGTTAATACGAACTAAGTTCAGGTTTTCAACGGAAAAAGCAGACATGCAATAAAGGAAACCCCATTAAGTCTTGGTATTCTCAAAAAAGTTGTATATAATGAACTCCATTTCACTCTTAACAACCTCATGCACGGTAGACAACAAATAATCTCAAGTTCCAAAGCTAATTTGAGGTCTTCTAAACATGCCAAAAACAAGGTATTCCTCTTCACCTTTATTAGTTTGGTATCTATAAATTGCATAGTAATTAACATTAATTGTAACAACTTCCTAAAGAATAGAAATCACTATCTGCATATAAAAAAGTTCAATAATATTTTGATATTTATAAAAATATCTTCTACTTTTAGTTTAATTAGTTACTCCCGAAAAATATGGCCACTAAAGAGCGACATGCACTCCCTTTGGCAACTATGAGTAATAATGCTATGTAGAGAGTTGAAGTGTTGAATAATGGATCACAAACGAAATCATTGATTGGTACTATCCAAAGATTCACTCTACTTTCAAGTGTTATGAGTACCAGGAGGGTGATGCCAATGTTTTTATGAAATTTATCTTGGAATATTAGTTCAACGATGGAGAAATTTGGGTTTCAGAAATTAAGATCAACCATTTTATGACATAATTTGATTATGAGGAGGAATAAGATAGGATTTAGTTCTTAAGGCCTAAATCTTTTCACATTATGCATGTCGTCCTACATAAATAGGACAACAATTCGAGAGTGGAAGAAGTGTATATGACCATTTATTCAGTTTAGTTACAAGTTCATGGGTTGATACACATGCAAATCACCATACAAACTTTGGAGGTGTTGGCTACTAGGTTTAGAGTTTTAGAAGAGATTGATTAACCTTTAGATAATGAAGGGAAAGTGGAATTCCTTCGCTCTAGGGTTGCTTTCATGTGTGAGGAAGCCTTTCCAACTAGAGTTCACATTGGGCAGGAAGATGGTCTTGCATGGACACAATTCCATTACGAGGACATAAGTTTATTTTGTTTTGAATGTGGGCATAGGAAGACCACATACCCTAATGTGATTCTTCATCTTGAAACGAGTAATGATGAATGGATATACTTTCATTAGGATAGTTCTAATGATATTCCTCTTCTCAAAAAATATAAGTAGGTATCATGAAGAGAAAACAACGAATGAATACTCAAATCTTACACCTTTCTTCATATGGAATCACAATAATGATCAATCACCACAATCAATGGGAGGAAGGGAATAAATAGGTTAAGGTGATGCGCCATTACAATAAATTTTGTTTGGATCCATTAAGATGACTTTTAGGACAGGTCAGCATGGAAGAGGACGTGGAAATTATGGAGGAATAAGGTCTAGCAGAGGTATGTATGAATTTTGACAGATGAAGAAATGGACGAAAGGAAAAACGAAAGAAAAAGGAAAAATGATTCTAATACGCCGATACCCTTCAAATGTTTCATCGTGTATTATCAAATACCTATACGTCTATTTTAATTTTATAATATATATTTATATTTAAAAAATTATGTTGTTAGTGTAATCTAGATTTGAGAATAAATAAGTTCAAACCGAATTACGAGCCCATACCAATTGATGCTGACGCAAATAGATATAATATAGGTTATAAGCTCAACTCGTCATTGCATGGGCCAAGTGAATTATATAAGTGCATTGCATGGGTAAACTAAATAATCTGAGACCTTTTATCATTAACTCATATTCTTAATATCTCTATTACATACTACCAATGTGGGATAATTCAAGTGCATTAAAATCTCACAGATGACGACAAACGTATGCGGCTTACGAGAGATGTGCGCAAAAGATTGCATAGCTTCAAAAAATGCCAATATGCTTACGAAAAATGTGCGTGCAATTCCTGATATATCTCTCACATTTTACATGTTTTTCTCGCATAGCTCGTGTATTGTTCATTATCCCGTACAGATAGCACTTTAGAAAATTTGACCTTCTTACTTTCATCTGACGCATTTTTTTAAGGATTCAGTGAGTCTTGCCTATGAATCTAGTATTATAAACCTCCAATTTGGTGACCCTTCTCTCACCTTCCCCCTTCCATAACCCCTTTTGATGAGTAATTGTATAAGTGGTGGGCAGTTTTATATTATAGTTTAAATTCAATTTTTTGGTTAGATTTTAATTTTAATATTTTTGTTTAACCCCAAGAGTTATTAATAATTCATATTTCACTCTCTTGAGATAAATTCGAACTTTGATCATTATAAGGTAAATTTAAATTTTATACTTTATATTATATATTTTATATTTTACATTTATGGATTGGGGTTTACTTTTTATTAGTTGAATTTTATGGGGTTAAATTAAGTTTAATATATTATATTTCATATTTCTGGGTTGGATTTTTATTTAGTATTTTATAATTTGGGTTGAATTAAGTTTAATATTTTATATTTAACCAATGTGAGTGAATATATGACATAAGTGTCTCCAATTTGAAATAACTTGGTGCGAGTCGGAGGAACGTGTAGCCATCCTTGAGGATTCCCTTAGCCCCCAAGCTACAAAATCCTTCCAATGTCTGGCCCTTAAAGTTTAATAGAAACTGAAATCATGCTAAAAGCTTCTAGTTCGGTGAAATTAGAGCTCCAAAAAAATAAGCGACATATCCATAAGCCGTCTAATGAATTTGGCACTATTATTGATCACCCACCAGATCCTAATACCTCCCAGGGATATAAGGACACTCTAGCACCCATTAATAAACGGTGGTACCTAGAAGAAGTTTATTGGGCCACCAGGGCTAAATGTAAATGGGTGAAAGAGAAAGATCAAAACAATAAATTCTTCCATTCCTTTACGAAGATTCGTTGTGCCTTAAACCAAATCATTTTCTTATAGATCTATTTAGTAATTGGGTAGAGGGAATGCATAGCTTGATCAATGCACTACTTCTTTTTATGTCTACCTCTACAAAATTGAAGGCCAAGGGTGCCTCAAAGTCTTTCTTGAACTGCAATCCTAGGATGGTATCTCATTTTTGACAACGTCCCTTTGAATTGATTTATTTATATGGTATAAGTTGAAAGGGAGACTTGGATCTTGAGGGAAACCCAATCACCTGATCCTGATAGCTTCAGTGGACGATTCTACCATATACTTGGATACCTCCTAGCACGTAATATTCTAGCTTTGCCAAGGTTTCTTTTAAGGGTCGCATAATCAAGGACTTAAATAAGGCTATTATAGTACTCATTTCGAAAGTTGATCATCCTACTTCTCTAGCTAATTTTTGACCCATTAGCCTAGCTAATTTTATTTAAATGTGATTGGGAGAAAATTATAAGGTCGTACACTTGTGAGGAGACAACACTATACCTCTCCCTTTAACCTTACTAATTTCTAGGGATACAATCATTATTTACTTTTTTATTACTTCGTCAAACCTTACACTTGTGAGGAGACAACACTATTCCTCTCCCTTGTCTATTGCGATATGATCACCTAATTCGGCCATATTTTAGTACCTGAATATATTTGGTTGAGACTTGGTATAACCAAGATAACCTACAAATTGATGCTCATATTATCAAACAATTTTCCTCTCCACCCCCACCTTACGAATTTTGGATAAAATATGGAATGGTACACTTCATCTGGAACTAAAATCGTTGTTATGAGAAGTGTGTCTCAATGCTTCCCCACATTGAATAATATGTTTCATTGTAAATGTATTAAATCTCCTACCTGCAACATATGTCAACTCTCTGACAAGCCATTCAAGCACATGTTCTTTTAATACACTTGGACTAGACAACTTTGGCTTAAGGCTTCCCTACCTACCATGGGGCCTTCCCCTAAAGAGTCGCAGTTTGAATGGCTTCTCATGGACCTTGTGTCCAACTGCACAAAGAATTGTGTTTAGTAAAAAGAAATAATACCTAGGATAACATTTACTTGTTGGACTATCTGGTTGAACTAAATAAATTGTTATGGACCAGAAAAATATAAATGTTCCTACTATTCTCGTTCAACCGATTAATAACCTGGATTATTTTTTTACTCATGTATTGCATGCTTCCACTTACCCTTTTATTTCCCATGATGATTCGGTATCAACTAACATCACTACTTTTGCTAGATACCATTGAACACAACATAGGCGCAGTCGTAGGCCCTCATTGGCTAGCTGTAGGTGGAAAATCTAGTCGTGAAACCCGATGTTCCATCCTTACTACCTGGTTAGCATCAAGAAATCTATTTTGTTTGTCATATAGTCTGTTGAAAGTGATGTTTTGACCGATAAAACCTCTTAGATTTCTTCTATATATGAGGCTACGTGTTAAAAATATATAATTAAAAAAAATCAAAACATTATATATATATATATATATATATATATATATATATATATATATATATATATATATATATATATATATATATATATATATATATATATATATATATATATATATATATATATATTTATCTATTTAACGATAATATCTCGTCCTATCCGAAATTAGTAATGTAAACATTAGTTTAAATTGGTTTTGTTTTTTCCTAAACGTCATTAATATTGTCAATGTTAAATTAAATGTTGTAAGACTTTAGTTCTGAAGTTCTCACATTTGTCATTTGTCTTAAAATATATTATTTTTTTGATAAAATTCAAACAAAAAAATCATTTGTTTGATATAAATCTACGCCCAATATTTCAACTGTGCCCTTTCACAGATCTACTAATCAAGTGCACCGCCACCAAATCCTTGCACAGATCCAAGTGTTCGAATTCACCCGCCACCAAACCAGATACAGTATTTAGTGTGCAACACCACCAAGCCCATCCAGAGATCCATTGTTAGGGTGCACCATAGCCACCAAACCCTTCTATAGATTCACTGTTAGATTGCACTGCCACATACCACAGAACTCTTCCACAAATCCAGTGTTCAAGTGCACCACCACCAAGCCCTTCCACCAGTGTTCGAGGTCACAACCACTAAGCCCTTCCACTGATCTAGTGTTCAATTTCACCACCACCAAACCCTTACATAGATCCAGTGTTTGAGTGCACAGATACCAAGTCCTTGCACATATCCAAGTGTTTGCCGCCACCAATCCCAGACAAAACTCTTCCATAGATCCACTTTCCGAGTGTACGCCACCTGTTTTCTCCACAGAGTGTTCCAGTGTTCCAGTGCACCACGACTAAACTCTTCCACAAATCTATTGTTTGAGTGCAAGCTTTAAACAGGAAGTTTATGATAAAAACAGTAAAGGTAGAAATCATTAATAACTATTATTGTCTAATTAACATGATCATCAAAGATTTATTTACAATTATTAATTTTTTAATATTTTGATGAAGAAAAATAAAAAGATGAACATGCTGGGTGGATCAAGTGAGTGTAAGATCTTCAAGCAGGTACTCTAGTGAGTTTTATATTATTTATGTCTTTATTTTATGGATTCATGGAGTAATTAAATTAGTGATTTAATTATTGATGTGATTTGTTATTGGATATTAAAAATGGAAAAATTTACCTTGCTCAATGGTTAGACAAAAATATCCAAAACTTAGATTTTCACCATTAGTCAAAATTATAGGTGGTTTTCTTAGTTGACAACCTAGGATAGAATTTACTTCTTCTTGTTTCTAAATTAGAATACTACGCATAATTGAGAATGAAATCACATTTATTAAAGTTGTTGTGAGATTGATACTTTACTTAGTTAATTTACTGTTGATGCATTTCATAGAGAACTGTTTTGTTAAATTTACAGGATAGAGATCATTGGTCGTGGTAGTGGTATTTCAGTACAAGAAAATATTTTATATAATTAATATGGTAAGTCTCTTTCAGTGTTGTTTTTCTTTTCACTTCCTTTAGTTTAACCTTATATCATCTCATCTCTCTAAGTGTACGTAGAAGATTCACATCTCGTACATGTAACATTATTATTTTAAAATTTCTCTTTTTAAATTTCTTTGATAATTAAATGATAGATAATTTTAGTCTTAAAAGTAAGAATGTCTAGTGAGATCCATATTTGAATGAAATAGTTAGCCTATGTAGTTTCCACTTTGGGATTAATTATATTACTAGAATTCTAAAGAGGCCTTGAGTGGAATATTCAGCATTTGACCCTCAACATTTAAAACCGCTTCACTTGAATGTGATCACAATCACATTCAATAACACATAAAATGAAATTAAAATTAAGCTCTTGTTTGTATAAATATTTTGTCATCAGATATTTTTTTAATACATATGAATACTCTTTCCACGACATAACCCTTTTCAAATTCTTCACATCTTTTTCATTTTCATACTAGTGGATTAGTTAGTTTGGCATGAAAAGACATATTGCCGAATATTTGAATATATATTAGTGTTCATTGTCTAATATTTGAGTGATTTATGTTACTATTTTTCAATTTAGTTTCTAATTGCACAAGGTGTAAATGATTATATATGTACTAGGGTGTGATTTCGTTTTTCACCTTATAGTACTTGTCGAGCTAGTTTTCTCTATTTAAACGTCACCCGTATTTCGTTAGGACGCTCGTTTAAAACAAGCTCTGGTAATTTATATTTTGAGAGCAAACATTATTAATTAATATGTAGATATATATGATTAAGAATCAATAGTCATTGAAAAATAAATTGATGTACATATTCTTCTTATAGTTAAAGTTGGTAAATATAAATAACAGTTGAACAATTAAAGTAGTTGTCGCTTGAATAAAAAATAAAAAAAATAACAAGATCTAGATTATTAAATATTTAAATTAGGAAAAAGTAATAACTTTAGAAAATAAAATATGTATAATGATATTTAACCAAATAAATTTATTTTGAATTTCACTCTGGAGAAATTGATTACAAAACGAATTTTTTAATGTTATAATGGCATAGAGAGAATTTTAGATATTTTTTGATTTTTCCAAAAGTTCCCACACGCTCTACAATATAAATTCAAGTTTTTAGGGAAGATTTAAGAGTTTTTTACACGTTGTGTAAAATTATTTTTGAAAATTATTTTTCAAAGTTATTTGGATTGATCTCTTAGCATGGGATAGGTACTATGAACCCGTAAGAGTTTTAGAGACGTGAACTTCAAGTAATATCCTTTAGAATATTAAGGGTGTATATTTCAGGAGGAAATATCTGATGTTCTAAAGATAATATAAGTTTATTTCTTTTCTAAATCAATTTTAATTAATTTATTTTATAATAATTTAAATCTAATGAGTAGGTTTATCAAATATAGACAACACATTACTATAAAATTACTAGACAATATTTTAAATGATTACCATAATCAATATTATATGATTTCTATACCAGAAAAATCTGCTTATACTTTACTTGTAAAATATAAAAGGAAAGATTATTAAAATAAAAAAAGTTTTTGTAAATTTTTTATAAACATAATAAATGTTATTTATTAATTATTTCTTAATTATTTCTTAATTTAAAAGTTAATTATATAAAACCTAAAAATATATTATCTCTATTCACAAAATTATATAAAAATTAACGAATTTATTGATAATTAATATTGTGTTTTGTTGGTAGAATCATAATTAGGTCATTTTATTCCTTTTTAGACCCTAATAAGGTTATCCCATACCACATTTATTTTCCTTTAACACTCAACTTATGTAGGGTTATCATATAAAACTGCAATTAAAAAATAAAATAAAAATTGTGAGTTAACAGTTTCCATTTATGATTGGATACGTGTTTTTCTCTTAACATTCAGATTGTATCCAAATAAAATATGTATATCTCATGTGTAGATTTCAAACCATCATTTAGCGATAGAAAAAAATAAAAAGAGAAATGGTTGTTGGCTACTTTTAGACCCTAAAACTAGTACTATTTATAAATAAATATCACATATTCATACTATTTGTTAGTTTACTTATCTCTCTCTCTCTTTTTAATTATTACTCCTTAGATCTGTCGTTTCTCACACTATCAGTTTCTCTTTCTTATGACTCTCTAAATTTCTAGACTAAATATGGGGTTTATTATAACCACTGTCACAAAAATTTATGCATAATTCAGTTGAAAGAATTTGAGGTGTTTGCTTCATTTCTTGTCTATATTTTATCTAATAATATTTCTTGTACCTTTCATACAGAATTTCTTTCGGGTGAGTGAAATTTTGATCAAATTCTTCAATTAAAAGTAGGGTAAAGCACACTTGAATCCCTTTATGTTCGGGTGAAATGCGCAATCCGCCCTTTATCTTTTTTTTACGCTAAAAGCCCTTTATTAACGTTTTTTGTCACTGTTAGCCTTTTTGTCCATTTTCTGTCAGTTGACCGTTAGTTAATGCCATTTGGCGCCACGTATGCGACACCTCACCGCCATGTATGCTCCACCTAAGCATGATGACATAGCAATTCCACGTCATATTTTTTATTTTAAAAATCATTATTTTAATTTAGTTATTTTTAAATTCTCCTTCTTCTTCTTTCTTCTTCTTACCGCTCCAACATCATTGAAGAACCCAAATGAAGGGAAAAACAAAACAAAAAATTTCCACACTCGCCTTCACACACCAAGCCGCTCTCTGCACAAGGAAATCGCCTCCATCATCAACCGCTTGGATACGCCATCAACAATCGAACAGGAGGAGAAACCTTTTTTTCGAACCCAACCAGTCCATCATCTCCCAGAACCGTTCCATCATTACACACAGCCGGAACTGATACATATCTCAAGGCTAAAGACGAGATTTTGAGACAAAAAGTGGAAGAACTCGAAACGAAGGGTAAAGAACAAGAGAAGCTTCAAGTTGAACTCAAGAAGTTGCAGAAATTGAAGGAATTCAAACCCTATGTGGTTAATTTCTTACAAATTTATTTCATTTCCTTTTCAATTTTCGACAAATTGCATTATTAATACCTGTTATCTGCAAATCAACCACTCTATATGGTAGATATGTTATTTCTTGGTAATAACTCACGGGTATATTTCGTTATCTTAAATAGCACAGGGATGAACGGTGCAATTACCCCTTTTACTTATATTACTATGTTTCTTGCAATTATAGAAAAATTGAACCAATCGAAGGCATATACGATTGAATTGGAAGCAGAGCTCAACCAATTGAAAAACGAAAATACTAATTTAAAACAAGCTTTTGTAATTAATATATTTTATATATAATATAGGTATTACGGTAGTACGTACTATTTTTCATGTACATAAACTAATATGACTATTATCATTTGCATTTGTAGGAAGCAGAGATTGAGAGGAACAGAAGACAAAAGGTGATACTAAATTAATTTTCACTAGTTGTTTAGTATTGGCTATTTCGAATAGATAAAATTTATTTTAATTATTAGTGACGATTAGTGTATATTTGTAAGATACTGAGCTAATTTTAAATTGTTGTGGTGCAGTATTTGGAAGGAGTTAAGAAAAAATCAATAAGCGAGGCAAAGAAAGCTGAAGAAGAAATTGGAGCTATGAAAAGGACTTATAGCTTTTAGTAAAATGGAGAAAGAGTTTCTTAGTTTGACCAGTTAAGAGGAAGATGTGGTGGTGGAGGTAGAAGTTTGAGAAGAGCAATTTCAGTGTATGAAAGCAGTGTGAGGAGTGTATTATATGCATAATAAATTAAGAGATATTAGCTTAGAAAGTCCAATTGCCCACAAACCAACCATTATCAAGTCCACAAATTTTTTCTCCCCTAATAAGGTCCAAGTTTTTTCTTATATTCCATCTTTACCCTTTTATTACAAATGAATAATAAATCGATCATTAATACATTTACATTAATGCCGATAAAAAAAAAGCAAAAAAAAAAAATACATTTACATTGATTATATATGGTAAAGATTACCAAATTAATTATTCTTACCTTTACTAATCCAATCCGAAGAATCACCATTTTCTGCAACGGTTCCTCAATTAGTGTCAATCAAATCAAGAATCATGAAAGAGAAGGGATCAAAAAAAAATGGGTAATCTCCATCGATCTAATTCATCTATATATTTACCATTCCGTTAAGTTCAAGAAACATTACAAATATCAATTTCTTTTATTCGAATTCCAGTAATTTTGATACAAATAAGGTTAGTTCTACTATTTTTATCCTATATTTTTTATTCTCTTGTTCTAGATGTTATAGAGTTTTCAGTAAATGATTCTTTCATGTTACTGATATAGAATATATAATTAGATGATGGAATTTTACTTTGTTAATTAGTTAATGATTTTTGATGGAAACGATTTTAATGTTACTTGTATTACTACTTTTTAGATTGTTTTGATTATTGCTTATATTCCATGAATTAATTATCTAGTTGCAGATATAGGATTCTTAGCATTTTTCTATCAAAGCATGGGTTATTCTTTACTTATATTACTACTTATACGATTGTAATACTTTTTCTATCTTTACTAATGTAAGATTGTAAGATTCAATGCTTTAATGATTACCCTTATTACTACTTATTAATTTGTTTTGATTATTGATTATATTCAGTAAATCAATAGTATAATTACTGATATATGATTGTAAGAATTTTTCTATGCTAATTATATTGATGATATATCTACTGATTTCTATCTATCTTGATTCTAATTCTTTGGGTAGTGAATATGAATTGCGCTCAAATATCTTACACCAACGATCTTATAAGTCTGTACATTTTGTTACATAAATTTTACCTATATTTTATTGCAGCCTAACAGTAATGGAATCAAATGCACTAGTCGCGCTCCGATACTCCGACGAGAAAGCTTTGCGATTGTTTCGATACTTTGATTCACTCGATTCTATCAAGGAAGACTTTGTCACCACATGGCCTATTTTAGACGGTAAAAAAGAGGTATACTTCTACTCGATTGGGGATCACAAAAACTGCAAACTGAGTAGTGATTCAGACTTTGCAACTATTATATGGTTGATTGAGAACACTAGCGTGGCTGAATTTGAAATTGTTGCTACTGTTGAAAATTATGCTCTTATTCAAACACAGATGCAACTTTCGGGTTCATTAATCACTAATCCATCTCACTTATCATTGACTCATGATCAACTCATAAATATACAAACACACACCGCACCAACTCACACCATTTTTTTAAAGCATCCCTCCCCAACTCATAAATATACAAACACACACCGTTCTTTTAAAGCATCCCTCCCCAATTCATAAATTTACAAACACACCCCATTTTTTTAAAGCGAGCAACCCATGCTCGCAATACAGACACAACAGACCATTTTCTCACACGCACACATCATTCATAAATTAACAAAATCCCATATTATTTTTGAGAATACCTCGACCTATATCACACTCCCATTTATATCTAAACCCAATGACAACTTTTGTTCATATTCACAATTCATTGAGTAAAAAAATTAACCTGTGTCACAAAATTCACAATTCACAATTCATTGAGTAAAAAAATTCACCTGTGTCACAAAAGTCACAATTCACAATTCAACTGTGTCACAAAATTAATTCACCTGTGTCACAATTCAATATTCAAAATTCACAATTCACATGTGTCACAAAATTAATTCACATGTCAACGAGTAAAAAAAACAAACATCTTCAGAAATTAACGAAATATAACCAAAGACAATCTTTAGCAAAATATTTCTGTTACCAAGTGTTACGATGTTTGTCAAAAAACAGAATTATTACAATCCAGAAACAAAACTTAATTGAGAGTTAAAGTTTGACATAAAAAAAACAGTAATATATTAAAGCCGCTAATCACTTCATTATAACCCATATCTTTAGCCCATGTTAATGTTTCCATTTCGAATCGGTCGCATCACATACTCCACAATGTGGGTAGCCCAGTCGTAGTCCCTCATGTGTTCGAGATCCTCGCAATACCTAACCATCCACCTAGGGCTTTTGGATCCAGTTGGGTAAAAGATGGTGGTCATCGCAAGAATACCTACAAGAATAACGAAATCCCGTATTGTTTCATCGGTCTGCGGTTCCACGTCTAACACCTGTGTTATTCGTTTTTTAATGTCTTAATCGCTGAGTTGTCCCTTCACATCGGGAAAGTTGAGATTGAACCAGGCTGAATTCTCACCATTCTCTGTTGTCTTCATAACGGGTAGCTCTTCACTTCCACCTTCTACTCCCATAATAAGCCGTACATCATGGGGTGTGAGTTCAATACACTTCCGTTCGATAAAGAATCCACCTTAATCAGAAGAATAAGTTCTCAATATATCATGAATATACGCCCCTCCTTTCCTGAAGCCTTCTTCATCTCCTTTCGTGTCATAAACACCACGTATTAGCATGTAGAATGGCAATAGTTTACACGCTAACACGTGATCATCTGTTACCCTCGAATCAGAAAGAACGGAAACAATAGCCTCCATTGAAGATCGGTACGTAATTTTCGCCATACCTTGAAAAAAACGTAAAAATTAGCATGTAGAATGGCAATATTTACTAGTCAGTAGAGCCTATTACCATCAGTAGATACTATTTGTTATTACCATCAGTAGAATTAATATAGGGAATTAATATAGGGGATTGCATTCATACGTTTTGTATTTGGTACTATTTTCAGGTGTAATTACATCAGTGGCTTGAGGATCATTTGAAGGATAAAAATTCATTTTGGGTGGATAAACCAGAAGAGAGCAAAAGAAAATGATAAGCAAAAAACAAAAGACTGAGGAGAAAAAAATAGGGAAGAAGAAAAAGGACTAGAAATTTTGATCCCAACCAGTTACTACTAGTTGGAATATTATGGACACAGCTGTGAATTTTGACCCTCTTTTTTGAATTTTTCACGTGAATTTCTTTTATAAATTAAAGCCTTTATCAAGTTAACATATGTTACAATAATAATTAACATATATACATATATCATCACACTGTGCAAGAAGTTATGCATCCAACAAAATTTAATATCCATATATATGCATCCAATAAATTAAAGCCTTTATCAAGTTATCAATATCCATATATATATATACTAATTCATTGCAGCACGTCCAAAAAAAACCAGAAGTTATGCATCCAACACAAATTACATCAGCTGTACGTCCAAAAACAAAACGCAGCAGCTGTGCGTCCCGAAAAAAAACAGCAGCTGTGGTTTTTTTGAGTTAATGAACTCATAACATACTCAATTACTTCAATCTTAAACAGCACAAAAACATTTCGGTAAACCATACAAATCACATATTCAGTTTAATTTAAAAAAAAATTTAAAAAATCAAGTCACTACACCACGTTCATTATTCTGAATCAAATCCTATTCAATTACTACACAATTATAACTAAGCTGAAAGAGAATTAAGATAGGGGATTGTATTCATATAAACCACAAATCAGTACCATCAGTAAATACTAAATCCGAATCAATAAATTACTTAACTATTTAACACACCAGAAGCACAAATAAATTGAGGATTGCAGTCAGTTAGATCAAAAAATCATTACAGCCATACCCACCTATCGATTTCATAACTAAACTATAACTTACGACCTAATACCCACGCTCAACACACCATAAAGACATTTAATCATAGAAATATGGATATTGATAATAACCCAGATACAATTAGACACTTTTTCCTTATAATTGCAGAAACACAGTAAAGAAATTTCTAACCTTTCAATTTGTTTTTCTTCTTCGTCTTTGTCTTCGTCTTCAACAGGGGCCGCACCATCTTCTGTACTCACACCAAACATTACTATTACAATCTCACAGGAACTATCAATGGAAAGAGGAGTTTTTTGGGGTGTGATTACATGATTTGGGGCGCTGGAGGATTTATTTTCCTTTTTGATTTCCAGACCAGTTTCATAAATTACGCTTGTACATGTTAAAAGAAGTAGACGCATGTGTTTCACCAATAAAAAAAATGAGGCGCGTTAAGAAGCTGCTTTGGAACTTTAGGGGTAGTTTGGTCAATAGTGTGGTTTGGACCCTTTGAGCTTATTTTGGTGGTGGGTGGTCTTGTTAGGTATCTAACCCATAAATTAATTAGTACAAATTATTGAGTACTCCCATATTTTAAATATGTAGTGTGTTTGTAAATTAATTACTGTTTTTCTGCTTTATCGTATGGATCTTTGTGATCTTTGTTAAAATCAGAAGTATGTGATAGACTCTTTAGCTAGCAGGTGCAGGCAGATCTATGAATGATACCTGGGAATTCTTTTTTTTGCTTATTTTTTTGTTTAATTCAGATTATGCATTTGTTTATATTAATACAAGCTCATTTGGGATTCATATGGGTAAAAATTTCCTTTTGATTCTAATTATACGTTAACATTTATACCGTTACAAGGTTATTTTGTCTGGTGGGGTTGGGCCTGAGGGATATGGAAGTGAATTAATTCTATGAGTGTTGAGATTTAGGTGCTCGTGATAGCTGAATTTTGGTTGGAATTGTTTTCGTGAACTAACTATACAGGTCAACAATGCCTTGCCTTGCCTTGCCCAGGGCATTGATTATCAGTTGACAGTCTTATGAATGAGCGAGTTGTGGTTCAAATCTAGCAGAAAATGGATCTGTGATACTAGTTGATCGAGGCACCTACACTCCCAAATTCATAGGACCGAGTAAGGGATTTTCAAAGTGCCTTGCGAACATAAGAATTAGTAGAACTCTGACAAATTTAATTTGTCTCATTCATGTGTGGATCAAGCACTTGCTTGTTTCATATTGCAATTCAAAGAGAATATACTTATTTTTTACCTGGCAATGTTATAAAATTACTACACACTTAGTTAGATTTTATAGGTTTGTAATTGTTTAATTTGCACAAACACAATCAAACATCATTTTAAAAACTATAGTACAAGAACAATAATTCATCCCAGATTTAAATAGCATTTGAGTAACCAAAAGGATATAAATAGCCTGATACAAACAATTCTTCAATGAAACGAAGCTCACTTCTTTTACTTCATCTGCGTGTAAAAAACCCTTTAATTTCTCCTTTTTTCTTGCTTTTTCCATATCGGATAAACCCTCACTTCCCACACGTAATCTTGAGATGGGTATGAATTACTTGACTCTATCGTATTATCGATTCCACCTTTTTCCATTTCGGATACAACTTTTCCGACTATAATTAAAAGCATACCATCGATAAAAAATCGAATATTTTAGCTGTGTCAATGCTTCGTATTACACTTCTACATAAATGTACTGTTCCGAGTTTGAAATATACTTTGAATAGTTGATTTGTTACGTATAATGCTCCTACACGTTTCGAGTTTTTACCAGCTAGTACCCCAAATACTTTCAATAAGAACGAGCCTGCTAATTTGAGTTTTTCTGGGGTTTTACCAATTAAGGCCAATTGTATATCAGCCTATATTCATGTAGAGATGTATTAGTTTGAGTTGATGTGTAATAAGATGTGGTAAAAGACGATTTTACCCTTTCAGCGAGCATTCTGATTTCGAATGAAACTGTGTATAATGCTTCTAAAGCCCATGCCGATTCCCAGTTAAGAAATTCATGTATAAATGCACTGCAATTTTTGTTATTAACAGTTAAAACGAAAAGAAGTGAAGAAAATGGAGTGTTATAATTGGTTAAACTTACTTTGAAGCTTTTTCGAAAGCTTTATATGATTCGACTAGATTTTGTTGACGATAGGTTTGGAAAGCTCGAAATAGATGTACTAGAATGTCTGAATATTGAGAGTAGTTGTCAGATTGTTTGATTACTCTATTAGCATCCTGTAATGAAAATGAAATTCACCCCTAAATTGGGATAGATTTCCCCTTATGTTGGGTTCTTCAACGGCTGAAGGCTCATCCTCCTCCGGTTGATGATGGTGGAGAAGAAACCATGAGTGGCGGTTGTTTCCTTGTGTAGAGAGCGGCTTGGTGTGATGAGTTATTATGAAGGTGGATTGATGATGGCGGCGTGTGGACAAGAAGAAGAAGAAGAAGAAAGATAAAAAAAATTAAAATATGATTTTAGAAAAAAAAAATTATTGACGTGGAAATTGTGTTGACCTAACTCCTACGTGGAGCACATATGGCAGTGAGGTGGCGCATACGTGGCGCCAAATGGCATTGACTAACGGTCAACTGACAAAAAATGGACAAAAGGGCTAACGGTGACAAAAAAACGTTAATAAAGGGCTTTTAGCATAAAAAAGAAAAGATAAAGGGCGGATTGCGCATTTCGCCCAGACATAAAGGGCTGCAAGTGTGCTTTACCCTTAAAAGTATATAATCGTTCTCTATTTTGTTATTTGAGTATGTATTGTTTGATTTTTTATAGATTATTAATGTGTTTCTATATTAATGTGTTTCTATATGTATAATTTTAAGCTAATTTTGAGCTTTTGAGCTAATAATTTGAATATTTTGATTTAAATACTTTTTACATTTACTTTTCTTCTATGTATATGATGGAAGTATCTATTATCTATTTATAAATAGATGGGATTGATCATTTCAATTATTTAAACTAACTTTAATATTCTTTTGGTTTGATTTTTATAGGAGGTTTGAATTTTCTTTGCAAATTAATGTTTATAGCATTATAATTAAGTCTTTATTATTTCATTGTTGATTAATAATAAATAAACATATATTTGACTTCATACCCATACCATTACCATTGGTTTTGGAGTATAATTTTGTTATTTATAATTTAGACCAGTATAGTTAGTCGTTTAATACTTATTTCTTTAATTTTATTTTATTTGGAGAAGTAAAAGTGTTTGTTGCCGAATTTGATGTTAATTGATGTAAAGCGGTGCTCCGACTATTCTAAGACGACGTAACTTCGCATTAGCGTTCTTTGAAATTTTGAAAAAATTTAACAAATAAGTTTATTCTCTACTTGAAATAGTTTAATTTCAAATTTAATAACAAAGCTATCTGTCAATTGTATGCTCGTAAATGGCATTGAAATTTGTTTATGCTAGGTCAGACTTATATTGAATATTTATATGTGATATGGGGTCAACATCTCAAGAGGCTCCTGCTCTGATTCCAACTCAGTCTCCTGCTACAGTTCCAGATCCGGATCCAGCTCAGGCTCTGGCTCAGATTCCAGCTCCGGCTACTCTGACTCTGGCTGGATATGGAATTTCCTGTGGGAAAAAGGGGCCACCAAGAAAAAGAAAAAAGGTTGATATGAAAAGTAGTTCAAGTAGTTTAGAAGTCAAACATCTTTGCAACATATGTAAGAAGCAGAGTTCGGTTTCTCCAAGAGGACAGACCTCTAATCGCCTTTGAGGACAGACCTTCTCTTGGAAGTATGAGAATACCAGTAAGAGAAGAAGTTGCACGAGATCTCCACACAAGAATTTCAGCACATAGTTACGCTTTATCTCATATAAGAGTATACTACATCTCTCTTAATTCTTAATACTGGATTTTCTAATTATCTTAACTACTGATGCATTGTCAATTATCCATAATTTAGGAAGCAAATGCTAAGAGTAAGGAACCTAAATGCCTTATGGAAGCATCAAGGCAACACAATGACCGAAGGGCTGCAACTGGTGCCGCTGATCAAGGACAGTTAAGATTGAGCAAGCTCGAAAACCGTCTAAAATTCTTCGTAAATTCGTTAGAGAATTGTGACTCGTATCGTGAATCGACATATTACATTTTTGAATTGTGTATCGTATCGAATCGTGAATCGTGAATCGTAACAATTCATATATTAAATTTCAAAATATTATATATTTAATATATACTTTATTATAATGTTTTTAATTAAAAATACTAATAAAACTAGCTTATATAATTTATCATTATAAAAAGAGCTTTATTAATTATGACATTCATATATTTATATAATATATGTTCAATAGTGCAGTACAATGTTAAAAAAAAAGACAGTACATTGCAAGTGATTTTTGAAAAAAAAAAAGTAATTTTGTATCTTTGACAAAAAAACGGTTATTCAATATAATAAAATAGCAAAAACCTTATTAGTTATCATTCATCTTATTCGATGTTCATATTTAAATATATAACCGCAAACTATTTGCGTTCAAAGTCACCAAACCAGAATATAAAAATACTACAGAACTCAAAATTGTTTCAATTTGGTCAAAAAAAGGGTCAATGAAAGTCAACTCACTAAAAAAATTATCTCTACACATTCATCCACTAAGTTTTATTCCACTTTTCCTTTTTTAGTCAAACACCTTTTTTAACCCCTTTTTCTATACTTTTTCTTTTCCTTTTCAAATTTGTTGTTTTTCTCAAGAACATTTGGGATCTAACAACATTTCTTTTCTCTCTCTCCAAAATATCTGCATCCGCCCACATCATCTCCTCCACCGATTCACCCACACCATCTCTTCTCCATCTAGATTTTCTTTTTTTCACTTTCTTTTTTCCTTTTACCATTTTATTAGACTCTCATTATGACCAAAATGTTAAGTTCAAATTAGATCAACAAGGTTACAAGCGGTTATGGTAAACAAACAAAAACGAAAACAAAGTATTAAGACATCACGAAGGAAATTATGTCACCAACCTTAGAATTACTCAGTACGCTGGAATCGTACAAAGAAGAAGAAAAGGCAAATGGTGACAGTCATCCAACAAGTGATTCGAGTAATAATAAAGATGAACAAGTTGGAGATCTGGCTCACAAAGAGACAAAAGGAGTCCCGTGGTCAAATCTGTTTGGATGTGCAAGTAGTACAATAAAGCTGGAACATCATGAGCCAGCTGATTTGTAAGGTAAAAAAGTGATTAAACCACCGAAAGACGTCCTAGATGAAGGTTCCGATTTAGTGGGTAAACTGTTTAATAGGCAAATTCATTTATTCCCCTCCACCCTTCTTTGTTATTGCAAATTTCTTGAAGTATCAGTGGAGTAAGATGGGTAAGGTTGAGATACTGTCGAATTTGAAGGGTAGTGTTGTATTTAAGTTTGAAAATCAACAGTACTAGAACAAAGCATTAGAACAGCTATGGCATATAAATGGTAAACCGCTACATCTAAGGTCGTGGAAAGCAAGTATGTAGTTTGATAAAATTGATATATCTAGAATTCCGATTTGGGTTAAGCTTGTTAATGTTACAATGAATTTATGGACTCAAAGAGGGTTGGGTTATGTAGCTAGTGGTGTAGGAGTTCCTATACAAATGGAATCAATCACTGAATCAAAGACCGGATTAGGATATGCCAGAGTTTGTGTAGAAGTTGATATTAAAGATGAATTGCCAGAAAATGTATATGTTGATATTAGATTGGAAGAATTACAGGCTGTGAAAGTGGAATATGAATGGAGGCCGATTGTATGTAAGAAGTGTAAAAAACTTGGTCATGTTGAGGGAAAATATACAAACAATCAGAAGGTCTGGGTTCCAAAAACAAAATCAGTGGCTGAAAGTGGAATGGACAAAGGTAAGCATAAGGTTGAAGAATGGAGTGTTGTTAGGAAAAAAAAGAAATATGATAATAAACAAGGAGAATCAAGTTCCATAGTTTCAACAAATAAGTATGATAAATTGCAGATTGTGGAAGGTAGTAAGATTGATCAAGATTTAACAATCGTAATCAATCACAATGGTGGGGAAGAAATCACTAGACCTCCAAACATATGAATATAGTAGTTTGGAATGTAAGAGGGTTTAATAATCTCCTTAGACAATTGGATGTAAAGGAGTTTTTAATTAGGAATAAAAAGGTAATTAGACTCTTAGAGACAAAAGTGAAAGAGAAAAATTATTCTTCTATAATAAGTGCGCATTTTTCTCATCTTGAGATGATGCACAACTACAATAAGGATGAGAATGGTAGAGTGTGGATTTTATGGGACAAAAGGCAGGTAGAAATAAATATAGTTTATCAATATTCTCAAGCTTTAATGGTAGAGCTTAAAGTCAATGATAGTACAAATAAAGTGTATGTTGCTATGGTATATGCTAGTAGCAGTGATAGTGGTGTCATGGAGTAAAAAGTATGAAAATGAAAAGCTGCGTATTATGGGTAATTTTAATGAGATCTTGTGTATCAGTGACAGATTAAATTGTACTCTGCTTGAGAAAGGTGAAATTGAGTTCAATGAATGTATAGAAGATGCAGGGTTATTTGAACATAGCTATACAGGGCAGTGTTATACATGGACAAACAAAAGCAGGAGTGATCAAATTAGAGCTAGTAAGATAGACAGGGTGTTCATCAATACTAAATGGTTAGATGTTATGACTTCCAGTGTTGTTATTAATCCACCATCAACCTCAGATCACTATGCAATAATAGTGAATTTAGGTGGTGCAAAAAGTATTTCCCAATTCAGTTTAAATTCTTCAATATATGGATTGAACATGAACAGTTTATTGAAACGGTAAGGAGTGCTTGGATTGTAGAAGTTGATAGTAATCTGATGTTTAAGTTGTGTATAAAGTAGAAAAATACCAAAATTTCTTTGAGAAAGTTTAACAACACTCACTTCAGGAGGAACTCTAATACTATAGAATCCTTAAAAACTCAACTGGATAATATACAAATCAAGATCATGAATGGGAGTGTATATGATTGTATTCTAAATGAAGAAAAATTACTTAGTAAAGAACTGGAGAGTGCTATGATAATTCAAGATAATATCCTCAGACAAAAAGCTAAACGCAACTTAAATAATGATATGGATTGTAATTTTGCTTACTTCTATAGAGTTATTAAAGGTAGAATTGCTAGGAATAATATTTATACTCTAATCAATGATGCAGGTGAGACTATTGTGGAGCCTAATCTTATCAAGGAGGAGTTTGTTAATTTATATAAATAGGTATTAAGTATTGAAGACACAAATGAAGAAATATGTTCTAGTACTGTTATAAAGAAGATTATTAGCTCTCAACTAAATGAAGAACAAAGAGCTTTATTAACTGCTCCTGTATCTGATATGGAGATTAAAGATCCTTTGTTTTCAATCAATGAAAACAAAAACCTTGTACCTGATGGCCTCAACTCAACTTTTTATAAATCCTCATGTAGCATAATTGGTGATGATTTTACAAAGGCTATTAGACAATGTTTAGAGAATGGGAAGTTGTTAAATCAAGTTAATGCAACAAACATTGTCTTAATTCCCAAAGAGAAGAAGCCTCTAAAAGTGACTAAATTCAAGCCAATATCTTGTGTCAATACAACTTATAAAATAATATCTAGAATCATCTGCACAAGACTAAAGAAGGTACTCAGCTCTATTATTTCTCTTAATCAAGCCGCTTATGTAGGTAATAGATATATAAGCGACAACATTTTGGTTGCACAAGATGTGGTTTTAGGTTATGAGAAAACAAATTGTGAACCAAAATGCACTATCAACCTTGATCTACAAACGGCTTATGATAGTGTAAATTGGAAGTTTCTTATAAACACTTTAGTGTCTTTCAATTTTTCCTTTAATGTTTATAGACTGGGTGAAGATGTGTGTGTTCTCCAACGTATTCTGTTTGTATTAATGGAGAAGCGTGTGGTTATTTGAAAGGTAAGAGGGGTTTGAGGCAAGGTGACCCCATCTCACCTTATTTATTCGCAATTTGTATGGAAGTTTTCACATGGCTTTTTAACCATATAGCGAGAAGAAGGGAATTTAAGTATCATAAAAAATGTGAAGTTATGAAGTTAAATCACATCATATTCGCTGATGATCTTCTCATTTTCTTTGGAGCAAATATACAATCAGCAGACTTGATTAGAAGGGGTTTGAATTTATTTACAAGAACCTCTGGACATAACATCAATTATCAAAAAAGTGAGCTGTATTTTGGTGGTATAAAGCATGTCATTCAAGGTAAAATTTCTGATTTACTAAACATAAAAATTGGGAGCTTACATGTGAGATACTTAGGAGTGCCATTACATTCAAAAAAATTGAGTGTTGATGAAGGTAATAAGATTGTTGATAGATTTTTAGTAGTATAAATCAATGGACTTCCAAATTTTTAACTTATGCTGGAATAGTAGAATTAATCAGATGCGTGTTAATTAGTAAAATTCTATTTTGGTGTCGCGTATTTTTATTTCCAAACAAGTTATATACAAGCTGAATCAATTAATGAAGAGCTTCTTGTGGAAAGGAAAACTTAAAGGAGCACAAGGTGCCAAGATATCTTGAAAGAAAGTATGCATGAAAAAAAGAGAAAGGTGGACTTGGAATTCCGAGGATAGAAGATTTAAATCTTGTTTGTTTATTATTCACCTTCTTGAGAATGTATTCTCAAGATGATAACAAGATATTGTAAAAGACATGTGTATTTGGAGTTTGGAGGAGAAAAAGTCACATACTTGGGTTTGGAAGAAAATGATGAAGATAAGGTGTATTGCCTATGAACTAATAAAGTGTTCAATGGAAGAGACACCTATATTATATGGGATAAGTGGATTAATGGATCAAGTATACAAGAAAAACTGGTAATTGAGTTGGAGAAAAGCAACTTAAATAGTAACAAAACTGTTGAGGCTTGCTATGGCGGAAATAGGTGGAGATTACCACCATGTATTGGTAAAATCCTTCCTATTCTTAACAAATATAGTTTAAAACCTGGTCAGGATATTAAAGTGTCGAAAGAAAGTAATAAAAAAGCTTTTCATTCAAGAAAACTATGTTTTATATAACTTCTGATGGTAGTGTTGAGGATGTAAATTGGTTTAATATTGTTTGACCTAAAACAAGTATTCCAAGATGCGCTTATATATCTTGGCTTGCTTTTCAAAACAGGCTGAGTACCAAAACTAGAATGCTAGAATGGGGTTGTATAATTAACCCTATTTATAGTCTTTGTAAAGCTGTAACAGAGGATCATATTCACCTCTTCTTTAGCTGTTCTTTTACAAGAAGAATCCTTACTAGAGTGCTTATGGAATGTGATATTCATTTTATACCCAGAGATTTCGAGGAGTTAGCTAATATGGTTCATAATTTACCAAATGAAGAGCATAGAATGGTGGTAAGTTCTATGTTTACTTCATACATTTACTTGATTTGGAGGGAAAGAAATGATAGAGAACATGGAGGTACGGGATTGAATGAAGAGCTTATTGGTGGGAAAATTATTCAAATGGCGAAATGGAAGTTAAAAGCTCGGAAATTTAAAAATGAAAGTATTGAGAAATTAATTGATAAACTAGATTTGGGCTAGGAAATGTCTTTTGTAATAGTTAGCTATTAATTGGGTTTTAGGCCTATTTGGGCCGAGAAAAGTTTGTAATACTTTATCTAAGTAATGTTCTAGTAAAAGTCTCTTAAAGTAGTTAACCCATCTTGGGCAAATTGTGAATTTGGTTTAAAGTTGCAAGGACATATGAAGTTAATTTTCATGATAATTAAATTTAATTTGATGATTAAAAAGAAATTTGTTCAATTTTCAAAGTAAACAATTCAAAAGGTTAATAGTAAGTATAAACCTAATTAATGATTTTTTTTTAAATTATTTGATTTTTTAAGATTTTTTTCCGTATTTGTCTATGAATGTGAATTGCTCTGTATCAGAGCGATTCATGTACATCGTGGGCTAACAACTATACTAAGCCTGATTCGAATCGAAACATATATGCATCGTAATCGTATCGTAGAACTGTATCGTGAATGGATGAAGCATCAGGAAATCTGGAGGAGCTATAAGGGGAGGTGTTTATCCACAGCAATCACCAGCGATGTACCGTACAAGAGTGGAATAATATTGGTTGAATATGGGTGGTTCGAGAGGTTCGAGCAAATGAACTATAGATGGTCTGTAGAGAAAGAGAAGGTGGAGGAAAGGACGCAACCTAGGATGATCATATGAACAGAGAATCTGTAGCGAGATCCAGAGCAAGGAAATGAGTACACTTATTACTATTTATTTGTGAACCATGCAACATAAAGTATTTTAATTCTTTTATACAACAAATTATTTTTTCTCAATTAAATTTTGAACAAATGCAAAAAATATGCCATTAACTTATAAATATAGACCATATGGACCTATCGTTGAATATTTTGAACACATGAAATATAGGACTTCTCTTCCGGACACCACGGGGACTAATTGTGCAACTAACCTATTTAAATATTTGAAACGGGAATGATTAACTTACTCAAGGATGCCGAATATCAATTCATTTTCCCAGCAGTTCATGCCCTTTTAAAAACAAAATCTCTCTGGTAGAAAATGTTGTGTCCTAACAATTCTGAGCACTTCACTTCATCCATCAAAACTAAGCTTTGATTAAGTGTTCACTTACCATTGTACCTGTAGTTTCCCAAAGAAGTCCAAGGGAAATACCGATCAAAGGAGATAAAAGAGGATTTGTATGGGATCGCATTTGGGTACTTTATAGAAAAATACATTTTTTAGGTTAGATATTAATTTAAGAATTCCATGACCAACAATTTTTGTAGAAGACAGTGAATGTAAAAAGGATGCGTCATAGGCAGATAGTAGGATTGAACAAAAAATCGAAAAATAAGGAAATTTGAATTGAAAAAACAACTCAGTTTAGTATACCTATTTATGAACCTGAGGTTTCCGGTCAGTTTTTTATGTTAAAGTGTACCAAAATAGCGAATCATCCCTAATTTTGTTACACGGTAAACTTTTTGTGTGTATAAATTCGAAAATGACAATTTAATTTTATGCATTTAATTAGTTTTATAATTGATACGTTGTTAGATTATAAAAAGATATTTTGTCTAATTAATCACTCATATTAAATAAATTAGTATCCCAAAGGAGATTTATTTCAAAAGATAGGGTAAAATTGAAAAAAAAAACTTTAAGAAAAGATTGAGAAAGCCTAATAGCCACAAAAATTAAACAACTAAAATCAAACCATACCAAGCCCATACTAAAATGACCAAATATCAAAGCTGAACACATAGTTCGATATCATTACCCATAAAAATTGAACGATCAACCAAACTGGACCAGACCATGCCACCTTTAATAGATGGATATATAAAAATAATCTTAAAAAAAGGTCAATCTTGAAAGATAAAAAAGAGTTGTTCCACATGTTTATGTGGTTGGATTAATTATTTATGTATAGAAATATTTACAAGATGAAATAACTATAAAATCTTATCTACAAGACTATTCAAAATTTAAATTTATAAAGGTAAAAACTTATAAATATCTTTAATTTTATGTGTAGATTGATTTTCAAATATAGACTGGACTTCCATCGAATCCATATTTATGTAATATCAGAGAACAATGAGTTATGGACTTAATAATTAAGTAGAGGATTTGATAACGATGAGATATACAAACTCGGGTTTCCAAGTAGACAGTGACATAAAGAAGGCTACTACAGGTTATATGTTTACCTTAACAAGTGGTTCTATCTCGTTATAAGCATTAACCAATCTTACACATCTAATTCTACTATGAAAGGTGAGTATGTGGAAACTTAAGAGGCTTATCAATAGGTTGTATGTTATGTAAGCTACTCGTACAGCTTGAAGTTGTATATGCTGCTGAGAAGCCTCTTATCATGTACTGCGATAGTAGTGGAGTTGTGGACAATTGCAAAGAACCCACGAATCGCAAGAGACACAAGCATATAGAGTTCAAGTACTACCTCATACGAAAGTGTGTGAATGATCAAGAAGTTGAGATAGAGCAAATCATTCGGCCCATAATCTTTCTAACCCCTTCACTAAGGCTCTTCCTAAGAAAGTTTTCACTACTCATTTGGAGTCTACGTAGATTAGCCTATCATAACTCAATTTTAAGTTTGGATGTGGTACTTTTGATATCTCTCCTTAATTTCAATCCTATAAAAATCCAAAAAGATATGTCTATTAATTTTTTGTAAGCATCCTATGTGGTTAATACTATTTTAATGGTCTGTTTTTTTTTGCATGAGTTGATTTGTATAGTTTCTTCCGTTCTTAGAGTATAATGTTGATATTAGGATGTTGAACAACAATATTTGACGCCGAGTCTCTTGTAAGGCCTGGAAAATATTTGAGTATTGTAGAAAGAGTGGTCGGAAATTTTAGAACTACGTCATTCATATCCATGAGGCAAAGTAGATGTTTTACTAGTTTGCACATTAATGATACACCGTGAAAACACCCGATAAATACAAATACATGAAACTATGTTGCACTCTTTTACACACTATGAGGGTTTTTAAATAGGTAGTACAAAATTATATCACAATTATTTTAATAAGAACAGTAAGAGAAATAAGTATGTCTCTCCTTTAGTAAGACGTAAAAACATTCTTACATGTTTAATCAGATTATTATCTTTTTTCAGTCCATATCTACGTAAAATCGGAAAAAAGCATAGATTCAGTCCATAAGACGGAATATCGAGCTTGGAGGGCTATAACTAAGGGGTAACTAACGGAGAAAATTTTGATGTACTCCTTATGTAGGGGAATTGAGTCTAGACGATTGCCTAAGGGGTCAGTATGGGAAAACCTCAATTAAATCTACAAGATTATCAAATCCAGCAAATGGCCTACATATTCTCTCTTACAAAACCTTTTGTAAATCCTCCCAGCTAACATGTCCAGTTAATGGCCTATGCTCACTCACGAAAACCCTCGATTCAATCCCTAGGATGACGTATCATGGTCAGGGACCGACCCGAAATATTTCCCTAGCGAAAACTCAATTTCATCCCTCAAATGGTTTATCGAGTCTAAGAGATAGACCTAAGGCGTCACCTTGGCAAAACCTAAATTAAAATCTATAAGATTATTGAGTCAAGTGAATAGTTGATGTCTCGTTTTCTGTGACGTAATTTAATAATTCAAAGATATCATTTTGGGATAACTTTTTGGATAAAATATTGGTTTATTCCATGATTTAACATAAATTAAATTTCAATTCTTAGCTATTATATGTGATTATTCATGTTTTAGAGCAATTTGAGGTAGTTTTGTTTTCATTTTGTAGCTCTTATAACATGTAGGAAAAAAGTATGCAAAGTCCAATTTACAAGAAGTTAAATTAACATCTAAGATGATTGGAAATGAGACTGAGACAATTCAAGGGGTCAAGAAGATCATTAGAAGTCAAAGCACCAAATTTTAAAAACTATTTCGTCAACTTGAAAAGTTAATATAAACATAATTGGTAATGAATATTCTTATAAAATATATAGATCTTGAGTTCTAGTACATATGGCAGGAAGGGCGTCCAATTCTGAGTTGTGACGAGAAAGTTATGGACGTTTTAATGAGATGTCTTAAGGAGATCAGATTTAACAGAGAAGTCCACATATAACTTTTGACCGATTTTTTGGCCTATGACTTAAATTTTGATTTTCTAATATATATTAGTAGTTTTACATTTATTTATAAAAACCTTTTCATTCAGGCAATAGTCTTAACTTGTCGAGCAAGAAAGAAGTAAAGGTGAGCAAGGAAACAACATAATATTTCCTTCCATATAATCCTTTTCCCTCAAAATTTATATTATGTATTTAATTATTGTTTTAATTATTCAAGCATGAAATACACATATTATATGTTGACATTTTACATGTATGAACCATAGTTATGTTTTGTTATTATTTTCTATGAAATTTGGGATGACATGTTAATTTAATTAGATTGTGGATTGCTTGCTTATTATAATTCTTGTGATTAGGTAATTATTTAAATTGATAACGTATTAATTTTTGTTATGGATTAAAACTACATCCATAAGGGGGGGTTAATTCTCAGAGAATAGAATTATAATTGTTTAGTTGAGTCTCACAAGATCTAACTAAGCTAGATAATCACATAGGGTTTGAACTTTAGGCGTCTAGATAACAAGTGGAGGATTCACTCAGAAGAGGTTCATAGGGTAAGATAGCAGCCACTTACTAATCCATAAGGAACTTAGAGAGACTTTAGTATCAAAGCTAGCAACTGAAATTCTTAATTTACCCTTAAAATCCATATTATCATCTTTATTTACATTTTAGTCTATTAGATTTATCTTAGTTGATATTTTAGTTTAATAGTTAATTAATGCTTAAAACGAAATAAATATCTCTTTTTTTTGTTTTAGTTTTTATATGAACAAATATCTAGGTCGGGACTAAAATTACACGTTAACTCGTTGTTACATGTGGAGACGATAAATTTTTATCACTATTATTATTTGTGATGATCCGTATACTTGCGAGTTATCATTCTTCGAGAGGTGATTTTGTATCACACCTTTAGGACAACAATGTCCTATGTAGCCTATTTGGAAAAATCTCGTATGAATTCTCCTGGGTTATGATTCTGGTGGATGGCCAACGCAATCGTTCTTGTAACCCCTCGATTCAACCTGAGGAAGGTTATTGAGTGATTAATTAACCCCATTCAAACATGGTTATGACTAAAAACCTAATACGGTTAATATGGTCAACATTCAGTTCCTTATTCAACCTGATGAAACTTATCGGGTAATAAATAAACCCATTTAGTTATGGGTCATGACCAAAAACCTAAAACAGTTACCACAATCAACATTCGGTCATCGGTTCAACCTGAGGAAGGTTATTGATTAAACAGTAAGACACCTATCGTGACCTAAAACTTAATATGGTTGACACGGTTAACATCCAGTCCTAATTGAACATTAGGAAGGTTATCGAGTAAAAAATAAAAACACATAGACATGGGTCATGAACTAAATCCTAGTATGGGTAACACAACCAACATTAATTCCTCAATTGAATTTAAGGAAGGTTATCAAGTAAAAAATAATAAACCAATTCAAATATGGGTCAAAACCTGAAACCTGATACAGTTAAGTCGATCAACATTCATTCCTCAATTCAACATTAGACAGGTCTGGGTCACGGCCTAAGTTATCGAGTAAAAAAAAAATCTATTCAACTATGGGTCACGGCCTAAATTATAATACGGTTAACATGGTCAACATTCAGTCCTTGATTCAACCCGAGGAAAGTATTGAGTAAACATAAACACATTCAAAAATGGGTCACAGACTACAAACTAATCGGTTAACACAGTAAACATTCAGTCCTCAATTCAACCCGAGGAATGTTATCGAGCAAATCATAAAACCATTCTGACATGGGTCATGAACTAAAACCTAATATGGTTAACACAACCAACATTCATTCCTCGATTCAAACTGAAGAAGGTTATCGAGTAAAAAATAATAAACCCATTTAAACATGAGTAACGACCTAAAACCTAGTATGGTTAACTTGGTCAACACTAGACCTTAATTCCTTCTGATAAAGATTACTGATTAAACAATAAATCCATTCAGACATGGGTCATGACCTAAAACTTAACATGGTGTACACGGTCAACATGCATTCCTCGATTCAACCCGAGGAAGGTTATGAGTATGAAATAATAAACATATTCAAACATGGGTCACGACCCAAAGCCTAATACGGTTAACACGGTCAACATTCATTCCTCGATTCAATATTAGAAAGGTTATCGAGTTAAATAATAATAATAAACCCAGTCAAACACGGGCCACGACTTAAAACCTAATACATGTAACATTGTTAACAACTATTTTTCGATTTAACCTAATGAAGTTTGTTGAGCATAAAAATAATAAACCCATTCAATTATGAATAACGGCCTAAAATCTGATAGAATTAAAATTCTTCCATGCAACTTGAAGAAGGTTATCGAGTAAATTATAATAGCAAAAACATTCAAACCTTGGTCATGACCTAAATCCTAGTACGGTTAACACTGTAAACATTCATTCATATATTAAACCTAATAAAGGTTATCAAGTACAAAAATAATCACATTCAAACATGGGTCACGATTAAATCCAAATAGGGTTAACACAATTAATATTCAACCCTCTTTTCGAATGCCACCAAAAGAAACTTGTTGAATAGAGGATCATGAATTAAAGACCCTCAAAGCGGTGCGTTTGGAAAGCCTTTAAAGAGGATAGTACATCATATTAAAAACGGAACAAAGAGTAAAAAATAAATAATTAAAAGATCTTAAGAAAGTCTCTCACAACTATGTTCATAAAGAAGAAAGGAGAACACCCTCAATCAAATTACGACGACCCCCAGGCAGTTATGACTTTTCAAAGTTGCCTCACGAAAACCAAAAATTAAAAATAAATTAAAACATGCACATAAAAAAGTAGTTCCAAGAAAGGGAGAAGTACTTGCTTTTGCGAGAAAAACTCAATCTCCAAGTTTGTGTTTGACGTTCTCGATCCTTGAAAATGCGCAAAAACAACATTTGGCTTTTTTAACAGCCGAATCCAGCTCTATATGTGCATTATATTGAAAAATATCACTAACAAAAGTTGTAGATTTTATTCCAAACTTTTCGTTGCCTCTTGAATAGCAATTTTCTGATCTCGCATGCCAAAGTTATGACTTTTCAAAGTTGGCTCCCGAAATCCAAAAAAAAAAAAAAAAAATCTAAACATGCACAAAACAAATAGCTTACAAGAAAGGGAAAAATATTTACTTTTGCTAGAATCCCTCAGTCTCCAAGTTTGGAGTTGACGTTCTCAATCCATAAAAACGCTAAAAACGGCATTTTCCCTTGTTTAGGGGTGAATCCAGCTCAACATGTGTCTTATTTTGAAAAATGTCACTAGTAAAAGTTTAAGATTTTCTTCCAAGCTTTCTGTAGCCTCCTGAATCGCTATTTTCAGAGCTCGCACGCCAAAGTTAAGACTCTTCAAAATTGGCTCTCGAGAAACTAAAAATAAAAAAATAGTTCAAAAGAAAGTGAAGCGTACTTAATTTTTTTGGGAGAATTACCATATCTCTAAGTTTGTGGTTGACGTCCTTAGTCCATGAAAATGCATAATTACTACGTTTCCACTTGTTGAAGGGTGAATAAAGCTCTATATGTTCCTAATGTTGAAATATGTCACTAATGAAAGTTGAAGATCTTCTTCCAAGCTTTATGTCGCTTTCTTGAATTTGGAAAAGTATCACTAATAAAAGTTGGATATCTTCTTCTAAGCATTCTGTTGCCTCCTGAATCACAATTTTCAGAGCTCGCATGCCAAAGTTATGACTTTTCAAAGTTGTCTCTCGAAATTCAAAATTTAAAATAATTAAAACATGTACACAATAAATAGTTCACAAGAAAGGGAAACGTACTTACTTTTGCGAGATTCACTCAGTCTCCAAGTTTGACGTTAACGTTCTCGATTTGTAGATACGCAAAAAAAAGGCATTTTCCCTGTTTTAAGGGTGAATCCATCTCTACATGCGCCTGATTTTGGAAAATGTCACTAAAAAAAGTTGGAGATCTTCTTCCTATTTTTTTGTCGCCTCCTGAATCGCAATTTTCAAACATCGCATTCCAAAGTTATGACTCTTCAAAATTGGTTCTTAGAAACCAAAAATAAAAAAAATAATACATGCATATAGAAAATAGTTTAAAAAATGGAAAAGTACTTACTTTTTTGGTACAATCATTCAATCTCTAAGTTTGTGGTTGACGTCATCGATCCATGAAAAGGCGTACTAACAGTGCTGTCCCTTGTTTAGGGGTTAATCAAGCTCTATCTGTGCCTAACTTAGAAAATGTCACTTCTAAAAGTTGAAGATCTTATTCCAAGCTTTTTGTCGCTTTCTTGAATCGCAATACTTGGAGCTCGTAGCCCAAATTTTTTACTCTTCAAAGTTGGCTCTCGAAAACTAAGAATTAAAAAAATTAAAACATGCCCATAACTAATAGTTCACAAGAATGAGAGACGTACTTACTTATACAAGAATCACTCAGTCTCCATGTTTTGGGTTCACGTTCTCGATCCATGAAAACGTGCAAAAACGGAGTTTTCCCTTGTTTAGGGGTGAATCTACTTTTATTAATGACTAATTTGGAAAAAAATCACGAACAAAAGTTGGAGATCTTCTTCAAATCTTTTTGTCGCCTCAAGAATTGTAATTTTCGTAGCTTGCATGCCAAAGTTATGACTCTTCAAATTTGACTCTTAGAAACCCAAAATTAAAATATGCGCATAAAAATAGTTCAAAAGAAAGGGAAAAATACTTACTTTTTCGAGAGAATCACTAAATCTTTAAGTTTGTGGTTGACGTCCACGATCCATGACACCGTGTAATAACAGTGTTTGACCTTGTTTAGGGGTGAATAATGTTCTAACTGTTCCTAATTTGGAAAAATGTTACTAATAAAAGTTGAAGATCTTCTTCCAAGCTTTATGTCGCTTTCTTGAATTGCTATTTTTCTGTTAGTAACCCCTAAGGTATAGCCCTCCAAGCTCGATAGTCTGTTTTATGGATTGAATCTATGATTTTGTCCGAGTTTAGGGGTTAATTTTTTGCGATTCAAGAATGCGACGGAAATCTTGGAAGAATATCTTCAACTTTCATTAGTAACATTAGCCCAAATTAGGCACATATAGAGCTTTATTCACCTCCTACACTAGGCCAAGCGCAATTATTTTAGATTTTCATGGATCGAGGAAGTCAACCACAAATTTAAGATTTAGTTATTCTCCCAAAAAAGTAAGTACTTTTCCCTTTCTAGTCAAGCTCAGGATGGTTTGCACCACCACTCCTGGCATTACACTTTTTTATATCAAGATTCTCTATATTTCCTTATTTTACCATGTCAAGCTTTGGAATGATTCATTGCTCGCGAATCCAAAATAACCACTAATATGCATGATAGGTCAAGCAACAGCATGACCGCTCCTCCACCGCTGGCATTTCGATTTTTATCTTTGTTATTGAGAAGAATTTTGTTTCAAATGAATAAATACTTACTTGCAATATTTTGTTTTGTCTCGTGAAACAGTAGGAAGCATTAACATGTAGATAAAGAAGATAAGGAAGAAGACATAAAACAAAGGAAGAAAAAAAGGAATGGAAGAACAAAAGAATTAATAAGGCACATAGAAGGTTCTAAAAAGTATCTAAGTGAAACCATGGTTAGTTTAATCATGAGAGTGATGGTTAATACGAACTAAGTTCAAGTTTTCAAGGGAAATAGCAGCAATGCAATAAAGGAAACCCCATTAAGTCTTGGTATTCTCGAAAATGTTGTATATGATCAACTCCATTTCACTCTTAACAACCTTATGAATGGTAGATAACACATAATCTCAAGTGCCAAAGCTAATTTGAGGTCTTTTAAACATGCCAAAAATAAGGTATGCCTCTTCACCTTTATTAGTTGGGTATCTATAAATTGCATAGTAACTAACATTAATTGTAACAGCTTCCCTAAAGCATAGAAATCACTATCTACATGACAACATTTTCAATAATCGTTTGAGATTTATAAAAATCTCTTCTACTTTTAGTTTAATTAATTACTCCCAGAAAATATTGCCACTAAAGAGCGACATTCACTCCCTTTGGCAAAGGTGAGTAATAATGCTATGCATAGAGTTGAAGTATTGAATAATGGATCACAAACTAAATCATTGATTGGTACTGTCCAAAGTTTCACTCTAATTTTAAGGGTTATCGGTAAAAGAAGGGTGATGCCAATGTTTTCATAAAATTCATCTTGGAATACTAGTTTGTCGATGGAAAAATTTGGGTTTCAGAAATTTAAATTTAAAATTTAAAATTTGGGTGATGCCAATGTTTTCATAAAATTCGAACTTTGATCATTATAAGGTTAATTTAAATTTTATATTTTAAATTTTAAATTTTATATTTTATATTTTAAATTTTATATTTTAAATTTTATATTTTATATTTTATATTTTATATTTTATATTTTATATTTTATATTTTATATTTTATATTTTATATTTTATATTTTATATTTTATATTTTATATTTTATATTTTATATTTTATATTTTATATTTAATATTCTAGATTTTATATTTTACATTTATGGATTGGGTTTTACTTTTTATAATTTGAATTTTATGGGGTTGAATTAAGTTTAATATATTATATTCCAAATTTCCAGGTTTGATTTTCATTTATTATTTAATAATTTAGGTTGAATTAAGTTTAATATTTTATATTTAACCAATGTGAGTGAATATATAGCATAAGTGTCTCTAATTTGAAATAACTTGGTGCGAGTCGGAGGAAGGTATAGCCATCATTGAGGATTCCCTTAGTCCCCATGCTACAAACTCCTTCCAATGTGTGGCCCTTAAAGTTTACTAGAAACTGAAATCATGCTAAAAGCTTCTACTACGGTGAAAGAAATTAGAGCTCTAAAAAAATAAGCGACATATCCATAAGCCGTCTAAGGAATTTAGAATTAGTATTGATCACTCATCAGATCCTAATACCCTAATACCTCCCAGGGATATAAGAACACTCTAGCACCCATTAGTAAACAGTGGTATCTAGAAGAGATTTATTGGACCATCACGGCTAAATGTAAGTGGGTGAAAGAGGGAGATCTGAACAATAAATTCTACCATTTCTGTACGAAAATTTGGTGTGCCTTAAAGAAAATCATTTTCTTATAGATCTATTTAATAATTAGGTAGAGGGCATGCATAGCTTGATCAATGCACTACTTCTTTTTATGTCGGCCTCTACAAAATTGAAGGCCAATGGTGCCTCAAAGTCTTTCTTGAACTGCAATCCTGGGATGGTATCTCATTGTTGACAATATCCCTTTGAATTGATCTATTTATATGGTATAAGTTGAAAAGGCGACTTGGAGTTTGAGGGAAACCCAATCACCTGATTCTGATAGCTTCAATGGACGTTCTACCAAAGATTTGTATACCTCCTAGCACGTAATATTCTAGCTTTTCCAAGCTTTATTTTTAAGGGTCGCATGATCAAGGCCTTAAATAAGGCTATTATAGTACTCATTCTGAAAGTTGATCATCCTACTTTGCTGGGTAATTTTCGACGCATTAGCCTAGCTAATTTTATTTAAATGTGACAGGAAGAAAATTATAGGTTCGTACACTTGTGAGGAGACAACATTATTCCTCTCCCTTTAACCTTACTAATTTTTTGGGATGCAATATTTATTTAATTTTTTATTACTTTTTCAAACCGTACACTTGTGAGGAGACAATACTATTCCTCTCCCTTGTCTATTGCGATATGATCTCCTAATTTGGCCATATTTTAGTACCTGGATATATTTGGCTAAGACTAGGTATAACCAAGATCTAAAGTAATTATAACCTACAAATTAATGCTCACATTATCAAACAATAGTCCTCTCCACCCCCACCTTAGTAATTATGGATAAATTATGGAATGGTACACTTCATCTGGAACTAAAATCTTTGTTATGAGAAGTGTCTCTCAATGCTTCCCCATATTGAATAATATGTTTCATTGTAAATGTATTAAGTCACCTACCTGCAACATATGTCAACTCTCTGACAAGCCATTCAAGCACATGTTCTTTTAATGCACTTGGACTAGACAACTCCGGCTTAAGGGTTCCCTACCTACCAGGGGGCCTTTCCCTGAAGAGTCTCTGTTCGAATGGCTTCTCATGGACCTTGTGTCCAACTGCACAAAGAATGGTGTTTAGACAAAAGAAATAATACCTAGGATAACATTTACTTGTTGGACTATCTAGTTTCACTAAATAAATTTGTTATGGACCTGAAAAATATAAATGTGCATACTATTCTCGTTCAACCGATTAATAACCTGGACTATTTTTTTACTCATGTATTGCATGCTTCGCACTTACCCTTTTATTTCCTATGATGATTCGGTCTCAACTAACATCACTATTTTTGTTGGATACCATTAAACACAACCCTCATGGGGTAGTTGTATGTGGAAAATCTAGTTGTGAAATCTGATGTTTCATCCTTACTACCGACTGGTTAGCATCAAGAAACCTATTTTGTTTGTCATATAGTCGATTCTTTTCGCGTTACCGTTGAAAATGATGTTTTGACCGACAAAACCTCTAAAATTTCTTCTACATATGAGGCTACGTGTTAAAAATATATAATAAAAAAAAATCGAAATATTATATATATATATATTTATCTATTTAACCCTAATAGCTCGTCCTATCCGAAATTATTAATGTAAACATTAGTTTAAATTGGTTTTGTTTTTTCCTAAAAGTCACTAATCGTGTTAATGTTAAATTAAATGGTGTACGACTTTAGGTATTAAGTTCTCTCATTTTTCATTTGTCTTAAAATATATCATTTTTTTTTGATAAAATTCAACCAAAAAAAATCATTTGTTAATATAAACATACGCCCAATTTTTCAACTGTGCCCTTTCACAGATCCACTGATCAAGTGCACCGCCACCAAGTCCTTGCACAGCCAGATCTAGTATTTCGAGTGCACCGCCACCAAGCCCTTTCAGAGATCTAGGGTTAGAGTGCACCACCGCCACCAAACCCTTCTATAGATCCACTGTTCGATTGCACTTCCACAATCCATATAACTCTTCCATAGATCTAGTGTTCGAGTGCACCACCACCAAGCCCTTCCACCAGTGTTCGAGTGCACCACCACCAAGACCTTTCACCAGTGTTCGAGTGCACCACTGCTAAGCCTTTCCACTGATCAGTGTTCGAGGGCACCGCCACCAAGCCCTTCCACTGATATATACAAGAAAATATTTTATACAATTAATATGGTAAGTCTCTCTCAATGCTGTTTTTCGTTACACTTCCTTTAGTTTAACCTTATATGTTCTCATCGCTCTAAGTGTACGTAGAAGATTCACACTTCTTATCTGATCATCTCATAGATGTAACATTATTATATTAAAATTTCTCTATTTAAATTTATTTGATAATTAAATGATATATAATTTAGTCTTAAAAGTAAAAATATCTAGTGAGATCCATATTTTAATGCAAATAGTTAGTGGGATTAATTATATTACTAGAATTCTAAAAAGGCCTTGAGTGGAATTTTCAGTATTTGACCCTCAACATTTAAAACGACTTCATTTAAATGTGATCACAATCACATTCAATAACACATAAAATGAAATCAAAATTAAGCTCTCGTTTGTATAAATATTTTGTCTTCAAATAATTTTTTAATACATATGAATACTTTTCCATGACATAACCCTTTTCAAATTCTTCACATCTTTTTCATTTTCATACTAGTGGATTAGTTAGTTTGGCATGAAAAGACATATTGTGGAATATTTGAATATATATTAGTGTTTATTGTCTAATATTTGAGTGATTTATGTTACTATTTTTCAATTTAGTTTCAAATTGCACAAGGTGTAAATGATTATATATATACTAGGGTGCGATTTCATTTTTCACCATATAGTACTTGTCGAGCTAATTTTCTCTATTTAAACGTCACCCGTATTTCGTTAGGACACTCGTTTAAAACAAGTTGTGGTAATTTATATTTTGAGAGCAAAAATTGATTAAAAATCAATAGTCATTGAAAAACAAATTGATGTACATATTCTTCTTATAGTTAAAGTTGGTAAGTATAAATAAAAGTTGAACTATTAAAGTAGTTGTCGCTTGAATAAAAACTAAAAATATAACAAGCTCTAGATTATTAAATATTTAAATTAGGAAAAAGTATTGGAAAATTCTTCCATCCAATATTGGATGATCCTACACCAATTATATTAATACACATACCCGATGTTTTAAACTTACAAAAGTAACTAACATATTAATCTAGTGACATGTGTTTTGTTAAAATAATCAATGACTATGATAGAAATATTGGACCATCCAATATTGGATGGAAGTCTTACCCAAAAGTATTACCTTTAGGAAAAAATTAGGTATAATGCTATTTAACCAAATAAATTTATTTTGAATTTCACTTCGGATAAATTTATTACAAAACGGTTGTTTTAATGTTATAATGGTATATAGAGAATTTTAGATATTTTTTGATTTTTCCAGAAGTTCTCACACGTATCTACAATAGAAATTCAAGTTTTAGGGAAGATTCAAGAGTTTATTACACATTGTCTAAATTTATTTTTGAAATTATTTTTAAAAGTTATTTGGATTGATCTCTTAAGTTTTAGAGACGTGAACTTTAAGGAACACCCTTTAAAATATTAAGGGTATATATTTCAGGAGGAAATATCTGATATTCTAAACATAATATAATTATATTTCTTTACTAAATATGTTTTAACTAATTTTTTTTATAAGAATTTAAATCTAATGAGTAGGTTTATCAAATATAGACAACACATTACATTAAAATTAGTAGAAACTATTTTAAATGATTACCTTAGTCAATATTATATGATTTCTATACAAGAAAAAACTACTTATATACTTACTTGTAAAATATAAAAGGAAATATTATTAATATAAAAAAAGTTTGTAAAGTTTTTATAAACATAATCAATGTTATTTATTAATTATTTCTTAATTTAAAAGTTAATTATATAAAACCTAAAAATATATTATCTTTACTCACAAAATTATATAAAAATTAACGAATTCATTGATAATTAATATTGTGTTTTGTTGGTAGAATCATAATTAGGTCATTTAATTCCTTTTTAGACCCTAATAAGGTTATCCCACACCACATTTATTTTCCTTTAACACTCAACTTTTGTAGATTTATCATATAAAACTGCAATTAAAAAATTAAAAAAAAAAGATTTGTGGGTTAATAGTTGTCATTTATGGTTTGATACGTGCTTTTCTCTAACATTTGTATCCAAATAAAATGGGTATATCTCATGTGTAGATTTCAAACCATCATTAAAAGATAGAAAATAATTAAAAGAGAAATGGTTGTTGGCTCTTTCAGACCCTAAAAGTAGTACTATTTATAAATAAATATCAGACATTCATACTATTTGTTAGTTTACTTATCTCTCTCTGTCTTTTTAATACTACTCCTTAGATCTGTCATTTCTCACACTATCAGTTTCTCTTTTTTCTGACTCTCTAAATTTCTAAACCTAAATAGAGGATTTATTATAACCACCGGCACAAAAATTTATGCATAATTCAATTGAATGAATTTGAGGTGTTTGCTTCATTTCTTGTCTATATTTTACCTAATAATATTTCTTGTACCTTTCATACAGAATCTCTTCCGGGTGAGTGAAATTTTGATCTTCAATTAAAAGTATATAATCATTTTCTCTATTTTGTTATTTGAGTATTTATTGTTTATTTTTTATAGATTATTAATGTGTTTCTATATGTGTAATTTTAAGCTGATTTTGAGCTTTTGAGCTAATAATTTGAATATTGTGATTTAAATACTTTTTATGTTTACTTTTCTTCTATGTATATGATGGAAGTATCAATTATCTATTTATAAATAGATGGGATTGATCATTTTAATAAAAAAAACCAACTTTAATATTCTTTTGGTTTGATTTTTTTAGGAGGTTTGATTTTTCTTTGTAAAGTTATGTTTATAGTGTTATAATTAACTCTTTATTTGATAATAAATAAACATATATTTGACTTCATATCCATACCATTACCATTGGTTTTGGAGTATAATTTTGTTATATATAAAATAGACCAGTATAGTTAGTCTTTTAATACTTATTTCTTTAATTTTATTTTATTTGGAGAAATAATTATTAAGTGTTTGTTGCCGAATTTGATATTAATTGATGTAAAGCGGTTCTCCGTCTATTCTAACTTCACATCATTGTCCTTTGAAATTTTGAACAAAATTTAAACAGGTAAGTTTATTCTCTACTTGAAATAGTTTAATTTCAAACTTAATAACAAAGCTATATGTCAATTTTATGGTCGTAAATGGTACTGAACTTTTTTTTATGATAGGTCAGACTTATATGTCAAGAGGCTCCTGCTCCGAGTCCAGCTTAGACTCCTGCTACAGTTCCGGATCCGGATCCAACTCCGGCTCTGGCTCAGACTCCAGCTCCGGCTGCTCCTACTCTGGCTGAATATGGAATTTCCTGGAATGGGAAAAAGGGGCCACCAATAAAAAGAAAAAAGGTTGATATGGAGAGTAGTTCAAAGGGGCCACCAATAAAAAGAAAAAAGGTTGATATGGAGAGTAGTTCAAGCAGTTTAGGATTCAAACATCTTGGCAACATATGTAAGAAGCGGAGGTCGGTTTCTATCCAAGAGGACAGATCTCTAGTTGCCTTTGAGGACATAACTTCTATTGGAAGTATGAGAATACCAGTTGTAATATTTAATTAGATATAAATTAAGAACAAGAGGTTTATCATAGGAATACCTTTTCAAGAGCAGCGGAATTGGAGCGATTGAGAATTAGATAATCTTGCGGCCGTGGATCTTCTTACTGGAAGAAAGACCTCTATTTCCACAACCTAAGAGCCTTTGTGAACTTCTGATCAGTGTGTATTAGTTTTTGTGTATTGTAGAGAGAAAACTAAATATTAGAAGAGAAGCATTCTTGTGAATTAGATTCATTAGATTTCTCTTCTAATAGAACTATGTCTCTTAAATAGTGGGTAATCAGGAAGTGTTGTCAGATATACACGTATCTGATTTTATAACTTCCACAGTTATTAATTTTGAATTTTAAATTAATAACCTTATATTTAGTAACTTACTTTTGGCGGACTAAAATATAATAAATAAATAACACATAATTATTTATTCATATATTTTTCTTACATTCTCCCACTCGCCGATAGTTAAGTTACATCAATTTTATAGTACCAACATCCCACTATCTTCTCATACACACACTTGCATCAAAGTATCATCATACTTGGCAAATAGGCCGTGCGACCGGCAAGTATACGAGCATACGATACTAATAACCTGTTAGGGTACATAGTTGCTCAAATAATTCTCATTCGTTACGTATCCTGCAGTACCCCAGACTAATAATTTGTTGTATCATATTCCAGTAACTCTGACCCCTTCAAATTTATATCACATCGTTTATGTGATCAAAAGAGTTCACTGACATAACTTCATGTGTCTCACTATCATGTTATAGTCCAAATTGACTTACATGATCGGTATACCTGCAAGCACACACTTTGATACACAATTTTAGTCTTCCCTTTACACTTATATCCTTTTTATATTGATTAGGTTGCTTTCCCAAACATACCCCATTAGACCGAATCATTCATGATCATTGGTAATATGTTCAAAGTAACATACACATAATCAAAATATCAAGATATAGTCAAAAGTAATAAGGGCACAATTAAAGGCATCACACAGTGAAGAGACAGGGATCGACTCTTCGCTTCCTTCTGGTCGAAAGCACACGTGGTATGACACACGTGCTATGGTATTATTCATATAGCTCCAATTGTATGTCACAATTTATAAATACCATACAGATATATAATTAGACAAGGCTCGTTGCCTAAGATGAGTTCTTCGATCGATCAACCCTTCCATGAAATCAATCAAGCAACTCATATCTAGCTATTATAGACTAAGTAGACAGTGGGATTCTACTTCGATCATAATATAAGCTTAACATATCTCATCCATGTTTATGATCTCATCTTAACATTTAGTTAAGGCGACTATCTTAACTCAAGTTCTCTCAAGGGTTCTTCACTACTATGAGTTAATCTCATCTTTGCGCACTTCTTGTGCCAAAGGCGATTGCCCGTGTGATAGGGCCAATCTCAGTCTATAGGACATACATCCTTCAAGAAACACACGCATTATAATATATATCAAACATGATATTATTAAAAGAAACTGTTAAATAAACATACTAATGAAAATATATACATGAATGCACATTAACTTACAATATTCATACATTATATCTTGCTTAATCATATAGAACTAACATATCAATAGATATATCCCTTGGGATATCCTTTATGAATGATCAGCAAGCATATTGCGTGTGTGTATGTATTGCAAACCAAATCCTTTTGTGCAATAATATCTCTAACAAAGTTATACTTTATATCAATGTGTTTAGTCTTACTGTGATACTTAGGAGCTTTCACACAAGCCATTTCAGCTTGGTTATCACAATGTAAAGTAATAGGACTCCCACTATCGCTTGAGAATCCTAAATGTTCAAAGAACCTTTTTAACCAAACAGCTTCTTGAACCGCAGCTGAGCATGCTACAAACTTAGCTTCCACTGTGGACAAAATTATACAGGTTTGTTTCTTGCTACTTCAAAATGTTTCGCAATTATTCAACAATACTACATGACCTGAGATAGATATACGCACATATATATCACTAGCCCAAATGGCATAATATATCCTTCTAGGTGTAATCTACTTCCTCGAAAGCATAAGGCATGATCCATAATGCCTTTTAGATATCTCAATATCCTTTTCACAGCTTTCAAATTCTCTTGTCCCGGGTTTGACTGAAAAATGACTAACTAAACCTACCAAATAACATATGTATGGCCTATTTCATATCATAACATATATAAGACTATCTATGTCACTAGAATATGGCACTGTATACATGTTTCTCTTCTGGAGTACTAGGAAACATGTCGAGAGTTAAGTTTATTCTCTATGCTACAGGAGTGTCAATGGCGTTGCATTTAGTCATACTAAAGCGTTCGAGTATATTCATGATGTAAGGTTCTTGAGATAAAGATAATAGTCTGCTAGACCTATCTCTGCAAATCTTAACACCAAGAATACAATTTTCTTCTCCCGTATCTTTCATATCAAATTGAGAAGCTAGCCACTCCTTATTCGCTTGATTAAACTCTTTATCATTCCCAGCTAATAAGATGTCATCCACAAACGGGGATAAAATTACAAAAAAATTCTTGGAATGTTTAATAGTGGTCTTCACTTATCATCTCAAATCCATTTGATGAAATGACTTCATGAAATCTCAAATTCCACTGTCTCGAGTCTTGCTTAAGACCATATATTGATTTTAACAATCTACATACTTTATGCTCTTGATCTTTTTCAACAAAACTCGAGGTTGTTCCATGAAATAACCTTTTCTAAATCTCCATTTAGAAATGCAGTTTTGACATCCATTTTTGATCTTCCATTGCTTTTCTCCATTCATTCTTAAAAGAACATGAAAATGATTTATTTACTATTCGAGGTTCTTCCTTATCTTGTGGAGTTATCATAAAGACTCTCCTTCAATTTCAAATCGATGACGAGGAACTAAACCTCTAGCACTTCACTTATGTTGAGAATCTTGAGAAATAGGGATATTAGATGATGCCATGGTTTCAACTGTCTCAAGTTATAGAGGATTGTCATTCTCTACTTCTTGAGTATGTGTTACCTCATCAGGTGTCACATTTTATTGTATATCATCCACCCGATTCTCATTATATTCATATAGAATAGAATCTATCAACCTCACCTCTACTAAAAAAATCATTCTTTAAGAATGTAACATCTCGTGATTTAATTTTAGGAAGACCTCCATCATTGTGTTCTCCAATAAACACATATCCTTTAGAGTGGTCGGGGTTCCTCTTGGACCTAATTTTCCCATATTTATGAGATAGACCATGAACATAACATGCCGACCCCCAGGATAGCAAGTAATTCAGAAGGAGTTGATGGAACAGTCTTCGTGGGCACTCGATTAAGTATATAACTAATGGTAAGCAAGGCATCTCTCCAATAAGATATTGAAAGATTAGCTTGTGTCATCATAGACTTAACCGTTTCTAGGAGAGTTCTCCCTCTTTCATCACACAGTTCTTTCAACTGTCTCAATAGATATTCACGTCCGCGATTAAGGTTTAAGGTTTTTCACCTTCCTCTCTAACTGATTTTCTACTTCATTGAAATATATCATAAGAACATTTCAATGCTCCAGATTTATAAAAAATCAGGTAGACATAATCAAAACTAGTGATATCATCTATAAAAAATGATGAAATAATGTTCCCACATCTATTTTGAACATTTATTGAGTCACAGATGTCTGAATGAATTACTTTCAATGTGTACTCAACTCGTTTAGGCTTTCCAAATGGTTTCTGTTTTTCTTTACCTGCTAGACAATATTCATAAGTTGGAAAGTCGACTTCAGTCAATGAACCCAAAAAGGTTCGCCTTATCCAAAAAGTTCAAGCGGTCTTGACCAATATGACCTAGTCTAGCATGCCATATACTTTCTTCTATGTTAGAATTACTAGAAGAAGTATTAGTAGAAAAACAACCACTTACATAATAACTATTGAACGAGTTATCATCATCTAGTACAATTAAACCATGATAAATAAAACCAGAACCATAATACTTAGCGTTATAATAGATATCCACTTGTATGTTACGAAAATGCATATTAAAACGTTATCCTAGAAGAACAGTGACTGAGACCAAGTTACGTCGAATGTCAGGTGTGTAAAGTACATTAAGTAGGTACAAAGTATGACCAGTTTGCAAGTTCAACTTGTAAGTGTCAACTCCTTTGTCTACAACCTTGTTGTTGTCTCCTACATAAATTCATCTTGTTCCCTCTGGAATTAGATGATACTCTACATATGCCTCTCGGTCTTTAGCTATATGGTCTATCGCTTCTGAACCCATATTCCACAAAGGATTAGAATCAGCTAGCAATATAGTACTAGTAACATAAGTAAAATTACAAGAAGTAAATGACATTGCTATCTTTCTCTGCACTTGCAAGCGAAGCGACCAATCTTGTCACAACTATAGCATTTCACTTTAATCTCGTCTTTCTTATACCAAAATCGTTCTTTTTTTAATCGTTACCACCATTCTTGTTCTTCTTGGAAGCATGCTCAATTTCGTTTCTCTTCCCATTGTTCTTGCACTTAATGCCAAAACTTTTGTGGGAACTTGACTCATCAACATATAAGTCTGACCCTGAGGCTTAATTGCATCAAGACGTTCACCTTCCAACATCACATGACGAGCAACATCATCAAAAATTTGATGTCGTCATTTTGAGTCAAGTTGATCTTTATATGTTCCCACTTATTTGAAAGAGATCGGATCACAGCTTGAACCTAATGTTCATCAGTAAGGTTATGACTTGCAGTCTTAAGTTCCTTAATCATGTTAGACATCTCCTGGAGATGTTGTTGCATGGTTTTATTAGGCTTCTTCTTGTAAGTATCAAAACTTAATGATCAATTGACTCAACTTAGACATAGTCGTACCCTAGTACTTTTCATTAAGAGCTTTCACGTCTCGTGTGAAGTGGGGTATTATTGACACTCACAAACAAGATCTTCATCCATGGAGCTTATCAAGATGTCTCTTGTAGTGGAATCTCTCTTTTTCCACTTCTCATAAGCCTCCATGTCCATTTTGTTTTGAGCTGTGTTGCCTTCCTCAGGCTGAGCCATGACATTGTTAATAACCTCAAGAATATCTTGTTCCTCTAAAACATAATGTATTTTGAGTTTACCAAATGTATAATTTTCACCATTCATTTTGTCTCCTTTGAGATCATCAATGAGGTTTTTCCATGTCATTTTCTTATAAAGTAAGAGATTTTCATTAGCATACATACAATTATTTAACTACCCAATGCTATTAATGCAAATATAATGAACAATAAAGATAACAAAATAAGTGATAAAGAAAGTTCACTATGTTCCCAATCATGAATCACCATATTTTGTTTGTCTTAACCATTCATTTAATTTCATTAACTGCAAAATAAGTTCCACTAGAACTCCCACTTTCTCTAACATGAATAGAGCGAAATAGTATGAAAAACAATTAAAACATATATTCAAATAAAGAAGTTGACTTTTCATACATAGCAAAAAATACAAGTTCGATAAGTAAATAACTGAATTAAAGGAAAAACAACTAATGCAATACCTAACGAACAATGATTGAAAAAACATCAAAAAATCAAATGACTAAGCAAACTTTCAAAACATTAACTGAGGAATGGAATCCTTAAAGTTCGCTTCCTCATAAAGATTAATTGGATTAAAATCTATCCATATCAGTAGTTTCAGAAAGCATCCCACAGTTGCACATGTCCAACCTAATGGAGCTAATATAATGCTTCCACAAATGGGATTTAGTCAAAGCATAGACTAGCCACTCATATGTTGCTTCTCTCCCCTGAACATGGTCCGCGGAAAACCTTCTTTCCCATAAGATATCGATCCTTCACATACGTATTGGCAAAGTATAGAAAAGAATATAAACTTTTTCATGTTCATGTAAGAGAACACGCCAATTAACAACATCTTGAATTTTCTTATTCACAACTACTACATGTTGTATTAAAGTGTGATTAGGTCTCATCTTATAGCGGAGTGCATTGAGGCAGTCCTCAAATACCAACTTTTGCTCTGTGAACCCGTAATGGTACATTAATATTTCTTACTTTCTTGTGGAGTCTTCTGTACTCTACCAGTAGTTCGAGCCTTGATACTCGTGATCCCCGGGATCGTGTCCACAACATTTTTCTCTCTAGAAAAATAAGAACAATCAAAGAAAAACACCAAAATTGATATAAAATATATATATATTTCGTAACGACAATATATAATTTCAGACACTCTATTAATCAACAACAAGTTCAGATAGCACAAATGATTAGTCTGTCAGTCACTGAAATATATATCTTGAATTCAAACTACACAAAATGCATTTTGATTTTATCTCTTGAAATTAATCCAAAAAGAATTATTAAGAAAACAAGTTCCAAAAAAATACAAACTTTAGAACATCCCAAATAAGTACAAAATGCATATTTGGCAAGAAACAAATAAAAATATAGATAAATATAATCCATATGCACATTAATTATAGGTCTCACAACACAGGCCACATATGCAAGGCTTTCATATGATGTTTCGATGTTTTTTTTTTATACCATATGTAATCAAAAAACAAAAAAAACTAAAAATCACTCTGAAATATGATAAAGAAATGAAGGTTTCAAAATAATGATACATCAGATTGCTTAAGTGCTAATACATAAAGCTCTCACACTTGTCCACGTAATTCTTATCATTACATCAGAAAGGAAGTTCATTACTAGCACAAAGTAAACAATTCTTTTTTTTTTAATGTACAGAAAAAATTGCTGCAACCATATCAAGCAATCACATATGCAGCCAACAGAATTTTTTTTTTTTATTCTTTAAATCAAGCAATCACATACTGATGTAGCCAAAAGAAAAAAAAATCGATTCTTTAAATCAAAACTTTCTCTAATATACGAACCCAAAAAAAAAATTCATCTAACCGTTGCAATAAAAAATAAGCGCATCTATTTTTTCTTTTATAACAAAAAAAAAATAATAATTACAACAGTAAATTCTCAATTTTTTTTCAAAAAAAAGGAATATCACACACAAATCATTTAAATCTAATAAATATCACATGCTCTGGTACCAATTGTAATATTTAATTAGATATAAATTAAGAACAAGAGGTTTATCATAGGAATACCTTTTCAAGAGCAGCGGAATTGGAGCGATTGAGAATTAGATAATCTTGCGGCCGTGGATCTTCTTACTGGAAGAAAGACCTCTATTTCCACAACCTAAGAGCCTTTGTGAACTTCTGATCAGTGTGTATTAGTTTTTGTGTATTGTAGAGAGAAAACTAAATATTAGAAGAGAAGCATTCTTGTGAATTAGATTCATTAGATTTCTCTTCTAATAGAACTATGTCTCTTAAATAGTGGGTAATCAGGAAGTGTTGTCAGATATACACGTATCTGATTTTATAACTTCCACAGTTATTAATTTTGAATTTTAAATTAATAACCTTATATTTAGTAACTTACTTTTGGCGGACTAAAATATAATAAATAAATAACACATAATTATTTATTCATATATTTTTCTTACACCAGTAAGAGAAGAAGTTGCACGGGATCTCCACACAAGAATTTCAGCACATAGTTACGCTTTATCTCAAATACGGGTATACTAAATCTCTCTTAATTCTTAATACTGGATTTTCTAATTATCTTAACTACTAATGCATTGTCAATTATACATAATTTAGGAAGAAAATGCTAAGAGTAAGGAAGCTGAATGCCATGAGGAAGCATCAAGGAAACACAATGATCGAAGGGCTGCAATTGGTGTCACTGATCAAGGACAGTTAAGATTCTCGAAAACCGTCTAAAATTCTTCGTAAATTCGTTAGAGAATCGTGACTCGTATCGTGAATTGACATATTACATTCGTGTATCGTATCGAATCGTGAATCGTAGCGGTTCATATATTAAATTTTAAAATATTATATGTTTAATATATACTTTATTATGATGTTTTTAATTAAATTTCCTAAAACTAGCTTATATCATTTATATATCATTATAATAAGAGTTTTATTAATTATGACATTCATATATTTATATAATATATGCTCAATAGTGTTGTGCAATTACTGTTAATTTTGAAAAAAAAAGTAATTTTGTATCTTTAACAAAAAAAAGAAAGATTATTCAATATAATAAAATAGTAAAAACCTTATTAGTTATCATTCATCTTATTCGATATTCATACGGTAAATATATAATCGCAAACTATTTGCGTTCAAAGTCACCAAACCAAAATATAAAAATATTACAGAACTCAAAATTGTTTCAATTTTTAAAGTAAACAATCCAAACGGTTAATAGTAAGTATACACCTAATTAATGATTTTTTTTATAATTATCTGATTTTTTAAAGATTTTTTTCCGTATTTTTCTATGAATGTGAACCGCTCTGTATCGGAGCGATTCATGTACATCGTGGGCTAACAACGCTTCTAAGCCTGATTCGAATCGAAGCATATGTGCATCGTAATATGCTCATGAAATCTGGAGGAGCTATAAGGGGAGGTGTTTATCCAGAGGATTCACCAGTGATGTACCGTAAAAGAGTGGAATAATATTGGTTGAATATGGGTGGTTCGAGAGGTTCGAGGAAACGAACTATAGATGGTCTATAGAGAAAGAGAAGGTGGAGGAAAGGACGCAACCTAGGATGATCATATGAACAGAGAATTCGCAGCGAGTTCCAGAGCAAGGAAATGAGTACACTTATTACTATTTATTTGTGAAACATGCAACATAAAGTATTTTAATTCGTTTTTCCTACAAGTAAATTATTTTTTCTCAATTAAATTTTGAACAAATGCAAAAAATATGCCATTAACTTATAAATATAGATCATATGGACCTATCATTGAATTTTTAGAACACAGGACAGGGACTAATTGTGCAACTAACCCATTTAAATATTTGAAATTGGAATGATTAACTTACTCAAGGATACCGAATATCAATTCAATTTCCCAGCAGTTCATGCCCTTTTAAAAACAATATCTCTCCAGTAGAAAATGTTGTGTCTTAACAATTCTGAGAACTTCTCTTCGTCCATCAAAACTAATTTTTGATTAAGTGTTCACTTACCATTGTAGTAGTTTCCCAAATAAGTCCAAGGGAAATACCAATCAAAGGAGATTTAAGAGGATTTGTATGGCATCGTGTTTGGGTACTAAATAGAAAAAATACACTTTTAAGGTTAGATATTAATTTAAGAATTCCATGACCAACAATTTTTTTGGAAGACAATGAATGTAAAAAGGATGCGTCATAGGTAGATAGTAGGGTTTAACAACTCAGTTTGGTATACCTATTTACGAACATGAGGTTTCCAGTCAGTTTTTTATGTTAAAGTGTACCAATATACCGACCGAATTTTGTTACACGATAAACTTTTTGTGTGTATAAATTCGAAAATGACAATTTAATTTTATGCATTTAATTAGTTTTATAATTGTTACGTTGTTAGAATATAAAAATATATTTTGTCGTAACAATCACTCATATAAATAAATTAATATCCCAATGGAGATTTATTTCATAAGATAGGGTAAAATTGAAAAAAAAAACTTTAAGAAAAGATTGACAAAGCCTAATAGCCCTGAACAACTAAAATCAAACCAAACCAAGCCCATACTGAAATGACCAAATACCAAAGCTGAACACATATATAATGAGAATATACTACACATAAAATAGTTCGATATCATTACCCATAAACCAAAATGGACCAGACCGTGCCACCCTTAATAGATGGATATATAAGAATAGTCTTAAAAAAAGGCCAATATTGAAAGATAAAAAAGAGATGTTCCACACTTTTATGTGGTAGCATTAATTATTTATTTATAGAAATATTTACAAGATGAAATAACTGTATAATCTTCTCTACATGTATAATCTTCTCTACAAGACAATTCAAAATTTAAATTTATAAACGTAAAATCTTATGAATATATTTAATTTTATGTGTGAATTGATTTTCAAATACAGACCGGACTTCCATCAAATTCATATTTATGTAATATCAGAGAACAATGAGTTATGGACTGCATTATTAAGTAGAGGATTTGATAACAATGAGATATACAAATTCGGGTCCCAAGTAGACAGTGACATAAAGAAGTCTACTTCAGGTTATATATTTACCTTAACAAGTGGTTCTATCTCGTTATAAGCATTAAGCAATCTTACACATCTAATTCTTCTATGGAAGGTGAGTATGTGGAAACTTAAGAGGCTTATAAATAGGTTGTATGGTTATGTAAGCTACTCGTAGAGCTTGAAGTTGTATATGCTGCTGAGAAGCCTCTTATCATGAAATGCGACAATAGTGGAGTTGTGGACAATTGCAAAGAACCCAGGAATCGCAAGAGACACAAGCATATAGAGTTCAAGTACTACCTCATAAGAAAGTATGTGAATGATCAGGAAGTTGAGGTAGAGAAAATCATACGGCCCATAATCTTTCTAACCCCTTCACTACGGCTCTTCCTAAGAAAGTTTTCACTACTCATTTGGAGTCAAATAGATTAGGCTATCATAACTCATTTTTAAGTTTGGATGTGGCACTTGTAATATCTCTCCTTAATTTCAATCCTGTAAAATTCCAAAAAGATTTGTCTATTTTGTTTTTGCAAGCATCCTATGTGGTTAATACTATTTTAATGGTCTGTTTTTTTTTTCATGAGTTGATTTGTATAGTTTCTTCCGTTCTTAGAGTATAATGTTGATATTAGGATGTTGAACAACAATATTTGACGACAAGTCTTGTAAGGCCTGGAAAATATTTGAGTATTGTAGAAAGAGTGGTTGGCAGTTTTAGAACTATGTCATTCATATCCATGAGGTAAGGTAAATTTTTTACTAGTTTGCACATTAATGATAGACCATGAATCACCCGATAAATACAAATACATGAAACTGTGTTGCACTCTTTTACTCACTTTGAGGGTTTTTAATGAGGTAGTACAAAATTATATCACAATTCTTTTTATAAGAACAGTGAGAGAAATAAGTATGTCTCTCCTGTAATAAGACGTAAAAAGATTCTTACATGTTCAATCAGTTTATTATCTTTTTTCAGCCTACATATCTACGTAAAATCTTACAAAAGCATAGATTCAGTCCATAAGACGGACTATCGAGCTTGGAGGGCTATAACTAAGGGGTAACTAACGGAAAAACCCTCGATTTACTCCTTATGCAGGGAAATTGAGTCTAGACGATTGCCTAAGGGGTCAGTATGGGAAAACCTCGATTAAATCTACAAGATTATCGAGTCCAGCAAATGGCCTACATAGTCTCTATTACAAAATCTTTTGTAAATCCTCCTAGCTAACAGGTCCAGTTAATGGCCTACGCTCACTCAGGATAACCCTCGATTCAATCCCTAGGATGATCTATCATGTTCAGGGACCGACTCAAAATATTGCTCTAGCGAAAACTCGATTTAATCCCTCAAATGGTTTATCGAGTCTAAGGGACAGACCCTAAGGGGTCACCTTGGCAAAACCTAAATTAAAATTTATAAAATTATTGAGTCTAGTGAATAGTTGATGTCTCGTTTTCTGTGATGTAATTTAATAATTCAAAGATATAATTTTGGAATAGTTTTTTGGATAAAATATTGGTTTATTCCATGATTTAACATAAATTCAATTTCAATTCTTAGCTATTATATGTGATTATTCATGTTTTAGAGCAATTTGAGGTAGTTTTGTATTTCATTTTGTAGCTCTATAACATGTAGGATAAAAGTATGTAAAGTCCAAGTTACAAGAAGCTAGGTTAACATCTAAGATGATTGGAAATGAGACTGAGACAATTCAAGGGGTCAAGAAGATCATTAGAATTCAAAGCACCAAATTTTGAATAACTACTTCGTCAGCTTGAAAAATTAATAAAAACATAATTGGTAATGAATATTCTTATAAAATATAGAGATCTTGAGTTCTAGTACATATGGCCAGAAGGGCGTCCAATTCTGAGTTGTGACGAGAAACTTATGGACGTTTTAATGAGATGTCCTAAGTAGATCAGATGTAACAAAGAAGTCCACATACCACTTTTGACCGATTTTTTTGGCCTATGACTTAAATTTTGATTTCTAATATATATTAGTATTTTTACATTTATTTTTATAAAACCTTTTCATTCATGCAATAGTCTTAACTTGTCGAGCAAGAAAGAAGCAAAGGAGAGCAAGGAAACAACATAATATTTCCTTCCATGTAATCCTTTTCCCTTATATTATGTATTTTGATTCTTGTTATAATTATTCAAGCATGAAATACACATATTTTATATTGACATTTTACATGTATGAACCCTAGTTATGTTTTGTTATTATTTTCTATGAAATTTGGGATGACATGTTAATTTAATTAGATTGTGAATTGCTTGCTTATTATAATTCTTGTGCTTAAGTTAATTATTTAAATTGATAACGTATTAATTTTTGTTAGGGATTAAAACTACATCCATAAGGGGGGGTTGATTCTTAGAGAATAGAATTATAATTGTTTAGTTGAGTCTCCCAAGATCTAACTCAGCTAGATAATCACATAGGGTTTGAACTTTAGGAGTCTAGATAACAAGGGGAGGATTGACTCATAAGAGGTTCATAGGGTAGGATAGCAGCCCCTTAGTAATCCATAAGAAACATAGAGAGACTTTAGTATCAAAGCTAGCAACTGATATTTTCAATTTACCCTTAAAATCCATATTATCCTCTTTATTTACATTTTTGTCTGTTAGATTTATCTTAGTTGATATTTTAGTTTAATAGTTAATTAATCCTTAAAACGAAATAAATATTTCTTTTATTTTTGTTTTAGTTTTTATATGAACGAATATCTAGGTCATGACTAAAATTACGCGTTAACTCGTTATTACATGTGGAGACGATAATTTTTTATCACTATTATTAGTTGTGATGATCCATACACTTGCGAGTTATCATTCTTTGAGAGGTGATTTTATATCACACCTTGAGGACAACAATGTCCTATGTACCCTATTTGGAAAAACCTCGTATGAATTCTCCCGGGTTATGATTCTGGTGGATGGCCAACCCGATCGTTCTTGTAACCCCTCGATTCAACCTGAGGAAGGTTATTGAGTGATTAATTAACCCCATTCAAACATGTTTATGAGTAAAAAACTAATACGGTTAACATGGTCAACATTCAGTTCCTTATTAAACCTGATGAAAGTTAACGGGTAATAAATAAACCCATTTAGTTATGGGTCATGACGAAAAACCTAAAACGGTTACCACGATCAACATTCGGTCATCGGTTCAACCCGAGGAAGGTTATTGATTAAATAGTAAGACACCTATCGTGACCTAAAGCCTAATATGGTTGACACTATTAACATCCAGTCCTTAATTAAACATTAGGAAGGTTATCGAGTAAAAAATAAAAACATATAGACATGGGTCATGACCTAAATCCTAGAATGGTTAACACAACCAACATTATTTCCTCAATTGAATTTAAGTAAGTTTATCATGTAAAAAGTAATAAACCAATTCAAATATGGGTCAAAACCTAAAACCTAATACAGTCAACTCGATCAACATTTTTTTCTCAATTCAACATTAGATAGGTTACTGAGTAAGAAAATAATAAATCTATTCAAACATAGGTCACGGCCTAAATTATAATACAGTTAACACGGTCAACATTCAGTCCTTGATTCAACCTGAGGAAAGTATTGAGTAAAAAATAAACACATTCAGAAATGGGTCACGGACTACAAACTAATCGTTTAACACGGTAAACATTTAGTCCTCGTTTCAACCCGAGAAATGTTATCGAGCAAATCATAAACCCATTCTGACATGGGTCCGACATAAAACCTAATATGGTTAACACATCCAACATTCATTTTCTCGATCCAAACTGAAGAAGGTTATCGAGTAAAAAATAATAAACCCCTTTAAACATGGGTAACGACCTAAAACCTAGTATGGTTAACTTGCTCAACATCTAGACCTTAATTCATTCTGATAAAGGTTATTGATTAAACAATAAACCCATTCAGACATGGGTCATGACCTAAAACTTAATATGGTGTACACATTCAACACGCATTTCTCGATTCAACCCAAGGAAGGTTATCGAGTATGAAATAATAAACATATTCAAACATGGGTCACGACCCAAAGCATAATACGGTTAACACGGTCAACATTCATTCCTCGATTCAATATTAGGAAGGTTATTGAGTTAAATAATAATAATAAACCCAGTCAAACACGGGTCACGACTTAAAACCTAATAAATGTAACATTGTCAACAATTATTTCTCGATTTAACCTAATGAAGTTTGTTGAGTTAAAAAATAATAAACCCTTTCAATTATGAATCACGAACTAAAATATGATACAACTAAAACAGTCAACAATAATTCTTCTATTCAACTTGAGGAAGGTTATCGAGTAAATTATAATAACAAAAACATTCAAACCTTGGTCATGACCTAAATCCTACTGCGGTTAACACAGCAAACATTCATTCATATATTAAACCTAATAAAGGTTATTAAGTACAAAAATAAACACATTCAAACATGGATCACGATTAAATCCAAATAGGGTTAACACAATCAACATTCAACCCTCTTTTTGAATGCCACCAAAAAAATCTTGTTGTATAGAGGATCATGAATTAAAGACCCTCATAGCGGTGCGTTTGGAAATCCTTTAAAGAGGATAGTACAACATATTAAAAACAGAACAAAGAGTAAAAAAAGAAATAATTAGAAGACCTTGAGAAAGGCTCTCACAACTACGTTTATAAAGAAGAAAGGAAAACACCCTCAAGCAGATTACGACGACCCTCAGGCAGTTATGAGTTTTCAAAGTTGCCTCCCGAAAACAAAAAATTAAAAATAAATTAAAACATGCACATAAAAATATAGTTCGCAAGAAAGGGAGAACTACTTACTTTTGCGAGAAAAACTCAATCTCCAAGTTTGTGGTTGACGTTCTCGATCCATGAAAATGCCCAGAAAAAAACATTTGGCTTTTTTAAGAGGCGAATCCAACTCTATATGTGCATTATATTGAAAAATATCATTAATAAAAGTTGGATATTTTATTCCAAACTTTTCGTCGCTATTTGAATAGCAATTTCTGATCTCGCATACTAAAGTTATGACTTTTCAAAATTGGCTCCCGAAATCCAAAAATTAAAAAAAAATCAAAACATGCACAAAACGAATAGCTCACAAGAAAGGGAAAAATACTTACTTTTGCGAGAATCCCTCAGTCTCCAAGTTTGGAGTTAACGTTCTCAATCCATAAAAACGCTAAAAATGGCATTTTCCCTTGTTTAGGGGTGAATCCAGCTCAACATGTGTCTTATTTCGGAAAATGTCACTGACAAAAGTTTGAGATTTTCTTCCAAACTTTCCGTCGCCTCCTGAATCGCTATTTTCGGAGCTCGCACGCCAAAGTTAAGACTCTTCAAAATTGTCTCTCGGAAACTAAGAATTTAAAAAATTAATACATGCACATAAAAAATAGTTCAAAAGAAAGTGAAGCGTACTTACTCTTTTTGGGAAAATTATCATATCTCTAAGTTTGTGGCTAAGGTCCTCAGTCCATGAAAATGCGTAATAACAAGATTTCCACTTGTTGAAGGGTGAATAAACCTCTATATGTGCATAATGTTGAAAAATGTTGCTGATGAAAGTGGAAGATCTTCTTCCAAGCTTTTTGTCGCTTTCCTGAATCACAATTTTTGGAGCTCGCATGCCAAAGTTATGACTCTTCAAAGCTTGCTCCCGAAAACCAATAATTACAAGAATTAAAACATGCACATAACTAATAGTTCATAATAATGACAATGTACTTACTTTTGCGAGAATCACTCAATCTCCAAGTTCGGGATTCAAGTTCTCAATCCATGAAAACACGCGGAAACGGCGTTTTCCCTAGTTTGGGGGTAGATCCAACTCTATTAGTACCTAATTTGGAATAATGTTACAAACTAAAGTTGGTAATCTTCTTCCAAGCTTCTTGTTGCTTCCTGAATCGCAACTTTTTTAGCTCGCATGGCAATGTTATGACTCTTCAAATTTGGCTCTCGGAAACACTAAAATAAAAAAATAAAATATGCAAATAACAAATAGTTCAAAATAAAGTGGAAATTACTTAGTTTTTTGGTATAATCACTCAATCTCTAAGTTTGTGGTTGACGTCCTCGGTCCATGAAAATGCATAATAGCATTTTGCCTAGTTTATGAACTGAAGTTGAATATCTTCTGCAAGCTTTCCACCGCCTCTTGAATCCCAATTTTTTGGTGCTCGCATGCCAGAATTATGTCTCTTCAAAGTTGTCTCCCCCAACCAAAAAATTTAAAAAAAAATGCACATGAGACATTATCACAAGAAAGGAAAATGTACTTACTTTTGCGATAATCACTCAATCTCCAAGTTTAGGGTTGACGTTCTCGATTCATGAAAACAAGCGGAAGCGAAGTTTTCCCTTGTTTAGGGGTGAGTCTAGCTCCATCATTTCCTAATCTTGAATAATGTCAGTATTGAAAGTTGACAATATTTTTCCTAAGTTTATGTCACCTCCTGGATCTCAATTTTCGAAGCTCGCATGCCAAAGTTATGAATCTTCAAAGTTGGTTCCCGGAAACCAAAAATAAAAAAAATCAAGACATGCACATAACTAAAAGTTCAAAAGAAAGGGACAATTACTTACTTTTGCAAACTGCACTCAAATCTTAAAGTTTGAGGTTGACATCCTCGATCTATGAAAACAAGTAAAAATATGTGTTTGACCTATTTTAGGGGTGAATCAAGCTCTACTTGTGTCTAATTTGGAAAAAGTCACTAATGAAAGTTGAAGATTTCTTCCAAGCTTGCCGTCGCCTCCTAAACCGCAATTTTCAGAGCTCGCATGCCAAAGTTATGAATTTTCAATGCTGGCTCCCGAAAACCAAAAATTAAAAAAATTTAAAACACACACATAACAAATAGTTCACAAGAAAGGTAAAAGTATTCACTCTTGCTAGAATTACTCAATCTCCGAGTTTGGGGTTGACGTTTTTTATATATGAAAACGCGAGAAAATGGCATTTGGCCTTGTTTAGGGCGTGAATCCGGCTCCATATGTGCCTTATTTGGAAAAGTATCACTAATAAATGTTGGATATCTTCTCCGAAGCATTCTGTTGCCTCCTGAATCACAATTTTCAAAGCTCGCATGCCAAAGTTATGACTTTTCAAAGTTGTCTCTTGAAATTCAAAATTTAAAATAATTAAAACATGTACATAATAAATAGTTCACAAGAAAGGGAAACGTACTTACTTTTGCGAGAATCACCAAATCTCCAAGTTTGACGTTAATGTTCTCGATTTGTAGATACACAAAAAAAGGAATTTTCCCTTTTTTAGGGGTGAATCCATCTCTACGTGCGCCTAATTTTGGAAAATGTCACTAAAAGTTGGAGATCTTCTTCCTATCTTTTTGTCGCCTCCTGAATCGCAATTTTCAAAGCTCGCATGCCAAACTAATGACTCTTCAAAATTGGTTCTTGGAAACCAAAAATTAAAAAAAAGTAATACATGCATATAGCAAGTAGTTTAAAAAAATGGAAAAGTACTTACTCTTTTTGGTAAAACCACTCAATCTCTAAGTTTGTGGTTGCATTCCTCGATCCATGAAAATACGTAATAACAGTGCTGGCCCTTGTTTAGGGGTGAATCAAGCTCTATATGTGCCTAACTTAGAAAATGTCACTACTAAGAGTTGAAGATCTTATTCCAAGCTTTATGTTGCTTTCTTGAATCACAATACTTGGAGCTCGTATGCCAAATTTTTTACTCTTCAAAGTTGGCTCGCGAAACCAAGAATTAAAAAAATTAAAACATGCCAATAACTAATAGTTCACAAGAATGAGAGATGTACTTACTTTCGCAAGAATCACTCAGTCTCCATGTTTTGGGTTCACGTTCTCGATCCATGAAAACGCGCAAAAAAAGCGTTTGCCCTTGTTTAGGGGTGAATCTATCTTTATTATTGCCTAATTTGGAAAAAAACACGAACAAAAGTTGGAGATCTTCTTCCAATCTTTTCGTCGCCTAGAGAATTGCAATTTTCGGAGCTTGCACGCCAAAGTTATGACTCTTCAAATTTAACTCTTAGAAACCAAAAATTTAAAAAAAAAATTAAAACATGCGCATAAAAAATAATTCAAAAGAAAGGGAAAATTACTTAGTTTTTTGGGAGAATCACTAAATCTTTAAGTTTGTGGTTGACGTCCTCGATCCATGAAAACATGTAAAAATTGCGTTTGACCTTGTTTAGGGGTGAATAAAGTTCTATCTGTTCCTAATTTGAAAAAATGTTACTGATAAAAGTTGAAGATCTTATTCTAAGCTTTATGTCGCTTTCTTGAATCACTATTTTTTATGTTAGTAACCCCTAAGGTATAGCCTTCCAAGCTCGATAGTCTGTTTTATGGATTGAATCTATGATTTTGTCCGAGTTTAGGAGTTAATTTTTTGCGATTCAAGAAGGCGACGGAAATCTTGGAAGAATATCTTCAACTTTCATTAGTGACATTTCCTAAATTAGGCAAATATAGAGCTTTATTCACCCTAACACTAAGCCAAACGCAATTATTTTACATTTTCATGGATCGAGGACGTCAACCACAAATTTAAGATTTAGTGATTTTCCCAAATAAGTAAGTACTTTTCCCTTTCTAGTCATGCTCAGGATGGTTTGCACCACCACTGCTGGCATTACACTTTTTTATATCAAGATTCTCTATATTTCCTTATTTTACCATGTCAAGCTTTGGAATGAGTCATTGCTCGCGAATCCAAAATAACCACTAATATGCATGATAGGTCAAGCAACAACATGACCGCTCCTCCACCGCTAGCATTTCAATTTTTATTGTTAATAAGAAGAATTTTGTTTCAAATGAAGAAATACTTACTTGAAATATTTTGTTTTGTCTCGTGAAACAATAGAAAGCATTATCACGTAGATATAGAAGATAAGAAAGAAGACATAAAACAAAGATAGAAAAAAAAAGGAATGGAAGAACAAAAGAATTAATAAGGCACAAAGAAGATTTTAAAAAGTATCTAAGTGAAACCATGGTTTGTTTAATCATGAGAGGGATGGTTAATACGAACTAAGTTCAAGTTTTCAATGGAAATAGAAGCCATGCAATAAAGGAAAGCCCATTAAGTCTTGGTCTTCTCGAAAACATTGTATATGATCAACTCCATTTCACTCTTAACAACCTTATGAATAGTAGACAACACATAATCTCAAGTGCCAAAGCTAATTTGAGGTCTTTTAAACATGCCAAATATAAGGTATGCCTCTTCACCTTTATTAGTTGGGTATCTATAAATTGCATAGTAACTAACATTAATTGTAACAGCTTCCCTAAAGCATAGAAATCACTATCTGCATAACAAAATTTTCAATAATCGTTTGAGATTTATAATAATCTCTTCTACTTTTAGTTTAATTAATTACTCCTAGAAAATATTGCCACTAAAGAGCGACATGCACTCCCTTTGGCAAAGGTGAGTAATAATGCTATGCATAGAGTTGAAGTGTTGAATAATGGATCACAAACTAAATCATTGATTGGTACTATCCAAAGTTTCACTCTAATTTTAAGGGTTATCGGTGCCAATGTTTTCATAAAATTTATCTCGGAATACTAGTTTGTCGATGGAAAAATTTGGGTTTCAGAATTTAAATTTAAAATTTAAAATTTGGGTGATGTCAATGTTTTCATAAAATTAGAAGTTTGATCATTATAAGGTAAATTTAAATTTTATATTTTACATTTTATATTTTATATTTTACATTTATGCATTAGGTTTTACTTTTTATAATTTGAATTTTATGGGGTTGAGTTAAGTTTAATATATTATATTCCAAATTTCTAGGTTAGATTTTAATTTATTATTAAATAATTTAGGTTGAATTAAGTTTCATATTTTATATTTAACCAATGTGAGTGAATATATAGCATAAGTGTCTCCAATTAGAAATAACTTGGTGCGAGTCGGAGGAAGGTATAGCCATCATTGAGGATTTCCTTAGTCCCCAAGCTACAAACTCCTTCCAATGTGTGGCCCTTAAAGTTTAATAGATGCTGAAATCATGCTAAAAGCTTCTACTTCGGTGAAAAAAATTAGAGCTCCAAAGAAATTAGCGACATATCCATAAGTCGTCTAATGAATTTGGAATTAGTATTGATCACCCATCAGATCCTAATACCCTAATACCTCCCAGGGATATAAGGACACTCTAGCACCCATTAGTAAACAATGGTATCTAGAAGAGATTTATTGGGCCATCAAGGCTAAATGTAAGTGGGTGAAAGAGGGAGATCTGAAAAATAAATTCTACCAGATAATATTCAAAACCTACAAACTTTTCACTAAAATACACAAGATTACGCGCAAAAGTTTAATAAATAAAAAATACTAGAAATAAAATAGGAATTCCGGATTATTGCATTTTTAACTCAAAAGTCTATCAAAATATTCAAATAAACATAAAAAATGATGTCTCCTAAGGGTCGAAAATAAGAACAATTAAGGAGACATCAATGGAGGAGAGAATTATTGATGTTATTCTGTTTGTTGTAGAGGTTTAATCAAGCTTCAAGGTGTATTTATAAGGTTGGGAGTTGGAAATTTCGTATGGGAGAGGCTAGGGTTTGCTTTTGATGAGGTAAGAAGTGTATAAGGCAACAATCTCTTCAAACCGCCATGCTGGCCGGCATACCGGCGGATCTGGCCAGCTAGCCGGTGCTGGACGTGCTTCTTTTCGTACCATTCTTCCTCGAACCAGAGTCCCTACCCGAGGCCACGTGTTTTGTGTTCACCGGCATACCTGTGATATCCACCGGCATACCGGTGCTGCTTTTTGTCCAGGGGCGAACTCCGTCAAAATACCCGAGCCGAGCTACCCGAGGCCACGAGTTTTCTTCTGGCCGGCATACCGGTCGTGTGACCGGCTAGCCAGTGCGACTTGTCGAATTTTCTCTACCTCTCGGCGAACAACCCGAGCCTTGGACCCGTGGGCACGTGTTTCTGCTCCGCCGACATGCTGGTGGTCTGGCCGGCTAGCCGGTCAGAGCAGCAGATTATTCCTTTTCGTTCCTTAGCACCCCAAACTCAATTTCTGCACCATTAACACACTACCTTTCTCATTTATTTTAAAAGTAGACAATAAACTCCACACTAACTTAGAATTATACACTAGGAATTGAAAAACATAAAGCAATAAACTAATATACAATGAACTGGCTTTTTTTTAACGTCGTTAAGCTCAACGGTTTACCTCTCGCATCTATTCAGCTTCAAGGAGGTACATGACCTCCCTAGGATGTGGATCAACTCTGTGATTGGTATCCTCGCCTAATTGGTAAAGTTTCAGACGATGCCCATTCACCATAAATTTGTGTTGCTCGTCTGGATTCTCGATTTCTATAGCTCCATGAGGCGGAAATTTGGTCACCACGAACGGACCTGACCACTTTGATCTCATCTTTCCCGGATAATTGCTGAACTTGGAGTTATATTTGATGACCATCTGTCCAACTTTGAATTTCTTTTCACGAAAGCGATTGTCATGCCATCTTTTCGTCTTTTCTTTGTAATGTTTAGCATTCTCATAGGCATGAAATCGAAACTCATCAAGTTCATTCATCTTCATCATACGATTCTCCGCAGCTAAGGTAGGATCCATGTTCATCTCCGCTATCGCCCAATAAGCACCCATTTCAAGCTCAAGAGGTAAGTGACAAGCCTTACCATAAACGATGCGATATGGAGATGCACCAACAGGTATCTTGAACGCAGTACGATACGCCCACAACGCATCATCTAATTTCATTGACCAATCCTTGCGTGTGGAACCAACTGTCTTCTCAAGAATGGATTTGATCTCTCGATTAGAGACCTCAGCTTGACCATTGGCTTGTGGATGATACGCGGTAGATACACGATGTTTCACACCATACTTCTCTAGAACTGTCTTCAGATATTTGTTCACAAAGTGTGAACCTCCATCACTGATAATAACTCAAGGTGTACCATGTCTAGTGAAGATGTGAGACTTTAAGAATTTAATCACTACTCGCGAATCATTAGTTGGTAGAGCTACAGCCTCTACCCATTTAGACACGTAATCAACAGCTAGTAGGATGTACAGATTTCCATTAAATGGTACAAAAGGACCCATGAAATCAATACTCCATACATCGAATATCTCAACTTCAAGAACATTATTATGTGGCATCTCATCTCTCTTAGATATATTACCAGTAAACTGGATCTATGACATTTCTGAACGTACTCATGACAATCCTTATGTAAAGTAGGCCAATAAGAACCGGACTGTAGTACCTTTGGAGCTGTACGATCACCTTTGAAGTGTCCTCCGTATGGTGAATCATGACAACCTGCAACAATAGACAGAATATCCTTATCTGGTATGCATCTCCTTACCATCTGATCACTGCATGTTTTGTAGAGGAAAGGATCCTCCAACAAGAATTGTTTAGCTCGATGGACTAGTCTCTTTTTCTCTTGTGAGGTAGCTCCTTGCGGAAAAGAACCACTCACAATAAGATTTGCTATATCCGCATACCAAGGAGTTTCTAATGAATAAACTGAAAACAAACTCTTTTCATGAAACTCTTCTCTTACCAACTCAGGTTCTCCATTAGACTCAGAACCTTCAAGACGCGACAAATGATCAGCAACTATCCCAACCCTTTCGATCCCGAATCTCTAAGTCAAACTCATGTAACAGTAGTACCCATCTAATCAAACGCGGCTTCACATCTTTCTTTTCCATAAGGTATTTAATCGCAGAATGGTCAGTAAACACAACAACTTTCGCCCCAAGAAGGTAGGAACGAAATTTGTCGAATGCATACACAACAGCTAGTAATTCCTTCTCAGTCACAGTATAATTAATTTGACCACTTGTGAAGGTTTTACAGCGTAGTAGATTGAATCAAATACCTTTTCTTTTATTTGACCCAGAACAGCACCCATTGCAAGATCACTAGCATCACACATAATCTCAAACGGAATTTTCCAATCAGGAGGTAATACAATAGGTGCAGAATAAGCTTCTCTTTGATCTCGTTGAATGCCTTTATGCAAGCTTCATCAAAAAGGAATTTGGTGTCCTTCTCAAGTAACTTGCACAATGGCTTAGAGACTTTGGAGAAGTCCTTGATAAAACGTTGGTAAAAACCAGCATGACCCAAAAAGCTTCTTACCCCTTTTACAAAAATAAGAGGGGGAAGAGTCTTGATTACCTCAATCTTCGTACGATCAACATCGAAACCAGCACTTGAAACCTTGTGACCCAACACTATACCCTCTCGAACCATAAAGTGACACTTCTCCCAATTCAAAACCAAATCAGTCTCCTTGCATTTAATCAATACCTTCTCCAAGTTTCGTAAACACTCCTCAAAGTTATCACCAAACACATAAAAGTCATCCATAAATACCTCAAGGAAATCATCAATCATGTCCCAGAAGATTGCCATCATACATCTTTGAAAAGTAGCAGGTGTGTTACATAATCCAAATGGCATCCTTCGGAAGGCAAAGGTACCAAAAGGACATGTAAAGGTTGTCTTGTGTTGGTCCTTTGGATCTACGTTAATCTGATTGTATCCTGAATATCCATCCAAAAAGAAATAATATTCTCTCCCAGCTAGCTTGTCTAACATCTGATCAATAAATGGAAGAGGGAAGTGATCTTTTCTGGTGGCCTTGTTCAGCTTTTAATAATCCATACACACTCTCCAACCAACAAAGGTTCTTGAGGGAATGGCTTCATTCTGCTCGTTCAAGATGGTAGTGATACCACCCTTCTTTGGTACGCATTGAACTGGACTCACCCATTCGCTACTAGCTATGGGATAGATGATTCCCGCATCTAGCAACTTGATAACCTCTTTCTTCACCACTTCCTTCGTAGCTGGAATCAATCTTCTCTGCCCTTCAACTGAACGCGCTCTTTCATTGTCTAAAATGATTTTGTGTTGGAAATAGGAAGGACTAATACCTTTGATGTCAGCAATAGTCCAACCAATCGCCTCTTTATTAGCTCTCAGTATGCGCAACAGTTTGTCTTCTTGAGGACCTGATGTCTCCTCAATTGTGATAGATTTATGTTAGGATGAGACATCATTTTTAGTGATTTAGAAGTCTTTCTAATCGTTTTTCTTGAGAAATAGTGCACTTTCCTATTTTGAGTCTTGATTTAGTAAAATAATATTTTTAGAGCATATTGGGTTTAATTATTTATTTAGTGTGAAGTTTTAAAGATAATTATGGAGATTAATTAGAGTCCAAGTCAAAGACTACAAGATATGGAAAGAGATAAGCATGGAAATTGGAGATAAGGAAACAAAAGCTAAAAACATGGAAAAGGAAAAGCTGCCTTAATCCTGAATTTCTGCACCTACGACTAAAAATCAGCTTATATCTCAATAACGGTGTGGGATTTGGAGAAACGATCAAGAGAAAAGTTTAAGATCGTTCCGAGATGATAAATTTGGTGTACTCATACGTGTCAAACGGATGAGTATTGAAACTGCTAGGACCGAAAGAAAAACGGGTCTGGTTTCATGTTTTTAGGGTTACGAATTTGAGTTGGGCTTGGAGTCCATTACTTACTTTTTCCTTCAAGAAAACGAATTAGGTCTTCTAAACACCTATAAATACACCCTTATATCACTTGTAAATCATCCTTGCCTCATAGTAATTAGTTCTTAAGGTTTTATTCTTCCAAGTTATTGTAGAGAGCAAGATGATGTCTATATTTATTTCTTTTAGTTTATTTCCTTCAGGTATGAACTAAACTCCCCATAGCTTGGGTTTTGCATCATGTATAATATATGAATTCTAATTTCTTTCTATCTAAGTTTCTTTGGGAATTACATTTTTTAATCTGATATTAGCTTCTTACCTTTATATTTGTTTATGTGTTTTGATTTATTGCATGTCCTAGAACTGATCACTTTAGGCTTTCTTAATAGTAATTAGATGATCACCTTAGCTGGGTGTCTAATTATTGAAACACCACATAACGTCTAGTGTCGATATTGGTCCTGACAACACTGGTTTTAACTAGATAGTCATTAGGGTATAATTTAACCACTATCACCATGTATGGAAATTGATTGCTTAGGGCCCTAGTTGCTTAGGATAACCTTATTTGAACCAGCCTTGTGGTGTGTCCGTAGCCCCCTTAGTCGCTCTCAAGGTCTAAGGTATGGGAATTTAGAATCCTGACTAAGTATACAAGAGCTAATTATCTCCCTTATTAACTAGATCTAATAGAAAGAATTAGAAGGATTAGTGCATACTAGCAAAACCTAAGCTATACTTCTCATCTCATATTCTTCATATTTAATTTATTGTCTTTATTTTCCTATTTTAATTAGCTATTTTCGAATTTATTCTCTTTTTATTTCTTGTCTTTTAATTAATTACTTCTTACTCGTTATTTCTACCCATTCGTATAACACACTAAGTCCCTGAGAACGAACTTTCTTATCATTAAAACTTGCATACGTCCTGTAATACTTGCAGTAATGTGCCTGTCTAGGGTGAGAGTGCATAGTTTTCTTGACTTATATTTATCTTTTTTTTGTCACACCCTAGGCGACACCAAGTTTTTGGCGCCGCTGCCGGGGACTTGTGTCTCGTTAGCGTGTGAGTTATCTATTTCGAGTAGTAGTTTTTTATTAATTTTTATTTTTCAGTATTTAGTTTTTGTTTTTTCGGAGTTACGCTTGTGGTTTTCTTTAGTCTTTTTCACGTTTCACACTGTTTAATTCTTGGCCTCCGTTACCGGAGCCTGAGAGGAGCTTCAGATCTTATAATAAACGTATTTGTGAGGAAAGAGCCTTCAGAAGAGCTATGGCAGGAGCACAAGAGCAGTTAGATCCACTTGGAATCCCACCTGAGGGGTTACAATACTATGCACCAAGAGAACCACCACCATTCATTCCACCTGTTGTACAACAACAAGGACGAGGTAACGGGCATAATCGAGTTGAGCAAGACCTTCCTGGTATCCACGTGCCGTTCCATGTTCAACCAATAGGTTACCGTCCTCCAGAGATCCAGAATATTAAATTTCGACCCGATCCAGGTATGCTCAGTCAATTTCAAAGTTATGGACTCTACATTGGTACATCAATTCAAGATCCAGTAAGATCGATTCAGAAGTTCATTCAGATTTGTGATGCTTATGTTACTCCAGGCATTACACGCGAGCAACTGTATTGTCATATGTTTTCGTTCTTCCTGACCGGTAGAGCTAGTGAGTGGCTAGATAGGCAGCCACCAGGGACAATTAATTCATGGACAGAACTTCAAGCTGCTTTCTTTAACCGTTTTTATCCGAAGAGCATGAGACTCAAAGACCAAAGCGAGCTTGCAAGATTTTGTCAAGAAGATGGAGAAACAGTAGGAGAATCATGGACAAGGTTTAAACATAAGTTAGCTAGATGTCCGCTCCATGGTTATACCCCCTCTTTACAATTAGCTATATTCTATGAAGGTCTAAACGATAGAGGTAGAGATAAGGTGGATAACATAGGAAAGGGTAATTTCGTGTCCATGAACAATAATGAAGCTGCCGAGGTTTTGGAAAATATTATTGAACAAGAAAGGAGTTGGCCTTCTACGCGAGCTCCTGTAGCAAAGACCCGAGATATGCTTCGTTTAGATGCAGAAACTGCAAACTCAGCTCAAATATCCGCATTAGAGAATCAAATCAAAGAGCTTAAGCTAGAGATGTAGAAAAATTTAGCCGCAACGAACGTGGTACAAGAAGCACAAGGTTGTCAACAGTGTGGGGTTAATAATCATACATGGGAAGAGTGCAAAGGAAATCCATAATCTGTCTACTTCATATCCAACCGAGGAGGTTATCAATTTGGTAACCGAAACCATCCGGGTATGCAGTATTCAAATCCACAAGGGGCCGCTAATCCTGGTCATTATCAACCGCGCCCCCAGAACAACTTTTTCCAACCAAGAGGTCAGTACCCAAATCAATATCAGAATAGACCTGCTCCCCCTCAACAACTTGTTCAAGATGCCTATACCGATTCATTAGATCAGAAAGCTTTACCACAGTATCCTCAAGAGGGATCTATGGATAATCAACAATTAGTGAAAGTCTTGGACCGTTTGACCGCGAATATGAATGCTCAGGATGAAAAGTTACAAGGACAAGATGCTGCAATTCAGATTTTAGGTACTCAAGTAGAACAACTGAACAAAGTTCTAATAAATTTAATGGAACAAAAAGAATTGAAGGCTATCGAAGGAGGTGATGACAATTTTGGGTTCGAAGCTTGTAAGGCTATTTGCCTTGAAATTGAAGAAGAAAAGAAGGAAGTACCACATGCTGCCATTAGTGTCGTCGAGGTTCCGAGTACCGAAGAAGAACCAACCAAGTCTAGCCCCGTGGAATCTGACTGTTCTGAGGTTGATGTGGAGGACGATTCAGAAAAATCCGAGTTTATACAGCTTCTGAAAGATATGCAAGAAGAGATTAGATCGGTTATGGATTATCAAGCTGAGCTGGCTAAGGAGAAAGAGAAAGAAACCTCAAAGGAGGAACCAAAAGTTTAAGCTGCACCTGCTGTGCAAAAGAAGAAAGAAGAAGAGAAGGTGGAATCGCCACCTAGTGTTCAAACAGTGTCACCAACTATTCCTGATACAAATCCAAAGGATGGCACTGAACTCAAGACATTTGTAGAGGCGTATACTCCTGAAAATATCAACGCCCAAATGCTTGAGATTGCGAAGAATGGACTTACACCGCAACAAGTTTTTATGCAAGTTATTCCTGAGAAAGAAGCGAGTGTAGAGATCCCAAGAGAGAACCTGAGAGTCTCAAGAAGAAGTGAAAGAGAGTTACCAACGAAGCTCAAAGATCCGGGAAGTTTTAACCTTCCTATTCAAATAAATGGTATGCTCAAGGTGAAAGCTATGTACGATGTGGGTTCTGGTGTGAATCTTATGCCTGAGTTCTTGTTCGAGAGACTTGGACTTCAAAAATCAGAGAAAACTCCAGTGAAGTTGCAGTTTGCTGACAATTCAGTTAAAAGGACATGGGGAATAGTGGAGGGCGTCTTAGTCCGTGCAGGTAGTATCGCCATCCCTACTGACTTTGTTATACTTGAGTTTGATGCAGATAAGAAGGTTCCAATCATACTTGGACGGCCTTTAATGGACACAAGTCAAAGTGTCATCAAATTCCAAGAAGGGACCATTACCCTTCATGCAAAGAATGTATCCGAGACCTTCTATGTCTTGGGTAAGAAACCGAGGAAGTTAGATCCCACCGTTCCTGTCATCCATAGCCTTTCACATCACAAAGTCCCTCTAGAGAAGATCCACTTAAAACCTGTGGATACTGAGCCAAACATTGAGTTTGGGGTTGGCCATGAAGTTCTATGGAAAGCTCACAAACGCGAGAATAGGCCACATAGTTTCAAAGACTCGTGGATGGGACCATTCATTTTCACTAAGGTTGTTTCAGCCAAGGTGATAGAAATCCGACCCAAGAAGGGGATCAAGCGCAGAGTAGTTGACGTTCATAGCCTAACTCGTTGTTGGGGAGGATATATTTGCAAATCTTGATAGAGGTAACGCGTCTAACTTTGAAAGATGTTAAATAAAAGTGCTGTACGGGAGACAACCCGCAATTTTTTTGAGTTTTTATGTCTTTTACGTTTTTAGTTTATATTTAGGTTAGTTGTTTTTAGTTGATATTGCATATTTGAGAAAGGTATTAGTGTTTTTGATGCTTAGGTATTGGAGAAATCGAGTTCGGGAGGAGAAAACGAAGTTTTTCGGAAAATTTTGACCACCAGTCCGGTATACCGCGCCTCAGCCCCGGTATACCGCAGAGGAGAAAACCTATACTACGGGTAAGTGACTCGGGTTTTGTGCCTTGAAGAAAAAAAATTCGGATTTCAGGTCCGGTATACCGGACCACAACCCCAGTATACCGCAGGGACCAAAAACCCGTAACACGGGTAGGAGGTTCGTGTTTTTTGACGAGAAGAAGTATTTCGAAGAGCAGAAGGTCAGGTATACCGGACCATAGTCCCGGTATACCGCAGGTAGCCGCTGGAGAGAGAAAGTTGCGATTTAAAGCTTATAAAAGAGGGATATTAGGTATTATTCCGAATTTATTAATCCTTAAGCCTCTCTTTCTTCTCCAAACCTCTCTCAACTTCATTAAAGCTCATAAAAACCTTCACCAATCATCAAAACACTACCCAATCATCATAAAAACACATCAAATCTTCTCTCCACATCATTACAAAGGAGATTCAAATACCCAATTCCCACCAAACACATCAAATTGAAGAATCAAAAGCTTAAATGTTCAAAATTCATCCTACAATTTCTTATATCCAAGCCAATCCATCAAGAATTGACCTTACCCACATAGAGATTCATCATCAATTAACCTTTCCTAAACCAAATCAAGCTTGTTCAACCAATAATTCAAAAGTTCAAATTTCAAGAGTTGTTAAAGATTTGAGTTGGGGGTCAATTGAGGATGACTAAAAGAACAGAAACATTATCTAACAAGAGGGAGGTGAAGAAAAGAAAGGTATTGGGTTCAAGTGAGAAGAAATCAAATAACAAAGGTTCTAGTTCTAAAGTTAAGGGTAAAATCGATGTTGAAGATGGAGGTAAGCTAGCTATGTTTGATACTAATGGAAAAAGGCTTTACTTTTATTCAAAGGATAAAACACAACCTTCACCCTTCCAAGGTCCTACACCCATGGATAGAGAGGAAGCTTCAAAGTCCTTGAAAGCTTCTGCAGATAAACAATTAAAGGAACTACCTTTTGCTTATGAGAAAGTATTCAAAGAAGAAGTTGGTACAGGAGAGTATAAGAGATTCTTAGAGCTTGGTGAAAAATTGGGTTGGTCTATGTTCATGGTAAGACGTTCTGAATTATGTCATGAGTTAGTTTTAGAATTATATTTAGGCCTCTTAAGCCGAGATAGTAAGGGTTGTGTTCCGATTAGAGGAAAGTTAGTTCCTTTCACAGTTGATGAGATTAGAAACCACTTCAAGTTTAAGAAATTAATTGGATATTGCAAGTATAGTGAAGCGGTTTCTAAATGAAAAATCTTTGATGAGGAATAACTTTTTGAGCATGTTTTAGACAAGGAGAAAGTGAAATAACATAAGGGTGAATTAAAGGCACCTTGGCCTTACAAGTATCTTCAACCGGATGCGAGAGTTTGGCACAATTTCCTTATTCCTAATGTCTTTGGAAACACACGAACATGGGATGTGACTAAGAAGAACGCTATACTTTTGGATTGTATTTTGAGAGGAGAAGAAGTGGATGTGGCACAGTTGATCTATGAGGAGGTGATGCGATTTTCGGTCTCTCCTAAATCAGTTTATAATGTTAAATTTCCTACTATGATCACGTGTCTTGTGCGAAAAGAGAATGTTACATTGGGTGAAGAAGAGAATCTCGAATTTAAATGAAGTTATATTCATAATGCTTGGATCATGGAAGTCTTGAGAAGAGCAAGTTCTACGCAAGTCTCAAAAGAAGAAAAGGAGCAAAGTTGGCAAGAGAAGATGGAGGAGCGTTTAACCAAATTCTAAGCAGCTCAAACTTCCTTAGCCAATGATGTGGCACAAATCAACGCTAATCAAGTGCACATCATGAAACTCCTGGAGCAATTAACGAAAGATCGAGCAAATCCTACCTTGGATATCAATGATGCGAGGCAATAAGCCTCGAGAGTATGTTCTCTTTCTTCCTTACCATTTCTGTAAATGCTTTTATATGCTAATTTTGATTTTTGTTTCGAGTTTTTTTCGAGTCGTGAGTACACGGCTCATTTTTGAGTTGGGGGTGTGGGGATTCGTTGTCTTTCATCTCCATTTTTCTGTTTTTAGGTAGAAATTAAATTTTTTGATACATGGGAATTAGATGTAGAATGTGTTTAATAGCTTGAAAGCATAAGCTCAGTGAATTGATGATGGTAAGTAGTATGTTATTTGTATGCTTTGAGTATTTGCAGGAAAACACACGTTGATTGTAAAGAAAAGATTAGTGAGCAATGCGATAGAAAGTATGTTCGATCTCAGGGAACCTTGAGAAGTGTGTAGGCCGTGAGATCCAAGCTAGTTGACAAACCCATTTGATCAAAGTGCTAAAGGTAAGAAAATAACAAAAATTGCATAGTGTAGAACGTGATTAAGGCACTTCTTTCATATTTGAAGCCACTTGAAGCCTTTTTATACCTTATCACCATGTTATTTGATTTTATATGCTATATCCTTCTCAGCCCGTTCTAGCCTTTCTAAAGCTTTTTATTGAAACACATTATAAGCCATATCCCTTTAGATTATAAGACTTTTCCATATGACCCGCACTCGAATCACGATGCATAGACAGTTATTTTAGAGCTTGAGTTTGGGGTGGTGGGTCCATAATTATGGGAATTGTTATTGGAATGGGATTTTTGAGCTTATTAATTGTGCTCTGTTCTTTATATTGATGATTCATAGATTTTATCATAACCCTTTGCCGGGGTAATAGTGAATGTAAAAGAAGCTACGAGCTAAATTTGCCAACAAGGGCATAAAAAGAAACAATATATATGAGAAAAATAGCGTGATATCTCAACATTAAAAAAAAGAGTCATAGCTAAAGAAATTGATTTGAAAAGAAAATATATATATTCGGACCGGCAAAGTGGAATTTTTATGTGAACATCTTATGCTTTAATTGGGTTATTGGGGATGCTAAATTGTGCATCAAGGAATTCAGTGGGTTGAGTGAGAAACGTTTTATGAGAGTAACTCAAGCTCTAGGGTGATTCGTTAACGGCTAGTGAGGAGAGAACCAAAAGCTCACTCTAAATTTTCCAAATATACTATCATACCGTCCCTAAGCCTAAATTACAACCTTAAAGACCATTTGATTCTTTGCTATGTAATCGAGAAGTGATTGAGCTATTAGAGAGTAGTTAAGTGGATCTTTGAATACTAGTGAAGTTCGATGAACAATCTATAGCTTTCTTGGGGAACTGAGTAAAGTCCCAATCCTTCTTACATTGCGCAACTAATCTGATCTTGAATTCAAGCCGTGTTGACTATGGATATGAGAAGTGTACAGGTATGTAGTTTATGAATATTATTGCATGAAATTTTCTGAGTAATTGCTTTATGTCTATTCTATATATTCTGCTATGTCTTCCCATTGTGTTGAAAATTCCATAAGTGTGTATTTATAGACTTCCCTTTGTTTTTATCTTAATTGTATCGGGACGATACAACTTTGAGTTGGGGGTCTTGATGTCTCCTCAATTGTGATAGATTTATGTTAGGATGAGATATCATTTTTAGTGATTTAGAAGTCTTTCTAATAGTTTTTCTTGAGAAATAGTGCACTTTCCTATTTTGAGTCTTGATTTAGTAAAATAATATTTTTAGAGCATGTTGGGTTTAATTATTTATTTAGTGTTATGGAGATTAATTAGAGTCCAAGTCAAAGACTACAAGATATGGAAAGAGATAAGCATGGAAATTGGAGATAAGGAAACAAAAGCTAAAAACATGGAAAAGGAAAAGCTGCCTTAATCCTGAATTTCTGCACCTACGACTAAAAATCAGCTTATATCTCAATAACGGTGTGGGATTTGGAGAAACGATCAAGAGAAAAGTTGAAGATCGTTCCGAGATGATAAATTTGGTGTACTCATACGTGTCAAACGGATGAGTATTGAAACTGCTAGGACCGAAAGAAAAACGGGTCTGGTTTCATGTTTTTAGGGTTACGAATTTGAGTTGGGCTTGGAGTCCATTACTTACTTTTTCCTTCAAGAAAACGAATTAGGTCTTCTAAACACCTATAAATACACCCTTATATCACTTGTAAATCATCCTTGCCTCATAGTAATTAGTTCTTAAGGTTTTATTCTTCCAAGTTATTGTAGAGAGCAAGATGATGTCTATATTTATTTCTTTTAGTTTATTTCCTTCTGGTATGAACTAAACTCCCCATAGCTTGGGTTTTGCATCATGTATAATCTATGAATTCTAATTTCTTTCTACATAAGTTTCTTTGGGAATTACATATTTTAATCTGATATTAGCTTATTACCTTTATATTTCTTTATGTGTTTTGATTTATTGCCTGTCCTAGAACTGATCACTTTAGGCTTTCTTAATAGTAATTAGATGATCACCTTAGCTGGGTGTCTAATTATTGAAACACTACATAACGTCTAGTGTCGATATTGGTCCTGACAACACTAATTCTAACTAGATAGTCATTAGGGTATAATTTAACCACTATCACCATGTATGGAAATTGATTGCTTAGGGCCCTAGTGGCGTAGGATAACCCTATTTGAACCAGTCTCGTGGTGTGTCCGTAGCCCCCTTAGTCGCTCTCAAGGTCTACGGTATGGGAATTTAGAAAAATCCTGACTAAGTATACAAGAGCTAATTATCTCCCTTATTAACTAGATCTAATAGAAAGAATTAGAAGGATTAGTGCATACTAGCAAAACCTAAGGTATACTTCTCATCTCATATTCATCATATTTAATTTATTGTCTTTATTTTCCTAGTTTAATTAGCTATTTTCGAATTTATTCTCTTTTTATTTCTTGTCTTTTAATTAATTACTTTTTACTCGTTATTTCTACCCATTCGTATAACGCACTAAGTCCCTGAGAACGAACTTTCTTATCATTAAAACTTGCATACGTCCTGTAAGACGTGTAGTACTATGCCTGCCTAGGGTGAGAGTACGTAGTTTTCTTGACTTATATATATCTTATTTTTATCACACCCTAGGCGACACCAGGACCTGTTAAAGTAGCTGAAACAATAACAGGTAGAGTGTTGTTAGTACCTAAATAAGCATACCTTAAGTGTGACAGAAGCGACTTTTCTTCTAGTTGAGGGGGAGATTCGATAGATGGTTTCTTTTTAGATACTATCTCCCTTGGCTCTCGGACTGGCTCATAGGAGAGATGCCTATGCTTGATATTTCCGGAATTTAGAGTAGCTACAGTTTTGGTTAGTTCTTCCATTAAATCCGGTAAGTCAAGTGTTAGGGCCGCTTGCAAGATATCGTTAAAATTCATACAATCAAATACTTCTTGCGTAGTTAAGTCCAGTGCATCCATTCGGAAACATTCTTCAGGAAGATCTGGAAACTTCATGGCCCTAAACACGTTGAACTTTACCTTCTCGTCTTGGATTCGCATGGTTAATTCTCCGTTTTCTAAATCAATAACAGTACGCCCCGTGGCTAGGAGTGGTCGACCCAAGATGATGGGGACATTCCTATCAGCATCGTATTCAAGTATAACAAAATCAACGGGAAAAATTAAAGTACCTGCCTTGACGAGGGCATCTTCTATTTATCCCTCTGGATGTGCGTGGCATCTATCAGCCATTTGCAGGATCATGGAAATAGGGCTTGCGTTTCCTATCTATCACACAAAGCTTTCCCTTGCCACTCATTACCAATAGAAATAGGAATTTTAAAACTCCTAGGATCAAGTAGTTTAGGTGGCAGCTTACTTTGGCATATAGCGCTGCATTCTTCTTGCAATCCTATCATCTCATTCTCACGGTATGGTCTCTTGTTGGTAATGGCTCTTTTCAGGAATTTAAGATACTTCGGCACATCTCTGATAGCATCTAAGAACGGAACATTAATATTGAGACCACGTACCATATTCAAGAACTTCTGATAGTCAGCCATGTCTCCTTTCTTCTGAACTCTAGAGGGAAAAGGTGGAGGAGGACGGGTTTCTGTAATCTCTTTGGACGTTGACTTCTCCGGAATCTTCTCCACTTCCACTACTTCAGGTTCATCTTCTTTCTCCACCACATCTTTTGCCGGTTTCTCTTTCACGATTGTTTCTTTTTCTTTCATCACGGGAATAGGAGGTGGTGGGAGCTTCTTACCACTTCTAAGTGGCACTGCATTACAATCTTCTCTTTGCTTGGGTTCTTCAGTGTCACTCAGAAATTGTCCTTATTGACGTTGATTCAGTTGTTTGACACTTGAGCTAGATGATTCTCTAACATCTTCAATGCTGCGACTGTGCCTTGTTGCTCTTGGATAGCTTTTGTTTGAATATTGAGTAGTGTCAACAAGGTTTGCTGAACATCTAGCGCACCTTCTTGAGGTTGAGAAGGTAGATATTTTTGGTTCATGGTCTCGGTGTAAGCATCTTGAGGAGGTTGTCTCTGAGCATGATTTTCGTAAGCTTATCCACCTTGGTAGTTGTTCTGTGGTCTTAGTTGAAAGTGGTTAACATGAGGACGCGACTAATATGCATAAGTTGGATTAGCGGTCCCATTTGGATTTGAATACTGGAAACCTGGATGGTTTCTATTCGGTTGATAACCTTGACCACTTGAATTATAGTTTCCTCGGTTGGAAACAAACATTACGGATTCTGGATTGTTTTGACAATGCTCCCATTCATGATCTTGTGTACCGCAGTTAGGACACCCATAAACTTCTTGTGTAACATTTTCATATGCTCTTCTACCTGCAACACGTTTTGTAACAGCTAGAGTAAGCTGTTTTAATTGTTGCTCATGTTTATTTTCCATGGCAGTGAATTTTTCTTCAATCAAAGCACTATTTCCACCTCGAATAGGTGTTCTCACGGTATTCCAACTCATCTCATTCGTAAATGTTCTAGTCAAAATAATCTTCGCATGGACTAGGTGTACCTGTAGATATCCACCACCACAAAGCAAGTCTAGATCCTTTCTTGAAGAGCCATCAAGTCCTCGGTAAAATATCTTCATCTGTTGAATCTCTGTGAGGCCATGATCAGGGACTCTTCTTAAACAAATCTGAAAACTCTTCCAACTTCTACCCAAAGTCTCGTCTTGATCTTGTTTGAATGAAGTCAATTCGACTTGCGCATCTAATCTCATATTCATTGGGTAGTCTCTTTCGAAGAACGTAGTTTGTAATGCGTCCCATGCTGTAATTGCTCCGGGTTCGTGAGAATCATGCCATTCACTTGCTCCATCAATAACGAAATACCTAAAATTCGCAAAGTACATCTGATCTCTTGTTACGCCTTGCATAATATAGGAATCACAGATTTGCATGAACTTCTGTACAGCACGGATTGGATCTTCGCCAGGTGTTCCTTGGAAATTGCCATAACTCTGAAATTGAGATAACATACCATGATCGGGTTTGAATCCCTCGACATTAATATTTGTTGGGCCAATTCCGAGGGTAGAAGCTCGAAAAGGAGCTTGTTCAGGGCCATTGATGAACCACATATCATTATTCCGAGGAGGTTGAACTTGTGGAACAAGAGGAACAAGAGGGGGTTTGATTTCATGATCTTCACCAATTGTTTCTCTTGCTAATTGCTCCTCTAACTCTTTTGCTTTCGCTTCTCTCTTTCTTTTATTAGTTTCTCGAACTAGGTTTTCGGGATTTGAAAGAATCACGATATCTTCACGCATAAACCAAAACCTGTAAACCTGAGAAAGAAAGACAACCCAAAGAGTAAAACTGAAAAATAAAACTAAAACTAAAACAATTAAACTACTAAAGATTAACACCGGGTCACATGCTAACGTCCCCGGCAGCGGCGCCAAAAACTTGGTGGGTCCTAGGGTCTTAGAAAATAAAGTGATAAATAAAGAGGAACCACAAACTACAAGTGTACAGTTGTCCAAAGTAATATATGATAATCAAGTTCGTTCTCAGGGAAGGATTAGGTTCAACCCAAATATTAATCAAGTATTAAGAATAATTGCTAAACAGAAAATAAAAGATAAGATTTTTTTTTTTGTAAATTAAAGATGCAAATAAATTAAAGACTAAAAATAATTTACTAGAAAGAAATAAAGAAAATAAACGACTAACTTCAGATAAGAGAGATAATTGAGTCTCGCAAGGAATCCACTTAATCAATATAATCTATGCTATGTTTAAGGGTAGAATTGGAATTATAATATTAGTTGGGACTCTAATATCTGCTAGCCCCCTTTCGGGTGGACCTAGGAGCTATCCTAAAGTACTATAAACACTTGTATGGTTAAATATGCCTCTTCGGATGATATGATTTTACCTCTTTGGCTATTTAACTAGTTAAGCCTGTCGGTCAATAACGAACATTACACGGGTATTACCTAGATCTGTATTCAAACCCCCCTGTCGGATGATCACTTTGCCACTAAAGTGAATAGCCCAAATACTAAAAGCTATTTCTAGTTGTTCCTAAAATAAATAGGGTATGAAAACAAAGTAATATCCAATATATAAAACTCAATCCAAGTTAAATCCTAAGAATCCCAAATTCAAAACATAGATTAATTAATTAAGGTTCATCCCTTTAATGCGATTCTTAAGTATAAAGAAATTTAGCTCACAAGAAAATTAAAAACTAACATTAAATAAAAGGAGTTCATGTTCAAATACGAAAGATAAACTGATAACCTAAAGGGTAGGATGACTGTTGTTGGAAGAACAGGATTCCTCCAGCACTAGCTTCTCCTCGCCTTCTTGCTCTTACTCGAAAACCTTTAAGCCTCTTGTGTAATTCTATGAAGTGTGTGAAAAGAGGAGGCTAAGGGGTGTATATATAGGTGTTGGCAAGCCCTAGGTCGAATTTACTTGGAGTGGAAGACAAGTTAAGAATTCTTAAATTCGTAGCCCTAAAATCTAGGAAAGATAAGATTCTGCTGCTGATTTGTTTTGGTCATATCTCATTCAATACTTATCCGTTTGACGCTTTCCAATATTCAAAACCGCTTGTCTCAGAAAGCTTTTTCCATTGGTTCAGACCACTCGCCCAAATTCCTAGCCAGTATTAAGTTATGGACTCGTCTTTGAAACGTGGCTGGAATTTCAGATTCATAAGGCAGATTTATCTTTTCCTTCTTTGCATATATCTTTCCTTAATCTTCTTATTTCCATGTAAATATTCTTTCCTTTACTTCTTTAACTCGACTTGGTCTCTAAGTAATTACCATATATCTTTTAAAGCTTCACAATAAATAAATAATTAAACCGCATATGCTTTAAAAAGAATAAATCAATAATTCAAGAAATAGAAATAGGAAAGTGCACTCTAAAAATAGAATCTCGAGTAAAAGTACTTCCTAACACACTAAAATACCCTAAGACTTTAATTCTCACTTCTCCTCCTTGGATTGGTCTTTCATTAAATTCAAGAACCTACTAACTTTGCACTAAAAACAATCAAATTTACGCACAAAAGCTCATAAAACGCAAATAGTCAATTTCTAAGGGGAGAAAGTGCACTATGATCAAATACGCATAGAAGTCTATCAAATAAGTCATTTTTTCACCTAAAAGGATATCTCCAAAGGGCTAATAATTAGAACAAATAGGGAGACATCAGCATGGTACATTTAAATTATGAAAAGTGAGCTTTCATCTCTCTCCTTGCTAGGCTTTTAACATACTGTTATGATCTTGAGGTTACACTCATATATGATCTCATTCACTTGACGCACTAATTTGGCGTCCCCATGTAAACCCAAACTTATCAAGATAATTACAATATAAATATTCCTTTGTCGTTTCTTTTTATGTTTTCATTTATTCAATCTTTTTTTGTAAGTTAAATATGATATTCCTTTTAAGGTGACTTGTCATGCTAACTTATTTTCTCAAAAAAAAAAATTATTTCTTTCTATTTCTTTTCTATTTTTTCCTTTTTAGAAACCGGCAGTGTAATTTACAATAAAGTGCGCACATCACAAATATTCCCATAGACGTAATAAAAAATTCCCTCACCCTAAACTCAAGCTCAAGGACAACTAGTCTTAAGCAATCGCGATTCAAGTGCAGGTCATGTGGTATAGTCCTATCATCTAAGGTATAAGGTTATAATATGGCTTCAAAAGAAAGGCCCAAAGGCTAAAAAAAATGGGGCTAAGAAGAATATAAATTAATTAAAGGTTAGAAAGCTAAAAAGGTCTCGAGTGGCTATCAAAGAACTGCCTCCATCATTTTCCTAGTTACATAGTTTCACTCCATCTTTACCTCTAGTTCATAATTAAGTGGTTTTTCTATACTCATTTTGATATCACGTTCTATACACCACTCATTCTCACTAAGTACAAGCTTACGTTTTTTGCATTATTCATTAATTTTCCTACCTATCATCTAGTGTTTGCATGCTTTCAAGGTTCATTTTACATTAACTCTATTGTCTACTATTTTCTATCATTAATTTACAAAAAGCATGTTTTCGGGGACATTCAACAAACTCTACAGTCAAATTTTGCCTTAAACAAATTTTTATTTGATTTTTAATTTTTTTTTTCAAAAATTAGTGATAACATTGGGAATGAGGACAACAAGTACCCCATCCCAAATTCAAAAATGAGTCGTGTCCCCGTGACTCGAAAAGACTCTATAAAGAACAAACTAATATACACTACTGATGAGAAAGAAAGGGAAACATATCTTAATCGGCACTAGGATGATTGATTTCATTAGCTCCTCGAGGTTATTCATTCTTCCAGAGTGAATTGTGGATGGGGATCAGTCTTGTGTTCACCATGTCCACGAATTAACCTCAGCGATGAATATTCTCGAGTTAGCTGTGCCAGCCCATTCCTCATCTTCTCACGATTCTCCTCAAACACTCAACCACCTCATTTTCTTTGAATTTTTTTCTTTTCCTTCTTGGAGGCCTAGAACCTCTCTCTTCCCCAAAGGGCTCGTCTAAATCCATACCCATCTTTTTCGCGTCATTCTTAATGTTAGCAATTAAAATTTATGTAAAATATTCTTCTTTCTCTATTGTTTATCCTCATCATTCATACGTGTCACTTTTGCTTCCAAACATATTTTGGTGCATGGTGCACATGAATTTGAGGTTACGTTGTGTGATAGGAGATTCACGAGATCCATGAGGTGATCATAAATAACGCGAGCTACATCGATTTATTTCTTCTCAAGAATACACTTAATGAAAATAAGTTTCTCTTTCGTTACCTCGGAGATATGGGCATTTCCAAAGAACGTAGCGATAATGAAATGGGACCAAACTCTTGCGCGTGGTATCAAGTCGCTACTCAATACTTGACCATGATATTTTTCTCCTACGGGAATCAGTTTACATCCACGAATCAATACTTGGTTATAAAGTGATTTCTATTCAAAGGTTTCATCATTAATAGCCTCATGGTATTTGCAAGGATCTTTCAAATTGGATAATTTAAATATTTCACGAATACATTAAATTGAGACGGAACCACCTTTTTGCATAATTTAATTGCTTCTCCATTCGCAGATATATTCACGAACCATGGCTAAAATAAACCTAAGGTCTCTCCTTCTCAACTCTTCCCAACCCAACTCATCACAAGTTTCCACATAGTACTTGAATTCCTCCTTCACTACCTTGGAAACCCTTTCTCAACACCAAAACCCAATTTAGCAACCTGATCACAAACTTGATCTTTCCAACTCACAAAGACCCATTTTGGTTTCGTAGCGATTATCTTTCTTCTTACGCATCTTTGTTCCACTACTGGTTCACTAGCAATTTCTTCTGCAACTTTTTCTTATTCCAAGATAGGTTTTTCAAGTGTTATTTTACTTGGGTTTTCTTTTATCTTCATGATCTTCGTAACTTCCCCACCTTAGGTCACGAACTCGAACTCAATAGCTTTATTTGGATTTACCCCAGTAACATGCTTCTTCACATTAGGACTCATCTTACAATTGTAAGTCAAGGACTTGGTTCTTCTAGTCATCCCAGATGACCCCAAACTAAAAGCTTAAAAATGTCAAAACTAAAGATGAAAATTGTGGATTTTGATGTTTTTGAAGGTGGATTGGTATAGATTATTGTGTTATTTGAGGTGGGTAATCAATATCTCAAAGTTTGGGAGGTGTTTAATGGTTAAATTTCAACTTTTATGAAGAAAGAAGAAGATCAAAAGTTGAATTTTCTTGGTGTTTTGGAAGGATTTGTGAGATGATTATGTGTTTTGGTGATGTTTAAAGGCAAGGTGTAATGATTTTGTGGTGTTTTGATGGTTAAAAATCAGTTTATATGGGGTTCGGTTTAATGGATTTTCTTGTGGAAGAAGGTAGTGGAAGAAGGTAAAACCTTAAGGATTTAGGTTTGCCGCCTTACAACGCCAAAACCGAGTTCCCGGTTTGCTGAAAAAGGGTGCCCGGTTGCTTAACTTTTTATTTTTCGAAAATAAACTTTTTTTTTTGTTCGCAAGTTATAGTTGTGTAAAGGAAACTTCAATCCAGATAGTTGGCTTTGCAAATGAGGCGCCTGGTTGTGAAAAAACGGGTACCCGATTGTGAAGCCTTCTTTCTTCCATGTTGATGCAATTTTTACTTGCGTTAGGGCATGTGGCGAACAGAGAGTTTGACCAACTAATGTATTTCTATTTGTGATGAATTAATCAAGGTTGGAGACATCATTTTATTTGTTTTAGAGTAATTAATTATCGATTTTTTTTAATTAATATTTTCCTATTTCTTGTCTTGATTTGATGATTTATTATTTTTAGAACATATTTGGTTTAATTTGTGTGTTAATGTGAAACTTTAAAAATATATGGTAATTAATTAGATGTCAAATCAATTCCAAGAGATAAAGGAAAGAAGATAAGAATGGAAATTGGAGATCAAAGGAAGTAAAGATAAAATAGGAAAAGAAAAGTTGTCAAGTAAATCTGAATTTCAGCAGCCACGCCCACTAAAGTGACCATGACTTAGAAATCGGTTAGGAATTTGGAGATGAGGTCTGAATGATAAGTGTAAATCTTTTCGACGCGGTCGTTTGGATATAAATTAGGCGATCATCATAGCAATATTGAAGAAGTTACGACCAAAACAAGAAAACAATAGTTTTTCCCTTCTCCTATATTTTAGGAAACAAATTTGATTTGTAAATTAAGCTTGCACAACCAATAATCAAGAGTTTCAAATTTCAAGAGTGGTTAAAGCTTAGAGTTGGGGGTTAATTGAGATGATTAAGAGAACAAGAACATTATCTACTGCAAGGGAGATGAATAAAATCAAGGTATTGGAATTTATTGAGAAGAAATCAAGTAAGAAAGGTTCTAGTTCCATTCAAAGGGTAAAACAAGTCAAGAGAAGAGAGGTTAGCATGCTATGTTGATTTAATGTGCAAAAAGGTTCTAACTTTAGTGAAGAAAACAACACAACCTCTACAGATCGAAGACCCTACACCCGAAGAAAAAGAGAAAGCTTCAAGGGCCCTGATAGCTTCTTCGAAGAAACAATTAAAGGAACCCCCTTTTGCTTATGAGAAAGTATTTGAAGAAGAAGTTGATAAAGAAGAACACAAGAAGATTCATGGAGACTTGGAAAGATTGGGTTGGTTTACGTTAATGGTAAAGCGTTCTAAAAAAGCGTTCTTTTTGTTGAATTGTACTTTGTGAAGAGAAAAGAGGATGTGGCACAGTTGATCTATGAGGAGGTGATGCGATTTTTCGATCTCTCCCATGTCGTTATTTAATGCAATATCCTACTATGATCACGTGTCTTGATCGGAAAGCGAATAAGAAGTTGGGTGAAGAAGAAACACGTGAGTTTAAGATGAGTAAGAATATTGACAATGCTTGGATCATTAAAGTTTTGAGAGTAATTACGCAGCTTTCAAAAGAAGAAAAGGAGTACATAATAACACTCTGTGAGCTTTCAAAAGAAAAATCCAGCAAAATCATATCTTGGATGTCGATAAGGCGAGGTAATAGCCTCGAAGAGTGTGTTTTCTTTCTTCCCTACCATTTCTTTATATGCAATATGTATGCTAATTTTAAATTTTATTTTTCTTGAGTCTTTTTCGAGTCGTGGGGACACGACTCATTTTTGAGTTGGGGGTGGGGATTCGTTGTCCTCATCTTCCTTTTTGTTTTTTCATAAAATTTAGATTTTTTTAGGTTGAAATAGGCATAGTTTATGTTGAATGTACCTG